>JANBXA010000141.1:6262500-6862500 GCA_030556225.1 Cricetiscus sungorus
CTTTGAATTGCAGGCAAACACTTCATCACAGTCAGGACGTTCACCTCAGCTGGAAACATTGGAGAGGATGGCATCCTGAGCTGCACGTTTGAACCTGACATCAAACTCAACGGCATTGTCATCCAGTGGCTGAAAGAAGGGACCATGGGTTTGGTCCATGAGTTTAAAGCAGGCAAAGATGATTTCTCTCAGCAGCATGAAATGTTCAGAGGCCGGACAGCAGTGTTTGCTGATCAAGTGGTGGTTGGCAATGCTTCCCTGAGACTGAAAAACGTGCAGCTCACAGATGCTGGCACCTACACGTGTTACATCCACACCTCGAAAGGCAAGGGGAATGCAAACCTTGAGTACAAGACTGGAGGTGAGTTGCTTCTGCAGGGTGGGGGGAGGGGAAGAACCCAAAGATATCCGAGAATAAAGGGCGTGAGCTGTTGATGAAATATCATGGTATGTTCATAAATGACCATAAATGGCCACTATTGGACCGAAACTCTCTCAGTTCTGTTAGTAGCCATCTTCTTGTTATGCCAAGACCATACCAACTTTCAAAGTAACAAGCTATAATATTAGGCCTTAAAATTCTTTCTAGGTGTATTCTGAAAGATATTCTCTCCCCATCCCTCCAGAGTCTCACTCTGTAGCCCTAGATGTCCTGGAACTCACTCTTAGACCAGGCTGGCCTTGAAATCACAGAGATCTGCCCACCTCTGCCTTTGCCTCTGCCTCTGCCTCTGCCTCTGCCTCTGCCTCTGCCTCTGCCTCTGCCTCTGCCTCTGCCTCTGCCTCTGCCTCTGCCTCTGCCTCTGCCTCCCAACTATCAAGATTAAAGATGAAGACCACCACTCATGGTTAATAAATAGTCTCTAACATAGGGCCTGCCATTGCTGATAAGAGAAACCTACCATCTGTGCTGGGATATTTCTATACTAATCAGGCCCAAGCCCACATCTGAAATAAATCTCTTCAGAGGCTCCTTGACAGTGGCCATTTTGGGAGAAGTCCAAAAGGAACAGATAAAGTAATGCAGTCACACAAACTCAGTATTACCTCCCCAGTGTAACCCACAGTTCCTTGCCAACCTGGTCTAATAGATGTTTCCTGAAGTTATCTACAAAGGATTCAGACAGATGCAATGAAGAATATGAAGGTGATTAATAAACATGGTAATCCCTCCTTTCACAATGCTTCCAGTATAGATCTTATAGAAGTGAAGGTCTGTGTGACAAACGCCACCTTTAGAGAAGTTGAAATAGAATGACTGAGGGGTCAAAGGAAGGGAGAGAGCACACCCAAATGCACACGAGGGAAGGGATACAATGCCCCCATGGAGGAGCTGAAAGGGGCCTTCAAGAATGGGCATAAAGTAGCCTTGCACTGAAGTCTAAACTAGTCTTTGTAGACCCTTCTTGAACACCTCCCATGTATATGTAATTCTACAAAGCATGGCCCTAGGGTCAGACCTGGATGAAGAGAGTGACACACAACCTCTCTGAGCCTCAGCCTCTTCCTCTGAAGAGGAAGACTAATGGGCAATGTCAAACAGTAAGAGCAGCTGCACAAACTTCAGTGAAAAGACTAAAACAGCGAGATGAGAAAGCACAGCACTGAATTATGACTTGGGGTCTAAAGCATGCATGCATCTAAATGTTTACTACGAGGGAGATGAAACAAATTCTGTTCAGACAGAAATTCCAAATAATTGGCTTCCCTCTCCCCTTCTCCAGGAGGTGGAGGTGCCATTTGATAGTATTTCTACTCAGTTCAGTCAGTGTATGTTGCAGGAGTGAAGCCAACTTTCAAAGACACTTGTCACATGTTCCCTCACATTGGCAATTGGGTGCGGAGAGCTCATGCCTTCTAGCATGCCATGTTGATGGGAGAACTTTACCCTACCATAGTCTTTCTCTCCGAAACCCGACTCTAACCATGGAAAGAGCATCCCATAAATCCCAACAGAAAGGCACTCTACACAATACCTGACCAGTACTAAACCTGTTAGAGCCATAAAAAGCATGAGAAGATTGAGAAAATGCCACAGCTCATAAGAATTTGAAGTGACTCAATGATTAAAAACATGCTGGTATGCTAGATGAGATTCTGGGGCAACAACAGAAAAAAACAAAACAATATTAATGGGGAAATGGGTAAAATACAAATAAAGCCAGAAGTTTAATTAACAGTAATGCTTGTTTCTCAATTTTGACAGAAGGGCAATGGCTATGTAAGATGCTACATTAGAGGAAACTGAGTGGGAAATTCATAGGAGTTTTCTCTTACCAAATACTGTCTTTGAAACCTCTATGCAAATCTATAAAGTTGTTCACATAGTGAAACCTATTTGTAAGCTACTCTTAAAAATTAGTATATTAGGACAGCCTTGGAAGATGGCTCCGTGGTTAAGAGCACTGGCTATTCTTCCAGAGGACTTGGATTTAGTTCCCAATGTGCACATGCTCATGGCAGCTCACAACCATCTGCAATTCCAGTTCCTGGGGATTTGATGTCCTCGACGGGCACTGTATGCACATGGTACACACACATACATGCAGGCAAACACTCAAATATATCAAATAGATATAAATACATCTTTTTAAGAAGTTAGAATCAGGCAGTGGTGACACATGCCTTTAATCCAAGCACTCAGGAGATAGAGGCAGGAGAATCTGAGTTCCAGGTCAGTCTGGTCTACAGAGTGAGTTCCAGGATAGCCAGAGTTACAAAGAGAAACCCTGTCTTGAAAAAAAAAGCAAACAAAA
This sequence comes from Cricetiscus sungorus, assembly GCA_030556225.1. Taxonomy (NCBI): domain Eukaryota; kingdom Metazoa; phylum Chordata; class Mammalia; order Rodentia; family Cricetidae; genus Cricetiscus; species Cricetiscus sungorus. The sequence goes on from JANBXA010000141.1 coordinate 6,265,257, forward strand.
CAAAAAAGAGAGAAAGGAAGAAAGAAAGAAAAAGAATTAGCAACATAAAATAATTCCAAAATTTAAAAGTTTTATTGCGGGTATAATAACAGAAAACTATAGATTTATTTTGAAAATTAAATAAAGTAATATCTGGAATGCATCTCTAGCACGAAGTATACTCTCAACACTCAGTTTTCCATATCATCTCCTAGGAATGTGTTCCCTACCTGCTCTAAGCATGTAGGTCTCATCCCCTTCCTGTGGACCAGGCTCACTGGGGTGGGAGAAAAGAGCAGGGTGTGGTAGCACACACCTGTATTCTCAGTGTGTGGCACTAAAGGCCAGAGGATCAGGAGTTCCATGTCATCCCCAGCTCCATGGTGAGTTCAAGGCCAGCGTACATAAGGCTGTCCCAGAAGTAAACAACAGCAAGAGAAGGTTTACCTTTTGTTCTCACTCAGCATCACCCTAACCCTGAACAAAGAAACAGCTAAAAGCCTTTATGAACTACTGGCTGCCTGGGGGTCTGGTGTGATGGCTCAGCAGGTAATGGTGCTCAGTGTTCAAGCCTGTTAACCTGGGTTTGACCCCTGGAAACCATGTGTCTTGGTTACTTTTCAACTGTTCTGAATAGACACCATGACCACGGCAACTTTAGGAGAAGGAGTTTATTGGGGCTTAGTTTTAGAGGGTGAGTCTATGACCATCATGGTATGGAGCATGGCAGCAGGCAGGCAGACACGGCACTGGAGCAGTAGCTGAGAGTTTACATCTGATCCCACGCTCTAAGTTGGAATGAGAGCTCTGAGTTGGAATGATGTGAGCATGTGAAACCTCAAACTCCCCACCTCCAGTGACACACCCCCTTCTACAGGGCCACACCCTCTAGTCCTTCTCAAACAGTTCCACCAACTGGGATCAAGTATTCAAACATGAGCTGTGGCAGCCATGTTCATTCAAATAACCACATCATGTAAAGATGGGAGGGGACAGCCAGCTCTACAAAACTATTGTCCAAGCTCCACAGGTGTGCTGTGGCAATGTACCCTCACAGTCTTCGTCATCACCATCATCTCAACAATTTTTAAAAATATTAATTGTGGACTGCCATTTGGGCTTAATAAGCCCATACCCCTAACACTTCCTCCCTTCTTTCCTTTCTCTCTTCCTTCCTTCCTTCCTTTCATTCATTCATTCATTCATTCATTCATTCATTCATTCATTCTTCTCTAGTGTATTACATCTAGCCCACAATTTCCTCTCCCTCCTCTCTTCTCAGTCAGTCCCTCCCTGCCACCTCCTCTCTCTCCCACATCAACTCTTCCTCTACTTCCCTCAGAAAAGAGAAGGCCTCTCAGTGGTATCAAACATAACATAACAAGTTACAATAGACTAGGCATACCATCCCCTCACATCAAGGATGGATGAGGTGACCCAGTAGGAGGAAAGGGTCCCAAAAGTAGGCAACAGAGTCAGAGACAGCCTCACTCCATCTGTTAGGACTCCTACAAGAACACTAAGTTACACAACCATAACATATTGTGTTACTCTGCCAAGTAGGAGAAGAAGGAACATCTTAATTTCCAGATGCCACTTTATTGAGTAGCATTTCTTAGAATAAAACCAACAGCTGCCATTTTATTCCTAGATGTCAGAGCTAGAGTATCTACCCAAGCAAAGACCAAATCCCCATGGCAACAAGACCTGTGAGTAGGCCTGCTGTGGTGATAGGTAAATGCTGTCATGTTGTTTGTTTCTTTCTTCTTCCCCTTCCCTCTTTTCCTGAAAACATGAAGTTCAGAAGCTGTCCAAGGCTTGGCCCTATTGTCCTAAGGAAATAGACTTTTGTCTTTCTTTCTTCTTTTGTTTTAATGATCCTTGTACCTAGAGAACATTATCTATCATAACACTGATATACATGAAACTCAGGCCCCTGAGTTTGTGGTCTTGACCAAAGGGATACAATGCGCAGGGATGCTCTGAGCAAATCATTATTTATTTATGCCCACAACGTAACTGGCCACACACAGACCTTACAGTGGGGAAGCACCTAGTCACTTGAGTGATAGAAGTGGTTGTGGTTGGTTTTTTGTTTTTAGTTTTGTTTTTTTTTTCAAGACAGGATTTCTCTGTGTAACAGCGCTGGTTGTCCTAGAACTCACTTTGTAGACCAGGCTGGCCTTGAACTCACAGAGATCTGCCTGCCTCTGTCCCCCGAGTGCTGGGATTAAAGGTGAGTGCCACCACCACCCAGTGGCTTGTGTTTTTAAGACCTAGTACTTTAAGACTGTTTTGTGTAATCTGTCTTTCCTTGACATTTGTCCTTTCTGACTTCTGACCCTGCAGCCTTCAGTGTGCCAGAGATAAACGTGGACTATAATGCCAGTTCAGAGAGTTTGCGCTGTGAGGCTCCTCGGTGGTTCCCCCAGCCCACAGTGGCCTGGGCATCTCAAATTGACCAAGGAGCCAACTTCTCAGAAGTATCCAACACCAGTTTTGAGTTGAACTCTGAGAATGTGACCATGAAGGTTGTGTCTGTGCTCTACAATGTCACAATCAACAACACATACTCTTGTATGATTGAAAACAGCATTGCCAAAGCCACAGGGGACATCAAAGTGACAGGTGGGTTTCCTGAGGCTTCCCACTCTCCTCCCCCCCCCCCAGAGCTGCTGGAGATGAAACCCAGGATCTGGGGCTACTAGCCAAGCACTATAGTCCTAAGCACACCTGCAGGCCTCCCTGTGTTTTTCACATGTATTATTAGAGACAAAGTAATATGTCAATTAAAACTGAATTTATCTAAGATGTACCAGGTCACCAAAATCTCTAATCTCACCGATGCTCTAGAGCAGGGGCTAACCTGTGGGTCATGACCCCTCAATGACCCTTTCAAAGGTCACCTAAGACCATTGGAAAACACAGATAATTTACATTGCAATTCTAACAGCAGCAAAGTCACAGTTATGAAGTAACAATGAAAACAATTTTATAGTTGCCCCCCCAACATGAGGAACTGTATTAAAGGCCCAAAGCATTAGGAAGGTTGAGAACCACTGTTATAGAGATTTTGATCATAATCCCATTTGGCACTGATTTATGTAATTGAACGCCTAACACAGCACAGTAATTATAGAATATTGGTTGAAGGTGGTGACTGAGCTAATCATGCTTTTGGAAGGCAGATGGATCTCTGTGAATTTGAGGCTAGCCTCATCTACAAAGTGAGCTTCAGGCCAGGCGGAGGTACACGGTGAGACCGTCTCAATCTCCTCCCTCTAAAAGGGCGTTGACTGACTTCATCTCACATGCCTTCTCCTCTGTTTTCTGGAGAGCTTTAGCACTCCAAGGGTCTTTGTAAGTCAGTGGAATGTTGATTCTTTGTAAGTCAGTGGAATGTTGATTCTTTGACAACTGTGATGCATTTAACTTATCTACTACATCCTAAATTCCCCCAAACTTGCAAGATTCCATCCTGCCCTTGAGAAGGATTTGAATCTGAAGATCTGAGGTCAACCCTCTGACCCAGCCATAGTGGGTGACATCTCACCAATACTGACTAGTATTGACCACTGTTGAGGAAAATCTGGAAACTTTAGACTGAAGTGATCTCTGGGCAGCCTGTCTGAGACGCCCCCTCACCTGTCTGCGGTGCTTTAGTGCATGCCAAGCCTAGGAGGAAGCCAGTTTAGAGAAAAACCAGACTCAGCTGGAACTTGTGAGGCTGTGTGCTTTGCTGAAGCCTTCCTTCAGAGGACAGAGTTTGCTCAAAGAGTTCCCATCTTTATTAAGTGTAGAGCAATGCAACAAATATCTTGTGTGCCCAGGATGACTGAATATAACTGAGTAAATCATAGGAGTTTACATTTTCATTAGAATTATATTTATGGAAGTTAATCTATGGGATGACAGAAAATACTCACAAATCATAGATTTAATAAGGTGTTACTACCCGAGATATTTAAAGAACTCATTAACAACAATTAAATAGCAAAATTTAAAGGTTTATTTTTTCAGTGCTAGGCTGGCAGACACAGGGCCTTGTGCGGCTGGCAGACACAGGGCCTTGGGCAGGCTAGGCTGGCAGACACAGGGCCTTGTACAGGCTAGGCTGGCAGACACAGGGCCTTGGGCAGGCTAGGCTGGCAGACACAGGGCCTTGTACAGGCTAGGCTGGCAGACACAGGGCCTTGCAGGCTAGGCAAGCAGTCTAGCACTGAAGTACACCTCCAGCCACTGAAGTCTTGTCGCCTTTCTCCACTTTGCATGTCTGTGTGCTTTTCGTTTTGGTGTGTATATGGTGTACATGTGCATGGTGTTCTTTTCATGTGTTTGCACACATGGACTGAAACAGGGGCTCTCAGTCAAACTCAGAGATAGTCTCCATAGCCAGCCTGCTCAGGGGCTTGATCCCCAGTTTCCACCCTTTGAGACTAGAATTATGGGTATGCTGCTATGCTCACCCACATTTATGTGGGCTTTTTGGGATCTCAAGTCCACTCCTCATGCTATCATGGCAAGCATCTTTAACCACTGATCCATTTCTCCAGCCTGAGAATTGAATCTGAAAATAAGCATATGAGAAAAGGGGCAGTTTTCCAATTATGTTATTCAAATTACCAAAAAGCATATCAAAATGTGCTTCACAACATCAATCATGAGAGGAAAGCTAAGTGAAACAGCACTAAACTAATCTCCTCAGACCCCAGGCCCATTGAGATGGTCACCAAAAAGCTACCAAAAAGACAATGTACAGGATTAACAAGGGTTAGTGAGGAGTAGAGGAACTGGACCACTCATGCACTGCCCCTCTGCAATCATCAGAAATGACATGCTCCAAAAATAGTCTAGCCATATGATCTGACAATCATACTTTTAAGTATAGCCAAAAAATAAAAGTCTTAATAAATATTTTTATGGTCATGGAAATAGTAATACTATTTATAATAGTCAAGAAAATTAAAGCCTGAAACATCCATTGATGACATAGATGGCAATGTACAAAGTAAAATGAAATACTAGTTAGCCTGGACAGTTTTTCAACAAGTATATATTTTGTGCTAAGTATGTTCATAGCACCTTTAAACCCCATTAGATACCTAAATAAATGGTACAAATGTCATTAAAAAGCTAACCCCAGCGTTAATATGGGACCTCTAAGAAAGAGCTATTAATTGTGACTAGAGTGGACCAGTAGGTAAGCAGAATTCAAGTTAGATTTTAAAGAAGGAGAAAATAAATGGTTTTGAGAAATTAAGAAGCCTTGAAGTCAGGAGCCTGTGGCAGTGGTCCAAGGGAGGAATTGTTAGGAAAAGAGAAAAAAAAATCAAAAGTTGCTTGAACAAAAACCAACGAATCTAAAGGCTTTGATAAAGCAAATATGAACATCAAGAGAAACAGAAGTCAAAATGGGTTTGATATCGCTACCCAGGATGTCTAGGAACCTGGCAATGCTACCAACCAAGCAGGGAAACAGAAGCAATGAGAGGGGAGGGGACAATGGTTTAGCGATATTGCTCTTCAGTTATCCATGGGGGATACAGGCAGAGATGAGTGCTTGGCACATCAGCCATCACATGTGGGCTTAGGAGGCTACATTCCCATTCCACGTATTTCATTCTGTGAGGCTGGATCCGTGTGTGTGTGTGTGTGTGTGTGTGTGTGTGTGTGTGTGTGTGTGTGTGTGTGTATGTCCTTTTAGTGTCTGTCTTCCTTCCTCTTACACCCTTCCCCAGAGGAGTACATCAGAAGCTGGATTACATAGCATAGCTCCCCTTTTCCTTCCTCCTCTGCGGTTACCATGAAGTGCATATTCTGCTCTGTTCTTTAAGCCAACAATGTTCTAGGGGCAGGATCTGTCCCAGAAGATGGGAGCCTGTACACTCTGGTTCTGTCTGCCCCAGGGCAAGAGTCTGGGCTGCAGACCACCTGCTTCCTATAAAGTGTCACCCTTTATGACTAGATTTTTGAGCAATATAGATGTCATTTGTGTCTTCTGCTTGCCTTGCCTTTGTCCTTCTTTTCCTTGGCTCAGCACTAAGCTGGGGAGAGGATATTATTTATTGGGCTCCTTTGAAACATGACAAAGAGATGGCTCAGCGGTTAGGAACACCTACTACTCTCTAAGGGCACCCAAATTCAGTCCCAGCAGCACCCAAATGGGGCAGCTCACAAGCACCTGTAACTCCAGCTCCAGGGGAACCAACACCCAACTCTGGACCCTTCAGGAGCCGCACTCACATGCATATACCCACAGAAGATATACACACATAAAAATAAATCTCTAAACAAATGAAACCCAATAGCTGGTATGAAAAAGTGTTTACTGACAGGTGGTGGCGGCAGTGACACATGATTTTAATCCCAGCACTCGGGAGACAGAGGCAGAGGCAGAGGCAGAGGCAGAGGCAGGTGGATCTCTGTGTGTATGAGTCCAGTCTGGTCTACAGAGTGAGTTTCAGACAACCAGGGCTGTTACACAAAGAAACTCTGTCTCAAAAAGACCAAACAAAAATTTGCATAATTATGTTTTTAAATGACATATTTAGTAACAACAATAAATCCAGTGTGAAACTTAAGACAGAATTAAGCTAAAGAAATACATTTGTAAGTGAGTGTCGTGGGAGAAATGGCTATTAGGCTGAGTGTGTCTGCTATACTTGTGTTTGCAGCTAATACTTGAGTGACCGTATACCAGGCACCATTCTAAGTCACTCAGGAATCTTTGTAATAACCCTGTGAAGTAGGCCATTCTTACTTTAGCTTTCTTTATAGAGGAAGAAATTGGAGCATATGAGTATTGAGTTACTGAAGTTACACACATAATGAGTGACAGAACTGTAACAGCTACATGTCTACAAAGAAAAGAGTAGAAGATGGCATTGATAATTCCTTATCATTTATAGAGGTTTGATAGAATCTGATGACACAAAACCTACAAAGGCCACTGCCTAGGGAAAAGTAAGGCCAAAATCAAGGCCCTGGCTCAGGCCCTGTGGTTAGCTGCCTTTCATGTAGTAACCTTTGTTGGTGTCTTTTTTTTTTTTTTTTTTTTTCATTTGGCTGTGTGCATCCTCACTGGATTAGAACACAGAATGGACCTTGTTCCATAGGCAGGGAAATTCAAGTTGATTCTAGAAGTGTGGATAGAGGAAGACAGAACTGCCCTTGTTAGAAAGAAATGGCCCCATTTTCCGGAAGTTCTCCCTTCATCATGTGAAGGGGACATCTAGCTTCTCCTCTGCAGCTCTTGACTTTTTCTCTCTTTTTACAGATTCGGAGGTCAAAAGGCGGAGTCAGCTGCAGCTGCTGAACTCAGGGCCTTCCCTACAGGTTTCTTCCGTCCTTTTGGTCGTCTGGACACTCCCATCTCTCTCCACTTGCCTGATGCTAAGATGAGGGGGCTTGGCCACACAAAAGCAGACAAAGTTACTGGTACAGCAGGTGAGACACGCACAGTGTGTGTGCTGGACAGTTGTAGCCGGTGCCCTCAACAGCAGAGCCATTTCTCTGGCTGTAGACTATTTGTTAGGAAACAAGAGTCAGACAGCCAGCATCATCAACCACAGAAAGGAATATTCGGTGATGTTAGGGCAAGGACTTTCTCCCAGCATTGTGAAAAGCAAAGGTTTGTTGATGACTGGCACCAAAGAGCAGAGTCCTGAATGACAGATACAAAAACAATTATTTGTGTAAATTCAAACACCTGTTCCTTTGCTGAATCACTAGTGGATACAAAAATACCTTTTCAAGGAGCAAGAGCTATTCAGCCCTGACTAATTATCCCAGGCTTCCTTGATATTCACAAAGCATAGTGAAAGGCAAGTTAGTCACTGGGTAAGCGACCTTTCCCCCACCCCTACCCTAGCCTGTCCATCTTGGGCCCAGGTGACTCACCAGCTAGCCTCCTGCTGAGATGTGTTCTCTGGCTCCAATTACTGATAGGACATTTCCATCTAAATGTTCTACCGAAAGTAAAATTTGCTCAACACTGAGCTGAAGTTCCAGTCAGCACACCCACATGAACTCTGAGCCATTCCCTGAAACTCAGGGGTTTTTCTGACTGTCCTCTGTCCTTCATGTCACTGTGCTGCCATGGGGCCTGCCTACAGTGTTTCCTCTGGGTTGTCTCTCACGCTGATCCCAATCCATTTTTTTTATCATCTTATATCCAAGTTAATTCTAATTTATTTTATTATTTTATGTACATGGGTGTTTTGGCCATATGTATGTCTATGCACCCTGTATGGCCTACAGAAATCAGAAGGGTGTATCAGATTCCCTGGAATCAGAGTTACAGACAGTTGTGAGCTGCCATGTGGGTGATGGGAATTGAACCTCAATCCTCTGGAAGATCCACCAGTGCTCTTAACCACTAAGGCATCTCTTCAGCCCTAGGCTAATTATCTTCCTGTTACAGGTGATAGAAAACTAGGTACCAGATGAAAATATTCAGACATGATTTTACCATGGTGTCTTTTTGTACAAGAACCCAGAACAAGTCTGAGCACAATTGTATCAGAGCTATTGTCTTCAGCTGAGCAATCAGAGTCCTCTAACTTCTCTCAAATATTCCTCTGCCCCAAACACACACACACACACACACACACCCCACCCCACCCCACTCACACCACATACACACCCACACATCACACCACACCACACATACACACACACCATATACACACACACACAACACACCACACACACTACCCCATATACATACACATACACTACATACACACCCACCCACACACACCACACCACACACACACACCACACCACACCACACACACACACACACACACACACACACACACACACACACACACACACACACACACACACACACACACACACACACACCACATACACACACAAAACACACCACACCACACACACATACGCCATACACACACATACCACACACATGCACACACCACACATATACACACACACACAACACACCACACACACATACCCCATATACATACACACAACTACATACACACCCACCCCCCCCACACACACACATACCTTTTGCTCTCTCCCTCCCTGCCCCTTCTGTGGAGACAGGCAGAGATCTGTTCATTTGGTTTTTTTGTTGTTGTTGTTTTTTTGTTTTGTTTTGTTTTTTTCTCTTCCCTCTCTTGTTCTCTAAGCTCTTAAGACAGTACAGTGTAAAAAGTGGGTTCTTCACCAGGAAACCTGCCAGCTCCCAACACCTCTGACCCCACAGTTTTCTGCAGAAGGAGACTCCCCCAAGTCCCTTAGGGATGTCACAGGTGGAAAAAAGGACTCTATCTTCCTTCCTTAGTGCCTGCTTCCTTCCACTCAAATGAGTTTTTAAATAAGCAGCAACTAGATAATATGGCCTATAGAGTATGGCTTATCCATCATTTCCTCATATTCCCTTAGAGCAATAATTTTCAGCTTTTAAAAAAGTCATGTCATACATGTAAAAGATGATGTTCATAAGAGTTACATACTCAGTTACCACTTTGCTCTTATAGAAAATAACTTTATAGAAGAATAACTTTAAATAAAACAGATTTTTTTCTTGAGGAGATTTGGGGTTTGGTTTTGTTTTTCTCTAAGAAGATTTCTAAAATAAAGGGACAGATCATTATTTGAGACACGTTGTTATTGGCCATGGTATTTTAGGTCACACACTCTCTAACTAGAAATAGAGACAGACAGTACAGGATCTTCCAGACTCACCCCAGGAACCTGTCCATCCGTCATCTGTCGGCTTCCATTTGTTCTGAGGACCTACTTCTCTCCTGAGACTATAACTTAATGTCCTCCTTTAGTATAAAATTTAAGCCATCACCTTCCCTCATCAGCCCATAGACCATGGATCATGGTAGAACAGAATACAGAAAAATAAACCTGTTTCAAAACAGGAAATACGCTCACACAGAGGACAAGGGAAGGAGACTAGATGCTCAGTAAATGTTAGCCGAGGGCTTCTTGTGATGTGTCACTGCTGTTCTTTTCAGAATCCCAAGAATCTACAGAAATATTTTCCACAAGATATGACCTCCTTTTGTATTTCTGGGAGAAAATGAATTCATACCTAGAAGTCTGGAGTGAACAGACAGGAATAAGATGCAAAACAAGAAAACAAAAGCAACCCACAGACGCCTCCAATAAGAACAAGATGGACCTTGAAAATAATTCAACCAAATAGAGTGTAGTAAGAGTGTTATTACAATGTGTATAGGGGTGGTGTCTCCCCATGTCTCAGGGACCTCCCCTAACCCACCAGCTCCTGGGGCTGTTAAAATGTTGCTCTGAAGGTTCCTGAATGATTTTGATCACCATATACTCGTTTTGTATTCAGCACATTAAACATAGTGTACACTGTGAAAAGCAGCTAATCAGCCGCCACTTCACAACTTAGAGGTGGCAGCATTTGAGTGACAGGCCCAGGGATTCACTTCTCATTAGGATGCTTTCAAAAGTGCTTTGGCTTCTCCTCCCACCTGACAAATGCCAAAGATATAGGGAGGGTGATCATAATTTCAGGGCAAACAAAATAGTTGAGTGATGCTGATTTTCCAAATAATCTGAATAACTTCTCTCTTGCAAACAAATGCAACTTATTTCTCAGATGATGTAGATCTGTGAATAGCCCAGGATGGATGCTGTCCTCATCCTGCTGTGTGACCTCGTGTCATCATAAGGTTTGAAGTTTCTACTTTCTATCCTGCATGGATAGCTGTGACCTCAGCTTCCAACCTCTAGAGCACCGGGAGTAAAGTGGAGTGATGATTTTCCCCCTTCTCATTTTTCACATGACATTTGGCAATGTAGAAAGACTAACTGGCACAGCTAAAGGAAGAAGGAAGGCAGGGTTACTGGTGTCTGGAGGAAAGCGCTCAGATTATGTTCAACATTTTGTAATAGACAGGATATGTCCCGCTGACAAAGAATTTGTCCAGTTCCAAATGCCAACCACCTCAAGGTTAGAAACCCTGAATTGGAATAGAAAAGATCCAGGAAAAGGTGAGTGCAGGCAAGCCCATTTGCTTCCCTACAGTGGGCATCGAATTCTGTCTCTGGCTACTGTTCAGAGAGCCAGGTCACTGCATTGTGTGGCATCCTTCAGTGAACACTTGGCAAGTGACAAGGGAAATCCTCCACGGGATTATCTTCTGCTCCATGAACTGTCCCAGCCCTCTCCCTTCCTCCTGTGCCACACAGGCCTGGTTTAAATGCTGCCTGATTTTCATTTCCAGTGCTCTGGCTCTGGATTTTAGATCTCAAGACTGGGCCTGAACAAAACACAAGTTAAGGCAACAAAAGTGGATCTTCCTTGAAACAATTACAGACTTCTGGGTTTGGGAGTTCTGTTTGTTTTTAGGGTGCCACTGAGCTATACCCCAGCCCACACAAAGACTTCTCAAAGAAAATGGGGAAGTGCTCTTTGAAATAAAGACTTGAGGAGTGAAGCTTGTATGGACAGAGAACACTTTTCACCAAAACCTTCCCCATACTCATGTGTGGATCTGTTTCCCTGGACTTTGGATCACGATATCTGTATTACATTTTGTTACGGAAAGGTTGAGACCATTCGGAAGAATTATTAAATACACATTCCCTACATTGTTCTCTGCCTGGTCTGTCACAAAAGGTAAAAACAAAAAGATGGATGAAAAGCTATAAGACATGTCCTAAAGATTATTAGCACCTCCCACAGATAACAGGCCTTCCACAAACATTAGTTGGTTAAATGAGAAAGGATGCGACTCTGTATGGGTTGAGTGTCCAGGGTAGTTAAGGAAATCCCTACAGGCTTCCTTTCTATCCTAACCCTCTGCATCCACAGTGTAGGGAGGACTATTTCATTTTTGACAGAGAAATTTCCAGAACTTCATGGCATTTAGTATGACCAATGAGATAGGTCAGGTGGCCATCTATGACTTCAGTGGGAGGAGCCAGGTGAGACTGAACATGTGTAAGAGACGAAGCAGAAAGGCAGCAGTTTCTAGTGAGAGGCGGCACGTGTTCCCAGAGGATCCAGTCACATTCTGCTAAATAAGCTCTACGAGAAATGACAACTGTGTTCAGCTTCTCCACCTTCCCTCTACTGCCCTCTAGGACCTGCCTACTCTGTCTTTCCACTGCTCTTTCTATTATCCCCTTTCCCAAAACCCCAAAAGATGCTCCCAATTCCCGGCTACATAGAAGCAGCCATTGGAATACTGTTTTTGTAGCTTGGTTCACGGCACTCCCTCAGACATCATTTCTCTTCATTGAGTGATGAGGATGAATGATAGGACATCACATGGCTTTCAGCCAGTCGGAGATGCTTGAGGGCATCACTACTGTAGGTCTGTGATTCTCAGGGAGGAGCTGTGGAATGCTTTCAACATGCTTCTGTGCATCACTGAGTTCAGAGCCACTGGGTCACATGAGACACACTCAAAGAGACCATGTCTCCTGCATAAACATGGAGTTGTTATGGAAACCAGACACAGATAACCGTCTTTACAGGAAGGAAGAAAAGCAAGTACCTGCTATACATCAGCATCCTACTAGATATTTCTCCCATTCCATCTTTATCATGGAATGCTGGAAAATAGATCTAGAAAATATATTAAATGAAATGACCCAGACTAAGAAAGGCAAACATTGCATGTCCTCGTTCATATGTTGTATATATGTAGATAAAGGGTATGAGAGTGAATATAAACTATGAGAGTGGACTAGAGACCACGAGGAGAAAGGGTGTGTGTGTGTGTGTGTGTGTGTGTGCGCGCGTGCGCATGTCTAAGTACATGTGAGTGCCTGTGGAAGCCAGAAGGAATCCTATTGGATTTCCTGAACTGGAGTTATGGGCTGTTGTGAGTCTGCTGTGGTTACTAGAAACCAAATACTGTCCTCTGCAAGAGCAGCCTGTGCTCTTAACTACAGAGCCCCCAAACAGATTCGATTTGGAAAATACCATAATGAATCCTAAAACTGCATGTTTTTTTTTTGTTTTGTTTTTTTTTTACTGAGAAAAATAAGGAGGGCTTCTCTCCCTGAAAGAGGTTGCCCTAGTTCCCAAATCATGCCCAGTGCTCTGTGCTCCACAGAAGGGCTCTCAGTAAACCTGCAAGACTCTCCTGACTCCCCCTAAGGCAGTAGTTCTCAAACTTCCTGATGCTGCCACCCTTTAATACAGTTCTGCATGTGTGGTGACCTACAACCATACAATTATTTTGTTGTGACTTTGTAGCTGTAAGTTTGCCACTGCTAGGAATCCTGATGTAAAGCTCTGTGCTTTCTGCTGGTCTTAGGCGATGGGGTCATTTACCCTCCAAAGGGGAACCACACAGGTTGAGAGGCTCTGCCCTAAGGACTCTACTACATTCTCCTCACTGTAATGGGTAAGGATACACACAGCTAGGCATATTCTGTGTAAGGATCCTTTACCTCATTGAATCGGTTTTGCTTAGTCTGCCAAGCAGAGTATGATCTCACCTTGGTGGTTTAAATAACAAAACTTTGTTTTTCCGCCGTTTCAGAAGCTAGAAGTTCAAGATCAGGGTATGGGAAGGTCTCTCTTTGTCTTGCTGTCATCTGTATCCTCAGATGGCATTTTCTCTGTGTGAGTACACCCCTGTTACCTCTTCCTACTCTTTGTTTGTTTGTTTTGTTTTGTTTTAAGACTGTGTGTTGTGATTTAGCCCAGGCCTTAAACTCACTACCCTTCTGGTTCCTCCTCCCCAGTGTGGGGATTACAGGCATGAGTTTCCCTACCCAGATCTCACTCTTCTTATGACAATTTTAGACACCCTGGACTTGGGTCTGCACACATGTCACCATTTAACACAGTTAGCTGTTTAAAGGCTTTAATCCAAGCCAGTCACATACTGAGATATGGAGCTGAGAATCCAACATATAAATTTGGGAAAACAATTTAGTCAGTAACATTCGTGTGTGTGTGTGTGTGTGTGTGTGTGTGTGTGTGTGTGTATGTGTGTGTGTATACACTAATAAAATCAGCCACTATAAATTGTATAAACCAAGCAAGATAAATGAGTATTAGGAACTATACCAGCAAGCATATGAACAACCTTGCCGTATTTCCTCTGTTTGACAAATAATAAACGATTAGTGTTTGAACAGTTGGAGCCCGGTCCAACAGCCGCCAATTCAAAGCAGGTCGGACAACATCTGAGGAAGAGAGCATTTGGCTCAGCAGGTAAATGCTGCTGGGGGAGCTAAGTTATCAATGGCCTCCCCAAACTCTGGTTACTATTTTCAATGTTACAACAGACCCCTGGTCATGAAAAGATGAAAATACAGCTTGTGTGCCTCCAATTTCAAAGAGGAAGAGCTGTGTCTCAGGAGCAGTTGGGTACCATGTGAACAAACCAAATTGTAGTATTAGGGCTACCTTTGGATCACAATGTTTCTTCCTTGGACTCTCAGAAAAGAAACTGGTTGTTGTTGCTGCTGTTCTATCTTTTTAGCCTTTGTTTTCTCACTAAGTCTTTGAAGATGAAGAACATACAAGGGCAAAGCCATACAAATGGGACACAAACATACCAGAGTTTGAGACACAGTAAAACCATATTTTTTTGCTTTGTGGTTGTATAAGTTTGTGTGTGTGTGTGTGTGTGTGTGTGTGTGTGTGTGTGTGTGTGTGTGTATTCACATGTGTACACGGTTGTGCATGTGTATGATTTGGGGGTCCAAGATCATGTACTTGAAGTATAGTATTGTTTCAAGAAGGGAGAAGCAAGCATTTACTAGATGTAACTCAAAATATAAAAATGAAGAATTCTCAGCATGGCACAGTGCTTAGTCTGATCCAGTAATTATGCCAGGTCCTCTGCATGCTCCTGAGAGGGAACAGGAAGGAGAGTGCCCTGTTTAGTTTTTATTATCAACTTGATACAACCTGGAGTCCCTGGGAAGAGGGAACCTCACTGGAAGAATTGCCCCCACCAGATTAGCCTATGGACATGTCTGTGAGAGATTGTCTTCACTGATTGTCAATATGGGAGGTTCCAGTCCACTGTGGAAGGCACCATCACTAGGCAAGTGGGCCTGGGCTATACAAGAAAGCTAGGTGAGCACAAGCAAATATGCATCATTCCTCCCAGGTTTTTGCTTGAGTTCCTACCCTGACTTCGCCCCATGATGAATTGTAACCAGGAGGTATAAGCCTTTATTAACCCTTCTGCCCCTAAGTTGTCTTTGGTCAGAGTATTTTATCACAGCAACAGAAAAACAAATTAGAAGAGAGGTGTTCCTGCAACCAGGAAATGTGAAAAATCATTACTCTACTAATGACCAAGAAATCTATTAGGGCTCAAGACAGGTGAACCACAACTTTTTTTTGGTGTGCAAAGAAACTTGAATGTGTATTTTGGCAATTTATGTCATATAGAAAAATGTGATTCTTCCATTTACCTCCCTAACCGTGGCTACCTCGTTTGTGCTCTACTCCTCATCCATTCACACTCATGGTTTATCCAGCACCCATTGGAGCCTTTGTCTTGAGTAAATATATAGAATTATGGACCTGAAGTATATTAGAAAAGCAACTGACTTCATCTCATCTCACTCATTTCATTGGAGGAGTGGATTCCTGCTGGTGAAAAATGAAATTGCAGACCAAGTTCTACCTATGTCTTTCCATACAGGGCATGGGAACTGGGAAGAAGCTAAAGACTCAATTTTTGTGGGCCCTAGATAGGGTGGATATAGCTAAAAACCTAGAAAACAGAAAACTTTGCCAATACATTCAGGCTTCAGCATTCAGGCTTTTCTTTACATTGTTCTGATGGTCCGCTACTGTGGTTTGGATTCTAAATGTCCCCCAAAGGCCCACGCATCTGGTCACCTGCTGGCTGCAAGTGCTATACTGGAAGGTGATGAGACCTTTCGGGGCTGCAGCGCAGAAGAAAGGCAGGCAGCTGCAGGCTTGATGGACACTGGCTCTATAGCTCCTCCCTCTTCCTCATCCTGCTTCCCAGTTGCCACCAGGTAAAACGAATTCCTCTGCCACACTCCTGACATGTTGCATTGCACACACCACAGGTCAAAGGAGAACAGGCCAGAAACCAGACTGAAACCTCTGAACAGGAGAAGCCAAAGAAGCAGTCCTCCCTGACCGTCTCAGGCCTTTTGTCACAATGGTGGAAACCTGGTATGTGGGGCTAACATCTACCTTGGAGTAACTGTGACTATGTATGCATATGCCTTCATAGTTATGCATCTTGTCTGGCTTCACATGAGTGTCTCTTTCATGACCTCCCAAGTCCTGAGAAAGAACTCCCTAACGATCTGTCTTTGCAGCCTCCACACTCTACTTCCCCTCCTTCCTGTCAGGCGGCTTCCCCTGCTGCTCCTTCAGAGGCTGCAGTTACAGAGGCCTAAGCAGAGCTTTGCCAGAGCTAAAGCAGCCAGGTCTTCATGGAATTGTCAGGGATATTTCAAAGAGAATTTTACAAGGACAATAATGGGGAACTGGGAGCTATTTTAAATATTTTATAACAGTCAATGTGAAATGCTGTTATCAGCAATAAACTTTACAAAGCAAATAAACAGGTTTTCCTTATTTTGTCCTTAGGGATGGAATTATATAAAACAAGTATGCATTTCACAGAGAACTTATTGCATTTTTTAAGTAAAATAAATTTTGTTATGAAGCCCTGTGGAGAGCTGCTAAGGTCAGAGATGAAGAAACCATAACCTCTGCCATAAAGACACGATGCAGTGCAGGTAGACAAATTTAATGTGTAAGTGTGGTGACCTGTGAGGGTAATTGCATTAACTGAAATATATTTGGGAGCTTAATGTAGACATGAGTGGAGTTGGGTGGTTATGGAAGACTTCCTAGAAGAAGGGGAACTAAAAGATTTCTGGGAAATATCCAGGCAAAGGGTGTGCAAAGGCTACAGAAGGTCAGATGAGATGTTCCATATAAGTGGAAGGGTAGTGTGTGATGCTAGAGAAGTTGTGTTCCATGGGGCCCCAGAACAGACCAATGCAGAGGTGGGCAGAGGTATGTATGTGATAGCATGTTACCTCAACTTTATTTTAGAAGCCATCTGACAATAGGTATGGTATTGCACTCAAAAGTGCTGAGGCAGGAGGATGGCAAGTTTGACACCAGCCTGTTCACATAGTGAAAAAAAAAACCCTGTTTCAAAGTAAACAAATAAAACAAGAAAACATTTGGGGAAAAGGTGCAATAAAAATTTGCATACTCTTTACCAAGCTACTACAGGAGAGAGAGAGAGAGAGAGAGAGAGAGAGAGAGAGAGAGAGAGAGAGAGAGAGAGAGAGAAAATATACATGACTTGGCAGTGATAACTATGTTTGGTGAGAGTTTGAACCCCCATCAGCTGCTCCCTCTTGCCCAAGGTGGCTCCAACAGGGACCCAGAGCAGAACTGCAGGATGGAGTTAAGAAGAGAAAGGGTGCAATACAAATGTAAATATCTCAATATGCTTTCTCTAGCTTATGCTCCTTACTCTTCTTGGGAATTTGGGGTATTAACTGATTTAAATTACAGAGTGCAGCTGTTCTGTGCACAGCCTAGGAATGTCTGTGTAGAGCACAGGGAGCTGTGCCTGCCGGCATGTTGTGATCAACCCCTGAGGAGTACTTACCTCACCGCAGCAAAGTTTATCCAAGACACGTTGTATCTGCATTTGTGATGTGTGTGTATAGATATACAGAAATATACATATGCTTTATGCATTGAGAGGAGACACTTTTTTTTCCACCACCTGCAAAAACCTAGCTTTTGCTCACTGGGGACAATGTTGTTCCCAATGAGAGCATAGGAGATATACAGATTGAAGGCAAAAGAAGAATGAATCAGATTATAACAGAATAAACTCCTATTCAGATAATTTTTAGGCACAATATTAATATAAACTACATAAGATGTATTCGGAGAGCTCTAACACATCTGTATCTGCTAACACTGTCTCGTCTCTTCCCCTGTCTGTTGAACACAAGCCATATGGACACCATTCTGCATGTCCCCCAAAGACCCATTGCAAAGGCAAGAGATAGGATCGGTCACCTACACCCAAGGCTAGTTAACTGCCTTCAGTGTCACCGAGGAGGTGGGAGCAGGATGATAAGGAAACACGCTAATCAGGTAGGGGCAGAAGAAGAAACAAAGCATGCCAGGCAAGTCATTAGAACAATGCCCTGTGCAGGGCGCAACTGAGTCCAGGCGGGCGTTAACATGGGGGGCTGGCTGTTTTGAAGCTAACGCTACTGATTATGTGGTTTTGCCAAGGCCCAGGGAAGAAACCCAAAGAGGAATTCATTGTGGTTCTGCTTTAGCAGCCACCTTAAAAATGTATGAGAACAAGTGGAAACTATTTAAATATTGATATTTACTCAAGTATTGATAATGAATATTGATAAATATTATTTAGTAGAATTGTACTAAAATCTTACCATTTTTGCATGAAAAAACTGCAATGCACCCACACAATGAAATATCCCTTGGAGTAAGACAAAAAGAAAGGACCTGGTGTGGTGCATCTCTAATCCCAGTTCTTGGGGGTCATGAGGCAGGTGGATCTCATCCAGATCAGCCTGGTCTGCATAGTGAGTTCCAGGTCAGCCTGGTTTACAAAAACTAAAGAGGGGGCTGGGAGATAGAAATGGAGAGTGGGATGATTGGAGAAGAAAGGAAAGAAAGAAGGAAGAGGTAGCCATCAAGCCATGAAATTACCAAACTGAAACGACATGAAGGAAACTTGGATATGAGGGACAATGTGAAAGGCTTGTCTATTTGATTCCAACATTGCATAACATTGAAGAAAAAAAAAAGGCAAATCAGTAGATGTGCTTAGAGACCAGTGGTTGCCAGGAATCTGAAAAGAAGACTAAAGAGATATAGCACAGGGGACTTGGGCTGATACACGCTGTGCATTTGTCAAAACCTATATAGCACATACAACACCAGTGTGAACCCTAATGCAGATTATGAAGTTTAAGTGACAACACAGTGACTTCAGTTCAGAGACAGTAACTAACGCACCACCATGGTGCAGGATGTTGATGGGGGATGGGGTGTTCTTATGTAGGGAGAAATATATAATCTGCTCAGTTTTGCCATGAACCTGAAACTGCTCTTTTAAAACATTATTTCTACTATGACTCGGGAGATGCTCAGTGGACAGAGTGCTTACTGTGAAAATGTGAGGCCCAGAGATTGGATCCCTGGCACCCACATAAATGCTGGGTGGATGTGACAGCCTGCTTGGTGAGCTCCACTAGCAGAATGGGTGAGCTTTGGGTTCAAGCGAGAGATGTTGCCTCTGTACATAAGATGCAAAGAGAGTGAAGACAATATGGGCACACCCTAACGCTTGTACACACACATGCAATCATGCACACACAGACAAGTTTATACTTAAAAATTAGAAAAATAAACATAAATATGTATCATTTCAACATGCAATCAATGATGTATTTCACATCCTTTTTTTCCATTATAAATCTTTGAAAGTCAGCATTTACTTTACACAGCCTATCTGAATTTGGACTAACCATATTTCAAGTGATGAACAGCTGCACGACACAACTGTTCCCCACATGTTCACACATCCGAGAGCATAAGCCTGGGCTGTGGCTGTGTGGAGATGCTGCAAGGATTCCCTGCTACTCTTTCTAGCTCTCAGACTCTAACAGCATTGCTCCAGGCCACGCACAAAATAAGGAGAATAAGGGGAAGGCGCTGTTTGCTTAACAAAAGCAGCTTCCAAACCAGCCTGTAAGCCTTTCCAGGGAGAGTGCTGCCTCTCAGCCCTTAAATGCAAATATCTGCCAGTGCCGCCTGGCATCTCATCACAGTTCAATACTATCACACTCTACCATTTTCTTAGGGGATTTTAACAGAGCAACACGGAACGCTGAAGGAGAGAAGGGCTTTGTTGCATCAGAATTTATGTGAAATGACATGTATTGCTCATTAAACAAGAGAAGAAAATAAGAGATGTTGCCTCCATACAAAAGATAGAAAGTCCTTCCGGGTCCTACATACTGAGCAAATAAATGAACATTTTATTAAAATGCGGCACTGATTTAAATTTGTTTCCTAGGAAATAGGTACTTAAGAAAAAATAGCTGCTGTCAATCTAGAATACATAACTAGGCTTTGCCTCAGTAGGCAAAGGGGATTTATATTTTCTTGCAGCTGGGAACATTATTTCTATTTCCTACCAACATCTCTGGAACTAATGTATAAATGTCTTTCTATACCATGATGTACTGTAATCTACTCGTGCTGTAAATGCCGTTACTAAGCTGTGGGCAACTTGTGCTCAGAAAAGTTAGCTGTCATTTGAATGAGAAGAGACACTGCACTCAATCACAGCCTGCCCTTCCATAGTCCTTCTCCGGTTTCATGGCTCAGAGAAATGAGGGGGAAGGGCATGCATTTGTTAACCATTTTAATAACTCTCCCAAAGGAAGGGGAAAAACCAGAAGGGGGGTTCAAGTGTAAAATGAAAAGCAGCACAGCCCCACAAATCCTGCAGAGAGAGCAGCATGGTGTGGATGGCATGGTGTGGGCCCTTGTGGGCATGTGTAGACATGCATGTACATTTTACCTACAGTCACAAAATCATCATTAGATGCCTAACCCTACCTAAGCCATCTTTCAAATGAAGGACATTTTAAACATTAAATAAAATGTTATGTTTAAGTGAAGAAGGCATCATGGGAAATTTCAAAATTATTTCCCATCTAACCTTTACAAATATAATATTGCTATATATTACTTAATATAATGTTGATATAATTAAGTAAAATGACGTATCTTGGATTTGCTTTAAAATGTTGTTAGCAAAGAAGGAAAATAAAAGTTAGGGATATATGCTAAGGAAGAGTGGCAGAATTTTGCTAGCCAGCAAAGCTGAGCATTGGGAACTTTATTTAGAGTTCATTATGTTTTTCCTTATGAAAATTTAGAAACCATTCATGGTAAGTTTTATAATATCTGCATTTTGCTTTGTTTTGTTTTGAAGACAAAACAAGCACAGGGTTTCTTTGTGTAGTCCTGTCTGTCCTGAAACTTACTCTATAGAGCAGGCTGGCCTCAAACTCAGAGATCCACCTGCCTCTGCCTCCAGAGTGCTAGGACTAAAGGCTTTTGAGAACACTGCCTGGCTAATATATGCATATTATATATGCATAACAACAAAAAAGTTAGGTAATTTCTCAGATTTCAAACTTGGCATAGAAGTGATATAAATATATATATATATGTATATATATATGTATATATATATATTTGTATATGTATATATATATATATTTGTTGGCTTGTTTAGCAACCACACATTTTCTCAATAATAATGTGTATTACACACATACACAGGCACACAACACACATACTATTTTGGTAAGGCAGCCATTTTAACAATATTGATTCTGCCAACTTATGAGCATGGGAGGTTTCTCTATTAGTCCTTGCCATATTGACTTGCAATCCTGGCAAGGAGCAAGCCATAAAACTAGCCAGGCCATGGGCTGGAGAGATGACTCAGTGGTTAAGAGCACTGGCTGCTCTTCAGAGGTCCTGAGTTCAATTCCCAGCAACCACATGGTGGCTCACTACCATCTATAGTGGGATCTGATGCCCTCTTCTGGCAGAAAGTCATACATGCAGATCGATCCCTCAGACATAGAGTAAGTAAATGAATCTTTAAAAAAATCATATATGCCAGTCACTATTTTAATTACTCCTTGGCACATCTCTTAACAACCTAGGAAGCAGAGGCCATATAATATTCATCTCTGGCCGGAGCTTATTGTACAACATCCCTAGGTAGATGTGTGTTAGAGACCATTGTCCATTAAGTAAGAAATGTCTAATTGCATTATTTTCCCATGGTTTGCATTATTCTCAACTATAAAGTATATTTAAATGCTTTAAGAAATGGTAAGACTGTAGAGAACTGAACACTTTGATCTAACAGGAATTGAAAGATTTTAATCACCTGCTACCTAGGTGCTCATTCTGATATTACTGTGTAACTTTTGTAATTGTGCTCAAAGTCCAGATAGATTTTTATTAGCTCAGCAAAAGCTGTGGCAGATCTGATATTGAAATTAATATAACTATCGCAATCTTACAATAACCAGAATGACTAAATTGGTGTGGATATTTATGACATTCTGGTGCTTAATAAATTTAACTGAAGGAAAAAAAAAACTAACAGGCAAATGTGTACCACATTTAAAGCAGCATTTTCAAAACTAACCTTGAAAGTTGGCACATTTTTTAAAGCCGAGAGCTGATGGAACCGTAAAAGGGGCAACTGTGCTGAGTTAGAATGCTGTGTTTCCTGGGAGCACAAAGCAAGCTTCTGTGGCCATTTCTCTACACGACAGCATGCACACTCCACAACGACTTCTCCAATCTTGATGGCAAGCATTATCACCACGTGCTGCATGAGATCTACATGCTTCTACATGCTTCTACATGCGGCATTTTCTCTACACCGCCCATTTTAGTCAATTATATGTGTCCTGCATGTACGACAAATGTATGTGCAGCTAATGTAATAAAAGAGCATTCACTGATGTTGTTAAAAGGACATAATGTACCAGATACCTTCTAAAAGCATGTATTGTATTCCCAAGGAAAGTGGCTAGTGAGCCCCAGTGTGTGATAAACATATAAAGTGGACTTCAGAGAAAGATGTGGACACAGTTTAAGGATCGGAGGCCACGGCAGATGCTTGTCAAGCAACCGGAGTCAAGCACAAAGGATGAACATCATTCACCAGACAGTAGACAATTTTTCTACAAGGGCAGGTGGTAAGGAATGTGGAGTTGATGACTTGTGTAGTTTAGTCCAATCCTCTTCTCTGTGGAGAGCTTCCAAGCTGACATCATTCTAACTATCTCATCGTCACCTTCTCAAAGTGGAATAGCTGCCCATTTATCACCAAGTGTCAGTAACGGAGAACTGTTTATACTGGCTGTCTCTCATAATTACATCACTTAATCTTCTATTCCTTCCTTCATTTCTTCCCTCTTTCCTTCCTTTCTTCAATGACCTTGAACTCCTGGTATTCCTGCCTCCACCTCCCAGTGCTGGGAGTAGTGTCGAATACCTTACCTGACTCAGCACAGTGAATTTGAACTCACTGTGTCCTTGAGCCTATACAATCAGTACCTTCTCTCAGAAAAAAAAAAAAAAAAAAAAAAAAAAAAGGTTGTTTTAAAATAAAGAACCAAGCATGCACTACTAAACTTCTCTTATCTTGACAGACACTACTACCACTAGATGGCAGTTAAGAGTCACACATTAGGAATTGGGTCACAACTTCAGAAAGCCCAAAAAGGATCTACCTGAAATAAGCAATACGTGGCAGAAGGCAGCATCAGGTAATGTATAGGAAATGTGATGAGGCTGGTAGTGGCAGTGTGCACCTTTAATCCCAGCAAGAGATAGATACCTGAGAATTCAAGGCCAGTCTGGTCTACATATCAAGTTCCAGGACAGCCAGGGCTAGATAGTGAAAGAAAGAAAATTAAGGTGCATAATGTTCTAATGTGGCTTTCTGTTGCTGTGATAACACACACACACACACACACACACACACACACACACACACACACACACACACACACCTGGAGCAGAAAAGAAAAGGGTTTCCTTGGCTTACCTGTCCTGACACAGTGTATCACTGGGGAAGGTCGGGGCAGGAACTGGATAGGCACAAACAGGAGCCATGGAGGAACGATGCTTACTGGTTCACATGCAGACACTTCTAATACCTCCCAGGACCACCTGCCCAGGGGTAGCACCACCTACAGAGCTCCCAAACCAATCACTAATCACGCTCACAGACTCACCTCCAGGCCAGTGTGACAGCAGTATGTTCTCAATTGAGGTTCTCTCTTCCCAGATGACCCAGTCTGCATCACACTGACAAAGTCTCTCCAGCACATGTGGGTAGCACACACTTGGGAAATGGAGGGCATGGGAAAGCTACATTAACCAGAGCAAGGAGATCGATCGGTGCAGTTATTTTTAAAAAGCTGAAGCTCAGGTACATGCTGTGTAGTATATGCAAGAAATGAAGCTGGCTTCCAAGGTAAGGTCATGCCAAAATCCCTACTCTATCCCTCCACTCGTTTGCTTGTGCTGCCCCTGGGGCTCTGGCCTTCTACTATTGCAGAAGGCACAAGGTATGTGCCTCTCAGTGAGCAGACGCTTCCCTTGTCTAAGTCTCCTTCCAGCCACCTGTCCACATCACTCCTTCACCACCCAGTCTCTGAATTCAGAAGTCTCATTAAGGGGATGGTGGTACCAGTAAAAAGAATCCCCAGCTTTTTCTACACATCACCCCAAGTATCACCCCCCCACAGCAATCAAGGGAGAACAAGGAGGCTTTGGGGTGGGAAGCAGGGGGATGAGGGCTAAGAACTCAAGTAACATTTAAGAGATAAGCAGAAGAAACTGAACTGTGGGTTAAGAGAGGATGGTCAGAGAGCAAGGGAGGGTTAGGAACAGTTTCAGAAAGTTGTGTTTTAATCCACAGCAGAGTCAGTTAAACCCGAACTGAAGCAGCATGTGGCATGCTGCCTGCGCCGCCGTTTGTAGAAGAGCAGTTTCCGGGAGAGGTTGACAGCAGATGCCAGACTGCACAGCCTTAGGGAGTCAGATGAAGGAAAAGAACGCGAGAAGCAAGAGTAGACTATTTTTGTTACTTTTTTCATGGTGGCAAGCACACAGGAAGGAAGCATTTGCTTTGGTTCAGTTTGAGATACAGTCCATCGTGGTGTGGAAATATGGCGGCTCTCAGCATTGATAAGGATATGAGGCTGCTTGCTCACATCTGGATAAATCAAGAAGCAGAGAGCGTGGTGGAAGTAGGCCAGCTATAAAACCTCGAATTGTCTTTTCCCAACCTAACCGACCCCACCACAGTGTCATTTCCTACAAGGATGTTCTACCAACTAAAAGTTGCCAAACGTCCCTAAACTCTATCAGCTAGGACTGTGTGTTCAGATACGAGCCTATGGGAACACTTCATCTGAGCCACTATTCTTCTCCGGACCCTTAGCTAGGAAGAAGACAACAGGAGGCTAAGAAGCACAGACCTGAAGGAGAAACTGAAGCAGGAGTGTGAGCCCATAGGAAGATCCACCAGGAATGAGGGGATGAAGGCAGAAGTGGGTGGGGCTGGACTTAGAAGACTCAGGAGAAATGAGGAGGTAAAGGGATAGTGACTGAGAGAGACCAATGTCATGGTGAAAGGTGACTCTGCCAGAACCTGTTACCCTTTCTACATGTTCAGTCAATATCTGTTGGATGAACCAAGCATTCCTGATCTCCTGATAGGTCGTCTTCCCTCCCTGGCCTTCCTGACTTCTGTGCAGCCGACATGGTTTAACATGGTTTTACAGTTAACCTGGGAGATCAAATTAGTTATTTTAAAAGAGGAAGTAAAAAATGATTCAGAACTAATGTGGCAACTTGAAGTGAGAGTGCTACAGTCTTAAAAAGTCTATGCAGTAAGGTGTTGGCAAGGGGAATGGAAAGAAACTGATGCCTGCCAGGATCTTGAAAACGAGAAAGAGGCCAAGAAGAGTTTAAGATTTCAGGCTGGGAGAATGAGCTTCCCCTAGGAGAATGACATGAGAAGATTCAGAGAGCAGAATTTAATCAACAGAGAAGCCCAGAGACATTTAAGGTGGGAGTTAGGGGATGAGGTCATATTTTAGAGCGGAGTTATAATAGACAATTATGACAAAAACTTGGAGGGAAGGGACCCAACTCTTTAAGAGGAAATACAGATGGGAAAGATAACAAAACAAAATGGATGGTGGGTACTAACAAAGGAGGGTATAAAAGCAGCCCAACTACACCACATGGCAAGTACTAAAAGGATTGAGGATTTGGAAAAGTTCAGCAATATTGTCACTCGTGGTCTACATACAAAAGAGACTAAATTATTGGTGATGAGAAGACGGATACAAGGTTGTCCTTTAAGAAAGGCAACGGTGAGAGCCACCAAAGTGAATTAGGCTGAGGGCAACTGGATCCAGGGAGGACTCGTTTTGCTTCAGAGCCCGATCATAGTCCTCATAGAAAGAAAGTGTAGAGGACTGACTGAAAAGTGTCAGCGAATAAGGAGAAGGCAGAAGGTCGGGATAAAAACAGCTGCGTCTTACGAAAGGAGAAGGAGATGCATAGTCTTTTAAGTAGAAGGTGAAAACGTTCTCCAGATAGCCCCATTTTCCCCCTCCATAGAAGGTAGGTTGGCACTCAATGTGCATAAGAAGCCGAGAAAGGGAAGGGTAGAGGTGAGTGCAGCAGAATCTGAGACATGACATCATAAGACTGTGTTTCAGTCCTGGGTGTTAGCTAAGGCTGACTATTAGACTTCTTCCAGGCTCTTCTCTCAAAAGCTGTTAGAAGATTAAATGAGATAATGTATATAAATTATGAAGCAGTTCTCAAAGAAGAAAAGTCACAATACCCACTTTGGGAAATGTAATATGGCATGAATAAGACATGTAACAAAGTATAGCTAAGCATTGAGGGTAAAGTTAAGAGCAAGAATATATAGCAAAGCCAAGTTCACAGTTTTTGTGATTTGCTTCAACATACTGGAATGCAGCAGGAGTCTGTCAGGGCAGTGCAGAGGACAAAAGGATGGGAAGTCTAGGTAAGGACCATTTTCATTTCTAAGACCTTTGAAGGCATCTTACTTTGGGAACTCACATGACTTTTATATAAAAGTAGCTTTTGAGTCATTTGCAGGTAATTTACTTATTGTAAAATTAGAACCAGAGCTCAATATCCTCACAATAAAGACCAAACTAGACCATTTTTGGAGGGTGTGTGTGTGTGTGTGTGTATTATATTTGTGTTTACATATACATGCTAGAGACAGAATACAGAACCTCATATATATTAAGTAAAGACTCATCAATAAGCTACATCTTCAACCCAACATATTTTAGAAATAGCCAGATGATTCTTTTTTGTTTTTAAGTTCATATTTGCCCAGCTTGGGGCCCTTTCTACCTAGAGTCCATACTTCATAAAAGCGTAGGTTCCGACTGTATGAATACAGTATGACATCGCTAATAAACAGGTCCCCGAAACAGCGCTCCATCGATCGAAATCAAATAAGGAAGGCTGTAAACAAGGAAAACAGTGAGACAGGCAGAGGCTTAAGCTACTAAAGGATGAGAACAGCAGTAGCTAAGAAGGCATGTTATTACCGTTTTTTGGAATTCAGAGATCAAGGATTCCGATCCCTTGTTTAGGAAGCAGCTTCCATATGAATGAATCTGAAACTCCTGGCAAAATTCTTCAAGGAGCAAAGAAATAATAATGCTCAGGGTACCATGTATGCCCACCTTCCTAACTGGTTGTCGGGCCTACAAAGGACTTGTCCCTCACTGACATCCTCCACTGTCCCATTGTGACTAGTCAGGAGCCCCCCTTGATTGTAAAAGCAGCTGCCAAACTTGCTCTGTTTGTCGTCGTCCCACACCCTCTTCCGTTACTATATAATTCTAAGAAGTATCTAAATTCTTAAGTCATGTTCCCTCTCACCTTAAGCTGGTGAATTAAAAGCTGCAAGCACCCCAGAAACTCATCTGAGCTCCAAGGACAGCCATAACTTTTCAGTTAGTCTCCTGGAACCAGAGCTACCCTTACCCTGGAAAATGCCAGAAATTAGCCAGCTGAGGGTGTTCGTGTGCTCAGCATGCTATACTGAGGGATTCCAGGACAGAAAATGATCAGAAGACCTAGAAAGGGACCTGGCAGAGTAAACCCTGCTTCTCGGAGGCCTCTGCAGACAAGACGAGGCCGCCTACAAGTTCCAGCATGCATCGGGCTACACTTCGGCCGACTGACAGTACCACACACCAATGGGAGATCCCTATCAAGAGTTTGGGGCGGACCTGCGGCACTCAGCGAGGCTTTTTCAAAGGTCCTGGGGCCTCTCTGGTTGTGAACTGGTGACGCCGACCACACTACGCCGCTCACTCCCAGACTCCCTCCTTCCGGCCCTGCCTGCAGCCATCCCCTGGTCCCTCTCGTCCGCCGCGCGAATGGCCAGGCAAGGATGTGGAACATGCTGAGCTTACTGGATGGCAGTGGTGTCATTCTGGAGGGCGGCGCGGCTCCGAGCGGCGAGGCCCACCCCTCTCGGACGGTGATTGGACTCTTCGGAGCCTACTTGGGCTGGGATTGGTGCGAGGCGGGGCGACGGCTCTGGGGCCTTCTGAGCAGCATAGGGAGGCAGCAGTACCTGGCGCAGCACCCTGGAAGAGCCGGAGGACCCTCTACCTCATCGCCCGGGGGCGAGGGCTCGCTTGTCGCGTGGTTGGGCGGGACCAGTGAGGTGGGAGGGGGTGGCCGTGGAGGACACGAAATGCAGGGGTCAGGGGGGTGTTGGCAGGCAGGGTTAGCTGGGGACTAGATCTAGGAGCGCTTGCGAGGACTTGGGTGATTGAGCAGGGCGTGGACGTGTCTGGTATGGGATGCAGTGGAAAGGAAGGGCCCAGCCACGAATCCGGAGTAGATCTGTGGATGGTTCCTCAGAGGGTGCCTCTTTCCGGTTGCCCTTTTATTTGGCAACACGAGAGCCCTCATGGTCTCTCTTCAAATTCTGGGAACTCTGTCTTTGGGTGAATTTAACCTGCATTATAGGACTATTCAGGGCCCTTTCTGATACTGGGTACAGACGTGGGGAAGATGTCAGAAAACAGGAAGCCGCTTCTGGGTTTCGTGCGCAAAGTCCCCGATGCGAACGCATCTGGGAACTTAGGCAAGACTCACTGTCCTTCGTGTCTGGGACTTTTCAAAGCCCCCAGGCTCTTGCCTTGCTTGCACACGGTGTGCACCACATGTCTGGAAAAGCTGGAACCGTTCTCAGTAGTGGACATCCGTGGGGGTGACTCAGACACAAGCTCTGAGGGGTCACTATTCCAGGGACCCAAGTCACGCAGCTTGCAGCCACAGATTGGCATCCTCTGTCCGGTATGTGATGCTCAGGTGGACCTGCCCTTGGGTGGGGTGAAGGCTTTAACGATAGACCACCTGGCCATGAATGACGTGATGCTGGAGAGTCTGCGTGGGGAAGGCCAGGGCCTGGTGTGTGACCTGTGCAGCGACAGAGAAGTAGAGAAGAGGTGTCAGACCTGCAAAGCCAATCTGTGCCACTTCTGCTGCCAGGCTCATAGGTAAAGAGGGAATACCCTACCTGTTGTGGCTTAAGAGTGGAGTGCAAAGATATCAAGACACAACTCCCTGGTGGGCAGGTCTAAAGGAAAGCTTTCTTACACAAACGGCAAAGAACAACACACCATGTAATCACATGAAAGTTAATGCAGCTGGCCTGATACCTGTAGTAATAGAAACACCACAGGTTTCAGTTTACAGAGCACGTTGGGTTTTCCTTCCATCACCAATCGTTGCACCCAGTGCTGGAGAGACAGGATTACTGTGTTAGCATAGACCCTGCCCTTGATCTCATCTGATCATTGTTAACTTCTACAGAGAGACAGGCGCTGATTTCACCATGTTTATTAAAATAGAAACTCAGCAATATTTTGTGATTTGCCAAGTTCCCATAACTAGTAAGCGTATAAACGGAACTGAGTCCTCAATTCAGACCTGCCTCTTCTGTGTTCTTTTCCCTAAATGCATGCCACCTTTTCGGCACAGGTATCAGTTGATCGGCTCTGCCTTTCCTCGTAGAGGTACCTGGAGAGCAGGCCAGCAGATGCTGATTGGGGTGTTTCGTCTCTTATCACACTCAATGAAGTTTGTTAGATCATTTACTCTTTGTCCCCCTTTCTCCTCCAACCCACTCTGGTGCATCAGAATAGAAAACAAAACAAGACAAGTATACAAGGTTTTCAGATTAACCTAGAACAGCTTTGTTTTCTGGCCTTACCAACAGAACAGTTGTCATTGCTCCCTATTTTTAACTTGTGTGATCATCTCTATGACTGTCACATTGCCAGCTCAACAGCTGACCCATTTTCTCTGCAGCCACACTTGTACCAGAATTGGCATGTGCACTGGAAGGTGATGAGAATGTTACCAGGGAACTCTACAAACAGTCACTGTATTTTCCTAGGGATTTCCCTGAGTCCCCTAGGAGGCTGTAGAAAAGAGGAATTAAAGAGAGCGTTGATTTTAGTGCCCATTGATTTCCCTTTCTACTAATGCTCATGACTCTTGAGGGAAATTCTGGCCTGCTGAGGTACATGATGTGGGCGCTGGGTCAAAGGAATTGCTTTATTAAAACATTACTTAAACGTGAGATAAGAGACTGTCAGAGCCAGCCGGCTGCTTTCACTGCTACATAGATCCATGTGGCATGGTTGCATCACTTGGTGCTAGTCTTCCACCATGCTTTAGGAAGTGGGCCGTGACTCTTGTGTAAACTTAGCAAATTAACTCTGAGAGTTGCTCAGAATGTAGTCTCAGCATTGCACTTTTGAAGTTGTGTCCCAAGCCAAACCCAAGTATACGTGTATTGCATTCTAAACAACAGCCCTCAGATGGGTCTTGCTGTGTGGGAAAATAATCAAGCAAAGTGGACCCTCTAGTTTGACATTAGAAGTTCTGAGGGATGTGGCTGCAATCCGTTTAGCTCCTAGGATGTCTTTGCCAAACAGTGTCCCTTTAGAGTTACCCCTCACTTGGTGCTTCTTCCCAGGAGGCAGAAGAAGACCATGTATCATACCATGGTGGACTTGAAAGACCTGAAAGGCTACAGCAGGGTTGGAAAGCCCATCCTGTGTCCTGCTCACCCTGCGGAGGAGCTGAGGCTGTTCTGTGAACTCTGTGATCGGCCCGTGTGTCGGGACTGTGTAGTTGGGGAACACCGAGAGCACCCCTATGACTTCACCAGCAACGTCATCCACAAGCATGGAGATTCGGTGCGGGAGCTCCTTAGAGGCACCCAGCCCCACGTGGAGGCCCTGGAGGAAGCCCTGGCTCAGATCAAAACCATCAACAGTGGCCTCCAGGAGCGAGTGGAGGCAGTGGCAGCTGATGTCCGAACATTCTCTGAGGGCTACATCAAAGCCATCGAGGAGCATCGGGACAAGCTTCTAAAGCAGCTGGATGACATACGGGTCCAGAAGGAAAACTCCCTGCAGCTGCAGAAAGCACAGCTGGAACAGCTGCTGGCTGACATGCGGACTGGAGTGGAGTTCACTGAGCACCTGCTGACCAGCGGCTCGGACTTAGAAATCCTCATCACCAAGGGAGTGGTGGTAGACCGGCTCCGGAAGCTGAACACAGTTGAATACAGCGCCCGCCCAGGAATAAACGATAAGATCTGCTTCTGTCCTCAGGAGAAGGCAGGCCAGTGCCAGGGCTATGAAGTGTACGGAGCCATTAACACCAAAGAAGTTGATCCAGCTAAATGTGTTCTTCAGGGAGAAGGTAGGGAAGCATTTCCCACTGGCTCTGAGAGGACTGTGCAGGGAGATAGCGTATTTAGAGGCTGGGGCACTGTGGCCTGCTGTCTGAGGGTGTAGCTCAATCGGCCCAGTGCTTGCCTAAGTTGAACAGAGCCTGGGTTTGATTGCCAGCACCACATAAAACTGAGCATGGCTATAATTCCAGCACTCAGGAGGTGGAGGAGGAGGGTAAGAAGTTTGAGGACCTCTTTGGATGCATAGTGAGTTTGAGGCCTACCAAGCTATACGAGAGCATGTGTCAGAAAGAAAAAAGAAATGAGGCTCGTGTAGCTAGGAGTACTCCTGGCCACTGAGCAAGGGGAGAGACACTGATTTGAAAGGCAGTGGCTCCTTGCCTTGCTCTTTATTCTCCCTTGGTCTGGGCAGGCCACAGTTAATACTGGAGTGAGGCTTGAGCCTGTTCCATCTCAGAAGAGCAGAAGCTCCCGAGAATCTTAGGGTGATAGAGCCTGGCTACCCCCACAGGAGATAACAGCACTGACTAGGACAAGGCAAAATCTGCCTGTGCAGAGACACGCATGACAGCTCCTAGTGCTTGGGTAGCTATGTTGAGGGTTACAGAGCAAAGAGGAAGAAAAAAAAAAAAAACCACAGCTTCCTTTCTTCCCTATCATCTTGGGTCACACAAACTTTGTATCATTGGAATTCCAAAGGATTTGGTAGGGTGAGGTCTTTTGTTTATTTGTTGGAGACAGGGTCTCACTGGGTAGCTCTGGCTCACCTGGGACTATGTAGAACAGACTGGTCTCAAACTCACAGAAATCCACCTGCCTCTGAGTGCTGGGTTTAAAGAGGGTGCATCACCAGGCCTAGCTATAAATGGTTCCTTTATGCCGGTGTTCTCTTGCTAAGGGAAATATGTTATTCAGACATTTTTCACAGATCAATCCTGATGGGAAATTTTTATTCAAGAGTTGCCTTTACTTTAGCAAGGGATTTCTAAGTCTTTGGAAGTCACAGATCACTATGAGAATGATCTTTCCCAGACATTCCCACTAAGTAGGGCATACAATTTCAGGAATTTCCTTCATAGGCCTCTCCACAGTACCAGGTAGTTCACAACCTCTGGCTTAGAAACCTGGTTTCTTCTGCATGCTGTCCTCCAGGCTGTAGCCCCTTGGCAATAGCTGTGGAGTTGCAGGGGCTTTCAAAACATGGATGCATCAAACTGGACTGCATTATCGGCTTCCTGTTTGCAGAAGGTAGTTTTGAGGATACCAGTCTACAGGTCTAAAGGCTTTCTTTGGATAACTAGATTAATCCTGAATATTTGTAAAGATTCCCTGGGGCTAAAGTTAAGAGGCAGAATCCCATGTGACCCAAGAGTAGCTGCTGCTGAACCATTTACCCGGGCCTCCAGGAAGAGTACCCAAGCAGTATGGTGAGAGGGAGCAGGGTAGTTCAGATACCTGGAACTGGGAAGGAAGCCCAAGCTTTGTTGGTCTAATTGGGAGCAATCCGTTTGCCTGCCGGGTGAGCCCTGTTTGTCTTTTGCAGATCTCCACAGAGCTCGAGAGAAACAGACAGCCTCCTTTACCCTGCTTTGTAAGGATGCCGCAGGAGAGAGCATGGGCAAGGGAGGCGACAATGTCCAGGTGGCAGTCGTGCCCAAAGATAAGAAAGACAGGTATGTGTTAAACTTGTCATGTGTAGTGGGCAGTGAGGAAAGAACCAGGGCCTTTGAGTCACTGGAGATAAAATTGGACTCCTTCGTCGTATGGTTCCGTAATGCCATGAGAAGATGATTCCATACAATTAACCGAATGTGTCCCCTCTGTAGGCTTCATGGCTTAGCTTCCGTTTTATTTCTCAGTGTAGCAGCTTGCTGCCACCAGATTGTCCTCATTCCAAACTTTGGAATGTATGTATGTATGTACGTATGTATGTATGTAACAGGATTGTGCCATTTTTTTAAACAGTCTATTTTCCTATTAAGTTATCCCAGGATTGTGTTTTATTTTTCCCTTTGCAACTGGCATAAGGAGAAGAAGGGGCCACAGAGCAGGGAGTACAACAGAGACCTGCAAAAAAAGAGCTCAGGAGCATCCTCCAGGTTCTCAGGATATTGGACTAAAGTAGAACTGATGCTACTTACCTTCAGTGTGAGGGGCATTTATAATTCATATTAAAACTCTGGCCTCAGATGGGCACAGCTCACGGGAGGGAATGACCTTTTGAAATCTTACTTCTTTCACTCAGCCCGATCAGAACGGTGGTCCAGGACAACAAGGATGGATCATACCATGTTTCCTTCACCCCCAAGGAAGCTGGAGTCTACACTGTGTGGGTCTGCATCAGAGAGCAGCATGTGCAGGTAAGGAAGGTCCCACGGCTGCTGTCACTTGGGATCTCTCCTAGATCTCTCATAGGATCAACTGCTTAAGAGATGAAATAAACTGTCCTTTGTTCTTCATCGTGGACGCAGCCCCAATTCTGCGACTCTTGACCCTACTAAAGTGTGCTCAAGGTCCTGACACTGCCGTCTTTTTCACCCATGACAGTTACACTGCGCTTTATTCTCTTCCTGGTTGGTTTATTGGGATTCTTAATCCAGGGAAGATGTCTTGACCACAGGGGAGTCCCTTAGCAGACACGCACACACAGTCGACGGTTTCCAAGCTTTCCACACTGAATCGGCCACAGTTGGCAGGGTTACAGCTCCTCCTGTTGTCTGCCCAGTCATTTATCTGTCTAACCATCAGCGCATAGAACATATGTGTGTCTGCACCATGGTCCCAGTCTCCCCACAAGTAAGTGTAACACCTCTTCGTTTAGGGGGTTTGAAAATCTCTGCTGACATTGGAGCAGTTGTTCCCTCAGCCAGAAGGCAACGCTGATGGCCATAGGCACCATGGTGGTCATGTTAATCCTGTGACCGGTGCACTGGGAAGACTTTTTTGGTGCCGTTACTGCTGATCTAATCACAGTATATCAGGATGGGTTGGATGTGTTTGTATTCTTTACTTGCATTTTCCTCAAATCCTACTCAGGCAGGTCAGTCTTGCCCCAGTAGTCAGTAGCTGCAGTCAACATTGGAGTTTGAACCTATTGCTTTAACTCCAGGTTGTTTTGTTTCATTGTGTTGTTGATGAAATAGCAGACAGAATATTGTTATAGTCTGTAGTCTGGCCTACAATTCACTGTGTAGCCAGGCTGGCCTCGAACCCTTGATCCTCTTGTCCTGACCTCCTAAGTACAGGAATTAGAGGATGTGCCAATCATATTTGCTGCCAGGTCCTTTTTAAAAAGAAAAATAAAAATGTGTCTGTCAGCCTTCCATTATTGTGACATATACCAGATCTATAAACTTAAAGGAGAAAAGGTTTATTTTGGCTCATAATTTGAGAGGTTCAATCTATGGTGGGAGACTTGATATTGGGAAGTCTTCTAGGGTACAGGCTTCCTCTTTGACTATCATATGATATGGCTCTTACACTGGGACCAGGACAACTACAGTACTTAATAAACATTTGTGTTCATGTGGGAAAGAAAATACAAATTATCCTTGAAGAAAAAGTGAATACTTTTCTCATTAACTTGAGACTCATTAGGCACACATACTAAACCTTTCTCTCTTCAGTGTACTCTTACAGTCCGCCAGGAAGATGGATAGACAGTTGTGGTGTTCAGGGTCTAGAGGTGGGAGGAAAGGTGCTAGCTGTGAGGAGAGACACGTGACTGAGAAGCTGCAAAAACACTGCATGTGTCCTAGTGTGGTGTGGCAGCCATGCAACTAACCATGAGATGCCTCAAGAATTGACATGGAGACTCCTAAAGACTGTAGTCAGTCACACAAAAGCCTGAGACAAGATGACTATGTGTAGAGTGGGTTACACTTCCACTTTATTCAAAGCTAGAGGGAGGCAGAAGCCATAGAGCTTGAGCCAACCCAAGCTAATTCAGATGTCACTGAAATTGAAGCTGACCCTATGGAACTGTCTTCAGTGCCCAGAGGCTCAGTAGCTACGTGAACCATCAGTGCCCTGGTGCATGGTAACTGGTGCATGGCAGAAGGGCAACACACATCTGAGTCAAGTCTCACTGAATTTATTTGCCCAATCCAGCTGAGAAGTTCCTGTTGAGATCTATTTCTATCCTGCATCCTTGTCCCTTCTGCGACTTACCCTGCTTATCATGCTCTGATGTTCAGCACACACATACACACACCCTGCGTTGATACTGAGGTGCCATTCTTTGTTCTTGGGCTAAACCCTTCAGGGCTCACCATTCACTATGACTGTGAGGAAAAAGCATCGGTCACACCCAGGGGTGTTTCACTGCTGTACCTTCTGCTCCAGTGGAGGCCAGAAAACTGCACGCTGTGCCTGCGGTGGCACCATGCCAGGTAAGGATGGTCGGTGCCCTCACCCCTGCTCGCCCATGCAGCAGCAAGGGTCCTGCCCTTCTCCGCCTCACAGCGACTGGACAGGGTGTTTTAACCAAGGCTGTACTTCTAGAATGCCAGCCTCACGTGTGGAGGCAGGACAAGGTGCTTGCACAGTAAGCCTCCTGCTCTGAATGGAAATGAATACAGTTCACTGGTCCACAGGCCTCCTGCTTCTCTGTGGGATTCTCAGATACAGTCTGAACACATTCTAGCAGTCCGAGCACTGTGATGTGCAGACCCACCAAAAACCATAGAGAAATCTCAAACGGGACAGATCAGGGGAGTGGTGAGTGAGCAATGTCTGACTCTCAGGGAAGGCAGGATCTCCAGGCATGAGCTCCAAGTTATTCTATCATGGGGTTCAAGAGATGCAATAATGTGCATCTTCCAAAAGACCCAAGTTCAGTTCCTAGTCTCCACAACTGTTTATTACTCCAATTCAAGGTATTTGATGCTTTCTTCAGGCACACACACACACACACACACACACACACACACACACGGTACATAGACATTTGCATAGGCAAAACACTTATGTGCATAAAATCATAAAAAATTTCCATCTTTAATGGTGGCCCTGCACCACTAATCAATTCATGTAACACTTAAAATGCAAACTAGATCACCCTCAGGTTGCACATTGGACAGTTTTGAGAGCCTGGCCTGGCCAGGATGCCTCAATAGTTCTGGTTAAAGTGGAGTGAAATGGGTAGTTCCTTCAGAGAAATTTTCACTGCTTAAGTCTGAATGTTGCCAGGTTTAATTTGTACAGCAAGAGCTGGGCTCTATTTTCAGTTGTCTTCCTCTCTTTGTATTATGCAGGTGGGTACCTTGGCTGTGGCCACGGACACAAAGGACACCCAGGTCGTCCACACTGGTCTTGCTGTGGGAAGTTTATTGAGAAGTCTGAGTGCACGTACACAGGTGGGCAGAGTGCACCGAGGAGTCTGCTTAGGACCGTGGCTCTCTGATGGCTTCTTGGGTTCAAGTTCAGCCAGGTAAACTTGAAGTCAACGCAACTTAAGATGTGCAGAGGACCCAAGAGCTTGAGTAGTTCCAAAGAGACTGACAGAATTAAAGACAAAGTGCTTTCTCTAACTTCAGAGTTCAAGTGCTTTTTTTGTGTATGTGGGTTTCTCACCTATACCATGGCTGAGTGTAGACCACCACTGCACCACTCTTCAAGGCAGGCTGACGCACTGCTCCACAGGAGGCTCTTTTCTGTTTCATACAGGCATCAGTGTTTATGCCATGGGAACATAAAAGATCATGGAGCAGAGAGGACATAATATCCTTACTCTCCATTGTATTACAGCTCTTCAGTTTATCCCTGAGCTAGAATGTAAGTGCTCCTGTCAGAGAATGAAAACCCTTTGTCCCACTTACTTTTTGTTAGTGTGCATTCAGTGGTTTTCCTAGTACGTAGTTTATGACAATTACCGTGATTCTGTTGTTTAGCTGAGAGCCTGGGTGATGACTCATCTAAGGGGCACACACAGTTAACACAGAGGAATGGTGTGGAAAGATCTCACCCATCTGTTGCAGTTCTTAAGCAGATGATGGAGAGTCCCCCATCCTCACAGCTCTCACATAATAGAGGGGTTTACTATGTCTCTATATCCAGCAACAGCTGGAAGTGTTGACTCTGCAGGGTACCCCTAGTGGCTACAGGATTCTGGGAAACTCAGCCCTGCCAAGGTCTTCCCTGCATACACTTTGTGTGTTCTGGGATCCTTGGTTTCTTATATAGCAGTAAACTCAACACACAATAAATACAGTAACTGAAGTTTAAGATTTCTCAGAAGTAGTGATTCATTGGAGGGATGACTTGGGTAAAACAAAGGAAGTGACCCACTTAGTTGACAGCTGTCAGGTCACCACAGGTCACATTTTCTTCTTGGAGCTGCTACATTGTAGCTATAGGCATTAAGATTCTGCCTTTCTTCCTTTTCTGGAAACATTCTTCTTTAGCTCTATTCTGTAAGCAAAATCTGATATTCCCAGAAGACAGGGCTGCCCATCACCCTCAAGTTGGTTGATAGTTCTTCATTCTTTATGTTTTTGGGCCTAGAGTCGGGTGCCTCTTGAGCTTACCATCATTGCTTTGAGATCACTGGTTCTCAGCCAGGAGTGGTTTTGCCCCACCCCAACCTCCCTGAGGAATGTCTGGCAGAATCTTGGGGATACAGGGCCTAGAAGCATCTAGTGAGGTAACAGGTCAGACTTTGACAGTGCCTAGGATAGCTTTCTGCAGCAAATGGAACATACTCTGCCTCCCTGAAGTGTCACCTTCATGTTTGATGAGGCATTACTCCTGAATCCTGCTCTCTGCTCATCCTTGCAGTTTCCTGTTCTCTGTACACCCAAGAGAGCTGAAGCAGTTCTTCCATTCTTCCCTGTTTCCAAGACCTCATTCTGTCACTTAAAAACCATTTATACAAAGTGACTCCCTAGTTCCCCTCCAGGTCTACTCTAGATAATTATGTCCAGTGGCTTACATCACATCTCTCCTTGTGTGTACAGTAAGCATATCAAATTAAAACGACTTCCAGCATACAGTTCTCACTGCCTGCCATCATCAAACTGCTTCGCCTATCGTCCTCTCCTGCACTTTAAAAGCACAACTCTGTCCTTCCATTGGGGGAGCCTTGGAAACATCCTGAGTGTCACACACCATATCCAAACCACAGGGCACTCCCATCAGCCTTCCCTTCACTCGTGACTACTGCTCTCTGCATCCACTGCTACTATCCTGGTCTGAGATGCCAAGACTTCCCACCTGAAAGGTTTGTCATTGTCTTCTAGCCAGCCTGCTTCTGCCTAACCTCCCCGCCCCCCAGCCCCCTCCCACACTATATCCCCCAGTAGACAGCCTCTCAAAATGTCACATCTTTCTGCTTAGTACCCTCTAGTGGCCTCCCATCTTACTCAGAACAAAGTCAGCACACATGCTACACATCACCATGTATGACCAGCATGGTCTGATCCATGTCCTCTGTCCAGTCATGGTGCTCCTGCCCGGTGTTCCTCAGACTCAGACAGTCTTCCCTCGGAGCCTCTATCATCACTGGGTCTTCTGTCTGACATGCTCTTCTTAAAGATGCATACTTTATGATTCACTCTGATTTCTTCAAGTTTCTACACTAGTGTCAACTACCAACCTATTAGTGAGCTAACTACCCTGTATAAAATGTCAGTATCCTACCCAGGAGAAGGCAGCATCCTGCATGGCTTCATCATCTAGAGACGTTGAGCTCCCTGCCATATATATCTGCTGGAGACTGAGCTCCCTGAGGCCAGCGACTTGACATTTAGTAACTGTATTATACCCATGCAGGGCATATTTTGGCTCATAGTAGAGACAATAGCATGTTGTTTTCCATTTGGCTCTGCTTAGTATGCTTCCATGAATTAACCAAATACCACTTGGGAAAATGTTTTAACCTTCTATCAAACTTGTTGGATAAAGTATGTGCACCCAAGGGACCAGCCTTGAATTTTCCAATTACCTCAGACATCTAGGGAGTCTGCTGCCGTGAAGTCTCTTGGATTACATCATCTTTCCCAGGTGTCTTCATGAGTCAGTACTGCCCATTACATCAAAGCTCACGAGCTTTGCTTGGAGAGGCTGTAACAGCTGGTCCACTTTCTGTAGATGAAGCTGCATCAATAGAGGAAACTTTGGTTTCTGTAGGACATCTAGGTTCTGACTAATACCTTAGGTCTCTAAGCAGTATTCTGTTACTGGAAGCCTCCAGGGTGGCAGGAGGGGTGGCTTTTTCTTGGCTTGACAATAATAGGGTCTTAGTGTAATCCAACTGCTCTGGCAGCTAAAGATCTATGGAAAGTCAGAGTGGCCTGAAAACTCCATGGTAAGGAAAAGGGATTGGAGGTTCTAGGGACTGTTCTAGGATATAGTGTGTTTCAGAATTCTGAGCTATGCATACCGAAGCATTAAGATGCAGCTCTATGATGTAAGTGATGCAGCCGAGAAAAAAAAGCCTGCTCCTGGGATACTGTGACAGGGTAAACAAGGCTGTCTTGGAAAAATCACTGATCTGCCTGGCAAAAGAAGGTAAACCATGTGTTCCTAGGGTAGTTCATGATATATTCTAATTCATACACCACATAGACCAAAGGCTGCAATGCCCAAGGGATCTGGGACTAACCTATGGCAAGCAGTCAGCTAATGGCTGTCAAACTTGAATATGCTTGCTAAGGCCCATTCCTTCTCAGGCGTCTCTATCATTACTTTGACCCTGTAACTTCAAAATAGTAATCTTACTGCCTTCATTTCATCAGAAATCTTACTGTAGCCGTGAAGTTCTGAAAACAAGGTCCACCTTACAAATGAGGACACCAAACATAAGCTTTAAAAACTCGTATTAACTAGCTGTGCATCTAGCTAAGGTGAGGCCAGAACCAGAACTCAGTGGAAATTCCAGGGTTATTATTCTCACCAGAGCCCATCTTTACCTGCTTTTACAGGGGCCTTTCAAACAGTCTGCACTGTCTCCCGCCACACTGCCTGGTGAGCACAGAGTCCATGCCTTTATCCAATTAGAGGAAATAGTTTTCCAGGAAAGTGGTGTTTTCTTGTCTTTGAAGTTAGCGGTGTTTTGAAAACTAACTAACTGCCTGATGAGAGTCTCACACTATCAGTCAGCACACTGACAAGCGCAAATCTCAACAGCTTACAGGGTTTCTCAATCATGACATAGTCCCCTGTTGGTAAGGTGGGTGAAGGGTGCACATCCAAGGGAAACCTAGTGTCCTGTCACTCCAACCCAAATTAAATTCAGAGCCCCTGACACTGTCCAACACATTTATTAAGACTACACCAATGAATGATAACACAACATGGTACATGGTATGAACTAAATGACACAACAGTATTAAATGTTACTGGTAACTAAAATTGACATCAACATTAAATAATACAAATACTACATGATAGAAATACTGTGATACCAAATGGTACATATACTAAATGACAGTGATGAAACTGCGTAACACAGTCACACTGATGTTGATATACTCCCAAATGAAACAATGATGCACAGGCTAAATGACAGATGCTAGATGATACCATGATAAATATGCAATATCTGTTTATATACAAAAATCTTGACCTTAAGCCTCAGGAACTGTCTAGATTAATCCAGCCACATAGGAATGGCTTGTTGTAGGATCTTTCCATCTTCTCAGCTTACAAAGAGGCTTACAAGGAGCAGCCTGCCAGCAAGGAGACAGGACAGAACCTACATAAAAAGGCAATTAAGACCAGGTCTCCCATCAGCCAAGGTGGCAATACAGGGCTTTGTGGCTGTTTGACAAACAGGACCTCACCGTGTAATTAAGACTACCAAAGAACTTGATACGTTACACAGGCTAACCTCAGACTCAAGACCCTCTTGGCTTTGCCTCCAAAGCGCTGGGATTGCCAGCATTTGTGACCGTGCCTGTAATGACTGGTTGGGTTTCCTCAAAGCCTTTGTACAGTTCTTCCAGACTTTCTTTCCAGACCATTGGTTTTGCTTTGTTTTTCTAAGACTTGGTCTCACTCTGTAGGCCATGCTGGCCTGGAATTCACCCTGTAGCATAAGCTGTCCTCTAACTCACAATCCCGGCCTCTCTAGTTCTGGGATTGTAATTATAGACCATGATTGGCTTCCACAGCACTTCTGTACTTTGTTTTGAGTCTCTAACTTAGGCCAGAACTCTCCATCCTCTTGCTTCATAAGTGCTGAGATTGTAGGTGTGCACCAACACCCGAGGCTCAATCTGAAATAACCAACTGGTTTCTATGGCATCAAACAAGCACAGTGATAAACATGGTGGACTAACCAGTTTGTTAACATGGTGACCCACCCTCGATTCCTGGGAGAGGAATATGCCCCATTTTACATAAGATGACATCTAAGGCTCTAGGATCATGGAAACATCCATTCCAGACCCTAGCACACACAGCACCAGCAGAGGAAGCTAGATGCCAAAGAGGACCTTGAGGTCAGCCAGTGTGAGCTTGGTGACAGATCCTCCCGACCCTGAAAGGACCTGTTTGGCCAACTCTTTCTTTTTTTCTTGGAGCTGTAAGATCTTCTCTTCCACCGTCCCCTCACAGACAAACCTAGGGCAAACGATGACAAACGTCAGTGCCTACCCAAGCGCGCATTTGAGCTCCCCACTTCAGTTCTAAAGGAGACGTCTCCCTGGTATTACATGACAACAGAGAATCCACACGACTTTCACAAATACCTGTGTTTAAAGTGCTGCGCCTCAGACTCTGAAGCGAGGGCCCAGCTTTTACTCCAACTCTGTTT
The DNA here is from genome assembly GCA_030556225.1 of Cricetiscus sungorus. Taxonomy (NCBI): domain Eukaryota; kingdom Metazoa; phylum Chordata; class Mammalia; order Rodentia; family Cricetidae; genus Cricetiscus; species Cricetiscus sungorus. Next base: position 6,307,416 of record JANBXA010000141.1, read on the forward strand.
TGATAAGGTCAAAGGTCAAAATTCTGTCAAGTGCTTATGTGTTTAAGGACAGTGTCTAATGTCTTAACTAATCCATACCATAACCAGGCTTTTCAAATTGAAGTCACTACTCATTCAAGTACCAACTATGTATATATGTATCTATATATACACATACCATGTCCTATGGAAATGTCCTATGGAAAGTGACAAAAGGAATATAGTTTTTTCTCTGTAGGAGAAAACAAAGATATGAACATGCAATAAAAATAATGAACTAATAAGACCAAGGAAGTGGTACAGTAGGAATGTCCAGGGTACAAAAGGCAATCTGTGTAGGGCTGCATCAGAGTTAACTCTTAATGTGTGGTATGCAGCATGACCGGGTGTTTGAGATGGTGGAGTAGGCACAGCATCCTAGGGAATGAGAACTTATGTAAACTGTACTGAGCTTTATAACATGGTATGTTTAATTAAAGATCATGCTGTCCAGTCAAGTCTACTGGTTCAGGAGCTGTGGGTCAGATCCTCAGTGGTTATCCCCAATGCACGGAGACCCTGAGAGTAAATCTACTCGGGATGTGGGATCTCCTGCTGTGAAGAATAGCATTGGGAGATAGGAACCTGAGTATGGGTTGATCACTTCACACACAGACACAGGCACATGCACACGTGCTTCTTCCCTTCCTGACCAGGGTCCCTGAGGTATGCCTGTAGAACATCATTAATGCAATGGTCACCAAATACTTCTTAGTCTATGAAAATACTCCCCAGAGAAGGCTTTCACACAGGAAGATGCTGAGAAGGGCCTGGTGCCTCTGCTTACCTATGTACGACGACATCCTTCTCCTGTCCTACTCTGTAAATCCGATCACAAGCTTGGTCTTCAAGTGAGGGGTTCCTGTTAGAGAGATGTAACTCAGAAACTCCAACATCCTACACAGTGCTGACAAGCCACCACCTAATGCCAAGTCTGGACCACAGTCCATTTTTGTATGCTTCTTTAGGTAAAAATAGTCATTACATTTTCAAAGGGGTTTAAGGAAACAAAAAAATAAAGTATATGCAACAAAGCTGGATGGTGGTGCACACCTTTAATCCCAGCACTCAGGAGGCAGTGGCAGAGGAATCTCTGTGAGTTCAAGGCCAGTCTAGTCTACAGAGTAAATTCCAGAACAGCCAAAGCTACAAAGAAATCCTGCCTAAGGCAGATGTCTGTGAATTCGGAAACAGTCTGGTTTATGGAGCAAGTTCCAGGACAGCCAAGGCTACCAAAAGAAACTTATCTCGAAAAACAAACAAAGAATATGCAACAGAGAAATATGTGCCCTACAAAAGGTAAATAAGCTTACAGAAGCCTGTCAAGCCTGTTTGAGAAGAAACTGAGCTAAAAGACCATGTCTTTTTACCCTCTACTGAGAAACTGAGAACAGGCTCCTTCCTAATGGCTCTTAGCACTACCATCAGTCAGGCTCCTACCCAGTCTTCACTAGCTGCTCCCATGGATACAGGCTTCAGAACCTACTTGGAATGTAACAGCTGGTCAATAATCTCAAATACTTCCTTCAACTCTAGTGTTTAGTGAAGTCCACTAAAGAGGTGTAATTTGTTCCCTTCCCCATAGATTCTCACTATCAACTCAAAATGGACCTCATCTTTCCTCTTTAGAATCTGGGTAATATTTCTCCATCTCAAAACTGGTGGAATTCCTAGTATGCTCTTCTCACTTCTGTGTATATGAGAATCCTACATAAACCTAAACGCATTCTCCTCAGATACAGCAAGTTGGCCTCTTTGCTCCAGTTGAGGCTGTGTGAAGAATTAGACATCCCACAGACAGTAGTGCCTAGAAAACAGTATGATGGTGCAGCCCTGAAATCCCAGCCACTTACAACACTGAAGCAGGAAGATCACAAATACCAGGCCTGCCTGGACTACAGTCCAAGTTCAAGGCCAGATTTTACAACTAGTGAACCCTATCTCAAAGTAAAAGTAAAAAGTAAGCTAGGATCAGCATGTGCAAGGCTCCGGACTCAGTCTCCAGCACCAGAAAACACACAAAAGGAAGCCCGAAATAGCAATCCCGGTTTACATGAGTAGAAAATCAGAAACTGGCACTGTGAGAGGTCACCTACTAACATGTGACCTTCTCACTTGCCTTGTGCCAGGAAGGACACACACCAAGGCACTGGTACCACACACAGTGAAGCTGGTAGCTGGATATAACAAGCATTTCCATTGGTTACAAAACCCTCCTTCTGGAGTAACTAAGGTTGAGACTTCCTTGACTCCTTCTCAACAACTATGTCTGGAAAATAGCATTCTAGAGGCATCAAACTGAGCAGTATAGCTGTTAGTCATGAGAAAAACCTGTGCTCTTCTTTTGTTTGGCTTTTCAAGACAGGTTTCTCTGTGTAGCCTTGGCTGTCTTAGAACTCACTCTGTAGACCAGGCTGGTCTCGAACTCACAAAGATCCACCTGTCTCTGCCTCCTAAGTACTGGGACTAAGGGTGTGCACCACCATACCCAGCTTCTTTTCCTGTGTTCCTCATTTTTATGGGGAATAAGATGTTACATTTTTTTTTTTTTTTTTAAGAGAAGTTAGTGAACAATAAAACTCATGAACTACTTCATGTAGTCATGAAATGCTCACTCAGCAGTGCTACAATGTCAGCCAGCCTTGCAGGCCACTCGATGGGCTGTACAGATTGTCTCCACAACTCCCTTAAAGGGCACACAACCTAAGGTCAGACCCTGCTGCCCTCTACCCCTGCTCTCCCTGATATGCTGCAACAACTCAAGAGAAACCCTGGTTACCAGTGCATGTCCAGAAGGAAAAGGTGGTTTCCTCCAGTCAGATTGAGTCCGACACCGCCAGCCAAGAGGGAGATTAGCATCACCTGCAGAAAGAAACATTCTATTAACTTCTGCACACTTGATCTCATAATCATCTGCCATAGGTTGGGTCTTCAGTGCCCCAAAAGCCAGATGGCAAAGGCTTGGTCTCCATCATGACGTTAGATCAGAGGCAGTAGAACTTTTACAGAGTCTGTAATATTGATCTTCAGGTCATTGGGAGCTTCCTTTGAAGGTATAACCTTGACCCTTGACTCTTTCTCTGTCTTCTTTACTTCTTTGCCATGAGATGCGTGGCTGTTTCTCTCCACACACTCCTACCATGAGATGTTCCCTATCAGAAGCCCAAAAGCATCAGGGCTCACTGACCATGCACTACCAAAACCTCCAAACACAGAAGCTAAAAGCAGCCCCTTCACTTTACACCAGGTGTTTGTAGGTAGAGAAAGAACTGACCAGTATCATTCCATCTCTCACTCAAGGTCAAAACACAAGAAACACGTTCCTTTCACATTCCCTCAGTATAATGTTCTAAGACATTAAGATGCCATTTCTTATACCTCATCTTTGAAAAAAATCCTTACATCCCATAGAGGGTAAACCTCAAAAAGCAGTCTGCCAAAACATACAGACCCTAATAATTCAGATCTGCAGTAGTTGACTTTGTATTAACCAAATTATGACGAGTCTTAAGACCATGTGGCCCCCACAGCTCAATCACTCTTCCTTCCTTCCCTCCATTCAACTAGTGGTTACTGAGTTCTTGCCTATCACATGACCCTGTTCTCCTGCATCTCATGGCAAAAGCCCACAGACCCTCCAGGCTTCCTCCTCTACAGAGATTCCCTGGAAACCAGGCAGCTCTGCTGACCCTTCAGTTTAGTCCTCGTAAGTTACTTGTGGACTTTTAGTAAGGACCCCTAATAGATGTCTAATAAATTATAAACATTTGGAAGGATCAAGACTGAGTATTTCTATGATAGCATATAAGTTAGTTGTCAATCTCATTATCAGGGAAGCTGATGGAAACAGAAGCAGATACCTACAGCTAAACACTGAGCCCCACTCCTGGAATCCAATTGCAGAGAGAGAGGAGTGATAAGAAAAGGAGTCAAGACCAGGCTTCAGAAACCCACGGAGACAGCTGACTTGAACAAGGGAGCTTGTGGCCCCCCAGACTGATAGCTGGGAAACCAGCATGGGACTGACACAGAGCCCCTGAACATAGGTCTCAATTAGAAGGCCTGGGCAGTCTAAGGGACCTTTGACAGTAGAACCAGGATGTATCCCTGGTGCACGAAAGGACTTTGGGAGAACATTCCCCATGGAGGGATACTCCCTTAGCCTAGAGTTAGGAGGGAGGGCCTAGATCCTGCTCCAAATGACTTGACAGATTTTGATGATCCCTCCTGGAAGACATCACCCTTTCTGTGAAGCGGGGGAGGAGGGGATGGGATGGGAGAAGGGGACTGGGGGGCATGGAAGGGAGGGAGAGGGAACTGGGATCGATATGTAAAATAAGGAAAAATAATAAATATATATAAGAAACAAAACAAACAAAAAACAACAAAAAGACTGAATATTTTTTAAGTTGAGTTGCTATATTATGCTGCTCCTCAACGAAACAGGTCGCTGCACCTAGTTCACACCTGAGGTCCTCGGGAGTGGTTAAATGCCTCCACCAAATCCATTCTCTGTTTGGGATTGACAGAGCCATCGATGGTAGCATAAGTCAGTCCATGCTTCTTGAGGTGCAGTGCTACCAATTGCAGCATGCTGGTCCACTGAGAGACAATGACACTAGAGAGGAGAGAACAAAAACCAAAAGCCACCAGAGACTTTACAATCTCAAGATTAGTTACAAGATGAGCACAAGGAGAATCCCTGTTACCTAAAGGGCAAGGTCACACTGTGCTTGGGACAGTGTCTAACAAAGACCTGTGTGTAAAGGCTTGGTTCTGGGGTGACAGTATTGGGGGTGCTGTGAATGGTGATGAGGTAGAGCCCGGGGGAGGCAGTCTTCCCTTCTTCCTGGCTCGACACGTGACTACTTGTAGTGTCATGTACCCCTGCTAATGCCATTTGCTCCCTCACCAACGGCCTATGCCAATGGGAGCCTCCAATCGTAACTGAAGCCTCCAGAGCCACGAGCTACACAAAATCTGTCTGCTTTCTAAGTGTCTCCTGTGAGATCTTACATGGTAGTGGCATGAAGCTAACTAACACGGGCACACATTTAAGGCCACACTGGAAGTTTACAGTCCTCCCATATATTTCTAAGGCCCACTCTCACTTGGTGTTAAGAGTAAGAAAAAAAAGACTGGCTGGGCTAAAGTAATACCTTGAGCTGTCTTTTGTTTGGGGTCCTAGTGTTCATCCAAAAACCTGTTGTCCTGCAGAAAAGGGACACTGGCTACTTGTCCTGTGGCCATCAGACAGCTGCCAGGTTGCTCACCACAAGCATGCCTTAACCAAAGCTTTAAATTTTTTAAAGAACTGTTTCACATATGCAAATGCAGCTGTGTAATACAAATGTGTGTGTGTGTGTGTGTGTGTGTGTGTGTGTGTGTGTGTGAGAGAGAGAGAGAGAGAGAGAGAGAGAGAGAGAGAGAGAGAGAGAGACTATACAGGTGAAGGTACAGCAAATGACAAAATGAACCCAACTGACTATATGCCTTGGTTTAAGCAGTAGCTGGCCGCTCTGCTCCCTGTTTGACTATGGAGCTGTGGCTCCCAGCTCCCCTCCCATTCTCCTGTTCCTTTACCGTTTCAGACACCTACATTACCCAGATCCGCAGGGGTGTGGTAAGCCAGGGACCCCAGTCAAGCACATCACAATATTTCAATTTGAAATTACAGGAATTTATACCACCACCTCAGTGGATTCTGCAGGGCATGACTCAAGTTAAGACTTGAGAGCATCACTAACATCATCGTTCCTTGCAGAAGTAGTGAAATGACGCTCACCTCTTTTGGGAACCTGGGCCTTTTCGGATTGCCTCCAGTTCTGCCAGCAGTGAAGACACCTGGGAAAGGTCACGTAACATTGCAGTTTAAGCCACTCATTTTTGTCTCTTCTCTCTGAATTACAAAAGCAATGTCCTGGACAGTCTCTATGCTTCTGGCCTGGCTGTCCACTCACACTCCTGCACCCAGAGGCTACTTCTTAAATGTCAGCAGGATACCCTCCTCCTCTCCATGACTTCCCACTGACACTAAAGCCTAAGACCCTTCTGATTTCTGGGTCCATGCTGCTCTGACCACTGCTTACTCCTCACTAAGCCCTCCTCAAAGGACACGTCAATCATACTGACACTCTTTACCCAAAAGGCCACACCTTCCCTATATCTTGAATATCATGTCAGCTTAACATCTTTTTTTTTGACTTTAAAAATTTCTTTTTTCTAATTTTTAATTAAAATACAATTATATCATTTCCCCTTTACAATTTTCCCTTCAGCCTCTCTCATGTACCCCAGTACTCCTTCTCAAATTGATGGGCCTTTTTAATTATTATTATACACATACACACACCTATAAATATATAAATATAACCTACATAGCCCATTTAGTATGGCTTGTGTACATATGATTTTAGGGCTGACCACTGAACCAGATAAGCAATTAGGGGCCCCATCCCTGGGAGAGACTGCTCCATCTCTCAGCAGAGGTCTTTGGCTGCCTATAGTTCTTTGCGAGGGGCAGGACCCTGTGAGATTTCTCTCTTCCACATTAGTATGTCTACTTGGTACTGTCACTGTTCAGGTCTTGTCTGGCCATAGTGTTGAAGTATTGTGGGTGTCACTTTTTGAAAGCCTCCCCAACTTAAGCGTGGGTTAGGTGCCTACCACATATGTTCCATTTTTGTTTCTACTGTCACCATTCTATATGTCACAATCATTGCTTAGTAATCATCCTTTGCTATCAGAAATTCAGATGATTCGAGGAGCTGGACGCCACACACTCACTCCTGTAATCCTGGCCTCCACACTGCTGGAAGAGGGCTCTAGCCCAATATTCACAGAAGAAAGCAAAAGAGCTCTGCAGGCTTTAAGCCACTCCCTCTTAAACGCAGCCTATCATGCTCTGCATCTCTTAATGGGCTCATGCTAAGAAGCTGAGTACTAGGCAAGGGCATAGCAGCTAACTCTAATGACGCTGGATAGAGTAAACAAGCGGGTCGCATACAGAGCTCTTAGTGTTTTTCAGTTATTTATAGTAAATACCTAGGTTCATGTTCTAAAATTTTAGCTGACAGCAAGATGCCTCAGCAGGTTAGGGTGTTGGAATTCAATCCCTGAACCTCACCTGGGGAAAGAAGAGCACCAGCTCCCACAGGCTACCCTCTGATTTCCACCCCTGACTGCAAAACACACACAGACCACAGCATGCAAACAAAACAAAACCTTTTAGATTTCAGTTAGGAGGCAGCATTCTCTTTGGGCATGATCTGTTCCTCCGGCAGTGACTTCCTTTCTAGTTCACATCTTTAAGAAAGCTTTGGTAAGAGTGGCCGAGGCTAGAAAAGCAACTTAAGGTTGGAACAGGGAGAAAAGCAAGCCCTGCTGTGAGGGTATGCAGGCTAATGAAGCACATTGTAAGCCAACAGAAAGGCAGGACTCTAGTTACAGCATAGTGTTGTCTTCCATGATAAAGCCCTTCAGCCTTAAAAATCTTGTATGAACTGGAGCTGGCTGACTAATGAAGACAGCTCCGTAGCAAACAAGACTCGCAGATGGAAGGCACCCAACAAGTCAAAGCAATTGTCACTGGCACACTACACAGTCTCCAGGGTCATGCCTGCAGATTTCCTTCCAAGCTTTCCCTAAACAAATTGCTCATTTGCTCAGTCCCCACTCCTGGCAGCCCTTCCCTAGTAATCTGTGACAGAAAACCTACCTTGATGCACAGCTGTCCCAATCATTTTCTGAAAGCCCACCATGAATGAAGCTTTAGAGTTCTTTGACAAAGTGAGGTTTTAAGTCTAGAGGGGCTCTAGAATCTGACAGTTAGAACTCTGCTCTCACACGGCTCTTCCCTTGTGCACAAGTGAGGTACTCCAACACAGGGAAGAAAGGTAATTCCATCTTTCTGTAAAGCACAGAGGTGACAAAGTACCTTGGTGCTTCTTCGTGTGTTGTCAAAAAGCTCCACCTTGAAGCATGTGCCGTTAAGACAAACAGTGGGTGATGGCTCTGAGATGTCGAGTTTGGACAAGGTCAGAGCGCTGAGCTGTTCTTCTAAGGACAGGACAAGGCCTTCGCTCTCCAGCTCTGTTGGGTCTAGGGCCTTGGAAGAACAGAGAGACAGAATGGGAACAGGGGACAGTAGAGGTGGTAAGTGTTTTTTTGTAGCTGCTTTCCAACACTATCCTTTCTCTCTAGTTCTACGGAAAAGGCCCTGCCTAATGCATGGCCTTCAAGTTTTTCATCAGATAAACCACAAGATGCAAGTTAAAGATGTGCCAGACAGATTACATGACATTCTATGTTCATAGTTCATTCAGCTGACAAAGGACAGCACTACGCAAAGAGAATTCTAGACACGCCTCTGTCTAGAGTAAAGCTACCTTCCAGTTTGTGTTTGAGTTTTCAAAAACAAGCCTCAGCACAGAACAGTAGCTACATAAGATCTATGACATTCTGAGATACCAAAGCATTCGCAAATGGATTCTTTAACACGTCACTTCTTGCTCTAAAACAATGTGTATCTGAAAAATAAAACAAATGTGTGTGGTTTTTTTAAAAGTGAATCTGTTGCCATGGAAATCGTGAGAATTCACAAACAACAATATAAAGTGTAAGAGGTCAGTCTCTTCTCCACCTACTACAGCCCTGCAGACCAGCCTTTTCCTTCACTTGGGAGCCTAGGTGCCAGCTACAGAGGACCACAGAGGTGACAGCACACTGGAGCAGTGGTTTCCAACTGTCCTCATGCTGTGACCCTTTAATACAGCTCCTCATGCTGTGGTGACCCCCAACCATAACATTATTTTTATTGCTACTTCATAGCTGTACTTTTGCTACTGTTATGCATCGTAATGTGAGTGTCTATATTTCTGAGGACCTAGGCACCCCCTTCCCCCCATGGAAGGATCATGTGACCCATAACCCGAAAGCCGCTGGAGCAGTGCGTCTCCTCACCGACTTCAGTAGAGACAGGTGGCAGCAGCACTGGCGGAGTCGCAGAAGCTGGGACAGGACGTGGACGGTGCTGGGTCTCTGTGTGTCTGTTGCAGCGGAGCACTGGAGCACATTGGACCCAAACTCCTGTGCCACTTACAGAGAGAAGACAAGCCCCAGGAAAACAGTGCAGGGTTTAAAACAGGGACATGAGGGGCACAACTGGGGACTGAGTGAGGCTAGTTAACCTCTCTTTGTTCTGACACTCAAAAAACTGAGCTGTACTGTATTTAAAGAAAAAGATTCTTGGGTGCTATGTGTGTCAAAGGTATGCATGTGGAGATTAGACCACCCTCAGATATTAGTCCCACCCTCCTTCCACTATATGGGTCCCAGGGATTGAACTCGGGTCCTCAGGCTACGTGTCAAGCACCTCCCCCAGCTGTGCCTTCTTGACAGCCCTACAACGTACGTTTATGAAGTCAGATGAAGGACTGGGTTTTTCTGTTGGCCTGCCTTACTATTTTAAATATTTTAAATAATGCAGATTTAGAAAACAGAAAGAAGTCCTTATGTTTTGAGATCAGTGTATTTTCCTCAGACTTAACAAGCTTCGATAAAATGTAGTGTCTGGTACTTGGGGCCCATAAGCTGTTTCTGCTATATTAACTACTAGAAGTCCCATTTTCAGTGGCTATGTGTCTGAGTATCCCCAATTTACCTCTAGTGAATGGATTATCAGGGCTTCTTCCAGGGTGGCTGCCTCTACCTTCATGTCTCTTTAAATAGGACTGGAGAGCTGACCTACCTCAGAACAAGAGAGGAAACACACATTATTATGGCCACTAAGGTCAGACAGTGTTTGCTGCTTAACTTGGAGTAGGGCCAGGGCAAGTTATGGAACACACTGGCTAACATGAGCCATACTCAAAGAAATAATCAGTTGTTATTATTTGCAAAAGACAAACTTTCAAAAATTCATAGGAAGTATCAAGTATAAAAAGGCAAAAAAAAAAAAAAAAACGCCTTCTTGGAAACAAAAATTGCCATGTGGAAGGGAACAAATGGAGAATTCAGAGAATAACAGAATCCTAGAGAAAGTACAAAGAACAAATATGAGATTACAAAACAGATGCTGGTTGGTAGATTAAAGATCAAAGAGCCATTATCCAATACAGCCCCCCAAAAGTAGATATTCTATACCCTCTGATTTCTATGTAAACAAGTCTATTAAAAGTGGGGTCAAAGTTCTGCCTTCAATGGGTATGAGACAGAGATAAATCAAGGAGAAAGGAGGGAGGGGAAAGGGCAATAAAAAAGAAATACAGAGTTTGGAAGTGTTCCGGAATACAAAGATGCAGCATGTTAGAATCATCTGTGAAACTGGAGGAAAACCAAGTCCAGACTCTTCCCCAAGTCAAGAAGGAAAAACCAAAGCACAGGAGGAGGTGCTCCTTCATGGCACACACCTTGACCTGGCAAGAAAGACGTCATAAACAGCCTGTTCATCTTCAGAGAGCTTTAAATGGTGCAGCTGGAATCTACGCTGGGGCAGTGGCACCTGTAAGAACGACAGGAGGAAGTCGGAGGGAAGCTCTTAAACCAACCAGCTCTTCAGAGCAAGCCCCAGCACACTGGCACACTGGCCCTCTGGCGAGGTCTCTGGACAGTAGCCCCTCCCTTCCCTGGCAAGGCCTACATTAACACACGGATTGCTTCTGAGAATCTCCTCAGAAGAGGCTCCCAACACAGGGCTTGTCTACCTGAGGTCCTGGTCAACCCCCTTCCCTGGCCTCACCGATGATAGGCAGAAATCTGGTTACCAAAGGTTTACCAGTGGAATCCAGCTGGTCTTTTGTTCTCCTCAGCAAAAGGCTCCTGGTTAAAATGCTTAACCGCTCTCCTCCTTTTACTGAACCATTGTCAACCTGACTCTTCCAAAGACTGAACTCATCAAATGGGGAGCAGCGGAGGAACCTTTTTAAGGGCCAGAAAGGGCACAGAGCAGGGAGAGGATGAAATTAGTGTTCAAAGCAAGACACAATGAAAATAAACCAGAACAGTTACCGGTCACCACATCCCATCCAAAAACAGATTTCTTAGCAATGTTTGCCACACAGGCCCAAAGAACCTAAGCCAGTCAGGAAAACCACACTGTAAAGATGTGCATTTGACATGAACAATGTACAGTCACAACAGGACACGCTGCTAGAATTTATAAAATTGCTACCCTGTCCTTAGTCCAAGAATTTTAATGCAAAGTAGCCTAAAACAGCCACTGGACTGAAGACTGGTAATCTTAGCTTCCTTTAACTCACAAGTATCAGTCTGTGAACTGACAATACTTCCTCATGAATATCCATCCTTTGCCTTTAAAGCTTGCCACCTGCTACACAAAATAATACAGACCCATAGAGTTTCATCCTTGCACATAAAATAATAAAGGGTTACAAGCTAGGGACGGGAGGTTCATTTTAATGAGCCCAAAGAGGTCACTCACTTCATTAATGAATACATGTCCAACAGGTTGTTCTGAATGGGGGTTCCAGTGACAGCCCACCGGGCCTGAGCTTGTAGCTTACACACAGCAATGGATGTCTGAACTCGAGGATTCTTCACATTATGAGCTTCATCCAATATGATTCGAGCCCAGACTACTTGAAGCAAAGGCGCTGAGATGCCCTGGAAGAAACAAAGTGATAGCCAACACCAGTAAGGAACATGCATATTCCTCAAGGAGGGTACATGACCACAGTGCTGAGGAGCCACCCTGACCCTCTAATTTGCTTAGACCTTTCCACTGAACTAAGTTCAGAAACCAAAGACAGAACTCCTCCAATAGTTCAAATAAATGGTCACTTAAGAGTCTGTCTCTGAACTTAAAATCCTAAGGGTAAAATGCTTTGTAATTTGAGTTTCCATTTATTCTTTCAATCCACATTCAGCAGCTGCATTAACAATATTTGGCCAGGAATATACTAAGTAGAAGGCTGAAAATTCTTTCACTTAGTAAAATATTTACTACAAGTCTACTTTTAGTTATAAGATACTAAGTCAAAAACAAACATCAGCTCACACCCTCAAGGAGCTCAAACTCCAGCAAGAAAGAAAAATGTAAGCAGAGCACAAAGCCTCAATTCAGGACGGAGGAAGTCCACTGCACCAAGATTTCTTCCCTCCCCCACTCAGCAGAGCCCCCACTCTAGCTGCACAGCTACAACCAAGTAAGTACCGGGTACCAGCAGAGACACGCATCCAAAAGCTGACAAGGGAGCAATACAGAAAAGCCTCCTGAAACCACTCAGGAAAATGCACCTGAGAAAAGGGTGGTAGCTTACGCTCAGTATCCAGATATAACCAGAGGGTGGCAGGCGTGACAGTATGCAGAGTGTGCAGTGCCACAGGGAGAAGAGGAGGATGAGGGATAGAGAGAGGACAAGACTGTAGGTATCCAAGACATTATGTCATGGAATTTGGGTTTTATCTCAAGAGCCATGGAAAAGCACTGAGGTTGATCAATGCAATAAAGCCTGTACATCAGCTAAGAGTCTCTGAATCTGGCTACGAACTAAGAATTTCTCACGGTTATACTTCAGTCTTTGACCCATCTGTAGCCCTATTATCTGCCTCCAGGCTCTTTCTGGAGGCAGAGGTAAGGCAGGCAATAACAGGGTAATACACACTAAACATAAGAACACATGAGAGTATACCCCACATAGTCAAAGATGAAAACAGCAAACGAGACTCTTCTGAATCCATGTGTGATTATTATTACAACTACAATGAATGTTTCTTTAGTTCTAAAAATAGTCAAACTCCGTGCCAAGTGCTACTTTATCCCTGGGGTGCTTATCCAGTGGGAAAAACTCATGTCCACAGGCAGAGTATTTGTAACATTCTTCTCCTTGTAGGAGAATACCTTTGCTATCTGTCCCATAAGACTATGTGGGCTCTACCTTTATCTCCTTGGCAACCCTAAGCCTCTCCTCCCTGGCATCCCTAAGCCTCTCCTCCATGGCATCCCTAAGCCTCTCCTCCCTGGCATCCCTGAGTCTCTCCTCCCTGGCATCTCTAAGCCTCACCTCCACACTGAGGTTTGCACCTGGGACCTCTCCCTCTTGCTTTGTTGTGGGAATCTCCTTGGCCAGAAGGCTGTAAGTAGTAATCACGATGTCATATGTAGAAAGTCTGCATGGAAATAACACAAAGCAAACAGTAAACAATTCCTCTTGAAGCCTGCCAGAGGCAGAGTTGAATTCTTTATAAAAAGGCCTAGGAAGAAAGAATAGTTCAGTGGTAGGGTGCTTGCCTGGTATGCTCAAGGCTCTGGGTTCAATTCCCAGTACTGAAAAAATAAAACATAGGATGGGAAGATAGAAAAATTGACACTGAGAAATTATGCACATGGAACATACACGCACTCACTCTGTGTATGAGTGTGAGTGTGTGTGTGTGTGTGTGTGTGTGTGTGTGTGTGTGTGTGTGTGTGTATGACATATGAGGGATGTTTTCCTACCAGTCTTTTCTACCTCTTACCAATGTGATCATTTTACTAGTGTCTTCACTATAGCCAGAACAGCCTCCCTTTCCATCTAATAAGTCAGAAAGGAAAAGTTCTCACTGTAGTCATGTTAGGTTTGCAATGATCTGGTCAGGATAGGAAATAGGACTGGGTTGGAAACTGATATTTAATAATCTGAGGTGGGTGAGGCTGATGTCTCCAAGAAAAAGAGACCTTCAAAGCAATGTCAACCCCATGCCAACGATACTTTCTCACTACCACTTCACAATAGATTTGTGAAAACTGTTGACTTAGTTTGGGGTTTTAATCTTTAACTTAGTAAGCTTTCAACCCAACTCTCCTACATTATTTATACTCAAAGGTTCTTATTAAAGGCATGAATCTTATTCTAATATATTTAATATCATGTGCCTGACAGATGGCACTAAATTCTTTTGGTAAAATGATATACCTGATTCCAAATGGCAGTACCATCCATCTATGATTCCTCAGCATCAAATGTAAGTGACTGTTGTCTTCTGAGTAACAAGTCCGTTGTGCTCAAAGTACAAATCAAGTGAGCTCTAATTGTTTCTAAGGCTTCAGAGCAAAAGCAGGCAACAGCAAAGTCTGCATTCCACCAGTAGTGCACTATGAGAACAGGTGTGTCAGACTAAGATCAGGTTCTACAGATGGCTCAGAGGTTAGGAGCATTTGCGGCTGTCCAACACATATGTGGTTCACAACTACAACTAACTCCAATTCCAGGGACTCTGACGCCCTCTTCTGGCTTCTACACATACCTGCATGCATGTGTTCCACATATGTAACACTCGTACATATTTAATAAATCTTTAAAAATTAAAGAATAAACCTTTAGAGATTAAAAAAATACATATTTAAGAATAAAAGTCACCAATCTGGTAATTGACCCCTGCCTGGACAACACCTGCACTATTCTGTGGAACACAATTATCCAGCAAAAACCGATTGGAGAGAGCTCACTTGGGAGAAGGAACAACAATGCTCTTGTCCTTGACTAAACAGCAAATATTTGCCTCAGATTCTCACATCCCATTTACAAACAGGAAACAGTTCCTTTAAATTACCAGGCAAGTCTAGATGTAGCTTGGTGGTAGGGTGCTTACCCAGAATGCTCCAAGTATTCAATCCCTACCACTGGGGGGTGGGGGGGGAGTGGGGGGGTGTACGACAAAAAACAAAACCAATTACCTCCAGAAACCAAAAATGAAGATTAGCATCTGGGGTGATCTTTTCTCTCCCAAGCATTTTCAGTTAAGTCTAAAAATTCAGCATCTAAAACTGTAATCTAAACTCTTTGAATAGTCAGGGAATGGAAGATAAGACCTAGACTCAGATTTTAGTGCCCAAGAGACACCTTGACATTTCCCCATTCCCCAGCGATTACCAGGGCCCGTGGCTGCCACCTGGCGGCAGCTCAAGCACTGCAAGCCCCTCACTGCAGCTTTGGCAGTGACCAGTGCCCTGCAAAGTAAAACCACTGAACCACAGTAGATGTAACTGAGTGCAGGTTGTCTGATAATGAGACTGAAAATGATTAACCCCGACAAAGAGAAGAAACAGGCAGGCGGAAATGAAAAAGGGTTCCTTAGATGGCTTGCAGGAGCATCCAAGCATTTCCACTTACACTTTGGCTTGCCGACTCCTGTTTGGCCCATGGTAGAGATAGATTCTGAGTTTGTTGCTGTTCACACGTTTCTCTACCTCGTTCTTCCAATGATGGATCAGGGAAGCGGGGCAGACAATTAGAGTTCCGTTAGAAGTAAAAACAGAGGAGTCTTGAGGGAGGAAAGCAATTACCTAGTTACATTTATTGAACAGCCTTGAGCATTAACTTTCTCTTGACTGACTTTACCCCTTCAATCAATATTTTTAACTACTGTTTTATTTCTGCACAAAGCAAACAGATTAGGAAATGGATGTGATTTCAAATCAAAGCACCTAATTATTTTTTCCTATAAAAGTGTAGATTCTGAGTCTAAAGACAGGGAGGAAAGTGGGCAGTGTGTGGCCATCTAAAAAGCAATGCTATTTCACCGTGGCCAGAAGTGGAAGCAAGCAGCAGGCCCTTTCCTAAGGCCTCCTGAGAGAATTCACTACAGGAAATTATTGGTGTTCTTCCCATGAAAAGCATAACTTAATGATTTTCACATTAAAATATAAACACAAGGCCAGGCAGTGGTGGCACACACCTTTAATTCCAGCACTCAAGAGGCAGAGGCAGGTGGATCTCTGTGAGTTTGAGTCCAGCCTAGCCAGAGCTATTATACAGAGAAACCCTGTGTCAAAAATGGAAAAGCAAACCAAAAACACATATATATGTACGCATGCATGCACACACACACGCGTACACACACACACACACACACACACACAATTACTATGTGTTAAATAGAGTCCATATGTAAGTAGAAAAAGCCTCTTCCATAACAGCCAATACTAGTTGGAACCATCTAGTAACACAGTACTTAGTATCATCGCTCATGTCCATGTGTGCTGGGTACTCTCAGCACAGGGTGAGGGGCCCAGCTGCAACAGTGCTTACCACAGGCCCTGAGAACAGAGCCACATGCTTCTACCCACATAGCAAAGCATGACTTGTGTTTGTGTTCACAGCAATTTACAGTACTAATGGATAACATATAAAAATATGCATCAAGTTGTATTTTTAAAACAAGAAACAAATTGGATATGCACCTTTAAAAAGTATGTTAGTTTGGATCCACTCAGTTTATTCCAAATATCAACTGAAAACAGTAATTACTGTGTATGAACTAACTCACCTCCAGAAAACTGTTTTGAAGTTTAAATAAAAGTCATTTAAAAGTGGCATATTCAGCATTAGAGTAACACACGAAAGTAGCCAATGTGGTTTTCGAACAGATTAATTAGACATGACCTTTCATAGCTTGAAAACTTCCCTCTGCTGGCTCAAATAAGGTTGGAAATGGCAGAAGGTGCTTGTATTTACCATCCTTGGACAGCCACATCACAGACAAGCTTTTGTCCTTTTCCTTGCTTTTCTCCTGATTCTTCTTGGTTAGGATAAGTGCAATCATTGTCAGGGTCTTTCCTAAGCCCATATCATCCGCTGGAAAATAAGACAGAGTCAACAGGGCTTCAGAAGAAGATTCCGCTGGCAGAAACTGACCTGCTTCCTACCCTAGTGGGCTCTTTGGTTTTGCAAAGATGATCTGCTATTCTTTATGGAAAGCTAGTTCAGATACTCAGTATACAATAGTTAGAGCTTACTCTTACCCCAGTTTCTCTGTTATAGTGGCATTTTTCTAACAGTGTATTGACTCTTTCAGTTTCATGATGTTGCTTAGTCATTCTGTTATTTCCAAAGGCAAAAATGTATAGCTAACATATCTTATTACCTACTCATCTAATGCTGCCACAGTTACAACAGTCCTTCATGCACTTCTTTTATCCATCAAAGGCCATAACGAAACACTTCATTATATATTTATTTGTATGTGTGTACATGCAAATATGCTTGTGTGTGTGAGTCAGTTCTCTCCTCCCACTTTTTATGTAAATTCCAGAAACCAAACTCAGGTCACCAGGCTTTTACAAGTGTTTCCTTGCTGAGCCAACTCACATGCCTGACACTGTTTGGGTTGTGACTGTCCCTACACCAGCCATTGAGTTTACTTAATTAACTCTTCATACATTTGTGACATTTGGGTTACTATATCCATTCAAAATAGTCATTGTGATTAAGCAGAAGTAAAACGTGAGCACATGGGATGATGCATATTCTGCTTCTGCTACAGTCCAGGAGTCAATATGGGCAGCCTGCCTCCGACCTCTGAGAGCCCTGCTCCCAACATTAGGCCTTGACTACCCTTTGGCGGTAACATGTAAGGAAGGCTTTCACAGTTTAGAACTGACAGGAGTGACTCGCTCTGCCCACTCCATTTGCATACAATGTGGCTCTTGCCAAAAACCAACTTTCCTTCTGAATGATGGAATCTTGGTGTCTACCAGGATGAAAGTGCCTATTTGATGTGCTCCTACAAACTCCCTGGGCCCTGAGTTTCCAAAATGCTTCTCTGGTTGGAAATACCCTCCAACCTACTAGGATGTAAGTGTGACCCATGTGACCCACTAGAAGACTCCAGAAGACTGCTCACAGGTTTTATACTGTGAGCCTTCTGCTGAGTTGTGGGATGGACTAGATGTTGTGGGTTCTACTACAAATCTCTCAACCCAGGGCACATGGAGCTAACAATGGGTGGCCTTAGCTTCTTTCCACATACAGAGCAAAGTCATAATCAGTTTGTAGTTGTGGCTACTGCCTGTCTCCTGGAATGCTGGCCCCCAGTCTCGTGTTCCACAGCTTCTAGAGACCGTGAAACCAGCACTTGGTCAGAGGCAGGTAGGTAATGTTGGCTGCCAACACTTTCTCTGGTAGGCTATGTATTTCTAACCCAGTTCTGAACATTTCTACACTTCAGTTTCCCATCTGAAAAAAAAAAAAAAAGAACGTGCCTTCCTCATAGTGTTGTGACAACATCAAATGAAATAATTTATAGTGCCTAAGAATCCCATGATGGCTCTTATCATTATACTAAACTTACCAAGAATCCCTCCTTGTGGCTTCTGACTTTCCCGCCACAGTAACCAAGCTAATGCCTGCTTCTGGTGGAGTAGCAAAGGAACCTGACAAAAATAAGTCAAATGTCAGAATGAATTCCTAATGAGAGGCTATGGCGGACCCTGGCTTCACTCTACTCTTCCTTTGTACAGGCGAGCTCTCTACAGTCTAGCTGTCGTCACGAGTTGTCCTTCGATATGGCTAATGGCCAGCACCTCTATTAGGACGAAGCGCCTGTCCATGTCTCCACACCCACTAAAAGCCCATGTGTGTCTTCTCTACTAGCCTTTCTGTCTTTTTCATGATCCTTATATTTGACTCTCTCCTCTATCCAACAGACCAGTATGGACTGCTAGTCACAAACTATGGTAGCCTCTGACCTAGTGACTTCCTCCCAGTCTTCTGTGCTTGTTTCCTTTGTACTTGGGACAAAGAACCTTCACAAAGTGACAAATGCATAGCGCGTCTTGAACCATTCAAGCCTACATTCATTTGCCAATGCCAGGATTCACTGCAAGGGATTCTCCCTACTCGGTAGCATTATCTGTTCCTCCCAGCTCATAGAGAATGTCAGCCATCCATCACTCATTAATACCAACCTCCATGTTTCCTCCCTCACCACCATCTCACTGTCCTCTGTTGTTTTTATCTTTTTTGCTCTCTAAATAGCTGAATTTAAAAAAAAAAAAAAAAAAAAAAAATGGCTGGGGAGTGGTGGCACATGCCTTTACTCCCAGCACTTGGGAGGCAGAGGCAGGTAGATCTCTGTGAGTTCAAGGCCAGCCTGGTCTACAGAGTGAGTGCCAGGACAGCCAAGGTCACAGAGAGAAACCCTGTCCTAAAAAATAAAAAAAGCACTTACTGAGCCAGATGATGTTCTCCTTATTCTGAGTCCCCTTTGTACTCTCTATACATAACACAAACACACTGCAAGGTGCTTTGTCTGTCTGATGGTCACATTTGTTTTATATATCTCCACCCCCAGTAGAGCATCACAAGTAACAATTGTTTTACACCCTGTAGCATCTATAAACTCAACACATGGATCCTTTGCTGCTACAGAAATGTATAACCCTATGACTTTTTTTTTTAAGGCGTTTTTTGTTTTTTGAGGCTTTTCTTCTTTTTTTCAAACTATTCTCACTGTCCAATAAAAAAGAAAAACTACTACAGGAGATGCCACTAAGCAATTATCTGCGGGTTTCACGGTGTTCTCTGGAGGGTGCTGGGCACTCTACACTGCTAGTCTTCCTGGCTTACCTTCAAGCCAGCTGGGTCTTCTGCCACTGCCGTATCACCAGGACGAGACTCCAGTGACCGATGCAGCTCATCAATGGCTTCACTTGTGATTCTCCACACATGATGAAGGCGCTGCTGGTTCACATGGCCTGTGAACAGACAAGTGGTACCCAAAGATGCCACAGGTGCTGTGTCCTGAGGGCTGGGCATGTAGTACAGTTGCTATAGTGCCTGCCTTGCATACACTGATTTGATCCCCAGCACCATACAAACTAGGATCCACAAGGCCCTGCCTCTCAAAAAAACAAACACCAAGCAAACAGCAAGAAAAGTACTGTATTCTTGCTAGAGCCTCAAAAATGTAATCATTGGATAAATGATGGATGGGTATTCAGTAAGAATTCCTACTTCAAGGATCTACTGACCTTCCAAGCTTCTCTACTCCCATTTTGTTTGCTTAACCACATGAACTATAATTTAGAACAAAACATCCATAATTCTTTTCAAGAGTTGAAGATCAAACTCAAGGCCCTGAACAGGACAGGTAAGCACTACCACTAAGTTACATCTCTAGCCAGGCCTTCAGGATTTTTGATAATGTGTTTTTCAGTTCTGAAAAGGAGTGGACAAAAAGGTCGTGCTGTGCAATAGAATGGAAGCAAAGGTCTCTGGAGTGAAAGGAGAAAAGCCAGCGAGAGTAAAGGCCATGCATGAGGTCATCTGTGAAGACAGAAAGGGCATCCCTGAGGTGTAGGTCACCAGCTGACTGTGTATCATACCACACTGTTTGCCCTCTCATCCCACAAGGAGGAGCTCCCCAAGCTGTTTACAGTCTGGCTTCAAAGTTTCTAGACAACAGGAAACTTTAAGTCTTAAAATGCCTTAAAACTGTCTTATTAGAATTCTTTCTAAGACTTATCGCATGCTCTTTTTACCTTAATAACCTGCTGTAATTTAATGTTTCTCTAGGTGACTTGGTCACTGTTATGTAATGGAATAATGGGCAGCCAAGACTGCTATACTATGTGACCAAGTGTTTTCTTAAAGCCCTTTTAAAGTGGCCTAAATTAAAACATCACCCCATCTGTTAGATTCTCCCTAGCAATGCTTTTATACCTCTAGTTGTTCTCATTGGGAGATAACTGCCTGTGATTTCCTAATTTCTGCCAGCCCACCTCAACCCCAAGCTTCTGACCGGTAAACCAAGTCATCAGACAGCACAGTGAAGACTGTCTGGGAGTTAAAGGTGTGGAGGTGCACACCTTTAGTCCCAGCACTCAGGAGGCAGAGGCAGAGGCAGATGGGTCTCATTGAGCTTGAGACCAACCTGGTCTATTCAGCAAGTTCCAGGCCAGCCAGGACAATGAGACCCTGTTTCAAAAAAATTAAAAGAAAGAAACGAAAACACCAAGACCACATTGGGCCTGCAAAGTTGTCTGGAAAGTGAGGAGTGGGAACTTAGCTTACTAGGGAATGACTGCTTTCTATGTGTCTGTAAATCATAGGTCCCCACTCTCATCCTTCTGCTCTGCCTCAGTGCAAGCCCCGCCTTTCATTCAGAAAGGATGAAAACGTTAGCTGCTGGCCCACCCGCCTCATAATAAGCTAGTTTTCACTCACAACACTGTAGCCTATGTGGCCACTGCTGTGTCAGTGGATGGGCATGTGAGATAAGGCAGTAACCAGTCCCTAGAGGGTCCTTAAACAACTGTTCCAAGCTCTACAAAGACTCAAGGTCTCGAACACATGTGCAACTTTCAATTCAAAAATGACTTCCCTTCATGTGGGCGCAAAGATCCCTGGTAGACAGAACATAACTACAGCATCAGCTTGTCACAGCAGGGCTGAGTCCTTGAATCTTACCTGAGCACTGGCTGGATCCTTCAGAAGTTCCCTGTCGGCCTGCCTTTAGTCCTAGAGAGCCTGCCTGCTGGACATGATGGCTGGGGAGGGGCTGTGGAGGCACGAAGTGCGGAGGGCCAGCAGTGGCCTTGGGGAAGCTACTCTGTTGTGGTTCCCGAGAGCTACAGGTGTCCTTAGTTTCTGCTCCACACATGAGGGAAGAACGCATTAAAGTGAAACAGGTAAAGGCAATGCCAATGCAGTCAGGAAAGGCTTCACTTCAACTGTGCTCAGACCACAGGAAGCAGGAATGCTTTTATTCGTAACAATAGATACCATTAGAACAAAGCTCAGAAGCCAACAATGAAACAGAAAAAAATGAACACAATCTTTATCAAAATGTCTCTGTCAAGTTCACAAACATGGATTTGTGGAGCAAACCCCACCTTACCTTCCTCTGGGGAGAGAGCCAGAGCACTGAGTGCATCCTCCAATGCCTGGATTTGCTTACGCAACTTCTCACCCTTGTCAGGGAGAGCCTGGATGTTCACCGCAGCCAGTGTGCCCTAAAAAAACAGATACTATCAAATGGAACTGGCCTCAAGTTATTAAAGGACAACTTCAGCTTAAAATGGCTTAGCATACTGAAATCCTGAAATGATCTTTAAGTAAGAATGTAAAAATCAGGGTTAAAAAGCAAAACTAAACCCCAACTAGCTTACTAACTCTAAGCATAAACACAGGAAAGGCAGGTATGAAACAGCCACCTATAAAGCCCTCTCAGAAATCAATTGTGTGAGGATCTCCCAGCTGCAAACAAGATCACCCTAATGTCAGAGCAGTGGTTCTCAACCTTTCCAATGCTGTGACCCTTCAATACAGTTCCTCATGTTGTGGTGACCCCCAAACATAGTATTTCCACTGATACTTCCTAACTAATTTTGCTACTGTTATGAATCCTAATACAAATACCTGTTTTCCAATGGTCTTATACAGCCACTATAAAAGGATCCTTCACTCCCCAATAGGGTCGTGACCCACAGGTTGAGAACCACCGCTTCAGAGACAAAGCACAAGTCAAGACTGGCCTGCCTTTTTCCTTTTTTAGTCTTAATTGTATGCATTTGTATGTGTCTGTGTATAAGCATATAGACATAAGTGCAGGTGCCTTGGGAGGCAAGAAGAGGGCATCAGACCCTCTGGAGCTGAGCTTTCGGGCAGTTTTGAGCCACCTGATGTGGATGCTGGGAACTGAACCGGGGTCTTCTGGAAAAGCAGATACACTGCAGACCCAACACTCACCTTCTTTTGTCTCAGCTGTGTTGTAAGGTTTGCACGCTGGGCTGCTGGGTCAGATGCCTCTCCCTTCTTGGAAACACCTGAAGCAGCAGTTATCTGTCTTTGTACACACTGACCAGAGAGTTGAAGGGGCCCCGGCCTCTGTGAGTCCACAGTCAAGTCAAAGAGAAGTGGGGACTGTGGCCTACTGGAAACACCATCATCTTCCTCACTGTCGTCACTGCTGAAGGCAGCATGGCGGACCTCTCCCAAGCAAAGCCGAGGCGCTCCTTCCTGGGAGGCCTGTGCACTGGGGGCCTCCCTATTCTTGAGCTGCTCCCCGCTGAGGTGTTTCTCTTTCTGGGCCTTGCTTTCTAGATTCTGACCAGGAACACTCTGAGGCAAAAACTGGGTTTCATTTTCTCTCCGAGGTTCTGGCTTGTTTGGGACATCTCGAGACTCACTCTCTGGCACCTGAGGACCCTCAGGTATTCCTCTGAGCGCCTCTCCATGGCCTTGTTTGGAAGCCATCCCTTCAGTCTTCTTAGTTTGGGGCTGGAACTTTGACTTCTCCTCTTGTTCTTCCCCTTCACCTCTAGACTGTCTTTCTGTCATCAGATCAGGGGAGGGTTCTTTCTCCATCCTGCACTTAGACTTGGGCTTCTGGACTTCCTTTTGATCCAAGAGCTGGTCTTTGTTTTCACTCAGCTTCTTATCAGCTGTCTTTCCCTCACCTTCTCCTTCGCCCAACTGTTTCCAGAGAGCTGCTTTTGGATTATTGTTAAGCACCTTGAACGGGTTTCTTGGCTCGCTGGGAGAATGAGGAAATAACGCAGATGCCTGTGGAGGCTTGCCGATTACAAAATGTTCTTTAGGGTTAGGGTCCTATGGACAAGGAAAACAGTCCACTGTGAGGTAAAGTAGGGCCACCCTTGTATCTAAAACGTCTTTTGGAGGAAATGGGAACACAGCAAACACAATTCATGCCTAGTATAACTTCTGCATCTAAAAAAGAAAGACGCCGAATTCACAACAAATCTGTTTCTTTCGCTGCCCCGTTCCTTCTCTGTTCAGGTTCAGTCCTTTCCAGGGCTCAAGGGGAGGTGAAAACTAAGCCAAAGCACCTTGGGAGCCACAATGTGTATTTCTCTTCTGTTTGCAAGTGTCACCACTTCCCCAGGCTAGTCCCCATGGACTGCACACAAACAGGGCCTCTCTCATAGAACCTTAGAGTTACGTTTAGCTTATGTCAACATCAAGTAAATACTGATCTGTAAAAATATGGAAAGTTAGCCTCCTTTTCCTAAGTAGGAGGACACAGACTGCTTTCATGACCCTGGAAAATAACTGTGAAACAGGAGGTAAATGACAAAACACTGGCCACTGAAGTGACTTTAAATTAGCAGTCACACAGCTCTTCAGGGCTCTCTGAGGCAGTATGACAGACACCAGCAGTTCAGAAGGACTTGGGGTGCTCTCTGTCAAAGAGACTCACTGCACCAGCTTAACACACCATATGGAAACCAGATGTGTAGTCCCTACCTGCCACGGGACGCTTCCACACCAATGCTTCCCCTCTGCCTTACTTCTAGTGCATCGGAAGAACAACCTAATGGAGTATAAGACACAAATAATTAAGGCTACAAAAAGTTTTATTTTTTAATTTTTAAAAAGTTTTTATTTTTCATGTGTATGAGTATTTTGCCTGCGTGTGTTTTTATGTGTACCACATTCATGCAGTACCTGTAGAGGACAAAAGATAGCACTGAATTCCCTGGAACTAGTTACAAGCTTGCAACTGTTGTGAGCTGCCTGATATGGGTACTGGGAATGGAATCCATGTCCTCTGCAAGAGAAGCAAGTACTCTTAACCACATTCTCCAACCCTATATTTAGAGAGAGAAAGGGAAAGGAGGAGAGGGAGAGAGGGAGATAAGGAGAGAGAGAGGGAGATGGAGGGAGGGAGAGAGAGAGAGAGAGAGAGAGAGAGAGAGAGAGAGAGAGAGGGAGGGAGAGAGACTACCATAGCTCAGGCTGACCACATCCGGAGATCTGAATTCAGGTCTTCATGCTTGCACAGCCAGCAAATTACCTACTGAGCCATCCCCCAAGCCTTTGCAGAAGACATTTTTAAGAGGTAGAAAGTCAAGAACAAAAATAATACAATAACCAGAGAGTATGTACAGATTTGTTCTTATTCTGTATGAAGAAAGTGATCAGCAATGACTGCTATAATCAGGGGAAAAGCACACAAACACAAACAAAACAAGCAAAAAAAAAAAAACAAAAAAACAAAAAAAAAAAACAAAAAAAAAACAAAAAACCAGATATCATGTATGCCAGAAGGGAGGCCACAAAACTTGTCTAAAAAAGGAAGTTGCCACACAAACAAGAAACTAGCAAAGTACACACTGCATCATATAGCTGATCCTTTACAACCTAGGGGCTTTCAAGGCCATCACCATCATCACTATTCCTGATGAGAAATGGAGAGAGCAGCAAACTGAAATGTATTAGCAGGAAATGTCTTGCCATTCCAATTCTCTTCAAGCAGTTTCTTACTGAGTAACTGTACTCAGCATCACCATCTCAAGTCAAGCTTTCACTTAGAGGAAGTGGTGTTTGGAAGTAGCTGGAGCTGGGTTTGGACCCCTGCAATACCACTTCACAATTGTGGGGAACTCAGATTCCTTTCCTTACCTCTCTAATAGTAGTCTTACATCTACCTGTAAACAGATACTGCAACCAACCATAGATGGGCGTGGAGGACCAGGGATAACGAGGTGCCGCACGCACGGCTGCCTTCCTGTGGTAGCTATTGTCTCAATTGCCCTTTTCCTCCACTGTGTGCAGTTTTCAATCTCCATGGTTCTTTGAATGCAAATTAGAAATCCATTGGTTGCCTTCTACTACCTGCAGAGACAGGTGTTTCTGTACGAAGGGGTAGTAAGTGATCTTAAGTGTCAGGAGTACAAGACTGCACCTAATAAAGATTTGCCAGCCCCCCTCTACTAAAAGAAAACAATGTAAAACAATTGTATTTAATTACATTTGAAGGCTAGGGAGATGGCTCAGTGAATAAAGTGCTTTCCTTGCAAGTATAAAAACTGAAGTTCTGACACCCAGAACCCACACAAAATCTAGGTGGGTATGGCAGCCCTACTCACAGTCCCAGGACTAGGGAGCCAAGACAGAGGGTCCCCAAGACAAACTGTCTGGCAAGGCCTGCAGAACCAGTGAGCTCCAGGGACAGTGATGACCCTGCCTCAGTATGTAAAGTGAAGAATGACCAAGACAGTCACTCAACTTCAACCCCTGGCCTCTACACACACCCACATACATACAAGAACACACACACCCCTCCCCCCATACATAGAGAACAAACACTCCATTTACAACAGGATTAAAAACAACCAGAGGAACACATTCAGTAAAATGAGTATGAGAACTTTATAATGGAAATTATTTAAAAACACTGACAGAAAATTTTGAAGTCATCATATATCATGTTCACAGACTGGAAAAGTCAATATTGATGTCTGCTCTCTCAAAACTGATCTGTGTAAATTATGCAACCTCAAAAGGGTTTTCTGTAGAAATTTAAGAAGTTGAATCTATATTTGATATGCAAATACAAAGATCTCACAAATGCCAGCACAATCTTAAAGTGGTTCTAAGACATACTATTTTACATTCCCTATCAATTAACCATGCAAGAATATGTAAATGAACCAATGGACAAAAATCAACTACTTCAGACATTGACCTAAACTTAGGGTCAACTGATTTTTTTTTTTAAATCAAGGATGCCAAACATTTCAATGTACTTGGGTTGGGGACAAAGACTGAGAATATATAAGTTCTAAATCACATAGACTATTACACAGAAACTATCATGTATGACTTTGCCTTCTTCTTCTTTTGTCCTAATGTCTCCACTTAAGTGAGGGCCTGGGGTCAAGTGCAGTGGAGTGTGCCCTGGGCTTGGTCTCAACCAGCCGAATAAATAACCACCAAACCAAACATTTGCAATTCTCTGAAGTGGTCATATTACTTCCTGCCTTGGTAACCCAATGCAATGTATTTATTTAAAAGAACACTGAGTGCCTGATTAAGTTTCTACTTCCCTTTTACTATTTATGACAAATAACATTTCCCCTCTATGAACTTCCCTGCCCTTTGTAGTGAGATATCCACCCTGCCCACACCTGTTGCACTGACCACTTCCACTGGGGCATGGGAACAGGTATGGGGGGACTAGGTCTGGGGTCCTGGACCCCAGCTCTCTCTCTTACTTCCTGGTTGGAGACAGAGAGCATCTGGAGGCATCCTTAGGACAGGAACCTGTGGCGGTCATCTGTTTCTGGTGTAAGTGATTTCTCCCAGAATAAACATCCATCAGCCTATCATTTCCCAGATTCTTATTTACCATGCTTCAGCCCTTCCCAAGGGAAATGGCACTTTACTAAGTACTCAGCATGCTGTTAGCAGAACTGAAAGTTGACAAGTTAGTGGGCTGATGTTACTAATGATCGGACAGCTAGAGGAATAACAAAAGAGCTGATGATCCAGAAATTAACTACCTACTTTTCAGGATAACTAGTTGCTCAGCATTTAGCACAGCAATTCTTTCTCAACCTCTATAATGCTGCGACCCTTTAATACAGTTCCTCCTGTTGTGGTCACCTCCAGCCATAAAATTATTTTCTTTGCTACTTTGTGACTGTAAGTTTGCTACTGTTATGAATCCTAATATAAATATCTGATATGTGACCCCTGTGAAAGGGGTCTGGTGACTTAAGAATGACAAAGTAGATGATGCTCAGTATGTGCAAACATAGTTTGTTCTTCAGTAATGACTTTTAAAGAATAGCCAGGTAATGGTGGCACACGCCTTTAATCCCAGTACTTGGGAGGCAGAAGCAGGGGGATCTTTGTGAGTTCCAGAACATACGGGTCTACAGAGTTCCAAGGACAGCCAGAGCTGTCTCAACCCCCCCCCCCTCCTTCAAAAAAAAAAACAAGAAGACGAAGACGAAGAATAGAAAATGTATCTAGCTGCAACTCTTTCAGGATTAAAAAAGGAAGAAAGAAAAAAAGAAAAGATTTTAGATGCTCCTTCTGGATACTCACCTCCATTCTTTCTTGCCCTGTGGTAGAAACAAGCCCTGAAGCTCTACCATGGAGTCCTCGTGCAATAAACAATGAGAAACAGGAATACTAGATGGGAAAAAAATAGAAAAGATTATTAGGTGACAAGGAATAGAAGCCAACAGTCTGAAGTCAAATCAAGCTTGAATTCTTTTTTTTTTTTTTTTTTTTTTTATTGATTTATTTGGAGACAAGGCTGGCCTGGAACTCACAGCAATCTTTCCTCTGCCTCTTGAGTCCTCGGATCACAAGCATGTGCCAACACTGCCACAGTAACTACAGATTTTTACACTAAGGATTTATGTGTGGCTTGTAAATCTCATACATCATTAACCACGTGGCTTCCCAAGGAAAGGACCCAGAGTTTCTTTTTCTACGTCCTACAACAAAGCATGACAACAATTATGTTTTTCTTCATACCTGCCTGTTATATGATGTCTACACTGTGATATTCCCAGGAATGACTTGTAGTCTAAGGTTGGCTATAAGGCGGACTCACTGTGAATTCTCCTTAGGTTCTCTGGTTATCCTTCATCCATTAATAACCCAATTAGCTGTCACTTACTGCCACTCACCTACCTACCTACCTCTAACAATAATTTACTAATTTGCTTCTTGCTTGGCATAATTTTTTTAATGTCCCTCCTAGTTTACAGAAGAAACATGTTCAACACTCAGACTGAACAAGTTTTAGACAAAGTCTGAAGCATTGTCCTATGACTTGTAAAACTGTTTTCAGCCTGCAGTCTGCTATCAAACACACTTCAGGCCTCAAGTCAAAGTCATGTACTAGCTTGTGTGGCCCTGCACCCATGTAGGCAGCACTCCATTTAAGAATGTTAACTCCCATCAGGTGGTGGTGGTGCATGGCCCCTGATCCCAGCATTGGGAGGCAGACTCAGGAGGATCTCTGTGAGACAGAGGCTGGCCTGCTCTACAAAGTAAGTTCCAGGACAGCCACGGCTACACAAAGAAACGCTGTTCTCTGGGTGTGTAGAGGGGGGATGTTCTCTTTTTAGAGAACTTATTTTTATTTTATGTTTGGGGTATTTTGTCTGCACGTGTGTCTGTACACCATGCACATGTTGTGCCTGCAGAGGCCAGAAGAGGGCATCAGATACCCTGGAACTGAAGTTACAGACATTTGTTAGCCCCTATGTGGATGCTGGAAATTGGACAGTCTCTAGAAGAGCAGTCAGTGATCTTAACCACTGAGCCATCTCTCCAATCCCCAAGAATAGTCCTCTTAATGTTGAACCAAACCTGATACTGATGCTTAATTCCTATTAATATGAGTATGCTTATGTCTTACAACATTTGAGCAGGGTATATTTAGAAACTAGGAATAAATAGTAAACCCCGATGCAAAACGAAGGCACAAATCACACAAGTCATTCTAAGACTAATATCCATTACAAAGTTATGATACTGAAAAAAAATAACTTTACAAAGCTCAGCAGACAAGAGAATGGGAAGAAATGTTAACTAATGCTGCAGTTTAATTCCATTTAGACAATGCAGACACCTGATATATAAGATTATCACACTTGAAAGCAGTATTAGCTTTCCTCCCTTTGAAGAAGCTTGACATTCTTCATCCAGGTCTCAGCCTTCGCATCCATAGAACCTGAGCTGCACATGGATCTCTGAAGTTTCTTTCAGCCCTACTCCCTAAAGAAACTGGATCTCTCTGGAGAACTACTCCCTAAAGAAACTGATATTAACCTAACACCACTTGGTTCAGGAAAAAAGGTATCTAACTCCTAATGTTTTTACGCTCAAACATTAAATGGGGAGACCTAAAACTGGTGCAACACTAGCGAATTAACAATTCCCATGTCCACTGTCTATTTACACTTTCTAGAGGAAGCGCAAAGAATGCTGGGGCAGCAGGGGATGTCTAAGTAAGGCCAGACAGATGACTAGAAACTTGAAGCTGAGCCCGGCAGGATCTGAATACAGGAGGAACCCGCGAACCAGAGTCGTAAGGTGACCAGCCTGGGTCACTCCGTGGAATGGGCGCCGGGCCTGAGACTTACTCGGTGGCCTGCACGAAGCCGCATGTGTTCGTCCGGCACACGTAGAAGCTCTTTCCCTTATTCGGGCCATCGCGGACGCCGGTCTTTAAGAAGCAGACGGCCCCTGGGGAGATAAGGAGGTCAGCAAGGGCCACTCCGGGCCAGTCCCACAGGCGGTGAGGGAAACCCCGAGACGCGGAGTCTTACCGTGCTTTGGACACTTAACCACTTCCATGACGCTAACTGGAAGCCCGGGGCAAGCCGTGTTTCCGTCCTTGACCCCGCCCCCACGACGCTCCGCCCAGCATCCGAGCCCCTGGATCCGGAGAACCAATCAAATGGGAGAGCCGTCCACCTTTAACCAATTGCAGCCGCCCTCAGGCTTGGCGCGCGCAGAAATCAAACCCGGAGCGACGGGGCGTGGCCGGGGTCGAGGGAGGACGTGGGCAGGTTCCTGGGCCTTGGAGAAAGCAAGAGCTAGGGAGGTTGAACGTGGGAGAAAGCATGGCCTAGTGAGGTTGAGCCTGAGCGACTCCTGGGTAACCGCTGAGTGGCACTTAAGTTTGTGGTGGCAGAGAGGCAGGAGGGTCCCTTAAACTGCGGGGATGTAATGTATTGTCTGTAATAAAGTAGGCACAAAGACTTCCTTGGGGCCCCCCCGACAGCCTTTTAATGAGTGTAGCGTCCTCCCCTCAAAGTCACCCAAAGTCGAAGAGGCCTGCGTGTGGGACCTCACAACAGCTGCAAGGATCTCAGTTCCAGGCT
This sequence comes from Cricetiscus sungorus, assembly GCA_030556225.1. Taxonomy (NCBI): domain Eukaryota; kingdom Metazoa; phylum Chordata; class Mammalia; order Rodentia; family Cricetidae; genus Cricetiscus; species Cricetiscus sungorus. The sequence continues at coordinate 6,337,813 of JANBXA010000141.1, forward strand.
GGGCGCTCTTTGACCTCGCCTGTTGGAGAGGTTCTTAGGTCCACCTAGTGTGCAAGCCCCGAGTCCGAAGGTAGAAACAGAGGCTAATTTTACTTTGTGTGTTTTGCATGGTCAAACCTTTTGAACTTATTTTGTATTTGTAGTTTTAAAAATCGAGAGTGACGTTGAAAGAATATTGAATTTAGAGACATGGCTCAGAAGTTAAGAGTGCTTGCAGAGTTTGGTTCCTAGCATCTACTTCTGGTTGCTCACAAATACTCCAGCACCAGGCTTCCACGGATTCCCACACTTATGCACACAAAGAGACACATACAACCTTTAGAGGTTGTAATTCTATTAGTGAACAGAAGGGGAGAAATGACTATCGGAGACAGGTTGCAACAGGGATGGCTTCATATTTTTGTCTCAGCCATACAGAGTGGCACACACAATTGCTACAAGGATAGAAAAGCTGCAGTGTCTAAGAAGTCTGGGCTATATGGAGAATGTAAAATTTTAGGAGTTCAGAGGAGGGGAGAGAGACCCGAGGTATCATTTATGAATTAAACAGTTCTTACTAAATAGCTCTTTTGGTGCCCACAGTTCTCCAGCAAAATCTTACAAATGGGTGGGGCATTTTCCATATTTCCAGACTGCAATTCAAAGGCCTGTGTGCATGTGAAGTAGACACTGTGTGAGGAGGTGGAGACCATAAACGCTTGGTCGGTGGGAAGAGGGCCGTGGCGAGTCTTTCTTGCACAGTATGATTTTGAAGCAAGACAAAGTTCAGGTCTCAGATGAGGCATCCCAGAAGAACCTTTCCTCTGCCTCTGCCAGCTGCCCATCTATGGAGGTCCAACTCAGCAAAAGTGGACACAGGAAGCTTATAAGAAGGGAAATTGTCTTCTGTAAATTTAGGATCTGCTAAGTCAAAATGTTTAGACTCCAGGTCATATTAACAAGATGGGGGTGGGGTGGTGAGACAGCCAAGCAGATACAGGTTTTGTATATGTATATTTCGTATATAGTCTTAGCCTAAAAACCTGTAGAGACCTTGGAGAATGAGCTTTGTAAATCTTTGAGTTGAGAGTGTCAGTTTTGATTTTCCTGATAGCTTGATGTACTCAGAATGAATGTTTGGATTAGATCCTAAATCTAGATATTTGAAATGCACGGGTTAACAATCCAATAAATTATTTAAGTGTGGGACTGACTCAAACACAAAAGTTTATGTTGGAATTATTCTGTAGCTGGACTGTGACAGTGACTGCACTGAAACTAAAAACAGATGTTTGTTTGTTTGTTTGTTTTGAGATAGCCTTAAGATTAGCTCAACCAGGTGGACTTCCAATGCCCAATCCCCCTGCCTCAGCTCCCTGAGTGATGAGTTTGTAGAGATGCATCCCCATGCTTGGCTTAGAAGTGTACCCTTCAAATAAGTGAATTTTATGAGATCTAAACTAGGCCTCAAGAAAGCTGTTTTTTTTTTTTTTTTTTTTTTAATGTTAAGTGGTGCCAGAGCCTTCCATGTGGAAAGTAAATGGTAGGCATGTTAACATCCTTAGGAAATAGCCTAGGGGTTGAAGAACTGGGTAGTAGAAACCCTTTCATTTCAGATGGTGTTGGTCCAGGGTGACACACGCATTTTAATTCCCTGAGGAAATGGAAAGAAAAAAAATCTGCCCAGCACAGTGCTGCCAAACATATGTTAAACTTATTGGGCAATTGTTAGATTCTGGAGAAGAGAGGACCAGCCAAAACAGTGACCGCCTTGACATCCCTGTCAGCATCGTTTAGAAATATTCAGCAATTTTAAAATTTCTGTCATTTGTCAGCGTCTAGTAGTTCTGCAAGTCTTGTTTATTATATATGGGCGCAGATGCGGCTCTCCAGCCAGCCGTCAGTGTCCTAACTTGTGGGGTTGGGGTGAGGAAGCAGAACTGGGAGACCTGGAGCATGCTAAGTACTGAATTGCTGCGTACCACCCCGCCCAACACCCACCTGACTTTCTGAAGCTCTCAGGTGTTTGGATTATTGTAGACTGAGTACCTCATTCTAACTGTCAGGGAACACATCTTTGCCCTGCAGCATTCTGAGAAGGGAGGTTGTCAAATCTCAACTTTCTCTGAGGTACGACGTTCCATGTTCCTTGTAAGATAAGGGCTTTTACCGAATAACTACATTTAGTGCTCACCCAACCCTAGCAACACGCAATCTTTACTGCCTGTTTTAAAGACTTAAGATCGCCATGTGTGGTGGCTCATCCTTGTAATCCCAATATAAAGAAGGAGGGTTGCCTTGAGTTCAAGGCAAGCCTGGCCTACGCAGAGAGTACCAGGCTAGCCTGAATTACACAGCAAGACCTGGTCTCAAATGAATGACTAAGGTCTTGTCTCACACACATCACACACACACACACACACACACACACACACACACACACACACACACACACACACAAATCATTAGGGTGCTAAACTAAAATTTAAACATTTTAAAGTCATTCAGTGACTCAGATATTTCACCTGCATATCATCAGACATTGGGTGTTTGCATGCAGATAGATGAACAAATTTAAGACCAAACAAAAGTCCTGACATTTTATAAATAATCACTAGGTGGCAGCATATTAACGTGAAAGCCACGCAGAAGGCCAACCCACCCGTGTTTCGTTCTTTTTGCTTAAAAATATGTACTGCTCATTCAATTTCATTTTGTTTGATGCCTTCCTAATATATGAGAGTTTTAAACTTTTCCTTTGACAAAGGCACAATCAAGATGATAAGGTGGGCAAAAATCTTTATACTCTGACCTATCAATCAGTTTGACAAATGCTCTTGTTGTACCAAAATTTTGCAGTGTTAGATTCCAAATTTCCTTGTTCTTAAAATATGATGCCAAGAGTTTTGCTCCTTGTACAATTCCTTGAAGTGGTTTTTTTTTATGTAAGAGTTGCATTGCCAACTGGTTTTGGAACTCTTTGGTATATAGTGTAATGTGTATGTGCACATATACATGTATGTACCTGTATGTATTTGTGTGCATGTGGAGGCCAGATATTGGCATCAGATATCCTAGTTCTCCACCTTGGTTTTTTTTTTTTTTTTTTTTTTTTTTTTTTTGAGGTAGAGTCTCTCAATGACCCTGAAACTTACTGGCTGACCACCAAGCTCCAGGGTTCTACCTGTCTCCATGAAAATCACACCTAGCTTCTAAGAGTGCTGGGATCCAAGCTCAGGCCCTCTCCATGGCTCCTCCCCACAGCTTTAGACCATTTTTTTTCATCCTAAAAATTCCATCAACCCAGTGGCCTCTGTCTTTACATTTTTGCCTTCTCAACATCTTATATAAATGGAGTCATGAGACGTGTTGATTGCTTCTGTCTTCTTGCAGGATGCTATGGAGCTTTGTCATGTCTGGTGTATCAGCATTTCACTCCTGTTTACTGATGAACAACATTCCTTTGTACTCATTCACCAGTTGACAGACATGGAATCACTGGGAATAATGTTGCTATGAGCATTGATTGACATACAAATATCCACATGGGCTTTGTTCTCATTCTTGGGTAGATGATTGTATGTGAAGTTGGGTCAAATGGTGAATTAACTTCTTAACAAATCACCAAATCACTTCCCAAGCTGGCTGCCCCATGTTATTTTCCCACCATCGCTACACAAGGGTCCTCTGCTCACCACATTCTCGCCGGCACTTGGTATTATCTGTCCTTTTTAATTATTGTCATTCTAACAAGCATAAAATGGTATCTCACTTTTCTTTTAATTTGTATTTCCCTAATGACTATTGATGTTAAATTCTTTTTCATATGCTTTTAGGGTCACATCTTCTCCCTGTTTAAATGGTCTTGAAAAGACTTTTTTCCATTAAAAATTTGTATGGGAGTTAAACCAAAACCAAAGTAAAAGTGGCATTAACCCAAGGACATCAGAGAAACAATAATGGTTTGTATAATGTTACACATCAAAATTGTTTGTATACTCTGGCTATAGTCATGCCAGTATTTGGAGACATCAAACTATAAACTTTTAAAGCTCTGTATAACATGGCCCTGTCTCTGTCCCTCTGGGAAGTTGGGTTGGCAGATCCGAGCTGTTTTACTCTCTGTAACTAGCCTGCATTGCTCTTATGATTTAAAAAAAAAAAAAAAAAAAAAAAAAAAGTCCACTAACATCATTAAAAGCAAGTACACAGGGAGATATGACAAAGAGAATGTACCAGAGTAATAATCATGATTATGTAAGATGGCAGGATTTGAGATGATCTCCCCCAGTTTTCATGCCCATGTAATATCATTACACGGCCATGGAGTGGCCTTGAGATGACATCTCTGTGCCTCCCTCATCGCCCTTTATACATGCTTACTCCTCAGCCTGGCTGTTGATTCCCTTTTCTGTAATTAACCCTTTCTTTTTTGATTCCCTAGCTTTCCTTCAACTCTTTAGAACCAAGTCCTTTCTCCTTTTTGCTCATCTCCAGACTAGTTATTTTGCTTAATTCTAACTATATTCTCAACCCTAATTTCCAACGTTCCTAAGAAGAAGAAGAAGCAGGAACACTTCTCACTGCTTCCCTAAAGCCCTAACCATGCTACAGACAGATGACCAGGACAAGAAGGTTGTTGTGGCTGTGTACAAGTTGCCCTGAGTTGCCTTTCCTCGGGGTGGTGACACATGACACTTGGGCACTGGCTAAGATCGTCTGTTGAAAAGAAATGTGCTACCCCATTTTCTAAAGATTCACCACCTCCGGCCTCTCAGGACACTGGGATCTTAATAGCTGAAACAACCTGTATGGATCTGGTGATGGTTCCCCATAGCTCCTTCACATCATGTAGGAGCTGGAATAGAGCAGTATCTGCATTGCGCTACTATATTTCAGAGCAAAATGCTCTTAAATGGTCCACCCACAGCTGAGCACTTAGCGTTATTTATACTCAGCCTTTGGACCAGCTATGAGTCCCTGCATTAACTGCCACCCACTGCAGAGAAAAGCTTCTCAGGCCAAAGTTGAGAGCCGCTCGAATCTATGGGTATAAACAAGTATTTACAGTGCAGTTTGACAATATGAACATTTGGCAAAGCAACTGCAGTAGGTTCTTCTCTAAGGCATATGATTCCCCAGCCATGGACTTTTGACCAGGTTTACAGTACCAGACAGGAAATCTTCCCTGTGCATCAGACCTCATAGCTGATCAGATAGTAGTTGGCTATTCCCCACGTAGTCACGTTACACTATTTCACATTTTTCCAGGCAGGTTGGTATTGTAGCATGCAAGGTCCAGTGCTGGGTATGACTATTGATGTTTTTCTTCTCCACCAGCCATCATAGTGACTATTGTAAGCCAGTCAGCAGGGAAAACCTTTCCTGGTTAGTTCGACATTGATTTTTCTATGCCCTGCATCCAAAGTGAGTATTATTTTTAGCAAGAAGGTCTTCCCACATAGGTATGATGAGCAAGCAAGAGCAATGGTATTTTTTTTCCTTGAGTTGCACGACCATAGGTTTCCATATAGCTTTTCCTGCACTGTTCATGTTGGTTAACCCTTCTGCCAGCACCTCATTTCTCCACCTCCACCCTCCTTCATGTCTCTAATTTCATTCTGCCTGTCTCTCCTCTCTTAAGTTGTCCACTCTCCAGTGGCCTGTTTCTACTTTCTGGCTTCTACATGTACCCCAGGTTTAAGAAAAAAAGACTAAAGCTAGAATCCACACATGAGAGATAACATGCAATGCTTGTCTTTCTGAGCCTAGGTAGCCCCAAGGTTTTTGCAGTTTCGTACATGTATCTGCAAATATCATGATTTCATTTTTCTTCATAACTGAATAAATAATACTCCATTGTGTATATGTACCACAATTTTTCCCATTTGTCAACTGATGGGCATCTTGATAGATTCAATTGCCTAGCTATCATGACTATAAGGAACATGAATATGTAGTTATCTTTGTAGTAAGATATAAGTCCTTTGGGTGTATGCCTGAGTTCAGGAACCTCAAGGAAGAGGTAACAGATGGGAAGGAGAACTATGAAATGCAGACTTTTGGTCATGCCATTGTCTGCACTAATTCATAGTAGCCGTGGTTATCTACACAAGACCTATACAAGACTGAGCCGGTCAACATTCTAAAGTAGACGAGGAAGGAGGCTGAGGCCCCAATGCCAGGTGAGCTATTTGCTCACATCCCAGTGGATGACCCACACCCATGTGTATATGGGCAGTACTAGTTGCTGTTGGGGATATTAACAATTTACAAAGGATGATGTGAGGTTGGGAGGGAGATGAAGTGGAGGGACCAGGAGGAGTTGGAGGGAGATGGTAGTGAATGGATATGATCAATATATATTATATAAATGTATAAAACTCTCAGAGAATGCAAAGAAACTATTCAAAACAAAAATAAAGTATCCTTCAAGAAATAGCAACCTTTTAAAGGCATGATTGATCCGGCTATTTCCCTGAGCTGAACTCCCCAGTGGCTCTCTATTAAGCCGGAGAAGGATATAAATCTTCCCCTGGGTTCATAGGATCTGGCCCAGCCCATTTTCTTTCCCATCTACTGCAGTTCTGCCACTTGCTTGCCACATGCCTACCCCTACTGCCTTCAATTCCTTCAGTGCATAGCTTCCCTTTGCTGCCATCACTGCTTTTCCTGGTTCTTTAAAGGTCCAGCTTCCTACCGCTGAAGCCCCACTAGAAGCAATACCTTCAACACACTTGCCCTAAGTACATCTCCACAGAGCCTCTTCCCTGCTCTTCTCTCTGGGAGAGTTCATTCCTTTTCCACACGGCACTATGACATAGTTGTCTGCTTGTCTATTCATTGTCCATCTCTTTGATCGACTATACATAAGTGCCAAGATCAAAGACTTGTGTTCAACTAAATGACTGCTCTAAATACAGGTCATAGAAATTCAATATACCTGTTACATGGGTGGAAGGAACCTTAACATCACTTAGTTTGTCCCCTGGTCCCTGGCACAGCATCCCTGGTGGGTGTGGCACAGCGACACCCTGATCACAACCAGTTCTCTATTATCGCAGGTCAGCAACTTCTAATACCAGCTGAGGTTGGCCGAGAAAGAATTGTTGTCTGCAATGACCACCTTCTTGCCATTTGAAGCAATGTTGCGTCGAGCTTTTCTTGTATCACTTTAAAATATTCTAATATGGCCATTTCATCCTCTTCATATATCTTGTGCATTTTTTTTTCTTCCAGAGAAACCGTTCCAATTGCCACACTTCCCTCCTCCATGGGCCCCCTCCCACATTCATGTTTTTCAAGGGATATTTGCTTCATTTCAGGAATCTCAAATGAGAATACCATGGGATACTTAATGCCTTTATTTTGGCTCTGACCAGTTTAATCATGTGGCTCCTCCTCCCCCATCTCTTTGTAGCAAATATGTCACGCTAGTAATTCATATCGAGTATGCAATCAACCTGGACCGTGGCTTTCATTTTTCACACATATGGAATCCAGCTATCCAGTGCATCTAATTTGCTTGAACTTAACCGGGGATTCTGAATTTCATCTTGTTAGTTTGTTCCATCCTTCTAGCTTGTCCAGACCTCTTTGAATCTTGTATCTCAGGGCTGACTTATTAGTGCTACCTCCTGACTGAGCACTTGACAAGCCTACCCTCTTTGCCTTCAGCCATGCTGTCTATAAAAATGCCAAGCCAGGCAGATCATTCCTCCAGATAAACATAAAACCATTGTCATTCGGTTGAGAATGGAGTTACAGTGTTCAGTCTATTACTGTTCATAAATGCTGCCTTATTGCCCCCTTATTGATCAGAATTATAGCACAACAGAAAAAGAAATGAGGTTAATCTAGCCCAGCTTCAATCTTTTTTTCTTTCCTTTTTCTTTCTGCTTTTTTGTTTTGCTTTGTTTGGGGAGGTTGTTTGTTTGTTTGCTATGTGTGGCACAGGAAAAGGCGAGGCCACAGAGAGATATGGCTTTTCAGGACATAGCTCTTGCCTTATACTACACTGGTGATTCATTCAGCCACATCATCTCCTGTCTTGTTGATTTGCCTCACAACATCTATCACTTCCTACTCCAGATCCTGCCCGCCTCCTCCTTCCTCTCCTGTTTTTTGATCTTCTCTCAAGGTTTATGCGCATTTGGATGAAGGCCAGGAAGAGTCTAAGTAAGGGATTTGCTACCTGCGCTCACAGTGAGAAGAGTTAGCTGTCTTGGTGAGATCTGAGGCCCCCTCCTTGGAGACCACAGGTTAGAAGTCCTTCAGAACCACAGGGTCCAGCTCGCTGCATCAGTCCCTCTTAACACTTCCTCATCCTGTTTCCTGGACTGACCTTATGTCATCATAACTGGAAACCAACAGTCTGTGTCTTTACACAACAGTCACTGTCTACTACCCCAGGGAGGCAGTAAGGCCACCCTAGCTCTGAGAACACTTGCTGCCTCTGTCTCTCAAGATATCTGAAGGACTTCTTCCTAAAAGCTTGCGGTCTACTTCTCACCACTGGGTCACCCAGAGCTACCCATGCAGCTGGGTGGAAATCAGAGAGCCAGAGAAGGGGCATGGAAAATGTGATTCTTCTCTCTGTGGGCTGTTGGCTTTAATTTCTGCTTTCTCGCCTTGAGGAACTAGCTGCCTTTGTTTCTTCTCTTCCATTCCTCTTTCACTCCTGCTTCACTCTCACCAAAGACACTTCTTCTGGTGCAGGGCAGAGGGAAGCAGTATTGCTGAATGGCTGTGGTGGGAGCAGTGGCATGCTGGCTCTCTGTCCCTACCCAGAGCTTTGCATGCATCCTTAAGCAATCTCTGCATCCTTAAACTTTTGCATGATGACACCATTCCTGCCACTTCAGTAATTGCTTATTTCTCGTGGAAGAGCTGGAACATGGCTAAGTAGCAGGTGGGGAAATTTTGCTCACTTCATTTGACTGATTTTGCTTTTAGGTTGTACACTCTATGCATGTGTGTGCATGCATGCAAGTGTGCATCTATACAATAAAACATACCAAGCCTATAGCACTTAAATAACTTGCTTCCACTGAAAAATGTTATCAGACTTGAAAAACATTCACTTGGGGTAAGTTCAGGACCAACAGCTCATTGATTATCCTGACAATTCTGCTATGGCATTATAGTCCCCACAGTTCACACACAGAAGCCAATATACTGGTATTTAGAGAAGGGGCTTTAGGGAGATAGTTAGGTTTAGCTGGGTCTCTAAAGGGGAGACTCTGTGGTGATTTTTGATGATTTCCCCAGAAGATACAATAGGGCTGGGGAGAGGACTCAGTGGGTAGAGCATTTACCATGCAAGGATGACATCCTGTGTTTGGAACCCCAGAACCTAGCTAGATGTGGTAGCACACTGTAATTGCATCTATAACACCAGTACTCCTCCAGTGAGATGGGAAACTGAGGTGAGAGATGCCCTGGAAACTTGGGGGGCCAGCTTGTTTGCATATGCGACTGCAAATAAGAAACCCTGCTCAAACATGATGGGAGGCAGAATCCAACATCCAATGCTGTTCTCAGACATCCACAAGTGTGCCATTGTATACATGTGCCTGCCTGAGAGACAGAGATAGACAGACAGAGTGAGAGAGACACAGAGAGAGGGAGATTGAGGGAAGAGAGAGAGAAGGAAGATTGTTCTCTTGTCCAGAGAGCATACCGAGGAGGAAGGTAGCTCAGCTCATCTACAGGCCAGGAAGAACCCTCAGCTGACAGTGAATCAGCACCTTGATCCAGGATACAAGCTTGAGAACTGTGAGAAGATAAATTTCTGTTGCATCAGTCAAAACACCTCTGGTGTTTTGCTCTGGGCCCAAGCGCCCCAATACAAATTCCCAAACTAACTGTTTCCTATCTACCACTGCATAAGCTTCCTCATACATTGTTTTCCAAATGTGCCATTTGCACTCAAATCCACATGTAAATTGAATTAGCTAATTAATACCGGTATAAAGTATCCCAGGATAGGAGTCCCTAGTGATTCCGTTTCTCATTATTTTCCACGTATTTATCTATTTTTGTTTTGAATTCCTGGACTAAATCACACTGGCTTCTCATTTAACTGGAAAGTGCCCAGACCACATTATCTAAATATTCTTCCATTCCCCTTGCCCTAGTAGCTAGATTCTTTCCTGAAACCATCTCTCCATGGGCAGCAATCCTGTTCAGTCCTGTTTTGTGGCAGTCTGCTCTTGTGTTCAGATCCCACATCTTGCTCTCTCCAGAAGTATCCTGAGAACTAGGTAGCTAGTGTTTCCTTTTCGGGAGCTGGTCAGTGATGACAACAATACCTAAAGATGAATGCCGACACCCTCACGTCCATCTCATTTAAGAGCAGGTGGTATCTTGAGCAGTGACAACCTGAGACCACTTAATTTTCAGCAGCCAGCAGGGTGGTACAAATAGCTTCTGCCAGACAGGTCATTAAGCAATGCAAAGACTCCCTAAAGACAGACTTGAGAGCATGTAGTGTCTGCCTTCAGTGACCAGAGACCATCACAAAACTCGCTCTCCTGTGTCTGTTTAAACTGCCTCATAAGGCAACACAGAGTGGACATGTACTCAACATGAGCTGGGCTGAAAGGAACTATGTGGAAGTCAGGGCTCAGGACAAAGGGTGCCCCTGCTTCCCCAGGCCAAATTCATCTCTCTCTTAAGAGCTAGTGGGCACTTAGAGGATCCAGGGACCTAGCATTGTTATTCTCCCAGTGCTCCTCCCATGTTACTTATGCCTCTGTTCATGGGAGGGTGGAGTTTGCAGCTGACGAAAGCACATTGTGATAGAAGGGGCACTGCTTTGGAGTCATAACCCTTAGTGATCATAAGACTGTGCTTCCCTGTTTTATACTTATGATGGATAATTTTAAGTGTCAACTTGATTGAACTAAAGAATGCCCAGATATCTAATACAATATTGTTCCTGGGTATATCTGGGAGGTGGTGGCAGGAAGTAATGAGCAAGTAAGCCACATAACAGTGCTGTGGGCTGGAGAGTTGGGTCAGTGGTTAAGAGCACCTGTTGCTGTTGCGGAGGACCCAGGTTCAATTCCCAGTGCTCACATGTTGGCTCACGACCATCTATAACTTCAGTTCTAGGGGTTCTGACACTCTCTTCAGACCTCCATGGTCCCCAAGTATACCCAGGGTGCACATAAATACATGAAGGAAAATTATCCAATATACATACAATAAAATAAAATAATCCAAAAAAAAGTAAATAAAAAGACCAGCCTCCAGGTTGGTAGCTACAAACGATTACCACTACAAATAGAACAAGAAGTCCAAGAAAGGGCAAATTCTCCCTTCTTGAGATTGAATATCAACCCTTGAGCATCTGAGCTTTTGGTCCTGAGGCTGCAGACCTACATGTCTTTGCCCTTCAGTTCTCAGGAGGTAGGCCACAGTGCAGGAATCACCTCATCAGCTCCCCTAGTTTCTCAGGCCACTGGGTTCTGATGAAACCACACCATTAGCTTTGCTGAGCCTCTGGCCTGCAACATTGTACTAGAGATTGACTACCTCAATGTCTATGAGAAACAATTCCCAGAATAAAATTCCTTTTACATCTCCGTTCAGATCCTGTTGTTTCTGCTTCTCTGAAGAACTCTGACTGATTCCATTTTCTTCCCAGTGTTGTCACAGAGATTCAATCAACCTAAACCAGCAACTTCGGCATGCCTGGCTCTTACTGTAAGCCTTGTCACACAGTCAGTACCACAGGATGTTTAGTAAATATTAAACATTATAAATTAGTGCATCCCCTAATTTCTCTTTCATACTAAACTTCTACAATGTTGATCATCTATTTGATTCTCAATGTTTAATTTTAATGCCATTTATCATTTTATCATATTAAATGTGAGGTGATTTTTTTTAAACATTATTTCTAGTTACTCAAGCATTATTCACTAGAAGAAGCATTTCCTCCTCAATACAGTAGCAGCAGTAGTAAATGTATTTGCGTAGATTTATTTCTGGTCCCCAATTCTGCTCTTCTGGGCTCTTTCTTTATATCGACATATTTCAGGTGGTCTTAATTATTATACTTTACAGAATTTCCTAGAATCTAATTATGTAGTTCCTTCAGCTTTTTATTTTCAAACATGGTCTTCTTGACCCCAAATAATTCATATTTTTATTTACACTAGAATGAGCGTGTTGATATGTAGGCAGAGGTTTCTGTTCTGCCTGGTCCTGCAGCCCAAATAAACACACAGAGGCTTATATTAATTATAAATTGTTAGGCCCATGGCTCAGGCTTCTTGTTAGATAACCCATTTCTATTAATCTGTGTATTTCCATGTGGTCTTGGCTTCCCAGAGAATGCCTGGACCTCTTTCTTCCTCTGCAGCTACATGGCGTGTCCTCCAAATCACTGCCTGCATTCCTTTTCCCAGAATTCTAGTCTGCTAGCCCTGTCCATACTTCCCAAGTGGCTACATCCTGCCTATCCATTGGCCAAACCCATTCTATTCATCAACGAATAAGAGAAACATATGTTCACAGAAGACAGAAGGACATCCCCCATCACTGATGCCTAAAAATAATCTGAAATTTAAGTCAGGATTCCATTAAGTGTGACACTAATGAATTTTGGGGCTTGTCAAGTATTTATTGTGGAAGGGGGGGAGGCTGTACTCTGTGAATAAGACTAGAGAATGCCTGGTGTTTTATTCACTAGCACTCCCCCAAGCTGTGACACCAAAAATGTCTCCAGTGCTGCCAAGTATTCTCTAGGGAGCAAATTTGCCCCTTCCTTCATTGCTAATAACTGCTTTACATCAGTAGATCAACTCAAAGATAATTGACATGTTAATGATGCTGGGCCTTTTAACTATGAAATAGGCTCCCTACAATAGGTCTTTTTTCAGCCCAACGATGTTTTACCTGTAGTAGAATATATAGAATTCTTCTACATATTTTCTTAAATTTATTTTAAGACATTTTATTCTATTATAAATATCACTTCTAAATTATTTGTTACCAAACTACAGTTCACTTTTTTTTGTATTGATCTAGTACCCAACTTGAATTTCCTACAAATGTAATCAAGTCACCTGAAAATGAAGACAGTTTAATTTCTGTTTCAATCATTTTACTTTTGATTTCTTTGTCCTGTTGTATTGTTGTGAGGTAAGCCCACAAGAGACCACACATGGGCACTCTCAATAGAGGAAAGGAAAGTCTTTACTGCCAGCCGGTGGCTGCGTGGGGAACTTGCCCAAATCATGCCGCCCCAAACCTTATTTATAGCTCTTTGTCTTTTATGCACAAAACCCACATCCTGGTTGACACACTTCAGGGAGCACAAAGCGGGACTTCAGAAGCCCAAAAGAAAGGTTAGTTACATTAAGGGACTTTATACTCGGACACTTTCCTGGAATGAGGTCTTTGTTCAGGTTTTGGGATCAATATGATGGGTTTTAAGGTCAGAATGGTGCCTCTAACATGGCATCAGTAGTGCTAAGGTCTGGGGGGGGCCTGTTACAGTATTGCATTTTGAGAGCTTTCAGTCCGGTATTCTAGAGACATAGTGCTAGCCAGCATCCCATCACATTGCTAACAGTCAAGAAGCACTCGGTATTCTGTAACTGAATGTGACACCCTTTGTTAATTTGAGAACATTCCCCTCTATTGTCTGTTTTCTGAGAAATGTGTTGGACTTGAGCCCTAGAAACCACTAAATCTTTCCTTGCACCTACTGAGATGATGAAGAATTTTCTGTTAACACAATGATTTACATAAATTGAATTTTTCATGGTAAGCCAGTTTTGCATTTCTTAATAAAACAGGCACAGTGGTAAATTGTGATTAGATCATGGTTGATTGTGATTTGATGTGTTGTTGAAGTATAGAGAGCATAGTCAAAGTGGTTTTTATGCTTTGTTTTGTTTGTTTTTGAGACAAAGTCCTATCATGATCTCCTTACAGTCTAAGCTGGCCTCAAACCTGCAAACTTCCTGCCTCCACTTCCCGAGTCTGGAATTAGAGGCATGTACCACCATGCTTGCCATTTTTTTCTCTTTTTTTCAAACAGGATCCTCTCATGTAGCCGAAACTGGCCTTGAACTCACGGTCCTCCTGCCTCCATCTCCCAAGACCTAAGGTTATAAGCATGTACCTTGACACCTGGCCTAAGCAATGATTTCCTAAAATAGCATATAAAATACAGCCTCTGTGTCAGTTTTTGTTCTCAAAGCTACTGCACGAGGAGAGAGATACTCTTTATGAATATGACACCATAGTTAACAGGACAACCGTGGAAAGGAGTAAAGGTTGGTGTTTTATACTTTCCGGCACACGTATATGTGTGAGTATGTTCCTGTGCATGTGTGTGTTCACATACAGGTGGAGGTAAGAGGTCAAGCTCAGATGTCTTTCATCAGGAGCTGTCCATCTTGATTTTTGAGACAGTGTCTCTCACTGACCTGGGGCTCACTGACTCAGCTAGTCTGGATGGCCAGTGAGTGCCAGAGATTCACCTGTTTCTGCCTCCCCAGTTCTGGGATTACAGACACATGGCACCAAACCAGGCCTTTAAAAAAAAAAAAAAAAATGTGGGTTCTGAGGATGGAACTCATGTTCTCAAGCTTATCCAGCAAAACCTTTACCACCTCAGCTATCTCTCAGATTCTCAGATTCCCCACCATACTTTTTTTTTTGTTTTTGGTGTGGGGGGTGTTTAGAGACAGGGTTTCTCTGTGGCTTTGGAGCCTATCCCGGAACTAGCTCTATAGACCATGCTGGTATCAAACACACAGAGATCCACCTGCCTCTGTTTCCTGAGTGCTGGGATTAAAGGCATGCATCACCACCACCTGGCTCCCACCACACTCTTTAATGTGCTAAAAATCTACATAAAATCTCCTATTCTTCCCACGTAAGTACATTTCAGTGGTATTAAGTTTAAGCACACTGCTGTGCAATCACAACCATCCAGCACCTTCCCAAATCAAAGCCCTCTAATCAATTAAACACATACCCAGTACCATTCCATCACTTAGACCTGGAAAACACTACTCTGCTTTATGTCTATAAATTGGATTACTCCATGCACTTCTTATGAGTGAATGAATCATACAACATTTATCCATTTATGATTGGGATGCTTCACTTACAATGTCTCCAAGGTTTATTCATGTTGTAGTATGTGCCATAATGTCTTTTCTTTTCAAAGAATGGTCAATATTCTATTTTTTATATATGTGTATACATAGAATATAATCTGTTAATTTATTCATATATTCATGGATAGTGGATTGCCTCAGACTTTTGGTACTCATGAATGCTGCTATGAACATTGGTGTACAAAAATCTCTCCATGTCCTCACTTTCAAAGAAAAGTTACTGGATTATTTGGTAATTCCATTTTTTTTTTGGTTAGATAATGTAAATAGTGTAAGGGGAAAAATGAAAATGAATTGCAGCTATGCTGTTCTAACAATAAAGCTCAAGCTTTCTATCTTGTGTGCTATACAAAAATTCATTTGTAATGTGTGATAGACCTACTTTCATATGATAAAATAGAAAAACAGCTGGACATGCAGCCTTGCAATCAGTGAATGCAGTCATAACCTTGAGATGCTGTTTTCATGGTAGAGTTTTGGTATCAGTGTATGGCCTCGGGATGTGATGCAAGATTGCAAAGGATTGAATCCATCCTCTAAAGCCTTTTAATTCTTTGCACAATTATCTCATATATTACCTTGGCTCTGAGTGCCTTTAAATAGAAATGCATGTTCCAAATTCCTCTGTCTGCATTACTCCCTGAGGACTCTCCTCAGACAAATTGTTTTTCTTTTAATTTACCTGCTTAAATCTAAGTTGATGATCCTTGTTCTATAGTATTATTGTACCAAGAGCTATTAATGGCATGTGTTTCAATTAGGGACTCATTGCACGCACATGTGTGTCATATACACTATGGCAATGGCAGTGTATATCTGCTCTATGTGCCCAGGACTTTCAATGATTATTTTCTGTTTGTTTGTAGAATTTCATGAAACACAAACTGGGCTTGAGTTCAACCTGCAGCTGAGGAACTCTTGATCCTCCTGCCTCCACCTCCCAGTCACTGGGACTACAGTGTGAGCCCTAATGCACCATTCATAGTATTCATAGGGATCAATGTTATAACTCATAACTAAAGCATTGAAAGTCCCTCATATTGGAGTATAGCTTACTTTGTTTACGGAAAAGGGAAGGTTGTCACCTACAGACTCGCACCAGTGAGAAGGGGCAGGTTCTATGTTATAGGTTCTCTATGTAGTGCTATGCATGACCTCAGGCCACACAAAAATGCTTCCTAGCAGCAGTCCTATGTGGGGAGGTCACTCAAGAGAAGAGTAGGGCCACTCACAAGCTTAGTTTCCAAAGAGTTTGCAGGGGGGTAGGGAGCACCCTGACATTCTGTCTTGTATCACACACAACTTTATCTGAATATTATCCAGTCTAAAACATGCAAATTGTGGTGGTTTGAAAGAAAATGGCCTCTAAAGGGAGTGGAACTACTAGGGGGTGTGGCCTTGTTGAGTAGGTGTGTTGTTGTTGGAGGAAGTGCGCCACTGAGGAGGCAGGCTTTGAGGTCTCATATATGCTCAAGCCACACCCAGTGAGATAGCTCACTTCCTGTTGCCTGCAATAAAGAACTCTCAGCTACCTCTCTAGCACCATTTCTGCCTGCATGCCACATGTCCCACCATGATAATAATGGAATGAATCTCTGAACTGTAAGTATGCTACCACAATTAAGCTCTCTTCCTTTACAAGAGTTGCCATGCTCATGTGGTCTCCTCACAGCAATAGGAACCCTAATAAAGACACAAACAAAATAATAAAGAGCACGGCTTTCTTCTAAGACTTTGTGTGGCCCTCAAAAATATTGAGGTCAATTCAAGGGATTTGTCAGGATCACAGAAAAGGAAAAGGTTTTCACAGTAAAAGACACACAGCCAGAAACACAGTTGGGGCTGAGTGAGTAATTTGTCACAAATGGAACACAGGGTACCAAGGAGAGAGCAGAGAGAGATGAGTTATCCAAGGATCCTATTATTGAATTGCAGAGCAGAGTAGAAACCCTCCATTCTCTGCCTCACAGGAAGAACAGCCTTGGACTTCCTCATCTTGGTGATGATAGTGTATAAGCTTTGGAATCATGGGCCTTACCTAATCTGGGCTTTTGTCTCAGCAAACAGTTTCAATAGAACGTCTCTATTTGGTAGGTGGTCCAGAAGAGACCTTGGTTTCAGGGGTGACGTGGTAGAAGCTTCACATTTCTAAATTAAATGTAGATGTGAGTATAAAAAAATAAAAAATAAATGGAGACAGGCATGAAGTAATATACCTATAATCCCAGCATTCAGGAGGCCAAGGCAAGAGGATTGTATGTCTGGGCTAGCCTGATCTAAATAGAAAGATCCTATCTCAAATAAAAAGATGAATGTAAGACCAGTTGAGATAGCAAATTTAACTGTCTGCTATATCTGTCCATATTAAGAGAAAATTAGGTCAACATGTATGTATTAAACTAAGAAGACTTTCATGATGTATCATTGTATTTAACAAATAAATATTAGCTACTTTGTGACCTTTACTTATAATGCCTTTCCTTTTCCTCCTCCTCTCCTATTTATTTATTTATTTGTTTCTGAGTCAGATACTTGTTATGTGGCTCAGGTTTGCCTAAAACTTGAACTTTTCTGATAATTTTGTTCTACATTCAAGGTATTCTTAAAATTAATGGCATCTCCATTATTTGTGGTAGGAAAATGAAGATGGCCTTCCAGCCAACTGCCTTCCTTCATTTTGCTGCCACTGCCTTCCCAGCCCAACTTTAGCCAAACTCTTCACTGGTCATTTTCACTCCCTGTATACTCACCCTCTCTTCCCTGCTCAGCAATGCTCACTGACTGGCCAATGGTTATCATTAGACTCAAGCATCTATGCTCATTCGAGACCCCTTCTCCCAGCCCTCTCTGTGAGTGTCACACTAAAAGCAACCCAGAGCTATTCTATGCATTATTGTGTTTCTCTTGTGAGTCTCCTCTGCCTAAATGCTTTGCCTCAACTCAACTTTTCTTTAAAAGATGTGCCATTGCTTTTAGTGCTCAGTCAAATAGCATCTCACACATGGTATTTCTCTTGTTTCTAAATGGTTGGAGCAATTTAGTTCATTGGGGGTAAAATGAATACCTCATGTAACAGGACTGCTATCTAAGGGAACACAGACATCTTGGAACTTATCTAGTGATAGTGTAGGGCCCCCTCAAGCAGGCTGCAGGATCTCCCTGCGGGAAGCAAAGGGAAAAGATGGTAAAGAGGTCAAGTGCATAGTACCTGAGCCCACAGGACAAGAAGTGGAAGGTTGAACAGGATGGTCCCAGACTGGTTAGTGTTTAGATGTTACAAAGGAGATATTGAGCAAAATGTAATCAAGCTGCTTTTACAAGAGAATAACTAGAGAGCATAAAGAGACAGAGACCTTAGATTTGTCCCCTTAGAGCTGAATGTGATGCAGACAGATGGTCCCCATTGAATGCAGTGTTGTCTGTCCATCTCTCATGTTCCACCCAGCATCCCAAATTCCAGGGAATTCCCAACCAAACAGCAAGGAATCATAAGGGAAAGACTTTGCTTGTGAGTGCATGTGAATCCTCAGCATCCTGCAGAATCCCCAGACATATTTGAAGGACGTTATTGATGGCTAAGACCCTGTTGTAAGCAAGCCATGACAAAAGCCGGTAAAATCTGAATTGCTACTATTGATTTCATTTCATATGAGCACAGGTATGGCCTGAAAAAAATCGAGATACAGTGTCATTCGTTTATGATTTAAAGGGGTTTAAAACATATTTGTAAGTTGGCTGCTGAGAGGTGAGCAAGCTGCTTCCTTAGCTCAACTATTATGGACAGAAGCTGCTCCTACCACCATGAACCTGGCCATGGAAAAGAAAAGAAACAACAAGCCCCTGTGTCTTTATAAGCACCCCATTTTAAACCAGTGATATGGGTATTATCATTAGCAAAATTTCCCCTCATAGTAAATGGAAGGGTGAGGACCACTGGTGTAGGACATCTCAGTAAACCTATAGTTTGATTCTTGCTCTTCTGCACAGTGCTAGTTGATCCTGGATGAATCCTAACCTCTCTGAGCATCAGTTCCTTGCTTGAGGAAAGGAAACAATCCCTTCTGTGTAGGATGCCAAGAAACTCTACGGTGCTGAATAAATTCTGAAGAGTCATGAGGAATTAGCGTGGCTTGCATCTTTTCACCGCCACATTCATCTTCAGCAATAAATCAGTTAGTGTTACACATGTCTCAAAAGACTAAAAATAATGAGAGGAGCAGCCATGCCTTATTCATCTCGGTGTCAGCTTGTCTTGCTTAGAGAAGGTTCTCAGAACAGTGGCGAGGAGTTCCGCAAGGAGGCGAGCTTTCCACTCTGCATGGGTGTCAACCTGCTCAGGAGGATTCTAATGGCAGAATGGCTTGGACCAGACACCAATACTGACAGCCTAAGACTGTTCATTAAGTCAACCAAATACACAACAGAAGAAGATAAAGTAGGTCAAACCAAGTGTTTCAGGGACATAATACATGGCTACTGTGGGCAGAACACTAACCCGAAGAGACAGAGGCTGGAAAACAGTCACTGGAAAGGGTCAGAAAGAAATCATTTTAGGCTTTGTAGGTCACATGGTATTCTAGCTTTTTTCTGTTGCCATAAAAAAGCATTCTGACCATTAGCAATCTGGGAGGAAGGGTTTGTTTGCTGTGTACATCCATGTCACAATCCATCATTGAGGGAAGCCAGAGCAGGAGCTTGAAGCAGAAGCCAGAAAAGAACACTGCTTACTAGCGAAGCATCTGGTTCACTTACATAGCTGTCTTACACAGCCCAGGCCCACCTGCCCAGGGATGGTACTGCCTACAGTGGGCTGGGCCCTCCCATAACAACTAACAAT
This sequence comes from Cricetiscus sungorus, assembly GCA_030556225.1. NCBI lineage: Eukaryota > Metazoa > Chordata > Mammalia > Rodentia > Cricetidae > Cricetiscus > Cricetiscus sungorus. The sequence goes on from JANBXA010000141.1 coordinate 6,357,778, forward strand.
CAAGAAAATCCCCCACAAACATTCCTGCAGCTCAGTTTGATCTAGCCAGTTCCTCGATTGAGGCTGACTCTTCCCAAGTGACTCCAAGTTGTGTAAAGTTGATGACAAAAATTAACCGCACACATGGTCTCTCTCCTTAAGGACCTCCCATTGGTCATTTCCTGGAAAGGTAGCCATGCGTGTAATGTAAGGGAATGAGAATGACTGTATTCCAGTCAATTGTATTTAAAGCACAGGCATAAGGTTGCATCAGGCCTCGGGCTGTGTTCTGCCCATCCCCGAGATAAAGGCTTGTCTCACTGCCAGAGGATTTATAACAAAGCCAGGTGGGACACAGAATAGGAAAGTTGCAATCATTGAGCCCAAGAAAAGTCTTTCACCAGCTTCAAACACGAAAACCAACAAGAGCACAACTGGAGAGAGGGGTCCTGAAAGATGGATATGATGCTGGATCAAAGCTAATTTTATTCAAGAAACTGCAGGGTTGGGTTGGGGAGATGGCTCTGTGGGTAAGGCACCAGCTGCACAGACCTGAGGACCTGAGTTCAGATCCTCAGCCCCCATATAAAAGCAGAGTATAGTGGCACGTGTCTGTAAACCCAGCCCTTGGTTGGCATGAGTGGAGGGGAGGCACAAGACCAGACCATCCTGGTGGTTCACTAGCCAGCCAGTGTAGACCAGAATAGGTGAACTCCAGGTTCTGTGAGAGATCAAAGTAGAGATTGAGGAAGACACCTCTGGCCTCTACACATACACTCATGGGTGCATATATTTGCACACACACACAAAGGTTTTGGGTTTTAGTTGCCTGAAGACTATTGGATCAATAGAGCGATGTAGCTCTGAGGCTGTTCATCCCACGTACAAAAGAGAGAATGCAGAATGGACCAGACAATGCTGTTATGGGGCTGGTCATATTTGAGTCACCACCCTTTAGCCTACCACAAAGACTAGTCAGCAGGTAGTGTTTCAGGCACATACTTTCCCTGGCTGCACTCTGGCTAGAAATGTTTGGTGGCCCTGTCTCCTCTAAGAAGGTCTGTCCTGGGTTAATGGAAAAGAAGTAATGCCTGAGCTGGAGTTGAAAGGTAAAAGGAGAGGGGGACTCTTGGGAGACTACTCCATGCCGACCAGATGCAAAGTACCACAGTGTATTCCATGGTTCTCTGGCCAGGGTTCAATTCAAGTACATTTCTTTCGTGAATGATGGTACATGCCTTTACAGAGACAAGCAGATTTATGTAAGTATTGGGCTAGCCTGGTCTACATTACAAATTCCACGTCAGCCTAGGCTACATAGTAAAATTCTGTCTTAAAAAAAAAAAAAAAGCCTTGGAGGTTGGAGAGATGACTCAGCAGTTAATAGCACTAGCTGCTTTTCCAGAGGATCCAGGTTGGATTCCCAACACCCACATGCCTTCTGACTTTGGTGAGCCCTGAGTGCTCATGGTGCACAGACATACATGCAAACAAATTACCCATACACAAATAAAATAGTTTTCTTAAAAGGCCTCTAAAATTTGGGGGAGGGGGGAGCCATCATATTTCTGAAGAACTCTTTAATTTCAGTTTTCTTTTCATCCTTACCTGGGAGAGAAGAAGTTAATGCGCTGATTGTTTAAGAAAACATTTGGAATGTTTCAAATGAGGCTTTAGAGGGAGCTGGATTAAAGAACCTGCAGGTCTATGGTGGGAGTTCTCACAGCCACCAATAATCTGCTTGCAAAGGAGCAAAGGAACTAATTATCTTTGGAGAGGACTGTGTGCCTGATAAAATAATTAAAAATAAATGGCTTTCCTTAGAAATGCAAATTACCAAGTACTGAAGAAACCCTGGTGGTCACATAGACAATAAATAGATGTGTTATCTGAGGTCCTTTAGTTGATTGATTTTCAATTCTGGTACAACCAGGCTGGATGATGGAAACAGCTCTTGAAAGTATTAAACCGTGACACCTCACCCTTGGGACTTTCTAGGGTGAGATTAGGGACCTACCTCATCCTCTGATCCCTAACTCCACTAACGTGAGATAGGGACATCACCGCAGACCTGTCTCCAAAGTTCTCTTGAGACCCTTTCCTCCTACCCAGTTCTATCAAAGAAAATAAGGTGTTAGGCAAACACCATGGTGGTGGGCTGGGCAAGTCGAGGGGGAGGTAGGAGGCCTTGGGAGCCAAGTAGAACACTGTTGCATGTGTGGCGGGGTGTTCTTCAATGATGACTTACTAACTCTGAAACCAAGCATACCAACATGTGATCCCCCACCCTCCCACCTGGAGATGGGGTTTCTCTGTGTAGTTCTGGCTATCCTGGAACTCACTGTGTAGACCAGGCTGGCCTGGAACTCAGAGATTCACCTGCCTCTGCCTCCTGAGTTTAAAATGGCACATGCTGGGATTAAAAGCATGTGCCATCACCACCTGGCGTCAATTCTTGTTTCTAATCCCAGTTTTCAGAGGCTGCCCTTGGTAGGAAGAAGACTACTGCAAGTTGGAAGGCAACCTAGACTATACAGTGTAGGATGGATATATATATATATATATATATATATATATATATATATATATATATATATATGGTGAGTTCAAGTTCAAGGCTAGCCTGGGCTGTATCACAAGACCCTTTCTCATCGAAAGAAGAACAGAAACAAAAACCACGGCAAAATCATAAAGCACAAAGCCAAATAAAAATGTCAAAGGGGCTACAACATGTTATCCTTTTGTCAAAGAACCAATTTTGATTAGATAACTACTCTTACAGTTTCTGGCAGGCATTTGTAAAAAGGATTGGGGTGGGGGATGGGTTTCTGCCAGGAAAGAAACTGATTGGGGTGTCAGATTCTGGGCACCTGAGTCCATGCTCTCAAATTCCTCTTGCTTTGCTGACATCAGATTTCTCCTGCATCTCTTACCTAGAAGGAAATGATATCCCTTGTGACTAGGCCAAGCTGATGTTTTCAAGGGAATAGGTGATGTTGGGGAGGAAAGAGAGAGGAAGGAAGGCTCATTGGCTGGTATTCCTTGCTTTCCAGATGAGGGTTGGACTTCCAGGAGGTGAGGTCTATGTAAACTGGGGCATTGACGCTATCTATATCTGCAGGACTCAGAGTAAGATGGGTACCACATAAAGAAACACAACAGGATCTGTTTAACAACATAGGTCCCTGCCAGGTGTCTTCTGATCCCTAGATAACTTGGCCAAGGTCTGAAGCAGAATCCATTCACCTTGGTCAGTCCAATCCAATCCTATCACACTCCCTCTATCAGCAAGAGACATTCCTTGGGGCTCAGTAGCCTTCATCTTCCTTTCTAACTGTGGTCCAGTCTTCAGTGGCCATCTTCATGTCCACACAGAGAGCCTTTTCTTTCTGGGCACTGAGACTCAGCTGTGACAACTTTCTAGACTTCCAGTACAAGCAGAGGAGCGAAGTGAGCAGCAGCAGCAGCATGATGAAGGGGCAGACGATGAGGAAGTGGAGTAAGGGTTCGGAGGAGCAGATCTGGGAAGAGAACGTAGATTCTACAACAAAAGAGAAACACAAGATAATCAATGTCCATATTATCTGGGCCGACTAGTCACATACATGATTGTAGGCAAGTCCAAGTAGATAACATGGCAGGATGCCACAGACCCTTTATCCTGTGAGAGTGACAGACAGGCAGGGGAAAAACAGGCCTAGGACATTCCCAACTCACACATTTCCCCCTGCCCGGCCATTGTAGCTATAAAGCTGCCAATGACCTACTTACAACCACCAGCCAAAAAGGAAAGGAAAACAAAAAAGAAAACCTTTCCTTTAATCTTCTTCCCTCAGAAAAGATATGTATAATTCAGTCCTCGTTCTCGACTGTGTAGCTGGCCCTGAATTTTTAACTGGGCTATTCCCACTGCTGCTTCTGAAACTTGACATGCAATGGTGCTACCCTCAGCAACAGCTGGACCTGTGGAGGAGCATGTTTCTCCCCCTGGCCATGTCACACAGGCCACACAGGTCACCCAGCCCCTGGCTCCTTTGACCCCCAAGCTCATCTGTCACTTCCTATGCCTCTGGGCACATCCAGGTGTGGTTGAATCTCCTAGACTTTTCACATGGCCTGGTTATCACTCTTTCGTCAAGCATCCCTTTGTTTAGGCCCCTTCCTTACCTTGATTGAGAATATCTAACAGCGTCCTGGGATCCATGCATCACCCATCATGCTTAGACATATGTACTAAGCCAAAATGACTGCTGTCACAGGGACAAAGACACAGTATGGAGGCATGCCAAAGCATGTGATCCTCAGTCAACTACAGTCTGCTATGAGGTACCATCACCAGACAAATGTGGGGCAATGGGGCTGGCTCCTGGCCACTTCCTAGGGAAGCAGAGTGGACTCAGATGCCACAGGTCCTGGGAAATGGCGCCCTGAGCTAATGACAACCAAAGGCTCAGGTTAGAAAGCCATGTGTGTGAAGTACTACCAATCACTCGCTGTGGTCTTCCAACTACGTTTATGATATATTTAAAATCGAGGCTGTTCTGAATGATCCAATGCTCACAGCAGCTGTGCTTTGCTTGGGAAACCATAATGATATGAGCCCTCTCGTCTTCAAAGGTTAAGCTATAGAATTTATGAGATTATAGATTCTTGGTGATAAAAATGGGTTTAATAGGTCATTCTGATCAACCTCCTACTGCAAGAAGTCCCTCTGGGGCCTCACTGATGCACGTCTCATACCGAAGACTGCCTCTGCCAGAAGTCAAGAGAGAACCAAGACCTTTGCTCCAGGCTAACACTGTGAGCTCCTTGAGGGTTGGGCCTGCATCTCACATGTCTTTGTCATCTTGTGAAGTGTTTGCCCTGGAAGGCCTCAAAGGATCATGATGAAGGAATTGACTGCGGACTGTATTACCCATGCAAGAACCAGGGTGGCCACCATCATGCCATGCAGAGTGAACAGTCCTTGGCGAGCATTAGGCTGTCAGTTATGAATAGGGCTGGCACAAAGCTGCAGACGGTGGTGGCCTGAATTTTTTCTGTTCTCATTTGTAGTCATCCTGCATCTGATTTTTCTTCTTGAAAACGTGATCAATGGAAGAGAGATTTTGATTCTTTTCTTTCATTTTGCTCGTCTGTTTGTTTGTTCTGAGGCAGTCTCACTAGATAGCCCAAACTAACCCCAAAGTCATGATCCTCCTGCTTCAGCTTCCCAAAGGCCAGGGTTATAGGTATGTGTCACCATGCCTGTCTTCACTTTTGACTCTTTTCTGTCCTCTTTGTTCATTCTTCTCACAAATGATCCATCTGGACCATAATTAGTCTCCCAGGGCTCTTCTGGTCACACTTGCAAGCATGGTCAAAGGAGGCAGAGACTACAATGCTGTGATAGAATAGACCAGATTACAGAGCCATACCTACCTACAGAATCTTCTTTTTAATAACAACAGCCACTGTAAGAAAATGGCAAGCCCCCTACAGAGAGCCCATCTATGAGACTGTAAACAGTCTCCTCAGGTGTCCAGACTCCTGAAGAATGACAGACAGCCACGGTTTTCACTTCCCTAAGGAAGCTTATAAACCTCAGGGTTGGACTCCCTGGGATATCAAAATGGTGCCAGTGCTGACACATCCCTCCACCCATGTAATGGGTGCACTTCAGCTAGATGGGTCCTTTCTTCTCACTTTCTCCACATCCACTGAACTGCACATCCCTTCTCTGGAATTCCCTCTCCTCCCTCACCCCACCCCACCCATTATGCAGTAGGTGAATTAGAGATAGCCCGGCTACAAGCTCATGATGGGAAACCTTCCCCTTTCTGAGACCTGGAAGAAGAGACCTCCTACACTGCCTGAGAGCTTGAACTCTCATTAGGGTTTCTGCCATGCTGCTCTCTGTCCATGGCATTAATAACTCTTGTAATAAACTTCTTACCCACAAGGACAGCCTGCCCTAGTGTCTTTCCTGGCCCCAGACTCTTGGTCACTGACAGAGAAGAGAGCCATGAAGTCCTGGTTAAAACAGTGGCTATGAGCATTCCTGCAGTGGAGTGAATGAAAACCAATTGGATTTCCAATAGAACTAAATTCAAATCTTCACTTTTCAACTCACTATTGTGAAGATAGAATAAGTTATTCATCTCCTCCAATCCTTTCTTTCCTTATCAACTAAACAGGGATAATAATAATAACAATCCATCGTGTTTTAATAAGATAATATGCAATATAACATTTAGCACAATTCGGACCATTTCTTGAGTGGGCAAACAATAGACATTAGCTAGAATGTTCTTGAGGAAGCTGAGAGATGTCTAGGCAACTTTTTCCCAAGCTTGCTGATTTCTCACAGAGACCTCAGCTCTGTGGTTTGGATCTGGAATATCCTCTAAAGGGCTGAGTAGTCAGGGTTTGGCCTCAGCTAGGAGCTACTGGAAAGGGATAGGCACAGGTCACTAGGAGCATGGCCTTAAAGGGATTCTGATTTCTTCTTCTACTATCGTTTCCCTCTTTCTATGATGCCAAAAGGTGAGAAGCTTCTTGAAGTGTCACTCCCTCTTACCTGCCTTGTTTCTGGCCCAACATCATGGACCAACCGATGGGTGGCCTGAAAGCTCCAAAATTGTAAGGCAAAAAAATAGGACTTCCCTCCCTAGACGTTATCCCAGGTCTTCTGTCCCAGAGAGGGAAAGCTGAACCCAAACAACAGACTCCTTGCCTTCTTTCATGGACTGGACTGTAAATGATTCCTTTGGGGATGCCATCTGTGGTGATATGAGTGAGCTTGCCCATCCATCTCAGGCATCTGAACCCTTGCTTCCCAGTTATTGGCCCTGTTTGGGGGAAGATGAGGGAATAACGGCCTTGCTAGAGGAAGTATGCTACTGTGGCAGGTTTTGAGAGTCTGGAGATCCATGCTACTCCTAGTTTGCTCTCTCTGCTTTATACAAAATGAAAGCCCTTGTGTCTGCTCTAGTGGCCATGCCTGCCATCTGCTGCCTCTGCTCCGCCATCATGGCTGCTACCCCTCCAGAATCATAAGCCCAAACAAACTCTTTTCTCTTGTAAGTTACCTTGGTCATTGTGTTTCATTACAGTGATATAAAAATAACCAATACACTGGCTTCCTTTCTAGTCAGGGGTGATAGAGAATCAGGAGGTGAGTCCATGGCAAGTTTTACACTTGCTGGCATGGCAGTATGGTGATGGTGAGGTGGGGTGAGAAGTAGGGAAAAATCTGGCAATGAGCTATTTTGTCCCTTGATGGGAGATGTTATTCTGTATATGTTTCTCTTATTGGTTGATGAATAAAACACTGCGTGGCTAGTGGCCAGGCAGGAAGGTTACCAGACGAAGAGAATTCTGGGTGGTGTATGCAGAGAGTAGTCATCATGTGAGCCCGGGAAAAGAAGACACAAGTCAGGCATTCTCCGGTAAGATAAGACCATGTAGAAATACATAGATTAGTAGTTATGGGTTAATAATTAAGACAGAGCTAGCCAATGAGAAGCCCAAACCATTGACCCACAGGTTCATAATTAATATAGTGTCCATGCGGAGTTTTTTGCTTTGTTTTGTTTTTTAGGCTGACACGGCTGTGTGACTAGGCTGGTGGGAAGAACCATCTGTAACAGACCCTGACACTCTAGCCTTTAGTATGACAGAACAGTCTTCACGGAAAGGAGGCTTCTCCATTTAGAGCAATCTGCTACCAAAGGGCATCACTGTGCCCTCTACACAGCACTGAGTTGGCCAACAGCAAGCAACTGTTAGCTCCAGTGTGTCTAAATTACCTCTTGGGGGAGGGCACTGTTTGCTTTGGACCCTGCCGCCGCCATTTCCCACCATCTGCCTCTCACCCATATTTGGATAAGAACTGGTGACACTCAAAACCATTACAGTTTGGCATTTTGAATCAATCCAAGTAAGTGCACCACACTCAGAGTACACAGCCTGCAGAGGGGAGCCAAAGACATAATGAGTACACTTCATCTTGAGCAGCCGTTTATAACTTGCTTCCTTCTGCCCACAGCCAGGCACCCCATGAATAGCTCTTCTTTTGGACACTGCTGCAGATATGCTGACTTAAAGGTGCTTCGGAACTCCTGACTCTATCCAGAACTTGGGCCATGGGAGGTCATTTAAGAGAGCTGGGATCTCTACATCTAGTATATCCCACAAGTGTCTCCCCACAGCTTCTGTTTTAATCTAATTGGAGGTATGCTTGCTCATTCTTTCATCAGTTGTTAGCTGAGTGCTTTGGGAGAGACCTTGTTGAGTGTCCTGGGGAAGGTAAACAAATGGTCTCTCTAGAAACTTCAGCGTGGTAGGAGTGCATGTCTCCTTTAAGAATCTACTTTCTAAAAATAACCCTCATCTAAAAATAATCATCATAAAAGCTAGGAGATAGAAATGAGTATTATGCTGCCAGCTGCCACAAATAATCCATCCTGCCCCAAAGCCTAATAGAGCGGCCTATCACTGCATCACTGACAATTTTTCAGAATATGACATTTTAGGTGCTGGGTATGTAGTTCTACTGGCAGTGAGCTTGACTGGCATGAATAAAGCCTTGGTCCATTCCTTAGTGCCATATAAATCTGGTATAATGGAGCAGATATGTAACTGTAGCATTGAGGAGGTAGAGGCAGGAGGATCCGAACTCTAAGGTTATCCTTGGCTATCCAGCATGTGTAAGGACAGCCTGGGCTCTATGAAGCCTTATCGCAACAAATAAACAAACAAATAAATGGATAATGCATTTGTATTAAAGCACTAAAGGTGAGGTAAAAAAGACTTAGCCCTATAGCCCCTACCCTACCCTGTTAAGTCTTTGTAAAGAGACAAGGGGTGGGGGCAAGGTCTAAGATATGCCTCCACTCAAGCCATGCGATCCATAGCTGTTTTATGTAGTCCTAAAACTAACCCAATCTGGTGTGGTCAAATAGAGGAGGTGGAGAAGTGAAGAGCAGAAGTGAATTGTATTTGATTTGGATTCTACCAACATGCAGAGTTGGCGGTCAGCAGGAGTACACTTGTGGGCTGGTGAGTCAGTCTAGATCTGAGAGAACACACACAATGTCCGTGTATTCCCGAAGTCCATGTGCACTAGTGGTGTTGTGTGGTACAGGTAGCTAGCTTCAGGGTGATGACTGAGAGAAGGTAAGTCAGAGAAACATGAAGGCTCGGCCGTGGACCAGGAAAGGATGGCATGGATGTGCACTGTCTTAAGGGTTCCCTCCACAACTTGATGCTAGCCTGCACTGTGGATTTCACCTTTCTCCCACTGCCCCTTTCACTCCGTACTGTGAGCATCCTCTGGACCCCACCAACTTTAACTCCAACAGAGCAAATAACGAAAACTCATTGTTCAACACTTCCTGCCTTTGCTCATGGTCTTCTCTCTTGCCCTTTACAGCTCTTGAGAAAGAAACCTTCGCCTGACACGTCTGTTTCCTCATTCTTCAGCCACCTCAGCCTGCTGTTCTTACTGCTTTTCTGCCTCTGCCATGTTAGGTCCAATGGAGATGTTCCCCCTGTGGTGTGTGTGTGTGTGTGTGTGTGTGTGTGTGTGTGTGTGTGTGCGTGTGTGTGTGGTGCGAACATGCGAGCCTGCAAGTGTCCTCCTCTCTCATTCTCTGCCTTGTCCCTTTGAGGCAGGATCTCTCCTGTACCCGTAGCTCACATTTCTTTCTTGCCTAGACTGGCAGCCAGTAAACCTCAGAGAGCCTCCAGACTGCCTCCAACAGCTCCAGGTCACGAGTGCATATGAGATCACACCTGGCTTGTGTGTGGGTACTGGGACCTGAACTCAAGTTCTCATGGTTGCACAGCAGTGTTCTTAAGCACCGAGGCATCTCTTCAGTCCTCCCACCCTTATCTTAAACAGCCTTTTTGTATTGTTCAGTCTCTTGGGTTCCCCTTGCCTCCTGATATGCTATTCTGATTTTCCACCAGTGACGCCTGGACACCTCAGTTATCCTTCCTTGAGCGTCATTACAGGCCACACATTGATAACACTTAGTGTACAAGTCTGGTGCAGTTCATGGCTGGAATTCCCACTATCTCCCAGATAAGCAGCTCTTGAAAACTCTTTGTATTGAGTTCCAGCTCAGCTTGCACAAACTGGACCCATCTCCTGTCTCAGGCTTGGTTTGGTTGCTTGGTAAATAGCCTTGTGACCCACTTAAGCCCTAGTGCAAATTTGCCTCCGGCTCACTCATCACCCACAGCTGTCTATTTAATCGGGCTCCCAGTTCCTAGTGCCTGTCCTTCCCCCTTCTCACTAGCACTGCCTGAGCTCAGGCCCTCATGTCACCTCATCTTAGCTACAGGTGCATGCAGTTCTCCCTGCTCTGTCTTCCTCCTTCCACCTCAGCTTCACTGCTGTACCCAAAGGGAACTTCCTAAATGTGACTCTGAGGATGTCACTGCCACACTCGAACTTACTCAGTAGCACCCCACCTCATGACTGTCACAATAACATGCCCCGGCCTCACTTCACACACTAAGCACAGCTGAGCTCTGTGGTCCCCCCACCTCAGTGACTTCATCTCTTAGCCTTGGACTGCATGCTCTGAGTTTCAGCCCTTCTTAACCTCTGAGGTTCCCTGACTCTAACATGAAGTGTTACATCCTTTTGCTTTATTGTGCACCTTTTCATTTCCCTAAAATAGTTGTCTCTCTTCTCATGCATCCATGTTCTAGGGAACCTTCCCATCCCTACTTGACCCTTTACTCTGGTTCAGTTGCTCTCACCGTCAGAGGATTATAGTCCTCTGATGATGCTTTATCAGAGTGGATTCAACTTTCCCTATTCTGTGGGAATGCTCCCTGTCATTTATGGTTTTGTGGGCTCAGATCTCATATGCTTTTTCTTTTCTTTTTCTTTTTTTGAGACAGGGTGTCTCTGTGTAGCTTTGGGGCCTATCCTGGAACTTGCTCTGTAGACCAGGCTGGCCTCAAACTCACAGAGATCCACCTGCCTCTGCCTCCCTAGTGCTGGGATTAAAAGTGTGTGCCACCACCACCCAGTTGAACTGTATCTTTGAACTAGGAGCCAGAATTAACCTTTTCTCCCCTTACATTGCTCTTGTCAAAAGTGTTTTATGACAGCAATTAGAAAATAAATTTGACAGTGTATACATGTGTACATAACACATTGGGTTGGAAGCATAAAGAAAAAGGGGTTAACATTAATCTAGAACTTAAAACATGCCAGTGTCTAGGGTATTTTTTGCTTGTTTGTTTGAGGGGGAGATTTCAAGACAGGGATTCTCTTTGTAACAGTCCTGACTGTCCTGAAACTCTCTCTGTAGTCCAGGCTGGCCTTGAACTCACTGAGATCCACTTGCCTCTGCCTCCCAAGTGCTGGGATTAAGGGTGTGCACCACCACAGCCCAACTCAGTGTCTAGGTTTTTTAAAAACATATTTGTATTATGATCTTCATTTTATGAGAAAACCAAACTTCATACATGCCAATAGTCTGACGATATGGCTAGTAGGTGGTTAGGGCTGCAATCTGAGTTTAGGTTTATCTGATTCCAAGCCCTAAGGCCTTTTTATCACCCCAGATTGTCTCCCTGACAACTCACCAGGAGCAGTAAGGCAGAGCAGGGCCAGTTTCTCAGCCACAGGATTTCCTTGGGAACACAATGTTGGCTGCAGTAAAAACCTTGTTGGTCATGGCACAGGTCTGTGAGCTTTTTCCCAGAAATGACTCTGTTTTTCAGTGTCTTCTTCCAGAGTTCATCTTTTACACGATCTATGAGATGTTCTACGTGATCTCACACAGACATGCTGTGCAGCCTCTCACCTGTCTCAGAGGAGCTATGCTTGCTAGTCACAGAATCTGTCCTTTTTATGGTTGTTATCTATTTATTCTATTGTAAAAACTGCTGATTCTATGGGACTTGTGAATTCCAGGGAAAAACATGTATGGGGTTTGCCCAGATATATGGGGTATCCTGTAATTGTTGGAATGAAAAACTGATAAAAAAATTTCTGCCTGGTCATTTGGAAGAAAAAAAATTACTGAAGAATGGACATGGGGGAGAGGATGGTAGAGCCCTGAAAAATAAACAGGGGGAAGAGGATGATGGAACCCTAAAGAATGGTCAGGGGGAGAGGATGGCGTCACCCTGAAGAATAGACAAGAGTGAAGGATGATGGCTCTCTGAAGAATGAACAGGGGAAGAGGATGATGGAATCCTAGGGAACAAGTCAGATGGAGCCCCAGTGGGATGCAGAGAGGCTCTCTTTGCCTGTGAGCAATTGGCATATGCACCCCTTCCCTTCCAGGAATTGTTGCTAAGGCTAGCTGGTCTGCTAGGAATGTGTAAGACTCTGCCTGGATTTCTCTAGTGATTCTTTTCCAATGTTAAGTTCAGCCTGTAGTTCATCTTTCAGCTCTTAGAGTCTCTCTGGAAAGAAGTAGCTAAGATACTGAGCTGGCAGATATCGTTGTCAGCCAAAAGGTATTGGTCCAGCTGAAAGAAAGCGCTCTTACTATTAACACATACCTAACAGACACCCATCACTGTCTGATATTACACTAGGCTGAGACGTTGGCTGTGGATGACCTTCCTACACAGAGATCTGTCAGTCTTTGGTCAAAGGCCTTTGAGCAGCTCTTCTCTTTGTTGGAGACTATAAGGCAGCTCTATATGGCATCCTTCTGTCTTTGATGTCTTCCAAGGCATAATAATACAATGGAACGAGAACACCAAACAAGCATTGCTAATGTTTGGATCTTAAATGACCATCCTATCCCCTAAAAGATCCATGTGGGAAAGGCTTCCTCCTCAGTTCCATTCTATTAGGAGGTGGTATGACTTTAGAAGAAAGTTCTGGTGGGAGATCTTCGTGTCATTAAAAGCATGCCATTGATGGGATAGTGACACACCAGCCCTTCCTCTTCCTCTCTCTCACTTCCTAGCCAAAGGTGAGTGGTTTTGCTCAGCCACATACTCTGTGAGCACAGCAATCATTCTCTGCAGGTTGAGTATGTCTGCCTAGTAACATTGTCAAAACCTGACAGTTTGGTGAGGAGAGGCAGACAGGCAGACAGATGGACAGACGGACAGAGACAGAGAGACAGACAGACTGATAGAGATCCCAGCCCTGGTTCTCCGAGGAAGAGTGTTTTTGGTTCTGTTAATTTTTCTTCCCTGGATCAAAGGAGCTTGGGTGTAATAAACTCTGATTCATTTGGGTCAAAATGCAGAGCTGCCATCACAACTATCATCTTATTCTGCCACCTTTTCTCTTCCACTCCAAAACAGCATCCCAAGATCAGAGGGTCAGCCAAGAGGTAAGGATGCTGACTGCTCATGTTCTTTGGGTATCTAAGGCACACATGGCACTGATGGCTCTTGCTTGGGAATGGAAAGTCAGAACAGTTCAGATGTGCCCATTAGTCAAGTGTCTGTGCCCAAACTTCATGTAACCTTGCGAGTTGAATTGAGTTACTATGGAGAAAAGCAGTAAAGTCATCTTCTTTGAAAAATACCACTAGCCTTGGAAGGGGGTGGGGTGGGATGAAGCTAGGAGGAAGCACAGAGGGGAGCCAGATATGCCAGTGACCCCATGAGCCAGTGCCTGGTTGACTCCTGAGTTACCTGAGGGCAGCACTGTAAGCATCATCCGCTGAGACTCATCTGAGGCTTGGTTGATCCAGTTGCCTGGGTGGCCATGTTGCTGCCACTCTGCCACCCTGCACCAATACATCCCAGCATCCTCCAGCTGCACCTGATGCAACTTCAGGCTGAAGTCTGTGGGAGAAGATCGGTAGCAGTGCAGGAGCCTCCTTCGCCCCTCTTGGCCGTACTCCAGCAAGCCATCATACTGCAGGTGCACCAGCATCTGACTCATGGCATTTTCTCGGCTCCAGTACCATGTCACGGAGTACAGGGAGGCTGGGCTGCCGGAACCATTCAGGCTGCAGCTGATGTCCACCTCTCCATGCTCAGTAGCATTTCCCAACCAGCTCACTTTGGAGACATGCACCTGACTTCCTAGAAGGTAAAGTGATGGACACTTAGACAAGAGCAGACTTTCAGCATGGTCACGTCTGAGCCACACCAGTTCCACTGGGAGACCTTGTCTGGTATTCTCCACACATTGGAACCTTCATTGATGTTGTTCACCTTTGATCCTTCCCCTATTCTTCACACTTGCCAGAAAATTCTCTGCCACAAACCAAGCTAACCACATCCCTCCTTTAGCCTGACCTCTTGCCTGATAGACTCTGCTACTAAAACAGCTTCAGTGGGGCTCACAGCTTTTGCCAGTCTTTGAACTTCCTCTTTGATTTCCCACAGGTGCTGCTCACAGCTTTCAGAACTCTAACAAGTTACGTATCACACCAGCTGTCACCCCTTTTGATGAAATCACCTTCCCCCACCACACCCAGATACCATCTCTTGTTCAGGCACACTGAGGCAGAACACTGATACAAGTGACAGAATCCCACCCAGGGGAACCACCTCAGTTATTAGATTAGTATTCCTGGAACAGCTTTGGGACTTCCTTTTTTCCCACCACCACCAACCCCCAGGCAGCAGGCAAGAACTTAGGACGGCACACCCAGTAGTTATAGCAGAGAACAACAGAAAGTCAAGGTGGGAAATTGCAGCATGCATGGCATCTTCAACTCGGATACAAAGTCATCTAGTAATCTGTTTTGTTGATTTTTAAACTTTTTTTTGGTCCTGATCTTGGACTATGTGTAGTCTAATTAGTATTTACTTGTCCTTCATGGAGAATCATGTAAAGTATTAATTCATATAAAATTCCCTGAACCCTTGCCTCAAGTTACTCCCTATTTGATTGCAAACTGGTTTCTAATTCATCACAGTACTTGACCACTGTGTTCTAAGCTCAAGGGACCCCTCCAGTCCTGGTTTTGTTTTCCCTTTGGCTTTTGTCCCTAAGGTTCATTTTCTTCTTTTGACCTGAGAGAAAATCCCCTGCTACACAATGACCAACCTATGTCTATAGCTCCATGCAGCTTATTCCTTAATTCATTCCCCAGCCCAGGTGTACAGGGTCAACCCACAGTCACATGGAGCTCAAAGAGAGGACTTGCTTGGTTGACTCGTATTTTAAGAGAGTTTGGTTAACTACAAGTTGAGAAGTGTCATTGTGTTTTCTTAGTGTTTCATCACTGTGACAAAAAAATACCTGAGCAAAACAACTTAAGAAAGCCAAGATGTATCATATGGCTGGTGGTTTCCAGCTTCATGATCCAATAATTCTTATATTTTACACATCTATAAAACTAGCACCATATGGATTTCTGTTAAGTTTTATAACCACCTTGGCCTATGACTAGGAGTCAAATTTGAACCATGGCTTCAGTCGTCTCTTAGTGTCTATGCCATGGATCCTACAGAACTAACTACCTGTGAAGCTGCATGTGAGCAGGCGACTCCAGCCATGCTGCTCTCATCTCAAGGGAAAGTCATTAAAAACAAATACAACAACAAACTCACAGTAGTTCAGGGTAGTCTGTAACTCACTGTGTAAGATAGGATGTCTTTGAAGTTGTCATGCTCCTGCCTCCGTTTTTCTAGCTGAATGTTGTCACACCCAACTTTCAAAGGAAAATGTACTCAATGAATTTACTCTCCCATCCTTGAGTCTTTGATTGGTGGGTCTGGCCAATTCCTGAGATGCTTCCAAGGTTCCTTTCCTTTTGTGCTAGTGCAAAGTGTGTGGCACTGATTTCTAATAGCCACACTTTCCTTGAGCCCCAACTTGAGTCTCTTTATTGGGCAGATGACAAGGTTTTTCACATTTCTTCTGCTCTGTTTTTGCTCCTAGTTATCACCGTAAACCTGGCTAAAAGCAGCTAGCAGTAACCATGCCATAGCCCGAGCTACCTTGGAATTTGTCCCATTCCTTTCAGTCCAACCTCACTAAAGTCTTGGGGAATGAACAAACAGTTTTCCAGAATTCAAAATGAATGACCTTTAGTCCACTTCTCAATAGAATTTTCATTTCTATGTAAAGTTTCATAAGTACAGTCTCTCCACTCTCCTACCAGCATTTTCTTTCACCAGAATTGCCCATTAAGCTTTTCGTAAAGTGTTCTAGAAATATTCTAGCCTGATTCTTCAACGTCTTTCAAATTCCTCCCACAAACCAGTTTCAGATCTTAAGAATCACTTCATCAGGTTGGATCACAGCATTGACCCTCCCTCTCAATTTCCTGTATTGGTTTTGTTGCTGCTGCTGATGTTGTAACAAACATCTGAAAGAAATAGTTTAGAGGAAGAAAAGTTTGTTCTGTTGATGGCCTCAGAGATTCCAGTGCAAAGTCAGGTGGATCATTTGCTTTGGTTTGGGCCTGAGGTAAGTGCTGGAAGAAGTAATACAAGCTCCTCTCAGATGGTAAGGATAGAGCACATGCCTACACACTTGGGCTTCTTTCTTCTTCCCTTTTATTCTGTCTGGGGCCTCCAGCCTATTTGATGAGATCACACACATTCAGACAGGTCTCCCTTTAGTTAACCCTCTCTGGAAATGTTCTCCTAAACACACCCAAAACACACCTTCCTAATCTCCTGGGTGCCTCCCAATCCAGTAAAAACTGAGGATTTCTTGATAGACTAAAAGATCTATCAAGGCTGTATTTCTACTTGAGGAACACTTGCTTGAGCCAAGAGATGTTGCAGGCATGTGTAGTCAAGTGTTTGGCTAGGACAAGTGGGAGACAGGGACATCAGTCACACAGACACGTAAGTGCAGGGGTGGTAGAATCTCTGGAGCATCCAAGTAGAAGTGAACAGTAGGATCTACAAGCCTAAAGCTCAGGATATCTAAACCCAAAGATGTAAAGTAATTATCTTGTAGGTGACAGTTAAAGCCAGGGCAGTGATGTAGAAGCTCCGAGAACAACAGAGACTAAGAATCAGAAGAGTCCAGGGTCATCCCCTGAGGAACACATAAACTTAACGGAGAAAGGAGAGGGGCCTGGATAGGAATCGAGCCAGGCAGAGGGGGAGATCTCTTCCTAAACTATGCTTTACATCTGCTTCTCTCACAGACTGTGAGCTCCCCAAGGGCAAGAGCTGTGTCTTATTCCTCTTTGCAGCCCTGTTTCCTAGCATATGGGAATGTTCACTTATAACCTTAGCTTGTTTTTTTCATGTCATCTTGGAAATAGTACTTTAAGCACCACATTAGATCAAGTTATTTACATCATACTCTTGGCCCTTGTCCAGTTCCTTAGCTGTGATACCCATTTGACTTTAATCTGCAGTTAGAGGTGACCCAGCCAGTACTGAGAGACCTAGTCAAGCCTGCCCAAATTCAGGCAGCAGCACTCGCAGACTAGCCCAAATGGATGGAATTTCCATTACACTTTTAAAGATCTCCAGAGGTGGAGGAGACTTCCCCCGTAAGCCATTCCAACAGTTAACTACTCATAGTTGCCTTATGTTTAGGCAGCCAAATGTTGAAAAGCAATTTCTCCACACATCCCCATGGAGTTGTACAGTTTCTGTTCACAGTGGGAGAAATATGCTTCGTATTACTCTTTCTCTGCCAAATTACAGTAGAGCCCCACTGGAGTGACACAGCTTGTTATTATAGAGATCTGGAGATACGATTCCCTGGGCAGCTATGCACATCAGGTTGCCAAGCTGCCAAGCAAACCAGGCAAAGGGATCTCATTCCCATTTGAGCTAGAAACCTCATATTGGTTCACCTTAGGCAACCTTCCCTCCTTTGGTGGGTTACCAGGTCCTGTGTGTATTTGTAGGTAGCTATTAGTCCTATGGTCCAGATTTTTGTTGTTTTGTTGTTTAAAAGCCATTGCTATCCTGGAACTCACTTTGTAGATCAAGCTGGCTTCAAACTCCCAGAGATCTACCTGTCTCGGCCACCCCATGCCACTACTGCCCAGCCAGATAATATATTTTTAAGATTTATTTATTTATTTATTATGTGTTCAAGAGGACACTGGATCTCATTATAGATGGTTGCTGGGAATCATGCAGTTGCTGGGAATTGAACTCAGGACAGTTGAAAGAGCAGGCAGTGCTCTTAACCTCTGAGTCATCTCACCAGCCCCAGATAATATTTTTAATCTCTTCATAGTCACACCCCACAGACTATTGGGCATCCTATGTATGACAACACTTATCTAAGATTTACCTGTGGGTCTGAGTTTCAATTCTGTGAGTCCTGAAAATTTTCTTTCAAGCTTTTGCCAAGTGCCATTCGTGAGCAAGAGCCATTCCTCCACGGCACAGTGGTAGTGGCCCTGGTCACTGTCCTCTATGCTCAAAATGTTCAGCAGAAACAACTCTTGGGAGACTTTCTCAGAATGAAATTTTTGCTTGCTCCGAGGGGTTTGAAACTCATCCCCATATTTTACAACATTGGTTTGGTCCATTTCTAGGATCTTCAGATGGGGTGCATTTGTAGGAGTTGGAGAAAAGTACCAAGTGATGGATAGCGGAAGGTTTCCAGCAGATCGGGACAAGATGGCACATTCTATATGCGTGCTGGAGCTGATGGAGAGCTCTTGGACTTGACTGCTTGAGTTCACTCTCAGTTTGCTCTCTGAATGAAAAGAATGAAAAGAGTTACTTTGCCAGGGAAAACAAACAAAAACAGAATTTTAAGCTAGCACATCAACTAGGGCAAACAGCTGCCCTAACTGTTCATTCAGCTTCAGTACAATTCATGATCTGATGACTTTGAGCTCTGTCTCACAGGCTGCATGTGGCTAAGAATAGCTATGACTGTGGCCCAACACAAAAATGTCAGTTTGCTTCAAATACCATGAAATTTTGTTTCAGTCTTTGACTTTGGTTGTGCATGAACTTTGTAGATGACAGTGTTGTGTTACTATGTCAAAAGACCGGACATGACTGTGAGAAGCCTGTGTGATTGCAAGTTGGTGTTTCTCTCTTCATAGCATCCATCTGCTCTCATCTCTGTTCTGTCCTTACTGTGTGGGGAGAGGGAGAGTGATGGGGGAAAAATCCTGCTCTTCCCCACACTATGTTACTGTGGTATTGAAGCAGAGGCATTTCTTCTGTAGCATGTCTGCATCATTGTGAGAAACAAAACACCGTGAGTGCTCTGTCTCTGTGTGTTTACTATATGAACTGTCTCTGGATCCCCAATTTGTCACAGTCTAGTTAGAGCTGCCTTCATACACTAGTAAACAAGTGGAAGTTGTGTGGGGGCTATTAACATTGTGTCTCTTTGCAGGCATTCCACTGTGAGAATTTCATATGGAAATGGAGTCTGCCATCTTTTAACTCCAGTGGCTTTTCCTTTGTCACAAGATGCACAATAAATCTTACAAATCTCACTCTCATTTCTCGTTGACCACTCTACTGTTGTTGATGTTGCCAGCAGGTCCCTTTATTCCCTTTAACAAACATTTGTCAATCACATACTATAGCACATACCAGACTATTTTAGGTATTTTGTGAACACTTCCTCTTAGTGAATCACAGTTTAGAGCAGCAGTTCTCAGCCTGTGGGGCGTGAACCCTTTGGGGATTGACTGACCCTCTTACAGGAGTGGCATATCAGACATCTTGCATATCAAATATTTACATTATGATTCATAAAGTGGCAAAATTACAGCTATTAAGTAGCAACAAAAAAAATTTATGGTTGGGAGTCACCACAACATGAGGAAC
Source organism: Cricetiscus sungorus (assembly GCA_030556225.1). Taxonomy (NCBI): domain Eukaryota; kingdom Metazoa; phylum Chordata; class Mammalia; order Rodentia; family Cricetidae; genus Cricetiscus; species Cricetiscus sungorus. The sequence goes on from JANBXA010000141.1 coordinate 6,377,425, forward strand.
TGTATTAAAGGGTTGAATGAAGCATTAAGGAGGTTGAGGATCACTGGGTTACAGGAAGATATGAGACAGGGACACAGACTTCCAGATATAGAATAGGTCACCCATGTAGATCAGAGATATGCAGAAATGCAACAAATATGAGGATTACCCCGCAGGTTTACCTAACCCAAAGACAGGAGTTGGGAGAGACTTCCTGGAGGAGGCAACTCTGAGGTAAGTCTTGAAGATTAAGAATAATCACTCGGTTAAATAGAGAGCAAAGAAATATGTTCCACATAAAAGGACAACTTGAATGATGGCCTTGGACGTGAGAGTAAATGTGGATTATTGAATTGCTGGCATTTCAGTGTTGTTGGGTCAGTCTGACATAGAAAGTGGGAGGCACTGGATAAACACGTACATAGGGTTACTGAAGATCTTTAACATCTTGCTATGGGAGTTTGGACATGAAGAGGACACAGTTTCTAATCTGTGGCACTGGGATGTGGTGAGGACATCATGAACAATGTGGAAGGGATATCTTGGACAATGGTGACGACTTATACTCTGACACTGAGTACAGGCATGTCTTGGAAGCAGTTAGCTATGAATCCCAGGACTAGAAGAGAAACCATTCTGAATAACGAACATGGAAGTTGTTAACAGGTGGATCATATCCATGGGCAGAATTTATTTTACCTAGAAAAATCACAGAGAGTCAGAAGACATACCAAGCTTGAATCCAAAAGAATGGTTGTTATTAGAGAAAAACTGGGTTCAGTAGGACAAATGCTTGCCTATTGTGGAAGAGAATTAGAAGTTCAAGGTTATTCTTGCCTACATGATAAGTCTGATGCTAATCTGAATTTAGAAAGAAGAGAGAGAGAGAGAGAGAAAGAAAGAGAGAGAGAGAGGGAGGGAGGGAAGGAGGGAGGGAGGGAGGGAGGGAGAGAGAGAGAGAGAGAGAGAGAGAGAGAGAGAGAGAGAGAGAGAGAGAGAGAGAGGCCAAGTAGAGTAGCACAGACATAATCCTAGCACTTAATAGGTTGAGACAGGGGGATTGAGAATCTTGAGTCAGCCTAAACTACAGAATGAGATATTGTCAAGAAACAAAAACTAAAATAAAATAGTCATGCAATGGAGGAGGATAATACAAGAGAATGAGAAGGAATTATAAATATTAGGAAAAAAGTCTCTTGCCATGGGGCTGAGGACAATAGGAATAAAGAAAGAAAGAAGGAAAGAAAGAAAGAAAGAAAGAAAGAAAGAAAGAAAGAAAGAAAGATTTGTGGAAGCAATCACAAACATCAAGGGAAGGACAAGTAAATTAAGGCATGAATTCCATGAATTCATGAGCAAGGTCATTACTATTAACACAAATACTTCTCAGCAGCACAGAGTAGGTGGTTGGCTGCCACGCTTGAGCATCTGCTTTGCACACCAGGCATTGCACTAGGTGCACTATAGACACACTCCAGTTTAAGGGCACATCAGCAATTTACAGAAGCAGTGACTGAGGTAGGGGTAGATCAAGTAATTTGTCCAAACCCAGTGCTGATCATCATCCTGGGAAAATGCAAGTCAGGAGAGAGAAAACACATGGCATGGCAGAACTTAGCTAGTCTGGGTTTTACTTTTAGTCTCTGTGATCTATTATTGAGTTAAGATAGAATTTGACTGAAACCATAAATTCTCTCTTGCATGTTAACACATTAAAAGGGGTAGCTAAGTGCATTCTAATGGAATTTCCATGATTGCCACCACTTCCAAACATGAAAAAGATGCTGAGGCACCAGCAATAACTGCCCTAAAAGGTTGTCTCCCCTGGAGGAAGGCCCTTGAGGTCCTGTTGTGCCAAACAGTATCCTTTCACTGTTGGCAATAGGAACTCATGGCAGATGCAGGGAGGGCACAGAGCAGTGGTTATTAGCAGATTGTTTTAACAATCAGTGTGGCCGTCCCATGAAGTGTACTAACTTCACGTTACTGTGAGCACATCATGCTTCCTTTACCACCACAAACACAGTAAGTAGGTGTTTTTGTGTTTATTTCTATAGTTTACATTAAGTCGGAGTTTTGTCATTGTTACTTTTTGGAACAGAGGCTTGAATTGTAGCCTAGGCTGACCTCAAATTCTCAATCCTCCTGTCTCAGCATCCTGAGGACTAGGATTATAAATGTACACCATCATACCTGACCCCCCCCAAAAGAAAAATTCATTCCTTCCCTTCTCCCTCCCTCCCTCCCTCCCTCCCTCCCTCCCTCCCTCTCTCCCTTACTTCCTCGTTCCTTCCTTTTTCTTTTTTAAGCAGAGATCATTTCAAGCATTCCTTACCTGGGAAGGTAACAGTAATCCTCAATAGGTTAGAGGTGGCAGATAACCTGGCTGGACCACTTGTGTACAGGGAATTTCTGTCATAACCTTCCACTTTGCACTGATACACCCCTGTGTCCTCCATAGCAGCATCATGGATTTGGAGTTGTGAACGAAATGAAGATTGTGAAACCTTCGTCTTCCCATGAAACTGGGAGAGGGTGTCCCCCCATTCAACTGTGCCATTGTGGGTGATTCGAATTAGCTGATGAAAGGCTCCAGAGCCAGCTGGCTGGAATTGCCATGTCACTGAGAATGGCAGCTTGAGAGCTGAGGAGTTGGCCCTCACTATGCAGGACAGGTCGAAGGTGTGGGTTAATGTCACTTGTGGCTGACGGCTCATCAGATTAACTTGTAAACTTGATTCTGTTGGAGAGAAAGTGAGACATGCTTTCTGTTTACCAAGTCTAAGCACAGGACTTCCAAATTTTCTCAATGCCACCCTTCACACAGGGCCACCCATTTGTGCTCCTGGAGTATCATGAATTTGGGGGTAGAGGTTGGTCCACAGTACAGTCTGTCCCGAATTCCAACCTTGGCCCTCCAAGTTTTTCCCATAGCCTGTAACTGTTCTCAGCAGCCACAACAAACAGGCAGTGTTTCCATAGTGTGCCACTTAGACAGCTGCACTGAGCAAGTAGAACACTCAGAGCCAGGGTCTGGGCTCCTTCCTCTCCCCACTCAGCAAGTAGAACACTCACAGCCAGTGTTTGAACTCCTCCCCATCCCCCAGGCTTCAGCATCACTCTCTTGCCTATGCCTAGGAAAGACCCCATGAAGCCCAGGCTGCTGCTGGAATGAAACAGGCTTGACTCCACTCATCTGTAAGTCAACTCCTATTCATAGGGGTTTGTTTTCAACTTTGAGCAATTTACAAGTTGCACTCTACAATGATCTTGATAAAGATGAGTAAACTCGAGGGGTTAGTGGACAGGCCTGACAGGCAGATCCTGCCCTGGTTTCTCTGGGTACATGTACTATTGGCAAGGGTTCTGGGTGACACTACTCCAACTGCAGTATAGGAAGAAGTGACTGACACACAATCAGGAATGGATTTCCCAGATACTCACTCAGAGATTTTACAGAGACTGAAATCTTCTGGGTCCACTGCAAATCTTTGGCCTGGTACCGGGGCCTCTCTGAAATTCTGCATTCATAGGTACCACTGTCTGTGACCACAGCAGAGGTGATCTCCAACCGAAAGGTGGCCCAGCCCACTTTCTCCAACCTTCTGTTACTGTGGTAGCTGGGGCCCGGAGACGAGATTCCCAGCTGCACAGTACCATCTTGCCCCATGCCAGCCACAAACACGGGTGTGGTCTGGTCCTGTGGGATTAGCCACCAGCTCACAGACAGAGGACCTGCATCCCCTCCTGCCTTGCAGAGAAGGGTAAGTGCCTCTCCTTCCCACACGGCCCACTGCTCGGCAGACACAGCCACACTTCTTGCTGCAGATTACAGATTATGGAAGAAAAGTGCTTCAATTAAAAGTATTTCTAAAATACAGTGACATTGAATTATAAGGACTTGAGTTATTTGTGACAAATCAGAGCTGGTTGATTCCTCCTGTACCATGCCCAGAACAAAGATCTGCCAAACATTTAAATTGTAAATGAATGTATGTATGTATGTATGTATGTATGTATGAATAGATGTATGAATAGATAAATGTATGGGTCTGTGTATATGTATGTATTCATGTATGGATGAGTGGGTAGATGGATGATAAATAGATGGGTGGATGGATAAGTGTTCATGGGTGTGTGTGTGTGTAAAATAAAATTTCCCTAAGGTTATTATCACAAAGTGGAAACAAGACAGTTGACCTAGGACAGAGAGCCTAGGACACGGACATGATTCTAATATACACTTATTTTTCTTATTGTTTTGTACAATCAGCCCATACTGAAGAATATCCAGTTGTGCAAAAATCTGGTAGTATTTTGCTTGAATCATTAGGGTGAGTAAATTAACCTGAAAGTAATGAAGTCCTGATGATTTAAATGTTCAGGGTGTTTGTTTTTTTAAAATAAAGGCAGTCAGTATTTTCAACATGCTCTCTGTCTCCTACTTACCTTGTCCCAGACAGTCTAATCCTCTTAGTGTGTGTTTTGAACAGGAAAAGAAAATTATTAATTAGATTTCTGTTTGCAAAACCACGATAAAATACTAATTTGGAGACATATATTTATATACACATACATCATATATACAGATGCGTATCTATCTTTTATCATTGGCAAAGTAGTCTTTTTTAAGTTTTATTGGGGGAAGGGAGAGAGGAGAGAGAGGAAGAAAGAGAGAGGTGAGGGAGAGGGACAGATGGGGAGGAAGAGGAAGAGGAGGAGGAAAGATGGTCTTCTTATGTTTAAGTTACTTAGCATAGCTATAAATGTAAGGCTGGCTCCCAGATGGGAAATTCAAGATGTGGGAAAAAGCAAGTATCTACTCAACAAATGCTATGTGCAAGGTGCTGTCCTGGCTGCTCTGTGGGCCATGTAGACTCATCAGGAGCTCCCCGGGCCTGGGCAGCCCAGAACTAAAGGCCAACAGCTACCACCACTGGGAGGCAGAATTACTCTGGGCAGCACACTTGACCTCTCTGAGCCTTCATGTTTCTTTCCAGGAAAAATGAGGGTAATAATGGCAGCCACATTCTGCTTTGTTGAGAAGACTAAATGGAGGCCACGCAAAGGGCTTAGGCCTCCGGCTACAGCAAGTACTGAAAGGGGGTTAGCTATTACCATTAGTGTTTAATAAGAGGCATTGGCAACAGCAGAGGTGGTTCAAAGCAAAAGAGAAAAATAAAACAGAACAGGCATTAGAAGTCTAAAGGGGATCTAAATGAATCTGCAAATTGCTCTTCCCCACAGAGGCGATCCCTTCCACTGTTTCAGATACACATGTACCCGCTACAACAGCAGGATGAAAACTAATCTTCATAAACAGGTTGAGCAAATTATCAAACCTGCCTCTGCATTTTGGGCATCAGAGGTATGATGATGCTACTATCCGCCTTTTGTTTTTAATATAAAAATGACTCATAACTGAAGTTTGGAAACTAGAAGGGAAATGACTAGTCATAATCCCACAACTGTAACATAACCATCATGATTAGCTTCAACTAACATCACTTCAAATATCCATTGTGGCCATTAGCCTCATAGTAAGAAGAAAGGCACAGCAAAGCACAGGGACAGTGGGTGTTCCCTTCTGTTTAAAATATTCATGGAACAATAAAATCTGCTCGTATTTCAAATAGCAGTTTGACTTTCAAAACAGAATGTTAGACAAGGTACTCAATAAATATGCTAATAGGTTTTCCAATTGCTACATGTTAGGCCCAGTTTGGACTCCAGGCAACAGAAAAAAAAAAAAATTCCTTTATCATTGAAACATAACCCTCTCCCCAGGACCAGGAACTGAGTGCTATGAATCACCTTTTGGAGCTCCCAGGATCAAGTTCTTACCCGGGTTTAAAGAAGTTTGTAGATATTTTCCCCAGGGAATTCAGAGATTTAGTGAGCTCTGTGTAAATATGCAAACCACCCACATTGTTTTTCCTGAATCCTAGAAACTTAGACCAAATGTTTAGTGTGGAAACTAACACCAAGATGCTTCCCGCCCCACTCTCCTCCAGACATCCGCTCTCTTCCTCCCTAGCCACTGGGGAGAAGGGAGCAGAATGCAGAAGGGGCATTCATCTATCTTTGGAGATACCCCTAATGAGCTATGCAGCAAGATTAGCTTTCATTTTAGCTCAGTTTATTTTTAATTAAAATTTCTCTCCCCCTATTTTTTTTTTCTTTTGGGCAAATTTTCTTTCTAGACTTTGACTTTAACACTTAGCCCAGAGGATTCTAATATTGGTTCTGGGTGCGTCTGGTTTCACTCTATGCAAAGCACTGGTTGTTGAACTATAAAGTCACTCAATCTTCACAAAATAAGGATATCAAGTGCCTGTCTTGAGTCTGTTTTGTGCCGCAATAACAAATATCTGAGGCTAGGTAATGTATAAAGAGGTTCATGGTGCTCATGACTCTGGTGGCTTAAGAATCCAAATGTTGTGGTGGTGGCATGGTGGGTACCTTCTAGTGACAGCAAAATGTCACGGAAGAGAAAGGGAAGTAGAGGGAAACAGGAAGGACAAGCATACATGGTGGCCTCATTTATACAGTCCTGCCTTCCAAGGTGGCATTAATACACTCGTGAGGGTGGGGCTTCCACTATCTAATTTTGTCGCCATCACCACACTGAGGACCAAGCTTTGAGCCTCTGAAGGACAATTAGACACAAGGCACAGCAGTGGCGAGCACTGTTTCATTCATAGGGATGTTCAGGTCCAGTTGAGCAGACGTCTCACCGCATCACAAGCACAGAGAATGGAGTCTGTCTGCTTTCATTTGTCTGCTCATTTCTCACTAGGAGTCAGAATTATGACCCACTGCAAGTTAACACAACGAGATTAGCAGGAAGCAATTGAAAAATGGCTGCCCAGCCTCAACTCAAGGATGGCTTACTGGGCAGTGTGTTTCCCCAGGAAAAGGGACTCTGCTCCCCCCACCCACACTCCCGTATACACTGGTACACACATATGCAGCAATTCCATGCACTTAGAAAGCATATGCTCATGTAATACACATGTACAAACACATAAAGTCAGAGGATTTCATTAACACAGAAAAACCAGCATATAAAAATTATAACCAAAGAAGCCAAATAGACTCAAACAGTGTAAGATGCCAAGAAGGGACTTAAGGGGCACCTACTTGTGTCATTTTATTGACAAGAGAATTGAAACTGAGAGAAGTGAAGTGCCCATGGCCTACAGCTCAGGAAGTGGACTGCTCAGGAAGTCTTGATGCTCCCCCACCCTTCACTTCATCTCCATAGTGTCTGACAGACTCCAGATGCTGAAGGAAGATCCCCACTGTGTTCTTATGCTGCTGCAGGGGAGGGGGGAGGGCAGACAGAGGGAGGGGTCTGAAGACAGCACCACCTGTGGTTGTCTCCATCACTGTCACGTACCTGTCAGCTCTCTCAGCTGCACCTGGCTGACAGGTGACTGCTTTCTCTGGAGTTCTTGCCAGGAGCCTGCCTGAGTCCTCACAACCTCTGCCACCTCACAACTGTAGGCACCTACGTCCTCTGGACCCACGGAGAAGATCTTGAGAGAGAAAGCCTGGGAGCTTGACTTTGAAACCTGCAGCTGTCCTTGGCTTGCTCTGTCCCCGTAGTCTCTCTTCAGGTCCAGGACCCCACCAGCATCAATCCGGGCAATTTCCTTCCCATTGAGGAACCAAATACCCCGGAGCTGCAGGTCACCACCTCTACCAACAACCTGGCAAATCAGTTCCAAGGGTTTTCTTTCAGCAGGTGAGCTCCTGACTGTGATGTTCACTTCCAAATCTCTAGCTGGGCAACAAAAGCAAGGCAGATGTTCAGAGAGCCCACTGTACATGCCCCTTTCGGCCCAAGAGGGATGAGATCCATGATAGCAATACCGTGACTATTCTAAATCACCCAGAAAAGACAGTATCCAGCTTTCTGTATTTCAGTTTTCTGAAAGCTGTCCCAGCAAGTAGAAAGCATGCACAGATATGTCAAGTATCTACTTAGGCATGCCTCCTTAATTAAAAAGTGAAATATTTCACGCTGTGATGAATTGCCGTAAATTGTGGCTTCTGCTTTTCTCTTTTATTTTTGTGCTGGGGATTGAACCCAGGCCTCACTGTGTTCTGGGCATTTACTTCTTGCTCTGAACCATAACCCCCAGCCTTTATTCATTTGTCTAAGAAACAGCCAGTAGAATTTTTCTAACTTCCGAGCACATGTGGTAAGGCCTTGTTGGACCCAGTGAGTGTATGTCAAATATTTGAGGGCCATAGGATGATTTGTAGTGGAGCAGAGTAACATATAAAGTCAGTGATCCACCACTGGAGTATTGCTTCCCACAATGAGATGTGGAACAGAATATTTGTTTAACTATGTAAAACTGTGTTGCATTTGTTTGTGTTGCAGTATAATTGTTTAACTATGTAAAGAAGTTCCTTTTGTTTATGCTGCATTTGTTTCTCCTTGCCCACCTAAGGCACCTGATTGGTCTAATAAAAATCTGACCAGTCAATAGGTAGGCAGTAGTGGGATAGGCAGGGCTGGGGGACAGAGAAAATAAGTAGGAGGGGGAATCTAGACTCAAGAGAGAATGAAGAAGAAAGAGAGGAAGATGCCCAGGGCCAGCCAGGCAGCTGCCAGCCAAACACAGAAGAAGCAGAGAAAGTAGGACATACAGAATGAAATAAAGGTAACAGCCCTGAAGCTAAATGTAGAAGAAGAGAAACAGGATAATGTAAGTTATGAGAGCTAGTGGGGCAAGCCTAAACTAAGACCGAGTTTTCATAGCTATTAATAAATCTCCATGTCATGATTTGGGGGCTGGTGGTCCAAGACAGCCTGCCACATTTGGTGCCCCATGTTGGGCAACAAAATGCTATTTTACATTCTTCACATTGGCTGCACTTTGCTTGCTGCTCAGGGCATAGCTTGGGGGGAATTCTGTTTCCCCAATGAATTGATTGCTACCACTAAAGGTAGCGTGACTAAATCTCTATCATTGTAATAAAACTCAAGATGCAAAGGCTAGCGTGAAAACCAATTAGAGTAGCAACCAGCTAGCTTTCTTTCCTTGCTGGTGTCCTGGAAGGCCCTCTCCTTCCACCCCTATTACTTTCCGTCAGCTAGTTGCTAACCCCACCTCTCTGAGCCCAGGTTAATTTTATCTAATTACCATAAATTGCAACATATCTTTAGATAGTTAAACAAATGTAGTGTAAACAAAAGTACCACATCTTTGCCTAGTTAAACAAATATTCCACAAAAACAGTGGACACTCAGTTTTAGCTGGCCCTTCTATTGGACCAATGCACATAAAGAGACCAAGACCAAAAGTGACCAGGCTTTTCTGTCTACTTTTGATGAAAATGTCAATGGATCATGTAAGGTGACAATTTCAAGCCTGGTGGAAAGACATCCTGTCAAATACAGGGACAAAGCATCATACTGGAAATGAGAGCAGCTTCGAGGCCCAGCTGTCTGTGGTAGGTGGGCTTTGGAAAGAGACAAGTTTGACTTTGGAAGTAGATTCCTCCTTTCCCCAGTAGGAGTTTGAATGTACTCAGGGTGTCTATAACTGGGTCTCTTGTTTTTAAAACAGGGAGTTCACCACCTTATGAGGTGATTGTTTGGACTACAATTAAATAATATAGATAATGGGCTTACAAAGCACCTGGGTATATGGTTATAATATTGTTTCTGTGACTGGCTTATAGCATCAATCTAGCTCTTTCACATTTCCTCTTTTGTGTGTGTGTGTGTGTGTGTGTGTGTGTGTGTGTTTTGTTGTTGTTTTGCTTTGTTTTTTTTGAAGACCATGTGTTATTTTTTATTTTATTTTTTAAGATTTGCTTATTTATTATGTATACAGCGTTCTGTCTACGTGAAGACCTGCAGGCCAGAAGAGAGCACCAGATCTTGTTACAGATGGTTGTGAGCCATCATGTGGTTGCTGAGAATTGAACTCAGGACCTCTGGAAGAGCAAGCAGTGCGCTTAACCACTGAGCCATCATCTCTCTAGCCCTCTCTCATATTTCTTGTTCCATATAAAATCTCCCATGAGTAGAGCCAAAATGGAACATTCTGAAACATCTTTTTACTTATGCTTCCCAGGTGATGAAAACAAAATCAACTTAAACTTTTTATCTACTTTTTAGGAAAAGTCAACAAAAGGTTGGAAAAAAAAAAAAAAAAAAAAAAAGCTATCCTTGTACACTCACTGAGAGGGGATTCACAGGCTTCCCGTGAAGATAATTACCTGCTGGCTGGATCCTCAGAGCTGTTTGATTTGTCTGCTTTCTTGTGATCAAAGTCCACACTTCATCTGGATCCTGAATCCACTCTGTGGCTTCACAGAATAGCTGCCCTTGATCTGAGGGCTGGAGCCTGCCTACAGACAGCTTGAAGAAGGTGGCTCCAAGCTTGTCCAGTCGCACATCACCAGCCATGAACCTATCTGCATAGGAGGGCCCAGGGGCCAATAGAAAATCCCTGGAGAGAGAAATGATCTCCGTGCCTTGACTCTGTCCTTCCTGCATCAGGTACCAGGTGAGGGAGAGGTGGGTGTGCTGAGCTGTTGCTTTGGTTGCCTCGCAGGTGAGTTCTAATGGCTCGCCTTCCTTCTTACTGAGCATCCGGGCAGGCATGGTGGCAGACAGGGTGTCAGGAATCACTGGGAACAAAGCAACGGTGATAGTCTGACTGGCTCATGTTCGTTTTATTAGACCTTCTGGAGGGAAGATGGTGACTAAACTTCATCTGCAAAGCACATCCTTTGAGTTTGCTTTCCCAGTTATATGCTTTCCTAATGTGGGCCTTCCCTATTGCTGAGGGAGCACGGGAACTTTGCAAAGCAAGTGGTTCAGTGATGTATGGCCCTGGCTTTGCTTCATCAGCCTAGTCTGGAGCCAGGTTAGCTACTTAGCCACCAGTGGGAGGAGCACTGGAGCTTCCAGACCTAGATTCTGGCCTTCAGCCACCCTGTGTCTTACTAGATGCACACGAATGGACCCCTTTATTTCTCTCCCCAAGCCCTAATTTGCTTTTTCTAGTACAGAGATCTGAAATAATGCAATGTTATTGAGAGCCCAAATGCAATCTTTCCCAAAGTTCTCGCGGGTGTCTTAGGACCCTACCATTCTCTTCTTCCTCACATGTAAGTCATATAGCTTAAGCTCACAGGAAAGCTGCACTGACACGAGTTACCAAATACTCTAGACACTGCACTAAGAGCTGAGTGTTCCCAGGAGCTCAGAAGGTGGTGGGAGATTTACATATAAATAGCCAGTTATGACATAACTGGGTGAATGCTAGTTAGTAATCACAGTGTGAACAGGGCATTCAAAAGAACCAAGTTGGGGATATTCCCTGGGGTGATCTAAAGAGCTCTGCAAAGGAGTTAATGTTGAATCTGCATCCTGAAGTTTGTGTAGGAGTTTGCTAAACTGCAAAAGAAAGCTAGATATTCTAGGCAAGTGACAGTTGCAAGAATATGAACTGTCCCTATAGGGAAATGTGCTAGAAAATGGTGGTTGGAAAATAGCATTCTGCAGTTAATGGCATCACCTATGATAGTAGTGCCATCTCTCTTAGTGAGTTGCAAGATGATATGGGGTGGGGGTTATGCAAATGTCTAGCTAATGCTTTGCTACTACCAAGTTATGAGTGGAGACCCTGGGAAGGGACCACACTGGCTCAACTTGTGTGGGATGTGTCACTGGGAAAACATGAGACACCTACTTGCAATACATCTCCAAAATACTTGGGGGGCAGTGGTGGCACACACCTTTAGTTCCCGCACTCGGGAGGCAGAGACAAGAGGATCTCTGTGAATTCGAGGCCAGCCTGGTCTACTGAGCAAGTTCCAGGACAGGCTCCAAAGCAATACAGAGAAATTCTGTCTCGAAAAACCAAAAGAAACAAAAACAAAGCAAAAAAACCCCAAAATACTCAGGTGGTAGATGGGCTCTAAGCAAGCATACTAGAAGAAAGCTATTCCATTGTCAGGGCATCGTAATGGTAGAGATAGGCTTGCCAGGGGCTGGCTAGCAAGAACTCACCAGTTAGGTCTGTCTTCGCACTGTAACTTCCCAAGTATTTCCCATCTGTGTTGGGTGTATGGCACTCATATTCGCCAGCATCCCTCATCTGGAGCTTTGAGATGTGTAACAGGACTGAGTTGCCCTGTAGCCTCTCCACATAGATTTCTTTGCTTCGCACCCTCTGGGCATACACTGCATAAGAGAAGCTGGAATCCTTGGTACTGATTATCTGGATTTCTCTGGTCGGGGCTGTTGGCAGGTAAATAGACCACTCGAAATCTTGTGTAGAAGGTCCCTGATGACCACTTACATTGCAGCTGATGCTGACAGGGTAACCTTCGGCTCTGTACAAAGGTCCTCCTTGAATTTTTACTTCCCTCTGGCTGATGCTGAGCTCAGCTTGCAAGGAGGAGGAGGAAAGGGGAATAGAAATAGATGAGTGCTCTAATTCCTGGGTACCACATCATGTAGTTCTCTATATTACCATCCTGGTTAAATGAGATCACAGGTTAGGAGCTCTAATCACCTCAAATCTTCACTGCCTTCCTCAGGCTGGATGGCAGTGGAATGGCTCAGTGAGGTCACTGTTCCTCCGTTACTTAAGCTTGCATAGCCCTGGTTTCCTTTTGAAAATGTTTAGCCTCAATCACGTACCAAGACTACATTCACAAAGCAGCTGTTTGTCTAAATAGACTTACTTGAAAGGTAATATCTGATAACTTACCCTTTACAGTATTTTATGGAAAAACAGCATAAACTTCCTCAAACCTCAAATTCCAAGACACAGTCTCTCTCACGGAAGGGCTTTCGAGAGAGGCAAAGACCTCTGCTCTGTGCTCAAAGCCTTTGTCTTTCTTGTTAGTTGGTTGGAGATTTTTGTGGCTCTCAGCCACGTCCTGATGCAAGCCTAGATAAAGTGAGCTGGAAGCAGCAGCAACACTTCCTGACTACTGTAAAGGTTTTTCTTTTCTATTTGCTTTTGCTTTGTTTTGCTGGTTTTGCTTTCTAATTTCTTGGAAGGGCCCTTTCACTTTACTGGGAAATCTAAAAGCGCTTCAAGTTCTTTACTCAGAGCTGAATTATTTTCTTACTCATGGTTTTCAGCTAGGATGTTTTCTAACTGAAACCTCAGAATATTAGGCCTAAAGGAGAAAGTGTGACCAAAAGATCATATTTCTACAGAGAAAAGTTTTGAAGTCAGCTTTCTCCCCGCCCCCCAAAACTACTACATGTTTGTTCATTAATACTGAAAGATATCTTATTTTGTGTTTCTGAAAGAGCAGAGGTTGGTGACAGGATGGATAAGATCCTCTATGAGGGTCCAGGAACGCTTAAGGGCAAGGCAGGGTTAAATAACATCAAAAAGATCTGTGAAGAGCTATGGCTAGCACAGAGGAGCTGGCAGAATAGGAACCTTCAGAACCTTCAGAGAAGCAGAACAAGGACAAGGAGTTAAGGTGACTCCTGTGGGGAGACAGAGAAGATATGTGCACAGCTCGTGAGTAGAAATGAAACTATCACAAGGCACAGAAGGAGGCTTCCCTCCCCCAAACGGAGGTGAGTGATTACTTGATATAATCAACTAACAACTTAAAAACTGCATCTAAATACACTCAACTAAAACTGCCCAAGAAACTAATCAATACCCAACCACCACATTTCCAGTAATAATTTAAAAATACATTCAAGTAGTCATAAATCTCAATGTTATATATTTATATCACCCTTTTCATGCTGAATATCTATAAATAGGAATTAGGCTACATTAGAAAAAATTAAATTATTACTTACCAGAAAATGACTACAGAGGAAGATTAAAATGTTTTCAGCAAGGCAGCCTCAGTGAAATGTGGGCACTGTGTACTAGGCTACATATGAAGGAATATTTTCAGCTGCACTATTCACTGTCACCCCAAACAAGGGATAGCTCACATGTCCATCAACAGTACAACAGATATACTGTGGTGATGTACCATAAGATGAAATATTACAAAGAAATTTAAAATGAATTTATAATTATTTGCAATAACATGTAGATTATATCTGATCAGACACGGAATACCTTTGAATCTCTTTGACTATGTGCAGAATTATTTTATCCTTTATAAAGTTAAAAATAGGGGCTGGAGACATGGCTCAGTGGTTAACAGCACTGATTGTTCTTCCAGAGGACCCAGGTTCGATTCTTAACACCCACATGATGACTCAACTGTCTGTAACTCCAGTTCCAGGGGACCCAGCATCCTCACACAGGCATACATGCAAGTATGCCCAATGCACATAACATTAACTTTTTTTAAAAATAGACAAGACCACATTGTATTGCTTAGTTGATGCATAAGCCAGGAAGTGGTTATTGTGAGAGTCAGGGGTGATTTGAAGGAAGGAGTATGTCTGGGTGATGTACAGGTAGGATGGGCAGGCACTTCTAGGGGCCTAAAGATGTTTCCTGAGCCTTGTAGTGATCACACAGGTTTTATTTTCTGCTTATCTGTTAAACTTCACATTTATGCTTTATTAACTTTTTCTAAAATACTACATTTCAGCATGAGAATAGTTTTTAGAACTGAGGAAATGCCTGTTGTGCAGATACACAGACCTGCATTTGAACCCCAGTATCCAAGTAAAAGCTGGGCCAGTGGTATATCTGTTATCCAACTGTTGCAGAGGCAGAGATTGGAGGATTCCTGGGACTTGTAGGAAAGTTCATCTATCTGAATCAGTGAGTCCCAGGCTGTTTCTAAATAAAGGGTGGACAGACAGCTGTGACCAATTTGGCAATATATCCTAAGAGTGCAATGTTGGCACTCATATCTTGGTAGTAACCAATGGCTCTCTAATTGGCCCATTGAACAGGAGAGAGAAATCTTGCTTAGTATTGGAAACCTAGGCAACTGCCCAGGGCTAATGAGGTCATGGGTCCTAGAGAAGAATCTACTACTGCCACTTTAACTAAGTCAGAATAATTACAACTACATTCTAAATATTTATCTCCATACCCACAGATATGTGTAACTCTCAGTACTCATTAAATAAATGTTTCTTTGCAACAAGAGGAGAATGTTACAGAAAACCATAACTAGTCAAAGTGAAAAGAACAAGTGATCATGGGGTGCCCATCTCCAACTGATACATTTACAACACAGCTCTTGAGTCTAAGGCTCAGGTAACATCATAGAAGAAGGGAAGAGAAGGCAGTGCAAGAGGACCAGGGGTCTGCTGTGAGAATGTGTCTTCTGGAAATGACAGAGAAACTTCACCCATACCTGAATGTCTAAATAAGATGTACAACGCCAATAGACATAGTCACATGGGAGAAAGAAATCTCACTGGGTCCTACCCATAGACAAATGATGGACCGTGGATCACAAGTTGAATTCAACTCTCTCCTCCCCAAGTTGACTTTGGTCATGGTGATTGTGACAGAAACAGAAGGAAACTAGAAGAGCATCCTTTCTACAAGCCTCACCTGTGCCCCCCCCACCACACTCCTCCTCCCTGCTATCAGTCATGAAATCTCTGCTCTCTTTAAATTCCTCCAGGGGCTTTCATTGGTATCTTTCTCATGGAGGTGTTTGCTATTCTAACTGACTAGCTTATTAAGGCTCAAGGTCAGAGATGACTCCAAACTCATCTTTATATGTTAGTCTCTCAAGCATCAGAAAGCCTCTAAGTGGCTGAATAAATATTTATTGAATTGGCAAGTAAAGCAGGGGAAAATAAAGTGCTAGTTTCCACAAAAACTTTCTAATGTGCACTTACTTCACCAAGAAGTGATGAAAAAGTTGAAGGAACATTGCCCAACTGGCTACAACAAAAATAATAACATAACATGTCCTGACAGAAAAAAATTAATCATACCTCAAACTATACTTTAAAAAAAAATGTCTATATAGCTGGGCAGCAATGGGGTATGCCTTTAATCCCAGCAGGTGGATCTCTCTCTGACTTGAAGGTTTAGCCTGGTCTACAGAGTGAGTTCCAGGACAGCCTGGGCTACACAGATAAACCCTGTCTTGAAAAACCAAACAAACCATGTTTATTCGTATATTTGAATCAAATGACTGGATTGCTGGGGAGATGTTTGTAAGAAACTCCAGGAAAGCAGAAGCAGCAGTGGTTTTGAGACTAAGAAGTGACTGAAGGATATTATAGGGGACAGGATTGAGAAAAGCCAGGGTGGGAGCTGGAGGTAGGAACTGAAACAAAGACTGTGGAGAAATCCATTTACTGGCTTTGTCCCAAACTCATGTTCAGTTACTTCTTACACAGCCCGGGTCCACCTGCCTAGGGATGGTACTGCCCACAGTGGGCTGGGCCTCTTACGTCAATTAGCATCCAAGAAGATGTCTCCATGGATATGCATACAGGGCAATCTGCTGGGGGCATTTTCCCAACGGTAGGTCCCGCCTCCCAGGTATATCCAGGTCTGTGTCAAGGTGACAAAAAATAACTTGCACAAATGGCATCAAGACTGGACTTTGGAGGATCAGGAAGATCGCAGGCCAAGGAGACAGAGCCTTTTAGGTGAATGTGACTTTATGACAAGATGACATGAGTAAGACGGAAAATATTTGTTCAGAAACAGGAAGTGGTCGGCTTTGGGGAAAGAGGTGCAAGAAGTCTGATGGGCGGGCACCAGACTGGCCAGGGTGCACGAAGAACTTGACAATCATGGTTAACATTTTGAAGTTAATTTGGCAATAGGGAATCCACTGAGAGTGACAGTTGTGAAGAGAATGGTGGAAGTTGGAAACAGACATCAGGTAACTTCTGGCTCAGGACAGACGTGATGAAAGTACAGAGGTGGAGGAAAGGGACTGTGATGCCATAGCTATTGTGGAGATGGTATCTGAAAAGGTCAGGGCTCTGATGCTTCAGTGTTGTAGGGATGAACACACGGACAGGAGGGTGGAGGAAATCAGATGCCCATGTTTGATGAAATCAGCTGGGAGAATGGCTCTCAACAGAAAAAAAAAAAAAAGGTAATGAGTGACAACTACTACTGTGTATTCAAGGGTAGGCGAGGAGATAATGCATTTAATTTTAGAGGCAGGGAATTTGAACACTCTGGGATAAACAGAAAGGATACCCCCCCCCCAAAAAAACATTTGGAAAACATTTGAATGTGTGTATTTTACTTTTAAAGACTCTTGTAGACTTCAAAAGCTTCTGTAATTTAACTCTTTCAAAATTCTGTTTTTCCTGTTTTTAGTAATGTCAAACTTCACAGTCAAAATTCAGCCAGACTTGAACCTGCAAGTGCCCAATTGATCTACGGCTGTGCCCACTGTTTCTCACTGCCCTGGTAAGTCCCTGAACCTGAGCTGTAGATGTAGCCTAGGCCCACTACATGTAAGTTTTCAGAAGTTGTAGGGAGTCTGAAGAAGATGGCCAATGAGAATCTCTGTTTAGAAAATGGTTGGGAAGGCAACATACAGAAGGGGAAGTCAGGAAGGTGGGAAGGCAGCCATCACACAGTGGCTTGGAAAGCAAAAGATGTAGAATGTTCCAAGAGGAAAGGGCTTGGTCAGCACTGCTGGGGGATGCTGGAGGGCAGGGCCTAGGGGAGTCCTTTCTGTCAAATGACGAGATTGCTGGGCAGATGCTTGTAAGCAACTCCAGGAAAGCAGAAGCAGCAGTGGCTTTGAGGCTAAGCAGTGACTGCAGAACATATAAACCACTTCATGACATTGTAGGGGACAATGCCATGTAGGGGATGAGGACGGCAGCTAGAAAGGGTAACTGGGTGACAAGTAGTGAGTGGCAGGATGGATAAAGGCACCTTTGCACAAACATCAGTGAAGGGGATGAGACAGATGGAGCCAGAGAGGGCAAGAGGAAGAAGAGGCTGGACCACAAGAATGAAAGTCACTGTGCAAAATGTTTAGTCATCCATCTACTAAAAGAGAAAACAATGGCCAGTCCCTGCAGTATCATCATCTCTAGGAGGAAGAGAGAGGCCCTGACACAGCACATAGAGACATGTCTGTTAGGCACTTCACTGTGCAATCGCTGTGATTGGCCTCTGGAAATTATCTATTTCCATCTCAAATATATTGGCTGGGGTTGTGGTTCAATGGTAGGGTGCTTGCTTAGTATGCACTGGGCCCTGATTTTAACCCCAGAATTGCAAAAATGGATGAATAAATAACCCGTGAAACCTCAATACCTTTTCTTGGGATTCTGAAAGGCCTGTGTTTTAGTCTGTTCATAGCAATAACAAAAATCTAACTAGAGTAGAGACTTAGAAACAGCCCCAGAGACTAGGCATTCCAAGATTACAGCAGGAGTAGATTTGATGTCAATGGAACCCTGATTCTTGTGGATGTACCTTCTTGCCGTGTCCTCACACATGGGAAGGACTAGCTGGGTCTCTCCAATCTCTTGTAAGGCCACTAACCCACTCATCCAATCACCTTTCAAAGGCCCTATCTCCTAATACTACCACCCTGGGGTAGTACTCAGGTCACACTATAGGCATGTCCAGGGCTGTATAGTGAGTGAGACTCCATCTCAAAAACAGACCAAGGGATTTGAAATACTTCCACCATATGTAAAATCTACCTAAGGACCAGCCAACACACCAAACAACTGCTCTTTCCTTACACATTAAATGCTGTGGTGTGTGTAGGAGTGGGGTGGGGTGGGGAGGCTAGGGCATCATCCATCCAGAATGAAATGGAAAACTTTTCTTTTTTTTGGTATCTCAGTAATACAAAAGTCGTCTCTTTCCACTGGCCTCTTGGGTTTACGTCCCCCCCCCCAATTGTTTGGCAGCTGGCCAGGGTCAAAGATAGAGCAGGCAAGTCTGACTGCTAAGTCCAAGGGTGCATTTACCCCCTGCTGTAGTGACATATTCACCTTGTCCACACCTGTGGCATAGACCATGCCCATTGGGGTAGAGCCAGGGCCGGATGTGACCTGGGGGAACTAAGGCTGAGTAGGGGGCTCAGAGAGCCCTCTTGCTTGCAGCACGGGGACAGGAGAACATCCGGAGGCATCCTTGGGACCAGAAGCCTGCTGGTGTTCATCTGTCTATGTTGTGAGTTATTTTTCACAATAAACATCTATTTGGCTTATTTGTTTCTCCTGATCCTTACTAAACATCAATATCTGGTGTCAGAAGTGGGATAGAGGCTAGCTGTGGTTGGCTATTCCTCTGAAGTGAGGTTCCTCATGTGGACCACCCAAGGCCAGACTTTGTGAGCCCACGTAAGGGGACATAACACACCCTCAAGCAGTGTGGCAGAGTTAAGCCTAATGTGGCCATGCCAGCTGCCACCTCTGTCCCACTCAAGGGACCCTACAGTGGGTTTTCTTCGAGGACCATATTCACTGAGCTCCGCAGGGGCACAGGGTCCTGGCCTGATGTGTGTGTGGAATCCTGGCTGAAGCGTTTCTTCTGAGTAGAAGGTACCATTTCTGAAGCCCCGCCACAGCCTGGACAGCAACACACTGGCAGCCCTGTCAGGCTTCCTGGGAAGCTGTGGGATGGGCCTTGGTTTTGACATCTGTGGCCCTTGGGGTCTGGTGGGGAGTCCCCAGTGGGAAGAGGCAGGAAAGGAAGGCACAGGCTCACTTGAGGTCTCCGACGGGTTTTGGCTAGTAGCCACCTTTCTGGCTGGCCTCTGGTGGTGGTGCAGGAGAGCAAGGGAGAGGTGTGCAGCCAGAGGTGCCCCTGAGGTTCATTAGCTAAGAATCACATTCTAACTTATGTCTTGGTCTTTCCATTGAATAGAAAATAAATAAGTAAAAAGGGCCTGGTAAGATGGCTCATCAGATGAAGGTACTTATGAGGCAAAGCTAGCTAATGATCTGTGTTCAATTGCCAGAACCCACGGAAAAGAAGAAGAGAACTGAGTCCACAGAGCTGTCCCCTGACTCCACGTGTGCCCCCACACATCACACAAGTAACAATTAGTTTTTAAAAGTAATAAATTGAGGTGTTGAATGGGGCTCAGTGATAGAGTGCATAGAAAGTGGGTGCCGGGTACTGGAGACTTAGTTCTACACTGTAAAAAGCAACACAACAAAGTTGGGACAAAGGCTAGATTTGCCAAACAATGTGATCGATGACTTTATCCTCATTAATTTTCTGCACTTCCTCTCCATAATTATATTGAGACGTAGCAGGCTTTCCAGTTACTTCCTGATTTCCCACGTCTCTTGTAAAGATTGAGAATCCATGCAAAATTAGAACTTAATATGAGTCAAAGTCTACAAGTGACAAATGCAGAACCCGGGTTGGACAACTGTGGCGGTGGGATGGGAAAAGCACCCAGCTTCTCCTTTTTAACTTTGCTGTTATGGTCCTTCCTCCAGACCTTTCAGCCGGTTTATGAAAGACAAACAGACAACTAAAAGCAAATAATAGAGACCAGAACAAGGATGTACAGCTTTTCTGTGTCACTGTCCAATGTAAACCCATTTTACTCCCTCACAAGGCAAGTGCACAGTCACACAAACACAAAGCAGGCACACTCCATCAGAAGACAGAACATGGTCAGAGACACAGTAGTCCATGTGTGACCCCACCAAGGCGCCTGTCTGCCAATGCTTGCCCTGCTGGGATGCTGACAGGTGCCAGTCACCTGGCAGATATTCCTAGAACACCCCTCTGCAGGCTTCCTGTCTCCTCATCAGGCCCCAGGTCTGATCTTCACCATCTGCTCTTTGAGATGTGTGTGAGCCTTATTCAACCCCACCAGCACATCCTGGTCCACCCATGAAGCTGAATGCTGTGCTCCCTTCATTTTTGGTTTTTTTAAGCTATAGCCTTGGCCACTGACTAAAGCCTAGCCCAGTTCTCCCTCATCCCAGAGGCCCAGGTCTTTGCACAAACTCTATTCAGAATCTGGGAAGCAAAAGCTCTAAACTTGAACACACAGATAGGATTGAAGAGTTCTTAAACCAGGGTGAAAAAAACCCTGACATCTTTATTTTCATCAATTTCCCATGAAAATGTCCTATGTCCTTCAGTGAAGAATATAGATAAGAAATCACAGATATTTGCACATTATATGACATTTTTGTGGTCATATTAAAATATTCTCTTCATAACCACAACTTTTCTAAGTTGATGGTTAATAAATATTCCTCCAGATCTTGTATAACACATATATAAGAAAGGAAATAAATACATTATGATTTATTTTTAAAAATTATGTCTAGGTAGGGCTCACTGTGTAACGCAGGCTGGCCTCCTAGGCTCACAAGCGCTGTTTCCACAGATAACATCATCCTGGCTATTGAAAATATTTTGATAACTCTATTTCAATATGGCCACTTTATTTTCCAGTCCTATGCATTTTATACTGTGCATTTATAGGTTCTGCGATGGTCTTTGTATAGGACACACAGTATCCCTGGTACGTGCCCTACCAGCACAGTTCACCATCATCTTCCCTTTACCTCCAAATTTTTTCTTCCTCTACCCTGTTCAAACATGTATAAAGGCCCCATACTGCCTTTAGCAGGACCAATTAATCTTCTTGCTCCTTCTCTATCTCTCTTTGGCTCTCAGATGAAGCCCAGAACCTTCTTTTAGCTTGGCCTAAACTTTAGCATGCTCTCCTCACCTTTTCTCAATCACACCCATAAAGTACACTCATCTAGTTATACCCTAACATCAGGCAAACCTTGAGGCCTCTTCATGTGGCGGCAAAACCACTCCCATAGGATGGTCAGCCCAGGAAGGTAATGTAAAGCCAGGGCCATGCCAAGCTCAAAGTCAGTCTGTAACTAAGTTGTTCCTGTGAAGACTACATTGTCCTGCTGCCTCGCCCAGTGGCCTCTGGTTGGCAAGCTCCTGTGATGGTAAAAGCATCAAAGTTATAAAACTTACCCAGAGAGAGAAAGAGAATCGCCACACACAGAATGCACGCCATCTGGACCGCCACAGTCTTTCAGGGCAGTGTCACCGAAGTTGCTCAGAAGCTGAGTGACAAAATTCTGTGCTGTCACGGCAAAGGTAAAGAGGAAGCTATGGTGTGGTTTTCAGCCCACTGAAAGACGAAGATGGTGTGCAAAGAGCAAACATGGTTACATTCAGAGTCACTCAGATTTGGGTGTGAAGTAACTAATGAGCTTCATGGTGAAGTAAACACACACAGACAAAAAGAAGCTGGGGCTCTTCCTCACTAAATATGAAGGAATTCCAGAAAGCTGAATGAATAAAAAGCACCGAGAAGTGTTCTACTTCCCTCTTGAGGGAAGAAACTTGAAAGGGGCCTCTGGAAAACACGAACTTGGGGTCACATGAGGTGTAGATGGAAACTCCAGAGGTAGGCTGCCTGGGGTTTGGAGCACAATCCACCCTTAGCAGCTGTGTGATCTTCAAAGAGTTAATCTTTTCTAACTCTCATCTCTAAAATGGGGCTGCTGCGTATAACTCACACCCCACGAGAGAGCCCAACAGTTCATTGGTTTAAAACACTTAGGACAGTATTTAGTCCACAGTAAGTGTTCAATGGATATTAGCTCCCACCATCACCATCAGAAGACCTCTAAGTGAACTTTTACCTTCCCAGGATGGGTCTGTAGACCAAGGATGGCAGAAGTTATCAGCCTTGGTCTCCAGGACCTGGTAAAATACAGATTGAGGTAGATAGTAGCAAATTATTCTGTTTCAGGGCACAGTAACAGGTAGAATCTTCATTGTTCTATTCACTCACTACCACCCACCTGTCTACCTACCCAAACATCATCTATTCATCTACCACCTATCCACCTATCCAGATATCCACCATCCATCCATCCATCCATCCATGTACCCACCCACCCACCCACCCATCCTACAATCATCTATCCATCCATCTACCATCTACCCACCATCTATCTGTTCACTCATCATCCATTCACCCATCTACCGTCCATCCATCCATCCATCCATCCATCCATCCATCCATCCATCCATCCAGTCTTTTCCCCCCCATGTTCTAGTGTTGTGGTAAACATACAAAGATATAATATTTGCAACCTTCCCTTTATCCTCAACAAATAGTGTGTGTGTGTGTGTGTGTGTGTGTGTGTGTGTGTGTGTGTGTGTGGTTTCTCTGTGTAACAAGCCCTGGCTGTTGTCACAGAGATCCACCTGCCTCTGCCTCCTAAATGCTAGGACAAAAGGCGTGTGCCTCCACACCTAGCCATGAAATGCCTTCTTAATCAGATGGCCACCAGTACAATGTGGCCACAATCAATGGGACGGACACGTAAAGACAAAGAAGGAAATTGGTGGGCAGAAGGGAAGATCAGGCTAGATGGGACTGGGATAAAGAGAAAGAGGAAAAACAGTTGGGGCACAGTTGGGAAATACTCTAGCATAGCAGGGAGGTGTTGACTGTCCCTGTTGATGACATTTAGGGCTAGTGTGGAGAAAGTGAGCCTATAGGTTGGCTGGGGCAGCTCTTAGTGGGTTGTGAGCCACTAATCTTGAAGAACAGGGAAACTATTGGGAGGGTTTTTGGCATGATTACAGCACAGTTTTTCTTTGAAAACAAAATTTCATATTATTGTTAACTGGTTGAAAGGTGTGAGGGAGATGGAGGGCTATCAATAAAAGGTAAGTCATAGATTTATTTATTTATTTATTTTTTGTAGTTGTTTGTTTCACTAATGATGAGTTCCCACATTGGGGATTTTAAAATAAAAATGGGATGGAGAGATGAAATATCAGATACTTACAGAGTCCCTCTACATGGCAAGATAACAAATGATGGAGAGCCTCACATTAAAGTACAGCCTCTCTTCTCTACTTGAGACAGTGAGGCCTGATGGAGGTGAGCAGGAGAGAACATGACAGATTGTCATACTGGGGAAAGGAGGGAGGTCCCTTAGGAGATGGCTACAGTTGCAGGAGGTAGGACATGTCAGGTTCAGGAAGAGTTAGTGGTTGAAAGAGGCTTCAGGACAAAGGCATTTTAAGGTAAAGTTCATTTTCTTAGTGGATGCTCACAGATCAGAACATCTACAAATGTGGAGAGGGAGATAATTAATGCATCCATCCACTCTTCATCTACCTATACATCTACTCACAGAATCATCCTGCCCTCTAGTTAAATTCATTAGCTGTGGTCTCTTAAATAAAACTAGTTCTCTGAAGCTAGTCTTCCCACAAGAGCTTTTATGAAAGATTCTGGACATCTGTCTTCAAAGTTCTGTGTAAGACCTGGTGGGTAAAGGAAGGGCAAGAAAGCTCCACCCCTCAGAACCAGGAATCCAGTTCAGTAAACATCTGAAGAGAAACAATAGAGGCCACAGGAGGAAGCCGGCTTGAGTTGTCCAGTGTATGGCCAGGCAAGAAAAATCCTAGCAGTGAACGGATAGAGAGGCTGGTTGGTCACCACGATCACTTAGAAGACACATGCTTTGAAGCAGGTCCTGGCAGGTCCAGTGCAATTGCAGGAGGTAAGAGGGGATAGGAAGGGAGATCCCAGAGACAGAGGCAGGGGCATGCTGGCAGTGTGTAGGAGAGCACTGACTGTCATGTCAGGCTGCCTAGGGCTGAGATTTCAATCTCACCCTTCAAGCTGGTAATTATAGTATCAGCCCAACTTGAAATGTAGAAGTTTGTCACCATTTGGCTAGAGATGTCATAGGCCACCTTGTGGCATTAATATTTTAGGCAAATATACATATCAGCAGTTACTACTGTTGTAACAAACAGCTACAAGACTAGGTGGCTTTCATTGATAAATATTTTTACTGTTGAGTCTATGGGTTAGCTGAGTGACTTCACTAAATGGCTTCAGGTGATGGGATCAGTAATGGCCTAGGATGACCTTGGGTTGGACAACTTAGTGCTTTGCCATGTGGCATACATATTTTCATATAAAGGGTCTCATAGGCCTAGTAGAAATATTCTGTCCTAGAAGAAGGCTCTTTAAGACTCAGGAAGTACACAACTCACAAGTCACAGGAAGTCCCTAAAATTTACCACATTGACAAGCCCTTCCCCATGCCCAGTATAAGCCACTAGGACACTAAGGAGAGGAAACTGAGCCTCCTGTTAAGTTGCACGAAGAACTCCAGGCTTCTAGCTTTCATGAGCTGCTACCCATGTTGGGGTGGGTGTTCCATACTCAGCTGCCTTATCTCTGTACCTGTAAGCCACCCCTTACCTATGAAATAAGTAACCTCAGTAAACTCACTGGTTCACTAGTTGGACTTTGGTGGTATTACTTTGGTTTGCCATTGGTTCCCATCTGGGGTGTGTGGATCAATGATACAATAATTGTGCCACAGACACAGTCCAAATGCAAGCAATAGATTAACAGGCTCTGCCTCTTTGTTGAAGGAAGCAGCAAAATGACCCAGCAAAGGGGTAGAGTAAAAACACTCGAGCATCAGTGCATCTGTCATGTGCAGTGAAGAGGGAATTAGCTTAGAAATAAGCATGAACCATGCTGTCAATAACATGGAGTTTCTACAGCCCCAAAATGTATCTGACCCAGTAAATGCGTGCGCTGAAACTTCAGATTCCTGGCTCTTGCCAAAATGTTTTTTTCTCTTTCTATTTTGGTTGTCTCCATTTCTGCCAGAATTGAGCATTGACAGAGTGATGTAGCTTCTTTTCTAGAAGAGAGGAGGGATGGGGGAGGGAGGGACAGAGGGAGGAAGGGAAAGAGGAAGAGAGGGAGGGAGGGAAAGCGGGAGCTTTCTGTTGTCAAGGAAAAGAAGAAGCAAAACAGAGAGCTATTCTTCTGCCATGGGAATCAATGTGTGGCAGCTGTTGAAAGGATGTAAGATGTAGTTTCTTTCCAGCAAGGAAGGGAGAGGACAGTGCAGAACAGGGGAGCTTAGAATGCACTGGAAGAAAAGCTGTCCCAGTTCCTGCAAGATAAATAAGAAGTTCTATTTTTCTCTCAGGCTGACACACTTCATATCATAAGCATCTAGGGCCCCAAAACGGAGACTTTTCTTTGCCAGGTGCAAGGCAGCTTTGTAGACTACCTAATGTGGCAGTGTGGTGGGCATTGCTGGTTCCATTTTACAGCCAAGTGAAAGGAGACTCCAAGCCCTGGGCGGATCTATGGAAACCCACAAGGTTAGAAAGCGGCTGGATTCCAATGCTGCTATGCTGGCTAGTTTTATGTCGACTTGACACAAGCTAGAGTCATTTTGGAAGAGGGAAACTCGACTGGAAAAATGCCCTTCTAGATAGACCTGTGGTGCATTTTCCTAATTGGCGATTGATGTGGGAGGGCCTAGCCCCTTGTGGATGGGGGCCACTCCTGCATGTGGTCCTGATGCAGGAAAGTGATCTGACCAAGCATGCCATGAGTAAGGAACAAGCCGTAAGCAGTGCCCCTTCAGGGCCTCAGCATCAGTTCCTGCCTCCAAGTTCCTGCCCTGACTTTTCTCAGTAATAGAGTGCAAGCTGAGAGTTGATACAAGCTCTTTCCTCCCCAAATTGCTTCTGCTCATGGTGTGTTCTTTTGGGGATGGTGATGGTGGTTGGTCCATCTATCCTCCCCCCCCTCCCTTCCACTCTCCCTCCACCTTTCTTCTTTCCTTCTTTCTTTCCTTCCTTTCCTCCCTCCCTCCCTCCCTCCCTCCCTCCCTCCCTCCCTCCCTCCCTCCTTCCTTCCTTCCTTCCTTCCTTCCTTCCTTGACAGGGTTTATCTGTGTAGCCTTGGCTGTCCCAGAACTCTGTAGACCAGGCTGGCCTCAAACTTAAGAGACCTGCCTGCCTCTGCCTTCTGAGTGCTGGGATTAAGGGTGTGTGTGTGTTGCTAATGGAAACAACAAAAAGTCTAAGGGCTCAGTGTAAACTGACTGCCATGCATCCCCTATAGCCCTGTAGTCTTCCCCTAACCTCTGACTTGCTGTCAGACAGCCTGTGGCTAAGCCCCACGGCTACCACCTGTTCAGAATACCAGCCACTTCACAAGAAGGGACCACTGTGATTCCAGTCAACCCTCTGTTGACGCCATGAAGAACCCAAGGCTCTGAGTAACACTGCTGCAAACTGGGCCTGTGGCCAAGGATGCAATCAGGTCTTACTCCCAGACCGTTTGTTCTGACTGCTCAATGCTCTGGCCCCATCAATACATTTACTATAAGGTTGAAGAAGTTTTCAAAGTGTAGACTGAATCCCTGTGGGCAAAGGCAAAGGCCAGGACTTGGCACAGAAGCAGGGTGGCACCACGGGTGGAGAGCTGGAGATAACACTTAGCTTCCCAAAGAAGAAAGCAAGGAGTCACACCAGGGATTCCTAGGTCATTTCTTCTTGCTAAGTGAACATTCCCCAGGGAAGGGCGACTCCATAGACTTCCTGACTGACAAGTGGCTTTGATGAACTGTTTAGAGGAGACACTCAGAATAGGCCCTAAATAGAAGGAAGGAGTGGGGACAGGAAGCTCCCGTACCCACCCTTTAGGGACAAATACCCATCTGTTGCAGCTTACTAAGTCTGCAAAGTTCAAGTGACCATTGTACTACACAGCCAGCTTAAAAACTTATTAAAATTATATTTGTACGTATGTTGGTGGGGTGCACATGTGGCATAGTACACACATGGAGGTTGTTGCTTACACAGTGGGTTCTGTGGACTGAATTCAGGTACTCAGACCTGACAGCAGGTACTTTGAGCCTGATAAGCCACCTTGCCAGGCCTGCTCTCCCATCCTTTTGTCCCAGTTTCAAGCCATACTAGGGATATGTAGCCCGGACCAGCCTCAAACTCACTATGTAGAACAGGCTGACCTTGAACTAACTCTTGGCAATGCTTGTGGCTCAGCCTCCCAAGTTCCATGATCACGAGGGTAGAACACCACATCCCACTACTGCCTTGCAGGATGCAAACCACTAATATAGAAGTTAAAAAAGTTTGTGATGCCATGGGAGCACTGAGCCCTTCCATGTTTTTATACAACCCCCGGCCCCCAATTCTGCAGCTGTCTCGTTGCTCTGATCTCTGACTGCTTTAGATGCTCTGTATGAATAGTTCTTGCATCTGTCTTATTTCACATGGTGTAATGTCATTAAGGTTCAATCATGTTGCAGCATACTCAAGGATGTCTGTCTGTCTACCTACCTTTGTATTTTGGTGTGTGTGTTGGGGGAAGGCAGTCTCATGCACCTGTGTGAGAATAAGCATGCACATGGAAGTAATTTGGGTCTTCCCTGATCACTCTCCCACTTAGCTTTTTTTGGCACTTACAGTGGAGCTCTCTAGCCAGAAAGTCCCTGGGACCCTCTTGTCACTGCCTTCCCAGTTTTGGGATTACAGGCACGTGCTGCCATGCCCAGCTTCTACATGGTGTCCAGGATCAGAACCTCATGCTTGCATGGTACTTTACGATGTATACCATATGTGTACCCCCCCCCCCGGTTTCCTTTTTAAAGGCTAAACAATATTCCATTTTGTTTACTTGTTCATCTGCTGATGGAAATTCAAGTTGCTTCTACCTCTTGGCTATTGTGAATATAATGAACATATGTGTCTCTTGGAGACACTGCTTTAAGAACATATTTTTTAGGACATATTCCCAGAAGTGGGATTGCTAAATCATCTGGCAGGTCTATTTTTAATCTCTTAAAGAACCTCCATACTATTTTGCATAATGGCTGTACTTTACATCTACACCAACACAGCGTATTCCAACTTTTCTGCTTCTTTTTAAGATTTTTCACTTACATGGTGTGTGTGTGTGTTTGTGTGTGTGTGTGTGTGTGTGTGTGTGTGTATGTGTGTGTGTATACACGTGCACATGGATGTACACGGTCAAAAGAGGGCATTGGACCATCTGGAGTTACAGGCATTTGTGAGCCACCCAATGTGGATGTTAGAAGCTGAGTCCTTTTTTGGTTTTTCAAGACAGAGTTTCTCTGTATTGCTTTGGAGCCTGTCCTGGAACTAGCTCTGTAGATCAGGCTGGCCTTGAACTCACAGAGATCCACCTGCCTCTGCCTCGCAAGTGTTGGGATTAAAGGCGTGTGCCACCGCCACCCAGCCAATAATCAAATTTCTTACAGTCTGAATATTAACCCTGTATCACATATATGATGTGTAAATATTTTCTCGTTTGACGCAAGAACAAATTTAACACTTGATATGGTTCCATTTGCCCACTTTTTGATGTTGCTACTTACATTTTTGTTGTCATACCCAAGAAACAATGATCAAATCCCAAGTTTGGAACATTTCCCCATATTTTCTCCTGGGATTTTTTATAGCTTTTATCATTGACATCCAGTCTTACCAGCATGCTTTGATAACACTCTGATCTGACATTCCATTGCTTCCCCAACCATCAAAGGACTCTAGATAACCATAGTAACCAGTCCTACTGGCTCCAGGTATTTGAGAAGGCATAGAATTGGAAGGACTTGGGTGAGCAGTAGAACAGGACCTCAGCAGAACCCGCACTCCATACATGGAGTGCATGTTCATCCTGCTGTTTTCCTTTCAGACTTTCAATGTGTTTTGTGTGTGTGGTTTTTGCTTGTTTGTTTGTTTTTATTTTCTTTCTTTCTTTCTTTCTTCCTTTCTTTTCTTTTCTTTTTTTTTTTTTTTTTTTTTTTACAGGGTTTCACTGTGAAGCTTTGGCTGTCCTGGAACTCGATCTGTAGTTCAGGCTGGCCTCAAACTCATAGGGATTCACCTGCCTCTGCCCCAAACAGGCTGACATGATTGTGCCTAACCTCTCTGAAGCCTGCCCCTTCTGTGATCATGCCCATTTTACAAACTTTCACCTCACTGATGCGTCATTCCACAGGGCCTCCAAGTATGGTGCAAGCATGGTCCTCCAATGCCATCTGTGAATATAAGCATCTTAATGGCAGCCACTGATGGTGTGGTGGTCCTGTCATACCCAAATCATCACATAGTTATCACTCCAGCATCCCATAAGCACTGTACTTACAGGAAGCAGAGTGACTGCCATTCAAGAACCTGCGCTGGAAGCTCCTCAGGGTGACCAGAAGATGAGACCACATTGATGTGGGCACTGTCCTGGCCATAGCCACAATTGCCCAGTCCTCAATTTTCTAATAGACTATCAGAACATCTGTCAGACAGCCTCTTAGACCTAGTTGGTAAGGCTGCATCCCTGGAGTCTGGAGAAGTACTAGTTAGGTTTCTGCAGCAGCCAGTATGAGAAAAGGCCCAGGAGCAGGCCTGTGGTGGGTGGCCAGCCTCATCCAAGCTTGAGCACATGGCAGGTATGTGAGAAAGTTTTGCTTTTGACATTGAGATGGAACAGTTTTAGTAAGAGTAAAGGGCTGACCAAGCCAGGCTCTGCCTACATCAGTGTATGGACTGGAGGGAATGGAAGGACAGGCCATTTGACAGCAGATCATTGAACTGCAGGATGTGAGTGACTGCCACATACACCCCCTCTGAGTAAGTCACATGAGGTGGTTACTAAATGCAGGGTACAAAGCAAGGGTCAGAGGAGTGCCGGTCCAGGAGGTGGGCTGTGGGTGCCTGCTGAGCTGGAATAATGCAGGAGGAGCTACTGGCATCTGCTCCTGCCCATTTCTGCAGGGGAACCGTGTGGTTTTAATGTTGCATAGGCTGGTGCCTTCTGGAGTTGGGACTCCAGAGTGAGTCAGAAAAACAACCTGTTCCAGTCTCAATCTGGTCACAGAGTGTATGTGTTTCCTCATCTGCAGAGAGGAATGGTTTCCAACTTCTCTTTCCTGAAAGAGACCTCTAAAGGTCATGGGAATTCAGCAGGGCACGAAGAGGGCCCCGAGCAACAAGGTCCCAGGCCCTACACCTTTCTGCTCGCTGGGGACCTCATCATGGAGGTGACAGCTAATCTTGGTTGCCAGCTTGACTACATCTACAACTAAAACCCAGGCCGATGGGCACACCTGTGAGGGATTGTTTTCATAATTAAACCATTTGAAATGGGAAGACCTGCTTCTAATCCAGATCTTTTGAGGTGGGAAGATCCACTTTCAATCTGGCCACACCTTCTGGTGGTAGCCTGTATGAGGACATGAAGGAAGGAAGCTTGCTCTTGCTGCCAAGCCTATTACTTCACTGGCATTAGAGCCTATTTCTTTTGGGATTCCTTCATGAAACCGAAGACCAGCTGAGGTATCCAGCTTCAAGATTAACAACTTCAGGATTCCTGGACCTTCTGTTTGTAGACAGCCATTTATTAGACTAGCTGGACCACAACCTAAGCCATTCTAATAAATCTGCTTTATATATGTATGTGTGTATTCATTTTATGTTATGTTCCTATAGAGAACCCTAATGAATTCTATGAAATACAGATGTTTCATTGAGGTCAAAATTTACAGCGCTGTCTCTCTTACAACCTCTACTGCTGTCCAAAATTTTTTTTATTCTTTTTTGGGTTTTTTTTGGAGGCAGGGTCTCTCACTGGATAGGAAACCACCTGTCCCTACCAATTCCTTAGTACTAGAAGTGCGTGCTACCATGCCCAGCTATATATAAATATATTAATTTTATATTATGCTTGAGTGTTTTGCCTGCATGTGTGTACGTGCACCACATGCGTGCACAATGCCCACCAGAGTCCAAAGAGGGCATTAGATCCCCTAGAACTGGAGTTGCAAATCGACATAAGCCACCATGTGGGTACTTGGAATTGAACTGGGGTCCTCTGCAAGAGCAGCTAGTCCTCTTAACCATTGAGCCATTTCTTCAGCGCCACCCCCCCCCCAAAAAAAAACCTCCTATGGATTCAGAGGATTGTGTTCGGGTCCCCACGCTCGAAAGGCAAGGACTTTACTGACCGAACCACCTCGCTAGCCTGACAATGCTTTTACAGGATTTGAAGAGATCAAAGGGTACTGACATTGCACCTGGAATTAGCCGCAGTTCCTCCTGCTGGTGAGAGGAGAGCCCACAGAAGCCAATATCAACTTCCTCACACAACTTCATTTAAATTAAACTTCCTTTAATGAAATAAAAAACAAAAACAAATGGTGCATTGCATAATATTTGTGGCCACAGTATAAAACAACACAATTAGTTTGTATAACATTGGATACGGACAAAAATACACAAGACCTTCTCTTTTGTCTACTGAAAAGTCTGCAGATCCTCGTGTTATACTCTAGAAAAGAAACCCAACCTTGTTCTCCTAGTGACCCGCACACATGTGTGTCACTGAGAATATGGTCACACATCAGAGGAGAACTTACCTAAACCCTAGTTCCCTTCTTCCTTGTTGTCATCAGTGAAGCTAAAAACAAAAAAACATTTCCCCCGAAAGTAGCGAGTCTGTAGTATTGCTTATTGTTCCTGCTCCAAGGGCGCAGTCTTTGGCTCATAGATGCCGTAACAAAATCATGGCTGCAGGCAGTCTGCAAAGCAGGAGGCAAAAGCCACCAGAGAAACAGACAGAGGTCTGGGCAGGAGGGGGCCGTGTGGCTGGGAGGGGAAGACACAGACATCGGGACATTTCTAAATGAGGAATTAATCCAGCTGGTGAGTCAGGGTGCCAGCATATCCCATGCATGAAAAATTTGAAAAGTTGTTAAAAAGCCAGTTTGTATTTTTCTTATTTTTTAAAAAAGTGAATCGTGTGTGTAAACATCATAAAGTAAACAATTTAAAGTAATTTCTAGGCTTCAATCTCAATGTAGCTTAGGCTCTTTCGGGGGGGAGGGGTTGCAATTAGGGGAAGAAAACCTAACCTTCTATAAAATTTCTCTTTAAGAAGTGCAATTTTACCTGCCAAGGCCTGGCTCAGCCTTCCCTTCTGTCAGACCAATACTTGTGTGTGTGTGTGTGTGTGTGTGTGTGTGTGTGTGTGTGTGTATGCTCAGGAAGAGCACTTCATGAGGAACCCTATTTGGTACATTAAGTGTGTTTGACCACACTTAAAAAGACTCACATCCCAGAATGTTGATAGTCCCAAAAGGAACTAGGTCCTGGGGTTTCTGGCCCCTCTCCCAGCCCTAAGCAGCTTGGGGGTTTAGGCATGGCCAGTAGATGAAGGCCAGAGCCTCAGCAATTCAGGCTCAAATCTCAACACCAGTTGAGATAAAGGGAAAGGTAGGCCCAAACACTAATGTGTCTCACCATCAAGGTTTTGCACAGGTTATCAGTGGCTTTATGGACACCCAGGCCCAGCTCACCCAAGGCTAAGTGTCTTTCTCCTCCTCCTAAGGAAGGCTGCACTGCACTACAATGGCCCTGATCTTCAGTAACTGCAGGGTTCAAAGGCTGTTGCTAATGAAGTACCTGGTTCTACTCCCCTAATTCCTGTTTGTACAGTCACCTGCACCCCACCTTTGAACTAGCAGTAAGGAAGTGACATATAAAAATATCCATATCTTCCAAGCCCCCGCCCCCTCTGGCCTCTCTTGCTTGGGTGGGGTGCAACTGCTGTCTCTCTTCTTGCTACTGACTTTAAACTTGGACCCTACATGGGCTGGACCGGCCAGCTCAGACCTCATCACAGGAGCAGAGCGGCGAACACAAAGGAGGGGCTCGGCTCATGCTGGCCCATGTTGACAAAGAGCTGCATGTGAATGGCCATCTCCTTGTATTACTTTATTGCTCAAAACAAAGGACTCTTCCCACACACACTTTGGAAGACAATAGTGTTAAATCCTTCAGAGCCAAAGAGGGTACCAGTTGGTGGTGAGCCTTGACACCCAAGGGAGGCTGGTGGAAGGCCTGTGCTGGGGTGAGAGACTCTGGGTGGCTGAGGCTCTGATGGAGCTGGCACCGGGGACCTGGAAGGTGTGTCTGTCCACTGTCCTAATTCCTGCTGTGCCCAGTCAGGCAGAGCCAGCTGCTCTCAACCCTATTTTACAGGCCATTCACATGACAGTAAATTGCTGGGTTCCCTTCATATTCCTAATAGGAAGGCAAACATCCACAAAATACACCCCTCTTCACTACCCCCTGCAGGGATCTTTGAAAGACTTCAAGGACTGAAAAGGTCATGGAACACGCACACTTGCTCTAGGCAATTTCTGATTCCTTGAAGTCAGTCAGTATTGCAGGCAGCAATCTGCTTCTGCGTGAAGGAGCTCAAGAGGCAAGTGAAGGATGTGGCACACCGTGGCTCCCACACGGCAACAGTGCCTCTCATGAAGTGACAGGGCACGTTCAGATGCCCTCTGGTGCCACTCTCCCTGGGGTCCCTGGAGCACAGTGGCCTCAGAACTACCAGGGAGGGAGAGCATCTATTTCTTTCCTTGCCCTAGTGTCCTCTTGCTCACAGACCTTCTGCCCTGGACAGAGGTGGAGGTGGATTTTTCTTCATATTCATTCTTAAGGCTAAGGTGGCGAGATAAGGTGCTTGGTGGAAAGCCAAATTCTAGACTCCAGGGCTGCCATTTCCTCACTCTCACAGAAATAAACCCGAAAATGGAAGGGGGCAGAGAACAAGGGAAAACACAAAAGGCATATGGATCAAGAAGTCATAGACTCTGAGTTTAGGTTCTAACATAGTTTAAACTCCTGAAAATGGGGGATGGGCAGGGTAGTCACGCCACAGCTTGCCTTGGCGCGGGTCTTCATCAGCTCTGAGCCAGCATGGAGGGTAGCAGGTAGCAACTGTCCAGACGCCAGCCCCTTGCTGGCTCTCCGAAGGGCAGGTACCCTCTCACCCATGATGACCAACTCTGAGCACCTTCACCTCTCCTCACCACAACCCCTCACATCAAAAGTGATCGACACACACAAATCAGAGGCTCCAGAAGCCGCTAGGAGAAAACTAACCATTAAAAAGCTGCAGCTGGGGAAACACACACTCCATTGTTACATATCAGAAAGTGCCGTGGGAAGAAGAGCCGTGTGCTGGTAAACATGTCCGCGCTCAGAACTTGACATGCAGAAAAGAGAGAGCGCCAAGTCCCACCTGAGATTAGAGAGGACTGGTTTTAGTGTAACACACTTTGTCTTAAAATATCACTGGTCCTCTTCTCACCCCACCACTCCTACAATGTCCCTCTGTCCCTCCATCTCCACTTAATGCTTAATCCATCTCCATGGACATGAGCCTGCGGCGCTCCCGACGAGTCTCCCGCACCTCCTTCTTACAGCACCAGTGGGAACTGCAGTACCCGATGAGGCAGGACAGGAGTCCGATGACTGTAGACAGGCCCACACCGATAAGTAGCGGGTACTTGAAGGCATTCAGCACTGGGGCAGGGGAGAGAAAGTGGAAGGGTTAGTGCCCAGAGGGAGGGTGCTAGGAAGCACTGGCTCTCTCCTTCCATTGCACACCCCCCAATCCAGTCTCTGCAGAGATCAGAGCTCATAAATCCCATATCCTGCACCTGGCACGGGACTGAGAAAGGAGTGGTCCAGCTCTATTGTAGAAATGAGCACACGTCCCCCAGTCATTCCTTCGGAGCTGGGTACACAGTAAAGAGATTTTACTTGATGCCTTTGAATGTCAACTTCTTTTTAGGGTTTTGGCAGAGAGATTGATTTTTAAAAGTCAGTATAAGGGCACCACACATTGAGCAGCAGATGCATCCTCTAAGAAAAAAAAACTGAATAAATCAATTCTATGCATCAAATAACTGAAGTGTACTAAAGATGCTATTTTAAGTAACACTATAGTAAATTATCGAGCAAAGTGAATAATCACTCCCCTTCTTGTTTGGTAAATCTGGGTTTTCATATGGAGCGCCTTCAAGCAGAGTTTAAGATGCAAACGAGGCAGAGATGACAGAAGTTTAGATCCCACACCGGGAGTGCCATCTTCCCGCCCACTAAGCACCAGAATTTTGTGTAGATGCTGCCTCCACCCAAGTCCTTAACGCCTGGAATGATCTAATTTTCATAACAGCCCCATGGGAGACTACTGTCATATTTTTCAGGATAGTGACTAGAACGCATTGTGGAGTTCTGTCCTCTAAGCAGGGCGTGGCTGTTGCCACCTTCAAGTTGGGCTTGCTGTGCTCACCAGCATAAGGCCCTCTACTCCAGTGTACAAGTGGTTGTACTGGTGTGTGTGTGTGTGTGTGTGTGTGTGTGTGTGTGTGTGTGTGTGTGTGGGTCCTCTTCAGTGTAGCTGCCTGTATGCTGCCCAAACTCCAGTGACACCAATAAACCCATTGGGCCACCAAACTGGCCGTGGGTGAAATCGTTTCTTTGGCTAGTCATTGTTTTCACCTGCAGTGACTATATGTCACTCCCCAAGAAAGGTCACACAACAGAATGACTAAGTGACCTGAGGAGGAGCTGGAGTTGGAAGGCCCCTCTCCTCAAACTGATTTGCTATTAGGGAAATACACTCTTGGTCCAGGCTTCTCCTGACCCTTGTAGCATCTGGAATCAATTCTCTCCATGGAGTTGTTCCAAGTGTCATAACTTTCTGAAGCTTTCACAGGGCAGACTGGTTTCTTGAGAGTAAAGGAACAAGTGTCCAGCTCTGAGATGCTCAAGGGGCAGAGATCTGATTGGTTAGGTCGGTCTGGGTGGGGTGGGGTTGGTATGGGTCAGTAAAGCTGAGAAACACTCTCCCACCTCAGGGTTCCAAGAGGTCCAAATTCTGTGCTAGTTATTTTCCAATAATGTAAGGTAAGGGGAGGTAGAAGTGAGATCAGGAGTTCAAGGCCAGCCTTGAGTAAGAGTGAATTTAAAACAAGCTTAGGCCACGAGAGATCACAACTCCAAACAACAACAACAAAAAGCAGCAGGTAGGCAAGAGTAGTCATTCCTTAATCTACAGTCTCCCCTGGAGACCTCTCTGCCCTCCACGGCACAAGCCATGCCAACCTTAGGATACAGCGAAGTGGGTTTCCATAGAACCACAGAAGAGCCCAGGCTCCTAAACATCCTTTCCCAGTGGTGTCACCAGGCCAGGGCTACAAAGCAAGGAACTTGCAAAACTGCTTTGGCCTGAGCTAGGCCCAAGAAAAAAAAACAAGCTGGACCAAACTATGGAAGTCTGGATTCTACATGCTGTAGCAAAACACAAGAAGGGATTCTAGACACCCAGGGAGGGAGCTCACCATCCATCTTCACAGTTATAAAGATGGGCCTGGAGTGGATCTCGGCTTCCCTCTGCCAGGAACCTGTGGGTGACCTCACCCACGGAGTCACAGAACAGTAGTAGTTGCCAAAGTCCTGGTCCTCAGAGCCATGCACTTGCAGCAAGAATTCCAGCGTGCTCACTCGCTCCAGGCTGAGAGTACTCTTCCAGTCCCTCTGGCCTGTAGTCACGACTCCCTTCCGGTCCAGGGAGGATAGGAGGACGGGATCCTTGTCCAAACCAAAGGAGTGTACTGCAAACCAGGACACATCGAAGGCCATGTCATCTGTGGATTACCAAGCCAAAGCATGGCGGTCAGTGAGTGAGCAGAAGTGATGTACACATTCCCGTGTCTGTAACCCTCAATCCAGGCTGGATCTGTTATTTACAAACCCTCAGCAGCCTGCCATGGGGAACTGTCACATTCACCCCTGTGGCAAGGCCACGCAGTCACAGGTAGTAGCGTACGAACTTATGAGAAAGTGTCCAACCTAACCACCGCCACAGGAAGAGGACTTGGGGTCTCTGCCTCCCACACAGTCCTGTATGTCAAGCCCTGGACATTTGAAGCAGAAGGACTGGGGACTGGAAAAACTGCAAGGTTGAAAGAAGAAAATGGGCATAAAACGAACTGCACCAATTTAAAGCTGTAGACTGTCTGGATTTCATTGTTCACTGTAGTTTTTTGTTTGTTTGGTTTTTTTTTTTCTTCTTCTTCTTCTTCCCCCGTTAGAAGTGTTTTAGTTCAAAACAAGAGGGGGGAAAAAAAAAAAAAATCAAGCAGAGAAAATTGAACACAGTTAATAGTCCCAGAGAGCAAGCTGGTGGAACCGAGATTCTAACAGCCTCAAATGAGTTAAGATGGGCAACAGAGAAATGGGGTGGTAAAGAGAATGTGGAAACTGAGGTCACATGCTAAACCCAGGCCCCCTTGCCCGTACCAACCAATACCAGCTGTTGAGAGGAGAAATTCATCCACAAGGCATGTGAGGGCTGTGGAGCATCAACACAATTACATCTTAAATCTGCTTGACAAAATTCCCTTTTCAAACAACAAACAAACAAAAAGCCCACTGAGTACTGAGCGCAGGGCTGTGCTGTGCTGGGCATGTGTACTGCTGGTAAGTCACACCCCTGGCCCGGGACTTTTTACATCAGTTTCTGCTGAACAACAAAAAATAACTCTCATTCATTCAGTGACAGTACACCAGCAACTTTGGAAAACACATTATGAGGCAAACAAATGTTATCCAGACCCACGTAAGACAGAATGAGTGGAACTAAAAGTAGGCATTTCCTAACGTGTCCAAATGATACTCCCTTCTCGGCTCACAGCTAAAGCAGACCACCCCTCTCCTCCACCCACCCATTCCGTACTTCAGCATAAACAGTTTCCAGTGTGTAAGTCTCTGGGACCAGCTTGGTGGGCGTGGAGAAAGTACTACAAACCGCCTCATTTCCCCTCAGTGCCAGGCACAGTAGGCTCTTCTACCCAAGGGAACTCTGCTGTCAGGTACAAGCCTGCAGTGGCTACTAAAGATAAGGCATGTGTCCCCATCATTTCATTCCCCACTATGCATCATAGGAGGTGGGGTGAGCTAGCCTGGGCTAGAACCCCAGTACCTACTGGCCACATGACCTGAACAAGCCAGGTTAGCTCACTGCAATTTAGAGCACTTACTGCTCTTGCAGAGGACCCTGGTTCAGTTCTCAGCACCCATGTCAGATGGCTAACAACTGCTTGTAACTCCAACTCCAGGGGATCTGACACTCTCTTCTGGCCTAGACAGACAGACAGACAGACAGACAGACAGACAGACAGACAGACAGACAACGACACTCTCACTTGTATATAGACACACACAGACATACACATACAAAATAAACCTAAAAAAAAAAATGCTACTAACAGCACGGGCAAATACTGAAGAACCATGCCTGGACCACAGTGAGTGCTTAATTAGTGACTGCCTTCATATCCACACATGGCGGGACAAGCACATGCAGCTAGGAGGAAGGGCATGACTATCTGTTGTCAAGGCTGTGGTTCCCTCATGAGGACAGCTGTTGTGCTGAGTTTAC
Source organism: Cricetiscus sungorus (assembly GCA_030556225.1). Lineage (NCBI taxonomy): Eukaryota > Metazoa > Chordata > Mammalia > Rodentia > Cricetidae > Cricetiscus > Cricetiscus sungorus. Next base: position 6,416,449 of record JANBXA010000141.1, read on the forward strand.
CACCCACACTGGTGCAGGTACTAGATGCTCACACTCACAAACCATACCTCTCCAGAGCCACCATACTTGCTAGAAATGCCTCCAAGAGGCTACAAGACAGTGCTAACTTCAGACACTCAGCCTCTAGACAATGAAAGCCCAGCTCCTGAACGTCCCTCAGCTCCAAGCACTATTAGCATGGTCATGGGGGCTCCATTCCTTTGTACCCTCACAGCACACTCTGGAGAAACCTCGATGACTCACACTTCCCTCTGCTTTGCTTCAGAGCCTGACCGTGGCGCCACCCACTCTTGGCTGCTCCCACCCTGCCTTGGTACAGGAGTGTCTTGGCTCTTGGCCTACTTATGCAAGTTTCCCACAGAGAATTCCCTCTCAGAGCCCATAGGATGAATGAAAAAGGAAAAAAAGAAAGGAAGATATTACAATTTGTGTTTAATTATTCAGAATCTTCCACCCACACAGACCAAGCGTGCAAAGTTCAGGGAAATTGTGATTTACAAGATACCAGCTACCTATAGCTTTTGCGATTACACTGGAAAAGTTTTACATGAAAGGTACAACTGGCGACCTATTAATTTGCTGAGAAAGGGCACTCGGTCAGTTTATTTCTGAATATATAGTAAAAGAGCTTTAAAACAACACTGCTTGTTCTATGCAAACCTTTAAAGGGGGTTGCTTGCCTTTCCCTCCAATCTTTTCTACTCTTTCTTTCATTTCCACTTTCAAAGGTACTTTTGTGTCTCCATACTTCCCAGCTTCAGTACAGTAGGCCTCAGAGCCAGTCTCTTCATGCCTTACCCCAATGAATAAGCTAAGCAGCTCCAGGTGTGTGTGTGTGTGTGTGTGTGTGTGTGTGTGTGTGTGTGAGTGTGTGTGTGTGAGAGTGTGTGTGTGTGAGTATGTGTGTGTGTATGTATGTGTGTGTGTGTGTGTGAGTGTGTGTGTGAGTGTATGTGTGTGTGTATGTGTGTGTGTGTGTGTATGTGTGTGTCTGTGTGTGTCTCTGTGTGTGTGTGTCTGTGTGTGTGTGTATGTGTGTGTGTGTGTGTGAGTGTGTGTGTGTGTATGTATGTGTATGTGTGTGTGTGAGTGTGAGTGTGAGTGTATGTGTGTGTGTATGTGTGTGTGAGTGTGTGCGTGTGTGTGTATGTGAGTGTGTGTGTGTGTGTGAGTGTGTGTGTGTGTTGTGTGTGTGTGTGTGTGTGTGTGTGTGTGTGTGTGTGTGTGTGTGTGTGTGTGTCGGGGTGGGGGTTCTTTTCCTTTCCTTCTGCAAACTCCTTTCTCCCACCTCCAAAGCACATGGACATTTGAGAACAAATGTTGGTATCATCAGGAAACCGTGCCTGCAGGTCAAACGGAGCCTCCCTTGTTCTGATGAACAGTTTTCCTCTCCTCAGCCATGCTTGTTCATACTGTCACTCACTGCCACTTCCCTGTGACTGAGGCAGGGCTGAGCGGCTGAGACCATCTGACCCACAGAGCCAACACTATCTCTTCCTGCTCCCTTCATAGGGAGCATATGTAGACCCGGAACTGGTAGCCGCCACCTGAACCTTTGAACAGAAGTCCTGAAAGAGCCAGGATCCACCCCTCGGTGGTGGCTACCCAGTCGATTACTTCCAATACTGGTGAGGCCTGCATGGGCCACCATCCCTACATATCAACACTGCCCCTTCACAGAACAAAATCTGCCTGCCTGCCCCCAGGGCCAGATTTCCAGGGGTCTACACACAGAAACACATGAGAACTCACACAATTTGGCTGTTCCAAAGTGCATGACTTTGTTAGGGATGGGGTGGGGCGAGTCAGTGTCAGGGTCACAGGGGAGTAAGGGAGAAGGGCAGGCCTCAGCAAGCTAGGTTCTTCACAGAACCTTTGAGAAAAGGCAAAGGTGGGTACAGTGCTGCTCAGCAACAGGGACAACACCCTAATGCCTTAATGTTCCTTCAAGACCAGAGGAACCAATGAGAGAGGGGCATCACCTGGTTGCTAAATGCACCAAGCAGAAACTGTATGAGGGATGGGCCCACAATTCTGCGGCATCTGTTGGCAAGGCTAATAGTTTCTGTAAAGATTCATAGAGCTAGGGATGTGGCTTGGGACCGGCTTAGCATGTGCAAGGTTTCACCTCCAGTACAATGGGAGAAAGGGCTTTAGGGAGCTATCCTTCACGTTCTAAAATCTGCCATTCTTCTTCTGGTCTGTATTTCTCCATGGGTGTCCTTAACTAGGCTACGAGCTCTCTGGGGCAGTCCTTGCACATGCTCACTGCTCTATTTCCAGCATCTACAGCCACTCTTGTGTTCTGAAGGAGCTCAGAATCAACGAATGTCTGACATATAAAAGGAGGAGGAACCTGTGAGTGGGCCTCAAACCAGGCCACAGCAGACCACAAAGAGATCTACTGACTGCCCTGAAAAGTGTTTTCAAATCTCACAGCAGATATGCGGCCTCACAGAACCAAGACAGCACCAAGTCAGGAAAAGTGGTGTCCTGGCTAGTCTTCTGTCAGTTTGACACAAGCTAGAGTTATCTGAGAGGAGGGAACCTCAATTGAGAAAATGCCTCCATAAGATCCAGCTGTAAGGCACTTTATTAATTAGCCATTGATGGGAGAACGCCCAGTCCATTGTAGGTGGTGCCATCTCTGAGCTCTACAAGAAAGCAGGTTGCACAAGCCATGGGGAAGCAAGCCAGTAAGCAGCGTCCCTCTATGGTTCCTGCTCTGTTTGACTTCCTGTCCTGACTTCCTTCAACGATGGACTCCAATGTAGAAGTGTAAGCCAAATAAATAAATCCTTTCCTCCCCAACTGGCTTTTGGGTCATGGTGTTTCATCGCAGCAACAGAAACCCTACCTACCTAAGACAAGTAGAGATCAACAGACATCCAAACCCTAGTCCCTACATCTAAGTGACACGGTGAGAACGAAGGGGGTACCTGGATCCAGCACTGCTCCTTCCAGAGTGACAATACAGAACAACTTGATGAGATCTCCCCGGGTGACTGACGGTGTGTCTGAGTGCACAGAGGCATTAAATATGGGACCTGGAAGAGAGTGACATTTAAGTTGCATTATTCTCTTTCACACAAGTTCAAATTCCATTCCTGAAGCTCCAATAGCATCTAAATGCAGTTCTGTTTCCTGGGAATTGGTCTAGGGAAATCATAAAACAGGTATTCAAAGATCTCTCTTCTCTATTCAGAAATGCTTGCATTGGGCACACCTACCTGAATTCAGTTCTGATTAAATCCGAACATTGGTAGGATGTGCTCACCTCCCAGCTGTTAGGCTTAGGTGCCTGGTTTAGGGTAGTTCAAACTAGGGTTAGAGACCACAGGTCCAGGGACTGAACCACATGTGCTTTTGGTCTCAGTTGGGTGACTGACCTTAGTATGTTCTGCCATACTGTACTGATGGGGTCAGAGAACCCAGAGTTAAAGGGCCGAGACCCAGTTAGGAAACAGGTTTCCTAACAGATCCCCAACAACAGCAATGCTTAGATAAAGTATATTGGGGAGCACTGAGAAAATGCTAGAATTTCAGGGGAAACACACACAGCTTGGAGAGTCCTTTAAAAGACCAACCAAATTGGGGAAGGCCAGGTGCATATAGGAGTGCTCTACTTTTGGGTCAATTTTGCTGTGAAACTAAAATTATCTCAACCCCATCCCCCAAGAATACAGCAGCCTAATGATTACTGGGAAGCTGAGGTAAGGCTTACTTGAGGAATAGGGACATTCCTGTTTCCTTGTTCAGATTGCTGGAAAGGAAAATGTTGTTAAGCGTCCGTAAAAACTCCTCACCCAGGAGTGTGTGTGTGTGAAAGGTCACACTGTCATGAGGCAATGAGCTGAGTAAGTCTATCTCTATTTTCACTTTAATTTGATGACTCATAAGGAGACACGAAATTGCTTTCCTAGCACTAAGAACATGAATCAATCGTGTAGTCTGAGGACAAAGGTAAATAAGGGGCTGCTTACGGAGGTAGGCCTGTTAGGGAGACCTGGGGACTAAACTTCAGAGGGCCGAGAACATGGCAGGATGGCAGTCCCAGGGGACAGCCTCTCCTCCAGATGCCTCAGCTCTGGCCCTGGCTCTCTTAGGTTCTCACACTCTGGCCCTGCTCTGCCCACAGCTGTGTGGGGGACAGGGCCAGCCTCACTGTTCTGGACAAGTCCTGTGGAAATGACTGGATATGTTGTTTCTGTCGGCTCAGGGTGTCAGTGGCCATGGGGAACAAGGGATTATAACTTTCCGTAGATTAGAAACTTCACAGTAGTAACTCCACTAAGGCTTTCTTTGATAAAGTGTTCAGGCCCCTTCTATGAGAACCAACCCCAAGTGACCAAACACTGAAATACTCAACTGATTTATGTGTTTTTCTTATTTGAAACAATGAAGAGAGACTTACCTAATTTGAACAAATGTCACTTTTCTTTGTATTTCCAAAGAAAACCCCAAATGCCTTCTGGGTCACAAGTCATAACTCTCATTCCCCTACTGGTGGCTGCCGTGGGAACCAAGGGAGGGTTGTGAGAGGGTCTGTGCTCTGTCTCACAATGCAGACAGGGCTGGGGAAGAAGGCCTTCATTGTGGCGAACAACTCAGAGTACTGAATTTCCTTCTAAGGAAATCAATAGCTTGATGTTAATGTGGCCATTATCCCAGAATAGTGGAATATTTAGAAATATTTTCATTATTGTCAGTTTTTGTGGCACTGCTGTTTTGTGAGGGAATTTGTCTGGTTAACTTTGCAGACCACAGACCCGAGAATTCAGTGAGCAGCTAGAGTCATCGGAGGTCCCTGGACTCCTAGTCAGCTGACAGTATAGGGACCACTTAACCTTTAAATACAAACACTGACACAACCATGTTCCATCCCCACCCTAGACAAAGGCTTGAAGGGTAGCATTTTTTTTCCATGCAAGCAAACACTTGCATGCTCCTGATGCCATGCGCTGCAGTCACTGGTCCAGTGTCTACCTAGCATTTACTGTAATAGGAAAATTGATTATCTTATACTAAAGGGGAAGAAAGTGGGTCATAGACTGTACATTTTATGTACAGTCAAGATTTCCAAGTCACGAAGATAACACCAGAGGAAAAGTTCTAGAAAGTCGAACAGACTAAATCAGTGTTTCATTGGGCAGAGTGAGGATGGGGGTGTGACTGCTCTACTTTCTATGGCATGGCTCTATTTTAATTTTATCGTTAAGTGTATGCCCAGTTTGCCTGCGTGCATGTCTGAGCACCACATGTGTTGTTCCCATGGAGGCCAGAGAAGGGTGTTAGATCCCCTGGGACTGGAGTTGTGAGCTTGCAATGTGGGTACTAGGAATTGATCCCAGGTCCTCGGGAAGAGTGCTCAGTGCTCCTAACTTCCTAGTGCTTTCACTCTGTTTACAGATTTCTATATTAAAAAGAAAAAAATTACGACTCCTTTCAAAGGACAATGCCTACATCACCATGCTTAAATCTCATTTTAACCCTGACACTTAGGTCAGTAAAAGCCATGCTCTAGTAGATTTTCCCTGGGAAACTCAGACCCACTAACAAGAGACCAAGGCTGGAGATTAGACGACAGGATTGTGGGGCCAGGGAGGACTTCTTTGCCATGGCTCTTAAGGAGGAATGCTGTTGTGTAGGAAGTGAAGACTCTTGTTTATTTGGGGGGGGGCAATCTGGGGCTCTAGCATTGGGCTGGTCAATCACGTGGCAGCTTCTAATTAACATGGGGACAGACTGTGACAATTCCACAGATGGAATACAGTGTTTAGGCAATCTATTCAATCTGGAAGTAAAGAGATTACCAGCTGACATACTGAGATTTAAAGAATTAAGAAACAGACCCAATATCCATCCCTAGCCCAGAAATATATAAGGGACTTCATATCTCCCCTCCTCCATATAATTGAATCGAATGACCAAATAACAAATGTAAAATAAGATAGAATTGACTACTGCAGATAGTAAGACAAAAAAAACATACAAAAAAGGACAAAATCATGTAATCATCTCAACAAACACAAATATGGGGGGGGGGCAGGAATCATTTGGTAAGTGGATAAGTCCTTTTGATGACAAAATGCCCAACCAGAGTCAAGTGTGGTGGCACATGCCTTTAATCCCAGCAGTCCTGAGGCAGAGGCAGGCAGATTCTGACTTACCTACAGTTATGAATGATTTAACAATTTCTTTTTTAAAAAGATATATTTTATTTTTAATTATGTGTATAGGTATGTGCACATGACTGCAACTGCCCAGGACGACCAGGAAAAGTATTGGATTCCCTGGAGTTGGAGTTACAGGTGGGAGTGAGAGGCTCATTATGGGTGCTGGGAACCACACATGGGTCCTCTGTGCTTTTAACCCCTGAGCCATCGCTCCACCCCCAAAAGTGGATAATTTGATTAAAGCATCTTGCATTTGTTATATTGATTTAGTTAGTAACAGAATTTTTGTAGATGGGCATAAATGTATACATTCAAAAATTCCCAACTTAAAAAACAAAACAAAAAACCAAATCCCCCAATCCCTAAGTAGCAAGCAAGGAGGACCAGTGAGAACTGTTAGTCTAACATTAACAGATGACAGTTCTTCACATGGAGCATCTAAATGAGATTGGGCATTTGAATCTTTAAAAGCCATCTTCCCACAGAAAGACATACACACAAAAGAAGGTGTATTCGGGCCTAGTAAGTCACACTCTAAGTATGAAATATTTCCACTAAGGATAAATTCATTTCTGAGTAGAAACAATAAGCACCAAAGATAAATATCACGAGTAACTCTTAACAAACCAAGCTGACAGAGTCACCAACTCTGGTGAGGAGAGGAGTAAGGGTGAGTGATGGGAGATGTCATTCTGTAAATATGTTTTTCATATTGGTTAATGAGTAAAGCACTGTTGGCCAATAGGAAAGCAAGATAGGCGGGACTGGGAGACAAGGAGGAGAGAGGAAGTAGTAAGGAGTCAACATGGAGAGATTGGAGAGAGCAGAACGCCGGCCCTCTCTCCGGTAAGATGAGACCACGTGGAAATACTTAGATTAATAGAAATGGGTTAATCATTAAGACAGAGCTAGCCCATAAACAATAATAGTAACTGCAAACAGGATTATATCAAATACAGAGTCTCTGAGTGTTATTTGGGGCTCCCGTGGTGGCGGGACTGGGCGGCCGGCTGGGAGGAACAAAGAGTGGGACCAGGCGGCCTGCAGGAAAGACCTACTCATAACACTACTCCTAACAGGTGAGAGTCATCCCTGGGAGGAAACAGTACTGCGAGGGGGGACCCAGAGCTGCAGTGGCCATCTACAGTCTTGGAGTTGGAAGCCATGAAACGAGACCTGAATCAGGCTCCCATTCTGGATCATCCACTTTGATAGCCACAGGTTTTTTTCTTCACTATGTTCCCCGAGGACTGAGGTAGGAGTTCCTGTCCTTTTTTTTTTTTTTTTAAATTAAAAAATACATTTCAAATAAACAAATAAACAACTTTCACATGAGTGTTTATGACAGAATTAAATCAGTGGGGAACTGCCTGGACACACCCAAACTGTCCATCAGCTGATGAAATGATAAAGTGTGACCTAACCATGTAATGGGGTAGTTCTCAGTCATAAAGATGAGGTGCCAGGAAAGCATGCTGCAACATGGGTGACATTTGAAGACATTAGGCTCAGTTAAGTCAGCCAGATACAAAGGTGACATGTGTGAAGTATACAATGTGGGGAAATCCACATGGAGAGAAAACAGAGTGGTTACTGGGGGTGGGAGGCTGGACACTGTTTGTCTGAGTTTCATCTGGACACCACAGAAATGTTCTATAATTGACTATGGTGATTGATGGTCATGCAATCCTGTGAATACGTGAAAAGCCACAGAATTATGGACCTTATAGGAACTAGCTAAATGACACAGGGATTCCACTTCATAAGCTATTTGAAAAAGCAAGGACAGGGGCTTAGGAGAGGGCACAATATATAAAGTGATTGTCGCCTCATAATGAGTACCTGAATTCAAATCCCCAGCACCCAATATAAAAAGCCGAGTGAGGCCACATATGCCTGTGGTCCTAGCACTGTGTGTGTGCTGATGGTGGTGTGCAGACAGAGCATCCCTGGCTTTCTAGCCATCGCCCCAGCTCCAGGCTCAGTGGGAAACTGTTTCAAGGGAAGAAGGCAGAGTGACAGAGCAAGACACTTGACACCCTCCTCTGCTTTCCAAGCTTATGTGTGTGCGCACATAAGCCACACACATACACCACTTGTACATACACAAAAATAAACAAATAAATAATAAGGACCCTCGATTAAAATGTTAGGCTTGTCTTCCAGTTCAATCTGTGGCTTCATGCAGTTCTCTGCTCACCTGAGGTTTGGAAGTCAATCTCAATGGGATTGGAGAGACTAGTCGCTGCTTCTCGCCACAAGCTACCCCCAATGGGAGACCAGGCTGTCACCACGCAGCGGTATAGCCCTGCATCAGAGACCTGAGTCTGGTACATTCGGTATCGAAACTCATCCTCTTGAACCTTCTCTAACACAACGCCGTCCACCCGTGATGCGTCAGTCCAGTTCTCCAACTTCACCACGGAATCCTGGTCCAGGGAGATGATGTACTTGGTTTCATTGGGACTGGTGAGGTCCCCAACAGGCTTCTCGGCCGTGATGAGAACAGAGTAGCGTGGTGACTTAATATTCTTGGAAGATACTTTGCAAGTCATCTCAAATGTATTCCCTGCAGCAAAGAAGGGCTTTGGCTGTCGTGCCCTCACCACAAGCACAGAATCTGGAGTGAAGAATCAGAGGGAGGAGGTCATTTCCAACAGACTTCGTTAAAATGGATATGCACCTACAAATAAAAAAATCACAGCATCCAGGAAATAGGGATGTGTGTGCAATTTGCCACACGATAACACTAAGGAAAACATGGAGCCTCCAAAAGAAAATAAGTGTCTGTTCACAGACTGAAAACCGCCACAGGGGGAGAAGCAGTCAGAATTGCTCCAAGGTGCAACGGACAGTGAGCATGTAGAATTTCCGATCCTTGAGCGGTTTCATTGAGAGAACTCGGAGAGCTATAGACAGGGCCTCTCAAGACTTTTCCCTATCGAGCCAGGGAAATAGGCTAGGCTAGCCACACCACAGCCTTCTCTGCCGAGTGTTAACTTACGTGCTAGCATAGCTTTTCTCTGCCTGCCCCTATAACACATCACTAAATGCAATTGCATCTGCAGATGTGGCCATTTCTACCTGGTTTACGCTTTTAACTTCAGAGCGTAATATTTTAATATTTTAATTAATATTTTGAGGCAATGTCCATGGCGATACCATCAGTGGGTTTGCATGTTCTTTGGGCTTCTCTATCCAACTCTAATCCCTAAGTGTGTATAAATTAGGTTTCAACAGTCACACTAGCAAAGTTAGGCATGTGGAAGGTATGCAAATAGCTACTAAAAAATTAAATGAATCATGCCCACATGCCCATTCCCTTAAAAAAATTTGGTTTGGGAATTTTTTTTTTTTTTTGCAGGTGGGGGGGACGACGACGACGACGACGACAGGGTTTCTCTGTGTAACCTTGGCTGTCCTTGAATTCACTGAGTGGACCAGGATGACCTCAACGCATAATGGTTTCCTGTCTTTGCCTCAGAGTGCTGGGATTAAAGGTGTGCAGCACCATTGCCCAGCCATGAAATGCCTTCTTAACCAGATGACCACCAGTGAATGCAATGTGGCCACAATCAATGGGATGTGTAAAGACGGAGAAGGAAATTGGTGTCACTGAGCCAGCCACTCATTCTTGCTTCTCCTGTGAATTTGGTCACCCTCTGGTGCATTAGACATATTACTGACAGCCTTCATGTCATAGGCTCCTGCGATGAAATAGTAAACCAAAGGTACAGCAACCCTTCCCATTATGTACCAGTACAGGAAGACAAATAGATAAGACACATAGTGTGCTTAGGTGGTAAAAAATGTAAGAACAACCACAGAAGAAAAAGACAAAAAGAGAAGTGTAGGACTGGATATGGAGAAAGGGGGTGGAATTATAGGCAGTGGTCCAGGAAGGTCCCACTAAGAAGGTGACACTTGACTAAGCACCTTGGGAGGTGGGAAATCTTTCTAGGCAAGAGATGGCAAGTGGTGAGCTATAGAGTCTGTCAGGTGGTGAGGGGAACCACGGGAAGGGCAGGGGAGCTAACCAAGTAGAGTGGGCAGTGGGGAGAGCTATGAGGGAAGGTGTTCAGTTTAGTAGGGGACTCTGAGGTTCTGGGTGGAAGAATTTCATGATCTGATTGGATGCTAAGGGTGTGTTTTGTTGTTGTTGTTGCTGTTTTGAGACAGTGTAGCCCTGGCTGATCTGGAACTCTCTCTATAGACCAGGCTGGCCTTGAACGCAGAGATTCACCTGCCTCCCAAGTGCTAGGATTAAAGGCGTATGCCACCACTGTCCAGCTGCTGAGGGTGTGATTAAGGGTGGGTGCAAAGAGACCAAAGAGGAGGTGGGTGATGTAAACTCAAGTGGGAGACAGCAGGCTCATTAAGAGTGAAGCATGAGAGGACAGCAGACTCGGAATCAGTCTCAAGAATGAGTGAGAACTGGCATGGTGGAGTCTGTAACCCCAGCACTTAGGAGGTAGTGACAGGAGTACCAGGAGTTCAAAGTCATCTTTGACTACATAGAGAGTTTGAGGATGACTGGGCTACATGAGACCTTGCCTCTAAAAACAAAAAGGCCACAAGTCAACAAACAACCAAAAAGGGGAAGTTAGGGGCCAGGGCGTGGCTGGCTTGCATAAGGCTTTTAAGATTCTAGGTTCTATCCTTAGCACATTAAACTGAACAAAGTAAACGGAATTAAAAGAATAAGGAATCAGGGGGAGGTTTAGGTCGGCAACCAAAGGTGGATGAAGATAGGCTGCAGAGGCCACAGGCTCCATTTCTGACTCAAGTCTGAGAAGCATCTTCTAGGCAAGAAGGCAGCTAACACTTGAGTATGGAGTTCTAGAACATGCTGTGATAAACATGCAGAGTTGGGAGTCAGTCACTGCCGGGTAAGTGTAAGACATTGCTAAGGAGGTAAACTGGAATTCAGGGACTCTGTCCTGATGTTTCCTGCATGGGAACTGGGAGGATGGAAGCAGCAAAGGAGGCTGAGATGCAGCAGCCAGTGAGGATGGAAACAAGTCTGGGGAAAACATCCCACAAGCCGAGGGAAAGCCAAAGCATTTCTGGAGGGAAGAAAACTGACAGCAAGCTTCTGGGGAGTGTTGATGCCTGGCAATCTTAATATGTGCAGTGAGGGGGAGAGTAGGTACCAAAGAGAAATGGAGGAGAAGCTAGAGATACTAAACATACTCCAATCAAATCCACTGCTGCAAAGGGACAGAGTGGTGGGCAAGGGCTATAAGAAACAGAAAGATGAAAGGAGAAGATAGCCGGGCAGTGGTGGCACACACCTTTAATCCCAGAACCTGGGAGGCAGAGGCAGGCGGATCTCAGTGAGTTTGAGGCCAGCCTGGTCTTCGTTCCAGGACAGCCAGGAGTGTTAAACAGATAAACCCTGTCTCAAAAAAACAAAACAGAAAACAAACAAAATCAGAATTAGTTTCCCTAACAGCAATGTTAACAGGCTGGTGGGAAAGGACCAGAGGTGAGAGACTACCAAAGACATAAGAGAGGGTCATGTGCCTGAGCAGTGAAAGGGGCTGACCTTTGCTAAGACATAAGGGTAAGTAACAGGTTCAATGCTGGGCGTGGAGGATGAAGTTCTCCTTTGAGTATCTTTTTATAGGGGATGGAGAAGCAAGGCCAGAAGCTGGTGGAGGCTGGAGGTGGATGTTTGCAGAGAGAGCAGGTGGCATGCAATTATCACTTAGGAGAGTGGGGAAGTAAACACATGAAGGAAACCAGAATGGCTCTCAATGTTGAGAGCCCACATGACAGAAGGGATTGGGGATTTAAAGTGAGACCAGACCACTGTTGGAATGTTGTTTCCTTTCGATTGCATCTAGCTCTGCACATGCAGCCAAGGAGACAGCAAAGTTGGCTTTGAATCAGGTTGTGTTTTAAGTAGAATATAGGGTAGACCAAGCCAGTGGCTAGAGAGTTAAGGATGCAAAAAAAAGGACGTGATTGACTGAGACCTTAGATTAAGCTATCAGTAGGTGATCATATAATTCTCCTTACCCCTTGGCCCTGGACACATCAAGGAGGGCTACAGGTACATGGTGGACTTCTGGTAAGAGAGAAGTGAAGGTCAGATAAGAAGAAAGGGCATGCCAGATGGCAGGACCAATAGGACTGGAACACGACAGGAAATAATCAAGAAAGACTGTGTGCATAGAGAACCAGGCGTGTGAAACTTCATGGAGGGGTTGGGTTTCAGCTATCAGAAGTGAGCTGGTCTGATGTACATAATTGGGAATGAAGGACCAAAAAGATCAGAGGACATGACACTTGGAGAGAACTCAGAGAGACAAGACAGTGACAACGAAAGCCCTTCCTACACCAGGGTTCTCCATGGAGGCTACTAGAGAAGATTCAATACCTGCATCCAGACTGCACACACCTCAGACCAATTCCAACATAATTTATGCTGGGATCTTTGCTTTTTGTAATCTCCCAGGATGACTTCAATAAAGCTAGCTCAGATAGGAGTAGTAACAGAGTGGCATCTCCAGCAAATGAACAGAAGACCCAGGAGTCAATCAAGTTAGTAACAGGAGGGTCTATGAGGAAGAGGGAGGAAGATGAGGAGGGGACTTCTGGGGCTAGAAACTGCACTGAGGAAGAAGGAAGGTTCCTGACTCCTTTGCAAGGAATGTGGGAGAAAACAGTATCACTGAGGAGGGTCTCTGGGACAACCGCTCCCAGAGAGGAGGTCGGCAGCTGAAAAGAAGAAAAAGAAACAATGTGGTTCAGGAAATGCAAGGCTTTGCTAATGACAGTGAGTTGCAGAGGCCCTTCCCTCTTGGGGACAGAGAGAAGGGGCAGTGGGTCTAAAGGGGGGGCAAAGAGGATTGTGGGGTGACTACTCCCTCGAGTAGCTTCAGCAGAGATTTCCAGTGTGAGTGGAGCGAGACAGTAACGGAAACAGACACAGACAGATGACTTGAGAAACTAAAACAAAACTGAACAATGACCAGAAGTTCCTACCTTCTGAGGCCCAGAATATGTTGACAGGCTTGGAGAAGACGTCCTTACTTTTGACCCAGCTGTTGTTTCTCTGCCTGGTCCAGGCAGACACAACACAGTAATAATTGCCCCTGTCTTCCTCTGTAGTCCTTTGGATCCGGAAACTGAACGTGTCTGTGTGCTCCTTAGAAAAAATAAACTCTCCACTCTGAGCCCGCTGCTTGCTCCTCTCTCCGTATCTTAGAGTCCAGTCTCCGTCCATGACTGCAAGAAGCTCGCTGGCCACCACTTCGTCACTGCGACGGTTCATTCTGTAGTACCACGACACGGTAAGTCGGACGCCGGCTTCCACACGCTTCGTGTCCACCACCCGGCATTGTAGTTCTGTGGGGTCATCTGAAAACCCGGGCACCTTAGAAGCATTCAGGTAGACTTGGTACTCTGGCTCTGAAGATGAGAGAGAGGAGACATAGCCACATAAGAATGGGCAAAGGGAACAAGCCAAGGACCGCCCATATCGTGACAAATTATCCATCTTACCAACTCCTAAGATAGAAATCAAGTCTGTGTATTGGGTAGCAAAGACTCTATAAGAGTGTTTCTCAGAGCCTATAAATCACTTCTTCCTATTAAGAAAATTGCCAACGTGGTTGAGAGATGGTTAAGAGGTTAGGAACACTTAATGATCTTGCACAGGACCTGGGTTCAATTTCCAAAATCCACACTGCAATCACGACAATCTCTAACTCTAATTCCAGGGACCCAGTCCCCTCTTATAGCCTCTGAGGACATAGTACACATGCGGTGTACAGGCATATATATAGGCATAATACCCATACACGTTAAAAAAATAAGATTAAATTTGAAAATAGAAAAGGCCCAAGGCAGGAAGCCAAATGCCCTGGCTCAGAACCCCCACTTTTGCATAGGATGAGGGATGCTAATAGGTACTACAGTCAGAATCTTTGAGGAGGGTCTTGGGAACTTAATGTCTACATCCTATCAAGACTATTTCTGGGATGCCAAGCCAGCCCGTAGACCTCCAATGCTCCCATTGGAATAGCAATGCAAAGCTCTAACGCAGAGGACAATCCACAATCTGAGGCCCAGTAGGGCGCAGGTTCCTGCCACTCCTGGCTATGCCCCAAATGCAAGGCCCCCAGGTCCTCATTCATGTACTTATCCTCATTTGCAATTTTCCACTGACTATGTATTCAGTCAGCCAACCACCCCCTAGCTTAGACTCCCCAAAGGACATTCTTTTCACTGCCACAAATAACTCACCCTGTAACTCTGCCAAGCATGAAACCATCACATAGTGACCCTGGCCCTGGTGAGTCTACGCAATAGCACCACCCGCTTCCCCACTGTGTTTCCATGCTTGTATCACTGCTGGCTGCTGGTTCCTCCACACTTGCCTCCTTAAGGAACCCCTTGGTAGCCTTCCTTCCTCTCCACTCTCCATCCACAGGCTTTTAACCACCATAAGGCAGATGTCCTTGTGGTACAACAGTGTTTGGGATGGTCTGCAACCCTCAGTGTCCTCTTTCTCTGAGCTCCCATGTCTTTCCTACACCGGTTATTCACTCTGCAAGTACTCTTTGCTTGGGAGTCTCATCCCCAAGATCCCGAGACACAGTAGGAACTCAAGATATATCCTCTGGATTGATGGTAAGGTTATTAGAAAAGTCTACATTTTCTTTGCTCCAAGTGCTTTGCCTCCTATGAGAAAAATTGTTCAACTTAAATGGACCCTTCCACTTTACAGTGCTCTCTTTATCTCCATCACCTTTAGCAATTTTGTTTTATTTCATGCTGCTTTTATTTATGACTCACATGGATTATAAACTGCTGAGGTCAAGGAACTGTTCTTTTGTGATTTACACTTCTAATGAAATTTATAACATCGTGACTTCTCCAAGAATGATTAACAGGGCTAGGAAATGGAAAGAACTCAAAATCTTAATTCTCTCAAATGCCGTCTTCACAAGCATGTAATTGTAAGACTGGGCTGCACCATAGAGGTAAACCCACAGGGCCCCTGTCTGGCTGTGTGAACAGCCCAGCTCTGATACTGTGGATGCTGTGTAAGTAAGGACCATAAGTTGCTAAAACATCAGTGGTAGAGAGAACCAGGCTGCCCCACTTCACTGTGTGTGGGGGCAGCAGTGCAGGGTGGGTGGGGCTCTGAGCTTGTGTTCCCACCTCCCGGAAGGAGACTAACATGCCATGAGCTTTCCCAGCAGCAAGTGGTTGAGGGGTAGCCTCCCAGGAACTTGTGAAAGCTGTCACACGTAGAGGACATGCACGACCCTCAGCACCCCACATTCAAGGATTTAGGCCCTTCTGTTATGGCAAAATTTGGTTTGGACTGAAAGGCAGTATAGAACAATCATCTTCGTCTAATGTGGAAATGACAGATTTGAACTAGCTGTGCATACAGCAAGGTGGCACAGGGTTTTCTAGCATGAAACGAGCAAATACATTGGGTGCCTGCTGTGCACAAGGCAATATATTTGAAGCTTGGGAATGAGACTCTCACACAATCACTGTGGAGTGGGCAACTGCCATATGAGGGACCACAGGGGCGCTTAGAGGAAAAGCGTCAGCACTGGGGACACTGAAGCTTCAGAGCATCCCAAAGACTGGGGCACCACAGTGGCAGGAGTGACTAGAGAAACTGAGGTGATGTATAGGGGGCAGGCAGGGGAAGGAAGGCCAGCAGGGGGTTTTAACACAGGTTTCTTGGCAAGTGTGGAGGAGACTTGGAGCCAGTGGAAGAGAAGTATGAAACACAACTACCCTAGGACCCTGCACTCAACCTTCTGTGGCAGCAGCCGCCATTTACAGAACTTTGTCTACTTTGAGTATGGTATGGATAACACTTCCTTGCTGCAACAGCATCAACCTGGTCACCACATCACGAGGCCATGGAGAGCAATGAAGACAGTTTGCAGGGGTGAAGCACCAGTGGTCAGCAAGCAGACTGTTCTGCCACTGACCTGCAGACAGTCTCGAACAAATTTAAGCTCTCTGGTGCCTCATCAGTAACAATGCAGACCATGACCACACCTACACCTCCTAACATCACTGCAAGGATTAGAATTAGAAATATACATAGAAGGGGCTGGAGAGATGGCTCGTCAAGTAAAAGCAGTAGTTGTGTAAGACTGAATGTCCTGAGTTCAGTCTCTAGAACCAATGTAAAGAGCCTGGTGGCACTTCTTACATGGCAAGATGGAAGGCACACGATGGCAGACACAGCAGGAGAGCCTGCCTTAACAGGGTGGAAAGGAAAACTCCATATAGTCTTCTGACCACACATCCACTGTGGCATGATTGTGCTTGTACCCTCCCTGTTTAACCTGGTACCTGGAGTACACAGCAACAAATATGAGCACACACATACACTATACACAACTCCCATTCCATTCGCAGAGGAAACACCTTTAACAATCGAGTAACGCCCTCACATGGCTCACAATGGGAGACCTTATCCAAGGACTGCATCCTTCCTACCTTTGAAGATCAGTATCTCTCCTGAGCCAAACCCACTCTCTTCTAGATTTCACAGTTCCTAAGCTCCACACTCGACAGGACAATTTTCAGGGCACGGAAGGCTGTGCTGGCAACGACACTGCCCTGTTACTGCAACAGGGAATGTGACCAGAGGACGACTGGCTTCCCATAAGCCCAAACCCTAGCATGACTGACCAGCGAAACTGAGATGCCCTGCTACTCACTCCCCTAGAGAATTCTCTAACAGATCATGTACTTTTTAATAACAAACCTTTCTCTTTCATGGTTTACTTCCAGCCACAGGCACTTTCTTCCAAAAGGCTGTTAAAATGATGATGAATGACAGGGAAGGCTCACCACAGCCCTGTCCACAGTAGCCAGGAGAGGGAGTCCACCTAAGTGTCAACAGGTGAGTGGAGAAAGTGTAGGAGACAAATGTTCACGGGCGCACGTGTGCGTGCATACACACACACACACACACACACACACACACACACACACACGTGTGCACACATGCTCACACTACAGTACTTTTCAGCTTTTAAAATAAGAAATTCTGTCTTCAGCAATGATATGGATGAACCTGATGGGGACTGCGTTAATCAGAATAAGAAAGACACAGAAAGACAAATGACTCATAGAACCTAAAAAAGTCGAGCAGCAAAGAATAAAACGGTAGTTCTCAGAGGCTGGGGCAGGGGAGGGGCAGGTGTTTGTCAAAGAATGTCAGATTTCTATTAGACAGAAGATAAAACCAAAAAGCCCATTTACAAAATGGTGACTGTTCTTAGATGCCTGTTCTTAGGTGTTTGAGAATGGATTTTAAATGTTCTTACCATAATCATGTCAGTATAATCATTGGTGACAGACATGTTAATTAGCTTAATTTAGCCATTTCTCCCTGCATACATGCATTATCACGGTGTATACCACAGACATCTAAAATGTTAAGCCAGATGTGGCAGTGTATAGCTTTAATCCCAGCACTTCGAAAGCAAAGGAGGATCACTGTGAGTACCAGGCCAGCCAGAGTTAAATGGTGAGACCCTGTTTCAAAAATAAAGACAAAACCAAAACAGCGAAAGCAAAACCACATACACACAGAGACTCATACACAATGCAAACACACACATATGCATAATATATGTATACAGTTTTAGTTAGTTAAATTAAAAAGATGATTAAGAAGTAGAAATGTGAATAACTGACCTTTTAGTGGCCTGGGAAAAAAAGGGTACCCCTACCCCTCCCTGGCTATTCTCCAAAACTCACTCACTCAGTGTTTTACAGACTTCACAACCCAACACAGGTGTGTAGTCATGTCAGGCATACTGACTGCTGCTCCACAGCACCTGAAGTGTAGCCTGGTCACAACGTAACCCACCTCAGTCCTCACGTTCCCTCACCAGTGTGCACAGGGAGGAAACACAGCCGGAACCCACTCCAAAGAGGCACAGCCAGCCAGCTCCCCCTCCCCAGTGCTCCACTGACTGTTCCTAGGACCACATTCCCACCATTCTTTCAACTGGCAGTCCCAGGCTGGGGTAAAGTGCTCAATCTTACCTCTTCCTCTTGCCTACATGAGAGCAAGCCCCATGCCTCCTCGGTGTCCCTTCCACTCTTCCCACTCCAAGCCCGATACATGGCAGTTAAGAGGGAAATCACAGGGAACACCACCCTCACTGTGGCCCTCACTGCCTCCAGCAAGACTACTGTGGTCTCCCAATGGCCCCCAAAAATGATGTACTTGGCAAGTCACAGTCATAAAACTCCCAGGCCTCCTCTCACCGGCTAGGTTCAGAGCGTGTGCTCTAGCCTGCATTCAAGGCCTTCACCATTTGAACCCAATTTAACCCCAATACTGCCTCCCCTCCATCCCTCCCAGCACTCCACTACTCCTAGTTTCTGCTGTCCTCCCTGTCACATCCGGTACCTCATCACCTAGGGCATCTACTCAGCATGCTGTTGAAGAATAGCTGAACAGATTCTCCCACTCTACTCCACTCCCCACCCTGAAAGGGATCTGTCTCCCTCCTGTGATTCCAGGTGACGGGGAGGGGCACAACATTGTAGGGTTGCAGAACACTCCACTAGCATCGTTATAAGAATCTTAATGGCAGGCCAGGAAAATGTGTCCACAGGCTTCAGTGGTTGTTCTGCTACTCCTGGTGAAGTCAGCATGAACCCCTCCCCTCCTCCACCACAAACAGCCTCAGGTTGAACACACAGACTAGTGGGGTTTTGGCTTGTAAAATGATACAGTGTAGGTTCCTTTGAGCCATTGACCAGCTTTGTGAGTCAATTTCAGATAAACACTCTCAGGGAAGACAGGATGCTGTCTATGACATCAGTCAGATGCTGCCTATGACAGGAGTCAGGATGCAGGCTCCTGTTTCGTTTCTGTTTTGGGCATGTGCAGAAGGTGTCCTTTCACATTGTTTCACGGTTTTAAGCATGGTTTGTGGAGGTCTTTCTGCCGGCCTCTGGCACCACACCCTTTCTTTGTGGCCTCACCTTGGCAACACAGAACACCTACCTCCTCTGATCTCTCTCAGCACATCATTCCACATCCCCACTTCTCATTCAGAAAGCGTTCAGAGATCCTACCACCTGCCAGACTCCCCACTCTCTGGAGATTTTACTAGAACACTGCCTTGAACTTCTGTTATTTGTATGTACATCTCATGGAACCTTATAGGAGCCTTTCCAAAGCTAGGGACTACACACAGCACCCATCTGCACATGCTATGCATAAAGCGCCTTCTATATCAAAGATATTAGCATACTGACTGAATTGGACTAAATTCAATATTTTGCATAAAAATGCTCATTTTTTTTGGCATGGTATTTCACAACTGATTACTGCTACATTCTGCCTGATCTCATCAAGAAATCAGCTAAGAATGCAAGGAGAGTTATGTTTGAAAAATGCTCATCAGTTAAGATGCATCCTGAAGTATTTAGTGGTAAAGTGGTATCTAGAGGCTGTGTGCAGTAGTACATGCCTGTAACTCCAGCATGTCAGAGGCAGAGGCAGGAGGGTGCTGTAGCCAACCTGGGCTACAGAGGGAAAGAGATCTTCTCTCACAAAAGAAAATAAATATATGGCATCTTGGGAATGGTTTGTGCTTCTGCAGATAAAAAGGAAAGTGTAAGAGAGAAAGAAAGTGAGAGACGTGTGTGTGTGTGTGTGTGTGTGTGTGTGTGTGTGTGTGTCCAAGGGAGGAAAGAACACTGAAATCAGATGAGCAAGATACTTATAGTTAAAGCTGGTGATTATTTCTTCTACTGTGAATGTTTGTAAATTTGTTTTGAAAAGCTGAAAACAAACAACAACCCACGCTATCAGCTCTTTCACAGAACACGGAGCCATTCCAAGCGGAATGCCAGTAGCATGTGAAAACAGGGACCTGCTTTCTAATCTGGATACCAGGACCACACGTACACACACACACACACACACACACACACACACACACACACACACACACACACACACACACAATCTCCAAAGCTGTAGACTCCCATGTTTCTACATGGATCATTAAATTTCTTTCTCATAATTTTCAAAATAATGAAAAGCCTTGAGAATCACTGGCTAAGTTACAGACTCAAGAATTTTGTGCCTATTGATTTCAGGAGCCACCCATTTTCCCTACAGTGTGCTAGCAAGGTACACAGATGTCTTTTGTTTACTCTGACAATTCTATAAAGAAGGTATATAACCTTATCCCCATTCTACAATAACAACAACTGTGGCAACTAGGGTTTATTGAAGGCCTAGCTCTCAGGCAGCAGACCACAATGCTTTCCTTGTTATTTTGCTTAATCTTTACAACAATGTTATGGAATTAGTATTTTCATATAAATTTTAAATGACAAGCAAAACTGAAGCTCAGAGGAGCTAAGTTAGAGAATTTTTGCATAGAGTTTGTGCAGAATTCCAGGGGACACTGACTCCCACAGCCAACTTACCTGGACAAGCCCATTCCACCCTTGGGTTGCCAAGGCTTTCTCACAGCCTGCTCCCTCCTAGGAGCTCATATTGACAGCTGATACTCCCTGATTTCCCCACCCCCCACAGGGAAACGTTCCAAGGCCCCTCTCCGCCTGTACTCTCCATATAGCCGATAAGAGGAAAGGCTGGAAGGCTGGAGTTAGAAAAAACAGTGGGGTCTTGCCAGGTCTGTGGATCTTGAAGCAGACAGGTATTTTAGAGGCAGTCAACTGTCAAAGAGTTAGTACAGTCATTTGTTCACTAAAGAGTCTTTAATATCTAAACAGAGGTGGCTACAAACAAGGTCCTGTGCTGGGGGAATTGCTCTGCAGAGCCTAAGCAGAACTATAATCATGACAGAAGTCAGCACTAGCCATTTCAGAGCAAATGGAACGCCTATGCGCTACTCTCTTTATCCTCATTTATTCCTCTAAGAGAGGGAGATTAAAAAATCCAGACTTGTGAGCACAGTAGCAAGGGCTGGGTGTAGTCAGCTCAACTCCCTTGCCCCAGCTCAACTCCCTTGACCCAGCATTTCTTGGGAATGCTACTTCCAGGACATACATTCTTGGTTCCTCCATGCTGGATTCCCTGGTATCCAAACAAAACTCCTACATCCTGACTAGCTAAGGACTTGGTGGAGAAGACCCTCAAGAACAATGAAATCATCACCACCACTACCACCAAGGGATGTATCAAGCATGTAACTGCCAGGTACTACGCTAAGCACCTTATGAATTTTCCTATTAAACCAAGAAAACCAAAGATGCAACAGAGTCCACACAAGTCTCTCTGACTCCAATGCTACACCACTCACACTTCTGGAATAATCCTGGACAGATATGAGCAACAGACATACTAAAAATTCCATAGATCAAAACAGGATGTCCTAGAGAGGGCATCTACTAAGTGCTTAGCAGACTAACAGTCCTTTTAAAGAAAAAAATAATTACGCTCCTTGCTGGCACATCTCCAGTGGGGGAGAATGCAAATCAGGTTCTTAAGCCTGAACAGTGGAGCTCAACTCTGTTCACTCCCCCCCACCCCACCCGCCCCAATCCCAAGCCCTTGGAACACTCTCTAATTAACACTGCAGAAGTCCAGTACTTTGGGCAGAGCTCAACCATAAACTGATTAGTATCCAACTCTTGCCAAAGGCCCGTTTAAGACATCTGATAGCAGAGAGAGATGGCTTAATGTGCAGATTAACTGGCCATTCCGCTTGGCTGCCTACGTTTTAGCCATACACTAAATTGGATCAACACAAAGCAACATTTGTTTCCTGAAGCAATTCAAGTTCTCGAGAGAAACTCCTTTCCACACTTACAACTCATGCCCTCAGCTCTTAGCGAGTGGGGGTATAAGAAACAATCCATTTGAACCGTCACTGAAGGCCTTTGGTAAAAGAACAGTTATGAGCACTGTCCATTAAATTATCCACTGCCCCCGAAATGAAAGAGCATGGGATAAATCCAGCGCCAAGAAAAAGTTTGCCTCTCTGAAAGAGTTTATGTTTTCTCTCCTCAGAGAACTGGATAATCACATCTCTTTTTGTCTCAATTTCAAAACTCACAAATTCAGCGCTCAAGTGCAGCAACTAATTCATCCCAACCTCCTCCCACGATCTATTCTTAGATTTTCTTCGTCCCTTTTGATCTTGATTATATTTTTACGTCTGCTGCTTTGTTCTTCATTTTGCAAACCAACGTATAGCTTTTCCTCCTTCAGAGGTGGACACAAATCCTGGAAAAAGGCCTTTGTCCTCACCCTAAAAATAACAAAACAACAAAACAAAACAAAAAAATCACCCAGATTCCTCCATCCTGATACAAAGGATCCTTGACTTTTCAGACCATCGATAATATCAGGCCCTTGAAACATTACAGACCTGAGACCACCCCATCAGTTCTCACCCCCTCATCAACTGCAAAACAGTTCTGAAGATGAGAACAGGGCCAGCTCATTATTAAGACTAGATGCTGGCCATCTCAGGCAGCAAAATTGATTTCAAAGCCAAAGATGTTCCCCACATACTGTGACAACGCTTAGGGCAGACTCAACTCGGTCATCATTCTAAGCCATTCCCAAAGAAGAAGCAAGAATTAGCCACTAGGGGAGAGTATGTTTTCCAAAGATGGTCAATAGCACATCCCACCTGACCATGAAGTGCATATGAAGTTCTCCATCTGCGCCTACAAAAAGGAATTGTTCAGTAAATGGAAACTGGAATTATTAACATGTCAAGTTCAAAACTGAGTGTGGTGTCATATACGCACAGGGATCCAGCTTTCTCAAGAATGCCCCTGTGAGCCGGGCAGCGGGGGCAGCATGCCTTTAATCCCAGCACTGGGGAGGCAGAAGCCAGCCTGGTCTACAGAATGAGTGATTTCCAGGACAACCATAGTGATTACACAGATAAATCTTGTCTCAAAAAACAAACAAACAAACAAAACAAAACAAAAAAGCCTCTGTGACAACAGTCCACAACACAACCCAGGATGATCGATACACTTAGCAGGTCATCTGTCTTATGCTTTTGTGTGTGTGCCACATCTTCATTATCCCATACAGGCTCCCAGTTGTATTTGATGGAATGCACAAACTACATTCTGGAGACAATATTTAAGGTCAGCTGGCTGCCGCTGTTTCTGGACAGAGGATGCAGTTTGCAGACTCTGACTAAAGGCCTGTGGCTGTACTGGGAGCTGACTGTGACCAAAGGCCTGTACTTGGGACTGAGTCGCCTCCCGCCCGACAAGTGTCCAAGCAGCTGCAAAGTGTGAGTCATAGACAGGAAAGAGGGTGAAGATTTAAGGGGAGGAAAGAGAAGAACACAGTTGTTTTGCCCAGTATTTATACTCTTAGTGAGTTCACGTGTGCACAAGGGTCTCTGGCTATTCTAAGCTATGGCTACACCTGAATACAATTTTGGTTTTTATATGCATGGGTATTTTATTATCTATACCCGGGGCTGACTTTTTCTCCCACTCAGCCAATACTGATCAAGTGCCTATGTGGTGTATGGCACAGGAAGGTATGGGGCTCTACTGGAGTCCTACTCACTGGAGACAGGCACCGATGACTTTCACAATGGTGTTGGCGCTTTTCAGGAAAACAGATGACAGGATCCTTGGGATAATAAAGCAGTCTTTCCCACAGTTTAGCCTCTTTATTTCTCCTCAATCTCTGGAGAACACGTCACCAACAAATCTCTTCCCAACAAAGCTCATTCCCTCCCAGAGCTTGTCCCTGATGTCTGACAGTGCCTGTACTTCCCCCAGGGTATGTGGGATCAATACAGCAGTACTTCAAAGAAGCCCTCAATTGAAGTGCAGGCAGAATTTAAAAAAAAAAAAAAAAAAAAAAAAAAAAATCCTGGAGCTAGGATTCAGAAGTTGGAGGGGAGAGGAAGGGGGAGAAAGCGGAGTGGGAATTTGACAGTACCACACAATGCACTAGGATCAGAGCTCTGAGACAGATTCAGCTCCAGAGATGAAAACTCTTCTCTCGGTGCTGACAACATCTGTTTTATTTTGAAGGTTGCTAAGGAGCGTCCTAGCTGGGCCAGTATTGTTCCAGCTCAGGACTTCACAGTGCGCCTTTCTCGGGCTTCTGACTGCAGGAATGAAAGCTCTCCAGATAAGCCTGCTCCTTTTGCTTTCCAGATATCAAAGCACCACTTTGCTCTCGGGCTGACTGACAACCCCACACCCCACTCACCCCTGTCTCAGCCTTGACTGGACTTTCCCTACTGCTTACTCTCTAAGGAGTCTTCCCCCTGTACCCCCGATCCCACTTGCCAAGTTCCCATTTGTGCCAAAGAGAGGTTTCTTGAGGACAGACAGGGAGCTCACCCTTGAGCCATAGAAGACCTCTATGGAAGATAGAGAAGAACTACCTAGGAGCTGAAGAGATGCTCACCCAGGAGGTTTAGCATCAGGCAGACCACAGGCCTGTCCACTGGGGAAATGATGCAGGTGAGGAGCCAGGGGAGCCAGCCACACCCCACAGGCCCATCCCTCCTAAGCTGAACAGCAATTACAAGCCTTGATGAACAACAGGAAGGGCTAGTACACACTCCTCCCAGCAGACAGACACCCAGGAAAAAGAGACGAGGAAAAAGGACCCTATAGGAAATAGAGTCAAAGCCAACCACGCATCGGATGAAGACACAGTGGGAATCACAGCAATCACATTAAGACAAGGCAAAAACATGTAAGACAAGGTGAAGACACAGCAGGAATCACATGCATGATAAAGTGAGGACAGCAGGGAGCACACATATGACAAAGTGAGGACAGCAGAGAGCCCACACGGTTAAAGTGGGGATGGGGTACATGATAAAGTGGGGGACAGCAGAGAGCACACACATGACAAAGTAAGGACACTCGGGAGCATTTGCATGCATAGAGAGGATAAAGTGATAGCCAGGAGAACATGGATGAAACAGGGAGGGCAGCGGGGAGCACACATGATAAGGCGAGGACTTGTCAGGCAGCACACATGGTAAAGTGAGCTCTCCAGGGAGCACATACACAGTGAGAGAAGACTTACCTGGGAGAACACACGTGATAAAGTGAGGAGGAAATATATGCTCCAGGGAGCACATATATTATAAAGTGAGCACTCTCCCGGAAGCATACATGATGACAAGATGAGGATATATCAATTGACATATTAAGAGATAAAACATGACCACAACCACATATGTGATAAGGGAAAGGCAGTCCAGGGATCACATATATGACAAATGGGGCGGGTGACACTATGAGGACACATCAGTAATCTTCCGACATGTTCCAAGCAGCTATAAAACATGGGGTGAGGTGACACCCCTGCTCCTCCACCAAGGTCACAGCAGTTGGGCTGAGAGCCTGAGGAGAGACAGGGAGGTGGATGGTCCCTACTGTAAATGGCATCTGCAGATAAAACCGCTGAGGGTTTCCGAGGCAGAAAACACTTTTGTTAGCTGGAGGAGGTGACTGCTCTTTCTTGTTGCAATGCCTAGGAGTCTAAGTAAGGGGGAGAGAATGGCTGTCTCCTCAACTAAGAGCCACCACAAAGAGCCAATCAGCTCAGCTCTCACAGGTAGGTGGCTCTCAACAACAGAGGAATCCACGTTGTCCTGCAAGAGCACTGGAATAAACATCACCTATGCTTTTCCCTTGCTGGCCAGACTGTTTCAGCCCATCATGCTTCTCTCCAGCCTGGGGGCTGGGGAGCTCAAGGACATCTGTGTGATCCAAACATCTAAGTAAGGCTCAACACCATAGGCTTCCTGAGTGCACAGGAAGATCTAAATAGACAGCTACTCACCTAGCCAGGTCACGCTTGCACTGGATGGGGCAGACATGGCCTCTGCCACCTTGTGCCAGCTCCTGTTATGTCCAGGAGCCCAGAGGGCCACGAGGCAAAGGTAGTAGCCAGAGTTTTCTTTGCTAGCATCTCGCACCAGCAGATGGTAGGAGCGGGTATCCACATGGCTGAGAGCAACGTGTGGTGAGCTGTGTACCAGGGAGTCACGGTCCAGGCGAGCCAGCATGTGGGAGGCAAGCAAGGAGGCATCAGGTGTCTTTTTGAAGTACCATGTCACCTCGGGTCGAACATCATCCACACGGTCTGTTGTGATATTGCAAGAAAGGTCCAGGTCCTTTCCTTCAGTCACAGACACAGTCCTGGGCACAGCCAATTGCAGAGCTAGAAGAGGAAAAACAAGTCCATCAAGTGATGACGTGCTTTGCCCTTTCTAGACCCTCCCTTCTCCTTACCACCCTCAGGATCACCTCCTTTTAAGTTGATTTATAGTGTTAAAATTAGAAGGCTTTGTGCAGTTGAAAGTACTTGAGGAATATTTAATGAATAAATTCATGACACACACTAAATTGGTTTTGGAAAAGAGAAGCAACGAACACCAGCAAACACTTTATCATTTTCATGTACTTACTGTACATTAATTCTGAAAACAATAATATGAGGTGGATACTATTACAGCCATTTTATTGACATGGAGGCTGATGCACAGTGGCTCCATGGTAGAACCCTGCTCTAGCATCACTGGCTCCAGCACCCTGAGGGTGGGGGTGGAAAATCCTGCACAGATGAGCCAGGAAAGTGAAACCACACAATTCTCGTGAGTCAGTCCTTTACAATGTGATGCATGTAGACTATCGCTCCATCAGACATGCCCAGCTGAAAGTCAAGCATGAGACATTCTCAAAAGCCCAAACCCAATGGGTTTTGCATCCTCCATGTTACCGTCCTCTCATGACTGTGGACAATTAAAAGTAAGCTATAATTAGGGGAAGCCTTGAAGTATTGGGTGTCACAGGAAGGTCTTATTCAGCATTCCACTGCCAAAGCTTTTAAATGGAAATATTTTACTCTATTCAGGGGTTTTTTAAGATGTCGAACATCTGTAATCAGAGTGGAAAAATTCAAGTTACAACGATACTCTGGGAACCATCACTTCATGACAGACAGTTGACTTCTCCCAGTGGAGTCAAGTGAGACACACTCTGCACCTTTTAGCAGAACCCATTCAGCACCCACCACTGTTCCCAGGAAGCTCAGGGACAAAGGTTTGTGCCCTGTTCAGAAAGCACCAAACCCAAGAGTCTATGCCCTCCAGCAGATACAGCTTCCGCATGAATACTTTCAAATCCTGACAATGTTTCAAACAAGGATTTCAAGCCAAGTTCAACATCCATCCTAACACATGGCAGAAAGTGAGGTAGAAAAGAGTTTGAAAGTCTGGTTTATCCTTCTCCTTCTCCTCTTTATAGATCAAGAAATGTATTCCTAGGGTCCAGAAATATTGGCAGCGATGTCTTTTCAGCTGTGGAGTCTTCTTAGTAAAAATGGCTAAGTATCTGTCTTATCAGTAACCATGGGCCCCAGTATTCCAGATTTAAGGGTTTGGCAATGTGAGATTAAATAGAGCTGGGAACAGGAGACAGGGGTATGGGTGGTGGTGGTGGTGGGAAGGATGTTTCTAAGGATTCAGAGTGCAAAAGGTGATCTGGGCAAAGCCTGGGGCATTTGAGGTTTTTCTCTTGTAGAATATTGCTAAATCTTCAAGTTACATACAAAGATTTGTATCACCAGCCACTCCAACCATAGGGAGGACCTACTTACTACATGGGTGACATAGCTATCGAAGTGGCTCTGTCATTCACAATGCCACTGTGATGAGAGAACATGAGCAGGTACCTGTGACTGGTGAACAGGCTGATAATAAGCAAAAGACTGTCCCTCAGCTGGGTATGGTGGGACATGTCTGCAATCTCAGAACTTGGGAGGCAGAGGCAGGCAGATCTCTATGAGTTCAAGATAAGCCTATAAGTTTTAGAACAGTAAGACCCTGTCTGAAAACATAAATAAATAGACAAAGACAGTTGAGGATGGAGAGAGAGAGGAAGGAGGAGAGGAAAGGAGGGGGGTTATATGCAAGTGAGCTCACAGGCTCCAAGCACAGGGATTCTTAACTTGCTGTGCACAGAGAACTTAGGGAGTCTGTGCATGTGGATGGAAAATTCGTCCCTATTTTTATTTTCATTAGCCTTTGCTGATATATTACAAATCCTCCCTTTGTGAAAGTAAGCAACAAGGCTGTATAGTATGGCCTGTATATATGGGGCTTGGTCCTCAACAGAAGCAACAGATCTTCATAGTCACTTTATAGGAGTTGTAGACATCTGAAACATCACTTACATTCACTGCTCCCTAGAAATTATGATGGTTGTTAGGCTTGTCAATATAGCTTATTATTCACGTGTTAATAACGAAGTATACTTTAGTATAAAACAAATGTGTCTTAAAGATATTTTGGTAACTATTCCAGTATAACTCCGTGTCACCTTATATATTATGTTTCATGAATTAAGAGAGTTACAGGCTTCAAAAGACTGTCAAAGAGACCCATCACACATGAAAAGGTCACAAGGTCAAGTATGCTAGTGCAAGCCCATGATCCTAGCTATTCTGGATGCTGAGGCTGGACGAGCACACGTTCAAGGCCAGCTGGAGTCACTTTGCAAGGTCCTACCCCCAAATAAAAAGGGCAGCATAGCTAAGCAATAGGTGCCTGCTTAGCAAGTGGGAGGCCCTGGGTTCAACACCAGAAAGGATGGTGAAGCCTCAGCCTCAGGATGGAGCTGCTATGACCGAGTCTTGAATCCCAATCGTGTAACTAGATGCTACGGGTTTGTGGTATGTTTGAAACATGCCCTCCTTTCTGATTGAAATTCCTCCATTAAATGGTGAATTTGCTGCCAAGCTAAGCTCTTAGCCTGCCTGCCTCATTAAAGCAGTTGCTTGTTCACACTGAGGTTTCCTATAGCAGATCCCAGACAATCACTTTGGTTACAGAAGATGACCTTAAGTCCACCTAAGAAGTCACTTCTGCAGCCAAGGGAGCCTAGGCCCACAGTAAAGATCATGCCTCAGCTGCCACAAGCCACTTGTGACTATATTCACACCCATGTTCAGGTGCAGGGAATGCTGCCCAGAACCATGCAAGTTGCAAAAACAATCACTGGTTATAGCTTCCCACTTTCCTCCCCAGGGAACAGAACAGACCACACACTCACATTCCTGAGTAGGGAATGAATCCAGCCAAGGTCTCCCAGGAGGCAGGAGAGACAGTTATCAAAAGATGTTAGACTCCTAGACAACCAGGCATACCCAGCTATCCCTGGCAGTGACATTGACCTGCAATGGTTTCTTTGTACTCTGTCTTTACTGAGGCTTCAGGCTCCAGTAACCTGGGATTGAGAATGCTGTAGCTCTGAGCCCAGGGCCCAGAACAGTGTTGAAATCAGCAGGCCCCTACCAATGCTTGTCAAAGAATAAGTCAATAATGGTTTTCTCTCATTTTTCTTCTGTTCTTGTAGACTTCCTAGTATGCCCTTTCTATCTTGTTTCTGTAGCTGGGGATCCTAAAAGGAGGTATATTTGCAAATTATAGGACAAAGATTGATATGGACCATGGCTGGACTTCCTGGAGCATGTATGGCATATTAAGTAAGAAGAAGCCTGACCCATGGGGAGTGTGTCATCTGATGAAGATGGAAAGGCAGGTCCAGGGGTGCACATTAGCAAGAGGTTTGAAGTCAGCTGCATGTGTGTGCGCACGCGTGCACGCGCACGCATACACACACCCCTAACAACCAGGGTGAGGGGGGGCACACACCCAATGACTCAATAGTAAAGAAGAAAGCTAGAGCAGCAGGTGTGAGGGAATCCAGTCACACCCCCAGGGAACATCAGCTGGGCCCTGACAGGACATCATTCTTAACCTATGAGTCAGACCTATACAAGATAAGCAACAGCGGATAGCAGGAAGGCAAAACTCTAGCACTGTCACACAGCTCAAAGCAGAGGTGCCCTTCCCCAAGCTACCAATACAACTCTGCTCCCCATACGCAACAAGGGGAAGTAGGCCAGTCCCTTTCTGGTCTAGTCCTGTACATGGTCAATGGTTCCAATCAGCGAGACACATTTTCAAAACCTCACCTGTCGGCTGGATCACCACAGTGGCCACTTCCACAGCCTTTTCTTGGATTTCTTGCCAGCTGCCTTGCTCTGTGATCCACTCGCTGACCACACACCTGTAGGAACCCTGGTCCGCAGAGAGTGCTCGGGCCACGGAGAGGCGGTAGGCGTCGCTGCCCACGGTGTCCAGGCGTACATCCCCACTGTGGTAGCGCTGCTCATAGCCAGGGCCCGGGTGAAACCTGCCCTCGTGGCTTAGGGCCAGGATGCTGCGATGCACTGGACCACGGTGTAGTTCCCACCGAAGCGCCAGGTGAGTATGCAACGGTGACATGGTAGATGCGATACATCGCAGCTCAAAGGGCTCCCCCTCACGCAGGCTCAGGCCTGGCGGAGGCCGGGAGCTGGGGCCCACCACCAGGGCATCTGCCAACACTGTGAAGGACAGAGGGAAGACATCAGTCAGTGGTCACCATTGGTCCTACCCCCTAACTGAAGAATAGGCTACTTTCCATGACTCTGGCCTTGAGCATGGCAGCTACCCATGAAGGACTCCTCATTCCATTTCTGGTTCTACAGCCTAGATAGGCAAGTTGTCTATTCTGAGCCACTCACGATCTCAACTGACTTTCTGTCTTGAACAAAGAAAATGAGACAATAATGAAACTCCATCCAGCTAAAATGGGTCTGTGAGTGTGTCTGTCACCATGATGCAGAGTTACTTTGTTCTCTGTGCCTCAGTTTCCTAGAAAGGAAGATGATGGCTGTACTCACTTCACAGAGCCAACAAGAGTAAAATGAGTGCCAGGGCAGGATGAAATAGACTGGCCTGATGTCCAAGCAATCCTTTGGTTAGGACATGGGTGGGGCTGGAGGAGGGAGCCTACAATCTAGAGACAAAGGGGCTGCCAAGACTCAAGATCTCCAGGGAGAGGTGATGGCGGGAGCTGCCTGTGGCTCACATCCTGGGTAGGGTATATCCATAGGACAGGAAGGAGCCAAGAAACTCTGAAGGTTCTGCTGGTAATTCTTAGCACCAATGGGAAGAAGCCACTGATAGTCTAGAAAAGAGGGTGGGTCCAGGAGACTTGATAGTGACAGATGCTGGTGATCTGGTAAGTGTCTACCAAGGTTTGGAAAATCTTCAAAGCCCACCAGGAGCTACATATGTGGCACTTCAAGCATCCCAATTACTCCAGATACCAGGATCATTACTCCTTTAGAAGAACACTTCTCATAGGCCCATCTCTTCTATTAAACTACTATAGTGGCCTTCCAGTTCACACAGCAATCTGTGAGTGTGGCCGGCATAGCTTCATTCTCAAGTCCAGTTCCTCAGAGGCAGCTTCAAGACCCATGAAGCTGAAGGCCAGACAAATGTGGGACCACGTCTAGCTCCTGCTAGAGACTTCACCTGGGCAGCCAGCCAGCCTCTCTCACACTGTCCTTCTGCTCTCCTGAACCAAGAAAAGCCTCCCCTTGGTCTCTTGCCTTCACAGACTAGTGAAGAAACAAGCAGATACTAAGGAGGTGTGGGGGCTCTGTCACCCTCCACTTCTCAAAACAAATCACAAGATGTATCTGACCTGAGGGAGGGTGATCCGTTGTACTGCTTAACTCAGTGCAAATGTTTTTGGGAAATCTTAAAAGGAAAAAAAAGTCAGAATACTGTCCCCCCATCCCCCCACCATTCTAGAAGCCAGATCCAGGGCCTTGCATATCTAGGCAATTACTCTACCACTGAACTTCCAAGTTTCCTATGCCCCAATCCCTAATCCCCAGATAGAGTCTTACTACATAGCTCAAGCTGTCTTTGAACTCACTATATAGTTTGCCCAGACAAGCCTCAAACTTTCAATCCTCCTGCCTCAGCTTCCCAAGTGCTAGGTTTCCAGGTGTGTGCCACCATAGCCATAAAAAGGTATGTACACACCATTAAAAAGGTGTGTGCCTTTTATGGGAAGGTGGAAGAGGTAAATTTGATGGCTTAATGCTTTGGTTCCTACTTGACAGGTATGGCTGACATTGCATCCCCTCGTGGTTTGGTAAAGGAGCAGCAACGCTGAGCAATGTCAGTATCCACGACAAAGGGTGGACACCTGGATTAGCCTACTCCTTTTCTATTATCATTTCCTACTTTCCAGGTAATTCTATACACTCCTGCCCCGATACAAATATTTTCAGAAACAAGGCAGGGCACAAATAAATGTACAATTAATAACAATAATAATGTTTCTGTTTTGTTAGCCTCAAATTAAAATAGCTTCTTCTTGCTCATTCACTAATGAGCTATGTCATTTTAAGCAAGTAATTAACCTACGCACTTCCATCTCATGTATAAATTAGAGAAATAGCCTGTCCTATCTTCTTCATTGGATTCAGATAATTGAATGTGTGAGTAAACCCAACAGCATTTAGAAGGCAAGGAAAACCCAAACTCAAGATATTCCAGATGACTATGATGTCAACTTTGTACTGCTGGGTTCATGAAATAGCAGTAACCGTGTGGTTTTCTCATCTGTAAACAGCAAGTACAACTTCTGACACAAACAGGTGTTAGCTCACAAATGCCCCAGAGAGAAGGACATGAACTTTGAAGTACCCATTTCTCCCATAAAGCTGAACCTCATAGCCATGCCTTGCAGCTTGCCTTTATGCTGAATACTTGCTATGACACAGTTGGAGAGGCCTGGCATGGGTTGGCTCTC
The DNA here is from genome assembly GCA_030556225.1 of Cricetiscus sungorus. Classification (NCBI taxonomy): domain Eukaryota; kingdom Metazoa; phylum Chordata; class Mammalia; order Rodentia; family Cricetidae; genus Cricetiscus; species Cricetiscus sungorus. The sequence continues at coordinate 6,449,313 of JANBXA010000141.1, forward strand.
CTGTCCCCAGACCTTTTAAGGCAGGCTCTGTTGGACAGAGGGAGCTGAGCATGGGCTGAGCCAGGCGCCCTTTAGCTGACAAGTAGCAGAGCCAGGAGTCGACTGCAAAGGCAAGCTGGCTCCAGAGTGGGACTCACAGGTGACTACACCATGGTGCCTACAATTCACTGGCCATCTGATGCATCAGAATTACACCGGGAAAAGGAGGCGGGGCCCCCAGGGGTCACCTGGTCCACCCTCTGCCTGTCATCAGGTAAGATAGCGCCACTGTGATGGACAGGGGCACTGAGTCTCTTTGTAGCAGCAGAATGACAGAGGAAGGTGTGGCCCCATGTAAGAGCTGTACCTTTAACCTGCACTGTATCCTCATAGTTGCCCTGGACAGTGGCATCTGTGCTCGGCGTTGAGCACTTGTAGTGGCCTTGGTCTGAGGGCTGGACATTCTTTATATGTAGCTCCACAGCGTCATTGGCGGTTCTCCTCAACAGGATGTCGCCCCGCTGCAACCGCTCCCGGTACAGCTGTGCTGGGAAGCCCACTTCCCAGGTGCTGGCAAGCTCCACGAAGCTGCTCCCCGAAGATGAGAAGCTCCAGTCAAAGTTCTGCTCGATGGGGCCATCATAGTCGCTGACATTGCAGGGGATCACCAGCTCGGTGCCCACCACCCGAACCAGGCTGCCCGCAGGGACTCTCACCACACGCCCGCGACAGACAGCTGTAACGACAGGAAATGAAAGGTGGACCTTTAACCAGGGAAGGCCTTCTTGATATGACAGTGACATCTAAAGGATGCTTCTGCTCAGGGGCCCAAGGGCAGATTGTACAATCTGAATCTCTAAGAAAATGGACCCCCCCCCAATAGAAGAGGATTAAGCTTTCCTGAAATTATGGGTTGGAAGTAGCACTTTGAAATGAACGCCTTCCACAAAACCAGGGCTGACAGGCAGACTAAATATGAAAAGTGGGCTAACCATGGCCTCAAATAGCTTTATCTCTTCTGTTACCATTTAACATACCATTATCATGCACTGAGATATGGAGAGGTTCTATGATCAGTATATATTTACATTCCTGCCCATTCCACATTGACCTACGTCCCTAGAGACCATGCCAAAGACCTGATTTATAATGATGGATGCCAATTCTCAAATCCTCGAGCAGCCTGCTGATAAAATGATTTAACTCCTGTTATCTGACATTGGTTATAAATTATTTTTAAAATATGACAATTCCACCAAGTATTAATTTTCTATTTTCTGGCTCATTTCCTTCTCTCCACTCTTCACCCTGATCTAAATTCAGAAGGCGGATGAAGAAACTCAGAGGGAGGGAGGCTGCCTGGTGTTGTCAGGAATGTGGCAGCTTGTGGTGAGAAAGGAACACAGTGGACAGAGCCAACTGTTGGCTGTCATTACCTGCCAGGAGAGCCTGTGGCCCACAGACCTCTGGGGCGGGGCCCTCAGCAACAGGCACCTTCCTGTCCTTTTAGAAGTTCTCACTACAATGAACTTCATTTTAGCACAATTCTGTTATGTTTACGGCCTGGATTTTGCATTTCCATTTAGTCCAAATGACTAACTGTACCTCTCTTGATATTTATCAAACAGGTAGGGCAATGAGTCAGGAGATAACATGGGCTCTGAATCATGGGCATCAGAATTAAATCTAGCTTAGCTTGGTATCCTTGATTATAAAATAAGATGGTATCAATGAGTTAATAAAACAAAATGTTCACCTGAGAGTGAGTCCTTTATGTACTATGGGTTCAATATGATGGGGCTTTCTATTGTCACTATTGTATTTCTATCATCTGTTATGAGTTGATCTGTGGGCCTCACGCAAAATTCATACATTGAATTCTGAAATCCAGTATGTCAGAACACAGCCTTAATTGGTAATAGGGTCACAGAAGATGTCATCAGGCAAGCTGTGATGCAGTCTCAGGGCATAGGGTAGGCCTCTGAGCCAATAAGACTGGCGTCCTTAAAAGGGAGCTAATTTGGACACACAGGGAGAAAGAACACTGCACAGCGATGAAGGGAGAGATCAAGGTGATGCATCCAAGAACTAAGAACACCAGACTGGCAGCCAGCCAGCACAGGCTCATGAGAAGCAAGCCCGATCCTCCCTCTCAGCCCTCAGAGGGCACAGACTCTGGCCACCTTGCTTCGACCTCTAGCTTGTAGGGAAAAGGGTCAGTTGTTTAAGCACCTGGTCTGCGGCATCATTCCCAGGAAGCCAGCATACCACGGCTGCTTGTTTATTGCTGGTGTAATTCATGTTTTTCAAACTCTGTGGCTGCCTATTAGTGGATTCCAAAATGAATTTATAGTGGTTGTGTGTGCTTTTAAAAATGGAATTTTAAATGAACAGAAGCGATTAGAGTGCAATGCACTTGGTAAGGGATAAATATTGCTACATACAGCACTTTGTTAGGTAAACAAAGGCATGCATGAATCAGACTATGATGAAAACGTAACATAAATTTGGGTTAGGGTTGGAAAAAAAAGTTGAGGGCCAGTTTTTAAAACCTCTTGTTTTCTCTAACCTCAGAAGCATTATCAATTATCATTTCCTTTGGGAAAGGAAAAAGGCAACTGTGTAAGAGACATATTGGCAGAGACAGTGTCATGAGACACTGTCAAGTAAGGGACCTTGGTGGTTTAAATGTAATTAGCCCCATAATCTCAGAGGGAATGGCAATATTAGGAGGTGTGGCTTTGTTGGAGGGATATGGCCTTGTTGAAGGGGCGGGCTTTGAGGTTTCCTCTGCTCAGGTGTCTCGGTCGTCTTCCTGTTGCCTGCAAGATGTATCTCTCTCAGCTCCAGCACCACATCTGCCTGCTTGCCACCATGCTCCCATTATGATAAGGGACTGAACCTCTGCACTGCAAGTGAGCCACCCCAATTAGATGTTCTCTTTGTAAGAGTTACCATGGTCATATGTCTCTTCACAGCAATGAAAACCCTAGCTAAGACAGGGACAAATGGTCTTCCTATCATAGCTGAGCTAGGGGCAGGCCCAAAACAACTTCCCAACCTAAAAAAGGCTGCTGAGCCCCAAATCACAGCACTGTCCTTAAAATCCAAAAAGTAGGGCTTGGGGTGGCATCAGCTGAGCACTTGCGTGCCAGAGCCCCACTCCTAGCATTGAAAAGAAAGTCAAATAAATAAGTAAAATTAAATAAAGCTATTATATGCCTGTAACACCAGCTACTCAAGAAGTTAAGGATCACTTAGGTCTGGGAGTTGGCAGCTCATTGATATTGCAAGACCCCAGCTCAAAAACAGAACCTGAAAGACATGGTTGTATTCCCAAAAGTAGTTTGGTTTTGTTGAAGTATAAGCAATAGGGAGAAGGATGTTAGGAGATGAAGCTGGAATAGCAGGCTTGGGCCAGGCCATGAATAATCCCGTGTGTCTTCCATTCAACACATACTTGTGTTGAATCGGATAGCTTGTGCACCTTTCTGGAAATGCCACCATGCCCTATGGTACCCAGAGTCTTTGCTTCATTGCCTCCTCCAGCCGGCATGCCTTCCCAGAACTCCTCTTGCCATGAGGAGGCTTCAGTCCCACCATCTCCTCAGTGGGGCATCCCCCTTTCCCAGAATCACTCTCACATTCCTTCCTCAAATTCTATCATGATCTGCACAAGTCCCTGGATGGATGCTATGTCGCGGTGCCCCTGGGAAAGGAAACAGTAGAAGCAGATACCCTGAAAGAGCAAATTTTAATCTGAAAACCTATAAACCCCAGCAATGCAAGAACCAGGGTGTCCTCTCCTCCGAGCATACGGAGACACAAGATTTTGGTAACAAAATTTCAACTTGCCAGCAGCAATCTGGTATTTAGTACAGATTTCCCTTAATATTGTTAAATAGTGGCAAGTGATACTTAAAAATAAATATAACTTGTAAAAGAGAAAGCATATGGCTTTTCTCAAATCAGAAAGACTATCTACAGAGCCACACTTGCCAATTTTTGTCACAACCTTTGGTAACAGCTGATAACTCAGGGAAAGAGGGAAAGACAAGTTTCTTCTGAGTTTCCAAGTGTTTCAAATTAAGAGTCCTAAACATGGCTGATCCTAAACTATGTTACCAGGCAGTGGCAGCACACTCTTTTAATCCCAGCACTCGGGAGGCAGAGGCTGGCGGATCTCTGAGGCTGAGGCCAACCTGGCCACCATCTCCAAAAGGCATGTAAAGGTGGGAGGAGAAATCACTGTACAAGTTGTCCTCGGACCTCCACCTGCATGCCGAGGCACATGTGCCCACACACAGGAGTAATCAATAAGATGTTTTAAAAATATGTAACAATCTTTAAAAAAATAAGGAAGGTTTCATTTGTTTCTCAGGGGTCAGTAAAAGGGGCCTTTGTTTGAAATTTGGTTTGGTTTGTTTTATAGTCCAGGCTGGACTCCCACTCAATGTCCTCAGTCTCTTGAATTCTGGAAGTAACACTTGTATTACCAAGCCTACTGGAAACCGTTTCTCTACTAACTTTAAAAATGCTACAGGGGATTGATGAGTTGGTAGAGTGCTTATTTAACAGGCTCGAAGTTCTGGATTCAATTCCCAGCACTGAACAAACTGAGCCTTGAGGCAGAGGATCAGAAGTTCAAGGCCATTCTCAGCTACATAGCCAAGTTAGCTAGCCTAGACCAGAGAAGAAAGCCTAGAGTACAGAAGAGCTTGTCTCAAAGAAAGTACTATCCAGAATATTGTCATATTGCATTACAAAAATCTACCTGATAAAAACCCATTAAAAGTTCAGTTAAAAAAAAAAAAACACCCAAACAAACAAACAAAAAATGTAGTATCATATTCCAGAAATCACAAAGTACATAGATACCTTTGGCCTTTTGAGCCATTTATAATAGTCTCAGACCATTATAAATCCTCTAGAAATAAGGGCACTTTATTGGAGGGTGTAAAGAAGGCTCCTACACTACATGAGTTTCAATTTCCATGGCTAAGAGCCCTGCACTTGCTGTGACAACCTGCTCAGCTCAGACCCCCAAGGTAAGCCACACAACTCTTCAGCTTCTGCACCCATTGCCACTGGAGTCCTGTGGAACAGGGTCCAAGAATGGAATTCTGGGTGCTTGTGAGGAAACTCCAAGAGACAAAAGTCTTGTGATCTCAGTTTCTTCAGAACATGGAATTGTTCTTGGAATGCGTGTTTTCATGTGCAGGCATGGCAGCCAGGGGTGAGTTTACTTCAGATTATTCATTATTGCTTGCTATTAATTTTATGTCTCTATGAAAAAGCATGTTTTTGTCAGGTGTGGCCTATCCTTGTGATTGTATTCTTCATTCATGTAACCCTTGGTTTGTTTGTTTGGTTGGTTGGTTGGTTTTGGTTTTATGAGACAGGGTCTCTCTTGGCTTTGGAGGCTGTCCTGGAACAAGCTCCTGTAGACCAGGTTGGTTTTAACACAGAGATCCGCCTGCCTCTGCCTCCGGAGGGCTGGGATTAAAGGCATGCACCGCCAGCACCCGGCATTCATGCGATTCTTAACCCTCAGAACATAATTGTCTAACGCTCTGAAAAAAGTTAGCTACTGCGTGAGCTGTTAGTCTGCCTTATTTTTAGGCTCCATTCCCCCAGGTCCCACTGCCAATTAGAACAATGAACAGTCTCATCTAAAATTTTTCTTAAATCTACAGAAAAAAAAATCCTTTAACGCAAACCACTGCTAACTTCACCTGTCATTATTTCAACTAGTAAGTCCTCCTCACCTTGAAAAAAAAAAAAAAAGAAAAAGAAATTCATGTTTCTTTTTGTATTCTGCCTTCAAGGAACATCAGTATTAAATACGACATTCAACTATGAAAATCATTTAGCTTAAATTTCGAATAATCATCTCCTTTTTTACTTCCCATTGCTGTCTTGTAAGCTTAGCTTTTTATCTCATTTCAAAGTTCTCTTTGCACTTGTATGTGCATCTCATTGTAAGTTGCCTCAGATACTTGGGGGAGGGCTAAGGAGGCATAAATCTAAAGCGTAGGTAACTCAGACTTGCCCTTGTAGGGTACTGTTTCTGGTATAATAAAGTAGTGTGGATCAGACAGCTGTCTTTGAGAAGCAGCAACGGTCGTCAAGTTAAAACTGGGACAGCCTAGATGTCTCCATGAGGTATGAATCACAGCCACCGAATACAACGATGCCCAATGCGTCTGCTCTTTAGAAATATGCCAGTCCTCAAATAGTTTAGGCCACAAAATATGTCTTAACACAGAGCTTCAAACGCCTCATGAGGCTGAGAAGTAACTCCAAAGTTCAGGAACACACAGAGAGCTAATCTAAAGAGCCAAGATTCTACTTGGGGGTTGAGGGGGGTGGGGCAGCCAAGAAGTGGCCCTGGCATCACACAGGGCTTTTTTTCTCCTCTTACACAATGCATATCTCAAAGGACAGGTCATACATATGGAGGGCAAGGTAAGTAGCCAGGAGGCTAAGTACAAAAGAAAACCAACAGGTTAAACCACATGTGTGATCCCAGCGCTTAGGAGGCTGAAGTAGGAGAGGTTGACGCCAAGCAGAGTGAATCCCAGGTTAGCCTGGGCAATAGAGGAAGACATGCTTCATGCAACAAGTTGCTTACCAAGCACATTAAGCAGTGTTTTCTAAAACCATCACAGGATGCAGACATCAAAACTGCAATTCTGAATCCACAAAGGAAGGGAGGTAATCTGTTGACTTTTAGCTATAAGCCTGAAAGAGCCATGCTCTTAGATCAAAAGCAAAGCTGAAAATGGAACTGGAGCCAATGAGGCTGAGATCCAGGGCAATAGCATCACTCACTGGGGAATGGGAAGCCTCTCACTGTACTGGCACTCCAGGGCAAAAGGGCATCTTCTTGGGCAGAAAATGAGATCATCCAGGAACCGAATGGCTTCTCCATGTTCACCTGCTGCTTATGGGACAGTCACAGCACCAGAGCCAAGGTTAGTGATGACTCCACGGGAAATCACTTGCCCGGTAAGTGAAAGGCCCTGGGATCGATCGCCACTACCACAGGGATTAAATTACAATAATGAGCTGGAGAGAGGGCTCGGCAGTTAACATGTGTTAATACTGTAAAGGAGCAGAGGCCAGTTCCCATCCACTTTGGGAAGTTCACCTGCAACTCCAGCTCTGGGAGATCTGACACCCTCTTCTGGCCTCTGAGGGCGCTTGCACATACATGTGCATGCACACATATATGCACGAGTGGATAATAATAAACAAAAAGTTTTTAAAAAGTGAGATGACAGAACCAAATAGCTAAACATAAAAGGGGAAAAACAAGCACTGAACACAGAGCAGAGGGATGGAGATATTGATGCAGACATGGATATTAAAATAACCATGACTTATAAACAGAAGTAGCAAACAGGATTGCCTAATAAAACTAGGACCCATTAAAATGGAAATTTTAAATTAGAGAAATAAAAAATATAGTAACTAATTAAAGAGTTCACTAAGTGGTCCTGACAGCAGTTTAGAAGTATCATAAAAGCAGTCAGTATAAGTAACCCACCTGAACTCCAGGATGTAAAAACCATAAAAAACAAAGGACAGATGGGCCAGGCAGTGGTGGCGCACACCTTTAATCCCAGTACTCGGGAGAGGCAGGTGATCTCTGTGAGTTTGAGGCCAGCCTGGTCTACAGAGTGAGTTCCAGGACAGGCTCCAAAGCAATACAGAGAAACCCTGTCTCAGAAAACAAAAAACAAAAAACAAACAAACAAACAATAATAAAATAAAATAAAAAAATCAAAGGACAGATGGTGGTGGTGCACACCCTTAATCCCAGCTCTCAAGGCAGACAATGGATCTGTGAGTTCAAGTCTAGCCTGATCCACAAAGCAATTTCCAGGACAGTCAGAGCTAGACAGAAACTGTCTCAAACAAAACAAAATAAAACTCTAAACAAAACAAACAAAAAAAAATTTTTTTAAAGCAGGATGTGAAATACATGGGGCACAGTAGTAAAAAGGTTACAAATATGTGTAACAGAGTCCCAGAAGGTGTGAGAAGGAGTACATTCTTTAAGAGATAATGGCTAAGATTTTTCTTAAACTAAACTACACTCTGCTGCAAAAACAAGCTACATTATTTATCACAAGCAGGATAAATTCCAAGTGCAGCCTACTAAGAGTGCTGAGAGGCAGAGAAGGGAGCCATAGCACAACTGATAACTGATAATCAATGGAAATGATGCTAGGAAAACCATGGGATGGCAGCCTTAAAGTGATTTTTCTAAAAGTATCTGCCAATCTAGAGTCCCCCAGGAAGTAAAAGAGTGTATGGGATGGGGAGTGGGGGTGGGGGTGGCAGTGGAGGGGTGGGGAACACTTTTGAGTGGAAAGCAAAATAAATATGCTTTCAACCAATTTGCAACAAGGAAAAAGATAATTAGCATCCAAAAGAAACACTAAATAGAGTTCTTCGACAAAAATAATTGGTTCATCTTGAAACCATAAAAACAAGGAGGCAAAAGGAGAGACAGAAATGACTTCAAGTAGCACTACAGAATCTGACCAAATAATATCAGTGACATGTTTTGGATTTCAATTTACATACTTAATAAAAATATATGAGATCCACAGCATACAAAGTAGTAAGAGGGGGTGGGTGGAGTGAATTGGAGCTTACACACCAAAGACCTGTCCTTACCCTGGAATTGTTGAAGCATTCCGCAGTAGGAACTGTGTAACAGCTCAATGAATAGACACTTGCCACCAATCCTGATGAGCTGAGTTAGATCTGGGAAACTGGCCTCTGTAAGTCATCTCAGACCTTGTGGACTTCACAAAAATATACCACACAAAATAAGTGAAATGTAATAATTTTTTAAAGCTCACTAATAGAGAAGTCAACAATGGACAGAGTTTGTTGTTTTTAGCAATTTTAATTAAACAAAGGGCACATTTAATTAAACATTTCATAAATATTCAAGCAAAATTAAAAAAAAAAAACTAGCCAATTTTAACTTTTCTGCATTAATTCAGCCAAAGGTAGCTACAAAGATAAAAGGCTGAGCCGGGGCAGTGGTGCATCTGAAATCACAGCAACCTGAGCTACATGAGATTCTATTTCAGACAACAACCAGAAAAATGGGGGTGAGGAGAATAACAAATTGGAAAAGGGACAGAAAAATACCCAAACTTCCACCTAATGTCACTGGGGCATCACTCAGGTATTTACTTGTAATTTATTGTCTGATTTATCAAGAACACACTGTGAGTCTCCAATATGCCACACTCTGAGCTGGGCACTGTTCAGAAAACTTCCAGTTCAACAAACACACCAGGAGGTCAGTATCTCCAGCCTGTGGCAGACTAGGAGAAGTCAGGTGGCCTGAGGGACACCAGGAAGCATATGAGGGACAGAGCCCCAACCCAGGAGCTTTGAGGAGCTATCATGCAACCACAAGCTGTGCTGGTTCTGCCCCTGTCAGTTCTGTGTGCTCTGAGGGAAGGAGCTTAAGAGCTAGAAATTCCTTCTGAACCATTTCCTATTCCCCAATGGCAATATGAAGCAGGTGAGCAACAAAGCAACAGTAAATTTCTAATAAGTAAATGGGTGAGAAATGGAAAAGAGAGTCTTGTCAGAATAATTCCAGGGTGTTGGTGAGACAGCTCATTGGTTGCCACTCTTACAGGAATGAAGTTTGGTTCCCAGTCCCCCACGGTGGGTGGTTCACAAGTCTGTAACTCCAGGGCACCTGACTCCCTCTCCTGGACTCCAGGACACTCACCCAAGCATGAGAACACACATACACATCAACAGAAAAAAAAATGTAATTCTTAAAAAATAATTTTACCTTTCTTTACTTTTCTCTCCGCTTTCAGTTTTGGAAGTGATACCAACTGTAAACACACACACACACACACACACACACACACACACACACACACAGGAAAGGTAATGCCAGCTGTTATCTCAAGTCCTCTCAGAAGGGTGCCTGGAAGCCCTAGGCTCTGACATTTCAGCAGCAGACAGTTAACAATGGAGAGCTGACTCTTTTCAGACTACCATTTCCTCCTTTCGAATACTCAAGAAAGTAATTAGATGCCTTCAGGTTTGCTGTATCTGGAATAGCTGAGGAGAGACAGGAAATGCCAGGCAAGGCTTATGCTTTAAAGGTAAACAACGACACATGCGCACACATGCAGCAGTAAGTCCCATCGGCAACCGCTGGAATCGTTAAGAGCGATGAGACGATAAAGACCAAGCTTTATTTATTGATCGCTTTCTACCTCCCCCTGATAGCCACGGGAAATAATTTTATTTCTTGGGTTTATCAACATTATTCTAAATCAAGACCTGCAGAGTGTGGCCTAGTTACAAAGCATTCTTGCAATCTGTTCCTATTATTGCTCACATTTTTATCATCTGGCTTTCAGATTGGAGCCATTTGTAAGATATGTATCGGCTGCTATGATGACAGTGGTACAGGCAAAGCTGAGCCCTGAAATGTGGACGGAGCTCATGGTGTCAAAGGCACTGAAACTGCTCTTCCCCAGCTGCCCTTGCAAGAGACCAGGTCCACAGAGTCCTCTAAGGATGTCCCAGTCCTTGTGTGAGCTAGACGGGAGCATACACAGAAGCAAACTTACATAGTGAATGCATCTGCCGGAGCTCCTGCCTCAACAAATGAAAATCCTTTGTCTGCCCTGAGAGACCAGGCATCGAGGAAGCATGCCAATGTGCATCGAGACAGTCCCTAAGTGATGGGAATGCTGCAGTGTACACATTAAACAAGTCACAGCCAGCAAGCATGTGAAATAAAGTCACACATGGCCAGGACTTCAAAAATGCCATCCCAAAGCAAAGATGGCTCTACTAGAATGGGCCTTTTAAAAACAGAAAGTGCGGCTAAGACCTCACTGTTGTGGTTTGAACGTGCAATGTCTCCTCTGTGTCCATGTGTGTGAGCCCAGAGTGGTTTTTCAGAAGGCCATGGAATCTTTAAGTAGTAGAGCCCAGCTGGAATATAGTCTGACTCTCCACCTTGTGTGCTCTTTACCTCTTGTCCCACAGAGAAGCGACACGGTGAAGAGTACCGGATGGGCACTCTTGCCACTGGGCCAGCTGCCACCCTCCATCACGGACCATATCAACAGATTCTGTGGGCCAAAGCCCCTCGTCTCTTCAAATTGTTTCTTGTTGGAATTTGGTCACAACAACAACAAAATGATGACCAAAGTACTCACTAAGAAACACCAGACAGATACAAATTATTAATTCAATAAATAACTACAGTGCAAGAAACCCCTGTGCTAGACCATAGGCACATGAGGAATGCTAGCGTACCTGAGGGGTATGCAGTATGATAAAGAGAAGTGCTAACAGGTGCTGTGGGGCTCAACAAAACAAAACAAAATCCAGAGCATTCCCATCCACAAGGTTTGATGAAGGGGGCTTCAGGCAGAGTCATTATTCCCACTGGACCTTTGAGAACTGGCAGCGTGAATGGGGAGGCTGAACAGACGCATGCTTATAGCCAGTTAAAAACATTTTCCAAAGGAGACACTAGAAAACCAGTGAGGTTCAGACAGGTTGAAATGTCCACTAGGCACCTGGAAGGGGGAGGATAACTAACAGGCTACAAGGATGAAGACAAGTGGTCCAGAGAATGAAACCTTATTCTCTCAACATTTGCATGATAGTTCCCAGGTCCTAAGTTCTCTGCTGTCATTTATACCCAGAAATCTCTTAGCCTTCAGACTACATTCCTTGGGTCACAAGAGGAAAAGGAAGTGGCTGTCAGGAGACTTCTGTAAACACCTGAACTAAAACTAATGGGTTCTTTACAATCAATGCTTCCTCTGCCTGGGTAACCATTACCTTCTGTATCACAGACAACAATGGTATGGAAGGCTGTCAAAGATGGAGGGCCACCACAGCCCAGGAACCAGCTCTCAGGCCACATCTCACAGACTGGACCAATAGCTAACTGAACACAACCTGACAGTGCTTCCAATTACGGGGACTTGGAGAGACTGTGGCAGGCTGAAGACATATGAATCTTTAATGCTACATTATGAAACTGTGGGGCTTAGATTGTGTCAACTTGGCTAAGCCCAAACTACCTTTTCCAGAATCCTCTTCTCTCTGTAACTCCAGGTTAGAGGTGGACAAGATAGAGCTTCATGTGAGATTTGGGCTGTAGGGGGAAAGCTGCAGGTCTTCTGCTCTGGTGGTCTTGAGGTTGCAGAGCAGAAACCTTAAACCCCCTAGTCACAGGCAGGGAGACAGATTGCAAGTACTTCCCAGTCCAGCCTGTTTTGATCCTTCTCTCCTGCTTCTTCCCAAATGTTGCTCTTATGGACCCCATGACCCCCAAGACCCCTGGGTACTTGTATGCAAGCTTAGAAGTAAGCAGTGAGGTAGAGACCTTCCAGGTCCCCACATCGGTTCTCTGGAGACACCATACCGCTTGGTCCTAAATTCCTCCACAGTCCTCAACTTGCCCACCCACCCAAGCACAGGAGGGCCAATTAAGGACTGGCTCCTGACCTTCCAACTCCTCTTTCAGACTCCCTCAGCTGTATGAACTATAGCTTCTACCCTATAATATTCATAGTGGTTCCACTTCCCTGCTGGAACTTAAGTTGAGTAGATAGCTATACCCTTAAAGACTCAGAACCAACCAGAACCACCTGACAGAGCCTGGCTCCCTACAGTTTGCAAACTGTGCTCACATGATTTCCTACTCTCCCTGGAGAGGGTTAAATAAGGCAACTGAGGTTCCAAAATGTCACATGACCAAATGATAATTTTTACAAAAGAGAGAGAGAGAGGTGTAGAAAAACCACTTCAAGACAATCTGTACCATTGACTAAACAGAGTAAGCCAGTAAACACAAGATGATTTAAAATGATCCTCTGTCCATGGACCATAGACAGAGAAGGCTGAAGTACCATCTACCCACCAGGATTAGTTCAACACAGTCTACAAAATTAACAGCTGCTGGGGACCCAGGCACAGCCTAGCATCCCTCATTACTCAGCCATTCTCAAGCCTCTCTACGTACAAACCATCCAGCATCACCTGCCAAGTTCTGTGTGAACAGCTGGTCCTCCCCTGAGCTGCTTGCTTAAAGAGCACAGGATAGCACTGAGCTTGAACTTGCAAATGGGCATGAAAGACACCTGAGCTGACTCTGGGGCCAGCCTCCCCCATATCACTACCTGGTTAGCATTTTCGTCTTACTATTTCTTAAACCAGTCGTTCCTCTTTCTGACTGGTGTGTCTCTCCTTCCCAGGAAGACCTAGAACCTGTTCCTGAGGTTCAAAGACTGTGCCAAGTACTGTGAGTGGCATGGGGTCTATGCCAGCTTCCCTGATGAGGCTCAGTAAAGAGCTGAGTGTGACTGTCATGCAAGGAATTCAATGGAAAGATTCTGGGTTTGTCTGCATGGCTTCTAAAGAAAAGATTACATCACTGAGATAGGAATGAAAATGCCTTGCATTCACAAACTCTTTACTGCACACCTATTGTATACAGACTCATATGAATTGATAGGACCCCTGTTGGTCAATGAATGGGACAGTGCTACAGCACAGCTGGGGACAGAGAGACCACGCAATCAGAAAAGCCTCACGTAATTAAAAGAACAGAGGGACCTAAAGCATTTCAGGTGATGTGTGGGACTCTCATTGTATGGCATTTTCTCTACCCTCATCCTTTTCCCTGTAAATATCCTAGGTCTAGGCATGCCCAAACTTTTGACAGAGAACAGTGACTTCAATAAAGCCCAAGCTCAGGAACCATGTGATCAGTCACCAATAAATAAATAAATAAATAAATTTTTAAAAAATGCTATTGTGTTTTAAGTTTACAATTTTGTGTTGGGCTACATTCATGGCTCTTCTCAGCTGTACACCCTGCCTACAAGTCACCTCTTACCACAGCTGCAAGCTTTTTTTATTCAATCAAAGCCAACATTCAGATGGGATGGTACACACCTGTAATCCCAAGACTTGGGAGATAAAAACAGAAGGATCATAAATTCAAGGCCAGTCTGGGATATATAATGTATTCAGAACCAGCCTGGCCTACATGTCTAAAAGGCAAACAACAAACAAACAAACAAAACATCACACACTAAACAAAACAAAAACGTCAAGAAGCACTTTTAAATCAGGGTATTTCTTCCCCTGCATTCTTCATCTGCTTGGAAAACCTTCTCAGCCAGACAAAACCTACTGAATGTCATGACTTAATGAGCTCCAATGAGTCCACACTGCTGACGCCTCAGTGCCCACCCAGAGAGAGTTCAGAAAGTGGCTGTAGGTAGCCAGCCCACCCACCAGCATTCCAGGCTTGAGGCAGTCTGCCTCCCTCACTGGATGTGAGACCTAGAGGGACAGAGGGCACATCACATCCCCAGCCCAGCCTGATGATGAAGTAACTATGGTCATTCCTATCTTCATGAGTTCCTGGAATTTCAAAGGCATATTGAAACTTGGTTCTTCATCCGGGTGTGTTAACAGTAGTACTTAATCTCATCAGTTTTAGAAACAGTCCCTCACTAAGACATTTTCAACCGAGCTCTTGGCTGAGCTCATCACCAAAAGTGAAGGGCACATGTCTGGAGCAAGTATGACATGGCATAATCAATGAGATGGGCTACAAGCACCACAGTAAGTGACATCCTCCCAGACTCAATAATCTCAACACCAAATCCCTACCATGTCATAGCACTCATCTCTGAGACAGCAACAGCTAATACCTGGGTGCTCCTGGACCTTAATGAAAGGTGCTCTCTATGGACATGCCACCAAGGGCTTTAGAAATACCTGGACAGATGCACAGGTGATCCCAGCAGTGACACAACTGGGCAAAGAAGCACACCTGTGTTGTGGAATATCCCTTTACACTGTGTGAAGATGTGTCACTGTAAGTGGTTTAATAAGGAGCTCAACAGCCCAAAGCTAGGCAGGAAGAGGTTAGGTGGGACTTGAGAGCAGAGAGAAGAGAAGAGGAGATGAATCTAGGTGGGGGAGACATGCCAGAAGAGATGGAGAGGGCGCAGGACGTGCAGGAGGAAATTAAAAGCCACGAGCCATGCAGCAGCACATAAACTAACAGAAACGGGTTAATTTGAGCCGTAAGAACTAGTTAGAAACAAGCCTAAGCTAAGGCCAAGCTTCCATAATTAATAAGAGCTCATGGCCCAAAGAAAAATCTGTGTACACACCTGCTTTCTTAGCCTTTCTACAAAAGCACCTCTACCTGAAGTAGTAGGATGCTCCCCAACTTCCTTAACTGTCTCTAAACTTTCAGTCTTTAACAATCCTTGAACATTTCTCCAATGTTACCTCTCTGCCCATGGATGTCAGATCTGTCAGTTAAGGAGTCAAGGGACCATGTCTATGTCCTCATGTGCCCCAGATTCTAGAATAATGACTGGCACAGAGTAGATAATAAGTAACGGGTTTGAATGAGGCAGACAGACGTGGCACAGGCTGCAGGCCACAGCCTCACCGCCCTACCCTGAGACGTGGCTTGGAGCTGGCTGCTTGCTACAATAGTGATGACAAGCAGACGCTCTGTGGTTAGGACCAACCCAGCCCCAAGGTGCTGGAAGCAAGCACTGGGGTAAAGGAAGTATTCCCTTTTCTGTGGACATCGGGATGAGGCTCGGAGTGTATGGGAGGAGCAGACACTGTTGTGGAATGGGAGAGGCTGCACCAACCCCACAAAGGAAGGAAGGGTGGGAACAGTGAAGGGACAATACTGAGAATCTAAGAGTGGTGTGTCTTACACACAAGCTGCCAAGAGAAGAACAGAGGTGATCCACAGGAAAGACAGAGACTTTCTCACTGTGCAAGCGTTTGTGTTTGTGTGTGTGGCATGTTTGTGTGTTTGTGTGTGATTGTGTGTGTGTTTATGTGTGTGTCTGTGTGAGCACACATGCATGTATGTGCACGTGAGTGTGTGCATGTATAGTGCTGGGGGATCTTATCTGTTTGTTGGTTTTCCTTCCAAAGGACTATTTTTCCTCTTCTTCTGTACAAGTTTTTGTTTTAGAAATCAAGTCACAAGTGATCCTTTCCTAAATACAGTAGTAATAACAAGAACAGATGACAAGCACACAGACAAAAGACAACAAGGAACTGTGTCTGGGGTCTCAGCTACTCAAGATGCTGAGACAGGAAGATCCCAAGTTCAAGGTCTGCCTAGGCTACAGTGTTAGAGGCCAGTCTGAGTAACTTAAGAAAACCCTGTCTCAAAATCAGAAAACAGGGATGTGGTGCCTAAGGACGGTGCTTTCTTAGCATGGGTTAAATTCAAGGTTCAATTTCCAATACAAAACCAAAGACTGACAGTCAGACAGTCAGGGCTCATAGACAACCCCTGTTAGAAAAACAGGACCTCAGTTTCACATATGGGTGTGTGTGCATACCATATAAATACTATGCAATATACACGTATCTCAGAGGTACTTTCAAAGCATATAAGTAAATCCAACCATACAAAGACTCAAGCCATTACACACGTAGATGAGCCAGAAGCCTCCCTGCCCCTGTAATCCTCAGGGATGCCCAAAGAGATTGGGGAACATCCCCAATCAATCACTTATGCATCAGGCACCACACTGCACTTCCTGGACTCATACTGATGCTTCAGATAAACCTGTTTGTGGGGTAAATGGTTATTAAAGTGGGACTCCAACAAATAAGCTACAGAACTACATAAACCTTGTTAACGTGGAAAACCAACTAACGTTCCAACGGGTGATAGCCCTCTGAAGAAACACTGTGTTAAACGACCTAAGGGGAACATCAGTAATTGTTTGGTGAGCTGTTTTCCTCGTAAGAAACAATGCAAAACAGGCTTATGGCTTGACTTATCACCTTCATTTAACAGGCTTGCTTCCTGGAAGCCCCAGAAGACTTCACATGCTGCGTGTGCACGTGGCTCAGGATGCTCTGTGGGTGCTGACAATGCTGCCAACACCTTTCAGGGTGACTTTGCACACAGTCTTCCTCTCCACCCACTCCCCTTCCCAGAGTTTAATATCCACAGCCCCTGAGGTCTCTTACTTTCTCAGCTTAAATCAGCTAATCCCTAAATGGGATGCCAAGCTGGACACATTCATCTCTTCCCACCTTTCTGCTCTCTGGACCCACCTGCTCTGTGACACTGTGCCATGATAACAGCTCCTGGCCCCGGTTATACCCCTTCAACTCTGACAGCCCCGCGTGCACAGCCTTCCAACAAAGCACCCAGGATCCACCCTCTGTTCAGTTACAACTTGCTCCTTTTCTCCTTGGGACTGCACTTAATTCCTTTGTAATGCGTCACAGTGTCAGGAACATGGTAAATATTCCCGGGTGCTGCTGAGGGAAAGCAGGAATGCCCTGCACTGCAGAGGAGACTAGCAGTCAGGCACAAATCATTTGTTCCTTCTAGAGCCACAGCCGTGTCCACTGACTAATATGACAAAGTGTCCGCCATGTACCCAGCCCTGGGTCAGGCATCATTGTCTTAACTTGGATTTACTGTATGGATTTCTCAATCAAGGATGACAGACTGTAATGTCTTCTAATAAATAAAAAACATTTGGATGTGCCAGCTTTCAGAAAATGGAAAAATGAATAGCTGTGCCAAGTGGTTCTTTTTTTTTTTTTTTTTTTTTTTTTTAGCTCCTCATTGCAATATAAGCTAAGAGGCAACACCCTGGATCAACACCAAGTCCGTGGTTGCCGCTGGTCATCGTGGGTGACAACACATTTAGAAAGCAGGTCCGACCCCATCACCTCTAGAGTAGGGAAAAGTAGCAAGCTATTCACACACAGAATTCACTCCTAGCGGGGTCTCTCCTGGTCAATATCAACACACAAGACAAGTGAAATAACATTGCTGGGCTTAGCTGCACCTCAAAACAGCCAGGGAGGACTGGGCAACAGCCAAGACACATCAAGTCATATGCCAGAAGTACAGGATCCTACCAGTATCTCACCAGCTTTCTAGGATACATCCCTCAATGGATGGCACTGAGCAGTAATCTTGAACTTTCCCCTTTCGGACCACGAAAGAAGGCAAACCCCCAGAAACACCAGGGCACATTTAGCCAATTAAGGCTCATATGAGTGGAGAGGGTGTCGGGATTTGAACTCTCCTACCCCTCCAGGAAGGGTGTCAAATCCAGAACAGTGTCAATGTTTAGATGCATCTAAATACCCTTCTTGCTGAACTGGACATGGTGACACATGCTTGCAGTCCTTGGGAGGCTGGAACAGGGACACCATGCATTTGAAGCCAGCATGGTCAGGAGGGAGGAGGAAAGCAGAGAGCAGAACAGGCGGGAGGGCACCAGCAGCTGGGTAAGCGCACATGTGCAAGCACATTCCTGTAAGGCAGAGCCATCAATCAGGCTCTGTAAGACCCAAAGGATAAAGGTAGAAGAAAATACAGGTTACATTTCAGAAGGCTGGGACTTAATCACATAATCCCAACCTACAGACATTGAATATTCTCAATCAAAACTTAGGCCACCAACAAATAAAAAGGCAGTAATATAATTAACATCAGCCACTTTCAAAGACTGTGTGGGTTTTATCATTTCTGTGTTGTGGTTGTTTTCCCTAGCAATCAGTCTGGAAGCCCAGGTATCCTGGGGATGAGATCCCCAGGACCCTAGAGAACCTAGAAGGAGATCCCATTTCACAGCACAGTAAATGAGGAGCAGCTGCTGCTACACGAACAGAACAGCAGACAATATCCAGAGCCCTCGGTGGCACCAACCAGGGACCAGCCCCAGGCCTGGCAAGGGAGAAACAACACCCAGGCATGGGCTGCAGACTCCGAGTAGTGCTGGGGAAGCTGGCAAAGGGCCAGCAAAGCCAGGGCCAACCAAGAGACCCATATGGCCAACAGCAGGAGTCAGCATGCTCAGAGAAGTCTGGAGATAGAAGGGGAACCCTTCAGGATTAGCTAAACTAATCCTTTTTACAGGGGCTAAGAGCTACTCAGCAATTTGTTCAAGGTCAAGAAACTAGTGAGGAGAAGGAATGAGGTCAGGGTCCAAGCCTTGGGTCTTAAAAGACAGTGAGACGATTGTTGGCATGTGTTAGGTCCTCCCCGCGTGTAGACATCCATTTGAAGGATGTGTGAGTTTGTTTCATCAACTCTGCTACTGACAGTGTGACCCTGAGCAATTCATTCCACTGTGTCTCAGTTCCCTCATCTATTGGGTGGGGTTAATAACAGGACCAATCTGGTGCAGTTACAAAGCCTTTAAACAAGTCAGTATATGGACAGTGCAATGCCTGGTATACATTACATACTATAGAGAAGGAGAGAAGGGACTTCCTAGAGAATCTTTACATTGGTTGCTCCCCTGCCCCAACTTACTGCAGTCACCAGTTTTTACCATTTTCCCTACCACCTTTGGAACTGGGGCTTCTAAAACATAGCATGGCTCTTGCCTACGTATCCAAGGCCCAGCCTAGTCTGGTATTAGAGCTAAGCAACCAAAACAGCAGAAAGACTGAATAAATGCTCACTTGATGGCTGCTGCCCATCTATCAGCCCTCAGACCTCTGTTGAAGATTCTAGATTCTGGATCCTCACATCCTCTGCCTTAACTTCCGTTCACTTGTCTGTCCCACTTGCTTTCCTTGGCCAACCTTCCCTGTATGTTCTCAGCGGCTCCCTCGAGTCCTTGGTCCCCTATCCTTTTAACCTCATTCCATGGAAAGACATGATGTCATCTCTCCTATGTGCCAAATTTGGTGGATTAAACACAAAACCAAGCTGGCAGCTTCCAGTGCATGCCCACACTCTCCCCATCATTTATTGCTAACTGAATACCTCCTACATTCACAAAGCCCAGCACTAACCCACACCTATCACTGTCATGACCTTTGCCTCGGTGCTGAGAAAGCCAGGCTGCCATATATTCTGTGTGCTAATAAGGCCCTTACAGACTAGGACTTCCCACCCATCAGTGTGCATTTGAGCCTCCTAGGAAAATGCTCAAATGCAGATTCAGATTCAACACATTAGACGGGATCTGGAGATTGCCCTGGGAGCTACTATGGTCCCAGACAACACTAGAAATGCATTATATATTAAGTGAAACATTTGCATTTTAAAGGTAATTTTTAGACTGATGACAGTCCTACCAGAGAGACATTTTTTCCCATTTCCCAGAGATGGAAAGTGGTGTTCAAAGTAGCAAAGGAACTCGCCTATCGCCCACAGGACAGGAGGCATGGTTCAAAGAAGGGCTAGGTTCCAAAGCCTAAACCAGGTATTTTCTCTCCATGTAAGTTATTTGCAGTTGGGAGTTGGGGTGGGATGGGTAGGGTACAGAAATAGTTTTTATGTCATACATGTAATCATTTGTAACAAGTGACTGAAGCCTTCTTAGGTAAGTAAGACAGAAAAGAGATGGTTCACCCAATGGCACAGATGGGCTGTGCCTGAAGCTCAGTAGTAGAGCATGTATAAAGTCTTGGGTGTGATGCCCAGCACCACAAACACTTTTCTTTCTTTCTTTTTAACTAATTTTCAAAATCCCACCCAAGGGAGCTAATGAGACAGCTCAGTAAGTTGAGTATTTGCTATGCAACCATGAAGACCTGAGTTTGATTCCTAGTACTCATGTAAAAAGCCAGGTGTGCTGGAGCAATGAGGACAGATGGATCCCTAGGACTTGAGGGTCAGTAAGCCTAACACACACACACACACACACACACACACACACACACACACACACACACACACACACCATAAAATTAACCATCAGGGAGAAAGTTAATTCTATTGATCCAGACAGTAGATAACACCCAGACTTTAAACATACAGAGAAGAAAGGGGACATACAGAAAACTTCTTCATACAAAGTCTGGGGGCTGTGGGGGACATTCTGGGGTTTCAAAGGCTGAGAGGACTGCTGGGACCATGTTCCACACTAAACCACTCCACACAAATTCTTGGACCATGCAAAGCCAGAGACTCGCCTTGAGCTGCGCTTCACTGCCCCTGCTCCCACCTAGGACTCTGGAATTCGCATTCCCCTCTCCAGAGGGTTTCCCAGGAGGCTCTTCCACACGCTAGTGCTCCCTGGGTCATGATGGATAGATGCCACCTCCACAGTGATCTCCTACTTGGCACCCCTTGAGAGGACAGGTGACAGCCTCTGTGTCAAGAATGTCTACCCTTGCCTATTTACTCCTCGGCATTTGCCTTCAAACACACCTTCACTCTGCAGTCAAGCCTCGGCGTCCTAACCCAAGGGCAGCCTTGTGAGGGCTGCATGCACGGGTGGGCGAGAACCTCCACAGCAGGCCCACATTTTTCTCTTTACCTTTCTGGTTTGCAGCAGCAGCACTTTCTGCCCCGACTCCCTCTTTAGCAAGCTCCGACTCATCTCTGCTTCATTTCTAACAGGGTGCTCTCATGGCTCTTTTCCCAACCCTGTGATGACTACTTCTAGAACTTTCCCTTCAGATCTGCTGTCAAACCAGCTCTTAGACCCACTTTCTGTGAAGGTCCTAACCCCACATCTAGTATACTTTGTGCCACCATATATAGGAGAGATCTGAATCTGCCTTGCTCTGGTCACTTCAGAGTCCCCAGCACTCAAGGTGCTGACCTGTGTAACCTACCCTTGGCTCAGGGTCTGCTGGATGGACAAACATGCTATGCCACTAAGATTCTTGGCCTCTTCCTTCCCTCCCCCTTTCTTCTTTTGCTTCCCCAACCCCAAAGCCTCCCTACACAACTCAGACTAGCCTTGAACCTCTTGTGTCTGTCTCTACAAAGCTGGGATTAGCAGCAGATACACCAAACCTGACTCCGTTTCCATCTCCAAATAGCTCATCCTGAGGTACGCCGGTGGGAATGCTGGGACTCCCTAAGTGAAAGCAATATCCACTAGCCTTCATCACTGCCCCCAGCAATGATAGTAACTCACACTCCCAGGGCTGGCCACCACAATACAGACACACTTACAACCCACATGAAACTGACAGGGACCTCTCACACCAACCGGCAGGCTGTGAAATGCTTGGCTACTCCAGCTATAAGCATGAACAAGGAAGAACCATTTCCAAGATATTCTTGGCTCATGGTGGCTTTTAAGATCTGAGACGTAACCTCTCTGTTTGCAAAGAGCCTCCATGTCATTTAGATTCCATGGCAGCACACATTCAGCAGTGAACCTTGAACCTGTGAGGCGACTCTGCTCTTTAATGTTCTCAGCCAGATCCACCCAAGGCAGAGCAGCCTCTGGGACCCAGTCCCTTAATCCGCCGAAACCTTCCTAGTGATGTCAATGCTTCCATGCTCCACATTCTTATGGAGGTGAAAACAGACTATAGGTAGAAAGTCAGAATGTCATGCTTAAATGTGATCATGCCACTTAGTGACTCCATAATCCAGCACAAACACTCAGGGAGCAACTAGAGAAATCAGCATTCAAAGGAGATAAGCACACACTTCCATTGTCTTTGTCTCCTGGAAATCACACTGTTAGTATGTGACAGCATTTGCCACTGGGTCTGCTGCTTCCCAACATCTACAACTGGTGTGTTATGTGTTGGTGGGGGGTAGTCCAAGATTTAAAAGAAAAAGAAAGAAAAAAGAAAACCGACTGTGCTAACTCTAGCACTTCGCCTGTTCCAAAAGATAAATTATTTAGGATTTTTTTTTTTTTTTTTTTTTTTGCCAGTTCGAGTTATTTTTCCCAAAGCAGAGTCAAATGGCTCTGCAGCCCTGCCTTAAAGAAACCAATGCAATTAAACCAAACAGCTATGAACTGGTCCTGACAGCTTCCACTAACTTCATTTGATAAAGTGAGATGCAGACACACTCCGACAGACAAGCCCACACTTTATTCATTGCCAGACGCAGCGCCGATATGCAAGTATAGATTCAGCTACAGGAAGAGGAATCAGCTCAGCAGTTCATCACTAAAACCAAATAGCCATATAAAAGGCGCCTGGCCCAAATGCCTCGTAAGGAATATCACCGACAGCTACAGCTCCTATACAGCAGGCTAATAAGAATAATTATAGCCAGGGCAGGCATTAATCAGCTTGGCAGATACAGGAATTCTGTTAACAAGGCTGAAATAAGTGCCAAGGAATCTCTGAAGACCACAGCACTTCAAAGGCTGTTAAGCTAGAGGGATTCGCGGGTGTTTCTCCTGTGAGCCTTCCTCCTTATCCAGTGCCCTGTGGAGCAGCAAGCTTCATTTCAGTCCCAGTCCTCTGAGCAGGCATGAGGATCTGCAAGAGCTGCAGACTGTCACATTGCAGCGGTGCATGCTGACACCACTACTCCCTTCTGGATTGCACCTGGGCCCTGCATACCCCAGATCCTAATTTTAATTACAGCTTTGTTTTCTAAGCATAATCATCTTTTCGTCATCTAAATTAATCTCAAACAATCTGCAGCATATGGGCATAGGGAACCATGGTCAGCTGATCCTTAGCATAGACAGGATGGAGTCCAGATGTGATTGAACCTGTTATTTCACTGTTCTGGGCACTGGTTCCCCAGTAACTGAACCCTTTCCCAAGATTTGATGACTGACAGAATGGATCCAAGAGCCTAACTCTAAAGTGATAGTTACTGGTGCTCTGTGCCTTGCAGGTTGCCAAGCCCTCACAGAAGCCACCAGCAAAGAGCAAGACTGTGAAAGGCCCAGTGTACGGGCCCTGGTTTCACTCTCTAGTACCACCAAAAAAGAAAGGATTTGGTTGATCTTATACCATGCATCCTCTATAACTGACAAAGACTGCTTGGTGCCCCTCCAGATCCCAAATTCATCCTTCCGTTTTCTACAGTAGCTGGCAGATGGCTGCCAGGTTCCTCTGTGTCTTTTCAGCTTCCCTTGCAGCTAGTGCGACATGGAACTAAATTGTCTCCAATGGAATATGCACAGAAATGATGCCACTTCCAAGCTTGGCCAATGAAGTATCCATTATAATATCCCAGCTGCTTCCCTCTTTTGAGGGGCTAGGAAAGTAAGCATGAAAAATAGTGATATTAAAAAGCAGACGCTAAAGGGTCACCAACCTGGAACCCGAAGAGCTTCAGGGAAACAAGCCCACCCAAGCTTTCCCTCGGTCCCTGGCCACTGTTACAGAAAAAAAAAAAAAAAAAAAAAAAAAAAGGTTCTATTGTTTGAACCACTGAGCCAGGAGTGTGTTAAGGCAGTTTAACCTGCTTAATTAGCATAATACTCCTTTACAGCAGTTGAATTTAAAAATATGGATGTGATGCCTTTGTCACTTAAAAGCTATTTCAGTGGATTTGCATTTTTTTTTTAAACTGTAGAGAATATATTAATCACTCTCCACAACCTCTAGGTCTCATGTAGCACACCAGTTAAGAACTGAGCCTCCTCCTGTCATGTTAATCTTACCCAGCAAACTTTCCATGGCTACTTACTTCCCACACAATGAAAAGGACATACCCATTTATTTATAGGTGTTCAGTTAGTCAAACACCCTTATGTGTTACATACCTATCACTAAGAGGACAGAAAGCAAAGCAAGACCAATGGGTTCCCTGCCCCTGGGGGATAAGCAGGTGGGGATGTAAGACCCAGGAACAGATAATGACATTCAGTGTCGTAAACAGGAGCCATGTCATGAAATACAAGCTGCCTGGCTATCTACAGGGAGACAACAATTCACAGCCCAGACTGGTCCACATAACACACAGTCACCAGCACGCTCCACCCCCTACCCCAAGCATCTCACCCTCCTCGAATCTCATTACATGGAACTCTGATGCCATTTCTGAAGGAGACACACACTTCACTCACCCACACTTTATGCTTTCCCCTAGAGCCCATGATGCTCTTCTATCCTTTTTTTCAAAATTCTAATTATCCTCAAGGCTCAGCTCAAATGTCACCTCTTCAGCAAAAGCAACCCCAACCCAAGTCAAAATGAATCCTCCCTGTTTCTCCCCTGTGTTGAGCTGGTGTCAGGGGTTGTACTGTTTTTATCACCTGTCCACACAGCCCAGTCAAACACTCAATGAGTTGCTATACCCTGGTCATTTGCTGGGGCCTCCCAGTACTCAACACACTGTCACAGACAGAGTAGGCACTTAAGAAATGGCATGTGGAATAAAGGGATGAAAAACAGACACAGGCAAGGAGGTGAGACTGAGTGGTTCTGGCCTGATCCTCGTAGTTAGCTTAGTGAGAAAGTTTCAAGGGGAAAGTGAGCTTCAGGAGCAATGGGAGATACACAGGGAAGAGGCCAGGGGTAGGAGGGCTAGAAGGCTCAACAGAGTCCATGAATAGCAAATGGGTGCTTAGAATGAAACAGCTAAAGCAGAAAGAGTAGGGACCAAATGCAAGCAGCATCTCCTACTAGAAAAATCACAAAAGCCCAATGCACACAGGTGGGAACCCCAAAATCACCCATCAGAGAAAATGGTGACCTCAGAAGGGAGCTGGGGGAAAATGTCAACATGAGAGGCCAGAGGTTATCCTGGCAGGGAACTTCCAGGGAGAGCGTTGGCTAAGACTGGAAAAAGCATGGAGTGTGTGAGGCTCCCTCAGAAGGTGGAGGCAGCTTGAACCTGTGCTTGGGAAAAGCCACAAAAGAAAGGGTCAGGGTACAGGTGAAGGTTCCAGAACAGAGGATCATCATGTAAGTAGCAGTGACAGAGAGCAGTGACATTAAGCTTCTATCAAAACCGGAGGAAAGATGATCTTGCTCATTTCAACACACTCCATTTCCAGATTCAGTGTGTCTGTCTGGAGAATGATGGGACACTGGGAGGCTGCCTCCAGGGTCAGGCTGAAGCTGTACCCAGTGGTGCCAAGGGACAGAGTTTGCAGGCAGGACATCGATGGGTCAGAGAATTGTCGGTGAATCTGCACTGGCCAGTGACACTCCCAAAATTACTTATGTGTCTCATCAAGGTTGGATAAATGAGTACACCACCGTGATTTCCCTAAGCTTTGTTTTTGTTTTGTTTTGTTTTGTTTTCGGTGTTGTTGATTGTGGTTTGTTTTTGTTTGTTTCTTTTTGTTTAGAATGAAGGATGAAATCCAGAGCCTGGCAAAGCTACATCCACATGCGGCACTCTTCCACAGAGCTACAACCCCAAAGAACTTAAAGGCTTGCTTTTTAAACTTCTACCTCATGCTACCCTCTTAACTGGTTCATATACAGACTGCACACTGACCACTCTAGGGAGAGTCATTCACATAAACCGCAAAGTGAGTAGCAGATGGGAGTGGTGCCCTGTGCAATCTGTGCAGTCATAGGCCATGGCCCTGCTTGACCCAGACACATAAGCCAATTAAATGGGGTGGACCATCCCCAGCAGTGTGCAGCAAATACACAACCTACAAGCCCCAGCAATGTGCAACAAACACACAATTTGTAAGCCCCAGAAATGTGCAACAAATATACAACTTTTGAGTCCCAGCTATGTGCAGCAAATACACAATATACAAAGGCAGGGCACCTGGTGGGGTAAAATTAAAAGATCAGAAAACACAGAGGACCTCGGGGTGCTTTCTGCATATCAGCTGTGGCTGAAGAACTGTGGCTCGATGAGTTCTTGGAGGGAGTCACTTCCAGAAAACCCCTCAGAGGTAAAGACTCACACTAGCAGCTAAGAGCGAAAGGCTGGTTGCAGGGGACTCAAGGGGGCTGGGACAGTAAAGTCCTAATGCCAGCAGGAAGGGAGTGGCGGAGGGAGGCCTCCACTGGGACCCTCGGGCCACCAGAAGTGCAGCAATTTAGCCTATCTGCAGCTGAGGCCTGGCAGAGATAGTCAACACACAACACGTGCCCTGCAAAAGATTGAGCTCTGTCTTCTGCAGATGCTTGGAAAGGAACCTAGGGCTGAGTCTGGAATTTCACTTGTCCTAGATGACACTGATCACAGGGATACAAGCATATAACCACACTTGGAGATCTGTCTTTCTGAACCATGGCAGGCGCTAAATAAATACATCTCGTGGCTGGTTAAGATCACCCTGTGTGTATCTACGTGAAGATGGTGTCTGTGTAAGGAGTGAATGGAAAATGGAGAGAGGCGGGGAAAGCCCATGAAAGATTCCTAGGGTGGGGGGGAGGACACTGGGCCAAACTACCGAAAGGCACCAAGGGTTTCCGGAGGGTAGAAGAGAAAGGGGCAATAACGAGGGAAGTAACAGGTAGAAAAGTTGGGGAAGCAAGGCTCCGGGTCTTTGTGTATGAATCCGAGCCTAGCCAGCTTCAAGAAAAGCTGGGAGGAAACACTGAGGCAGATCTAGCCACAACTAAAATGACGAGGATGGTACACGATTGTCAATGTAACGCTCTGAGCCACCCAGTGACCTTCGTGAAAGGAAGTTGGATTCTCTTGCTCTCCTAGAAAAGCAACTCAGCGTGGGCTAACGAGTACAGAGCGATCCTGACCGGCCGCGGCTATGGCGGGGCACAGCAAAGGCTCATATTTCCGCCCAGCCGTGCACGCGGGCCGGGGCCGCCCGCACCTTCCGGGGCCGGGAGTTCAAGGTGAGCCCGGTTCCCGGCGGCCAACAGGTAGAGAGCGCTGTCGGGGAACCGGACACGGGCCACTCCCCCGGCACACGTGAGGACCCGGCTCTGCCAGGCCGGGCGGCTCCGGGTACCCCGCGCGCGGGCCCAGGAGGATGTGCACCGGGCTCTGGGCGTCCGCACACCGTTCCCCGCCCGGCCGGGGACCCCGCACTCCGGAGCCGGGTCTCCCGGGAGCCGCCCCGGACAGCCCGGGTGCCCCAGGCCCGGTGCTGCAGCCGCGCCTCCCCCTCAGGACCCCGCGCCCCGCCGCGCCCCACGCGCACTCACCCAGCGATAGGAGCGCCAGCAGCAGCGGCCTCGGCGCCGGGCGCCCCATGCTCGGCCGGCGGGAGCGACTCTCCGCCTCCTCCTCCTTCCCCGCCGCCGCTCCTCCTCCTCCTCCTCCAGCTCCGGCTGCTCCAGAGTCGGCTGCTCCGCCGGGCCGCGCGCCTGCTCCGCTCTCCCTGCCGGCCAGGCGAGCCCAGCGCCGGCGCGGACGTGCGCACCTGGCTCGGCGCGGCCCTCCGCCCCCTCCCCTCCCGCCCTCCGCTGTCGCCGGCCCCGGAGCCGGCCCCGCCGATCACAGGGCGCAGCCCCGACCGCCTCCCGAAAGCAAAAGGGAAGAGCCGTGGCGTCCGCCCGCCCGCCCGCACCTCCCACCCGGCGCTGTGCCAGCAACAAACACAAACTTTCCCAAGCCCCTCCCCGCTCCAGGTAACGGAGGAGGCGCCCGGGCCACCCGCTTAAAGGGGAGGTGACGCCCGAGCCCACCCAGCCTTCCCCTCGGGTCCCCACCCCTCGAGAAACTTTCCTCCGACCTTTAAAAGTTGGCCTGGAAGAAGTGTCTGGAAACCTCATCTCTTGGGCCCTATCCCGGGACGTCTGGCATTCCTTCGCTGTGGAATCCCCACGAGTGTCTCGAAGCCAGCAACCCACACGTTCATCCTCTGGTCCCCAGTTAAGCATTGCCACCCGCCACCTGCTTAGCTCTTGCTAAAAATAATTACTCAGATGGGATTGAAAGGGCTTCAAAGGCAGTGAATTCTCACCCCCTCACGGTCCAGAGACCTAATGTGCCCTGCCAGGGAAAGTTGGCCAGGGACTCTCTCAGCCAGCATCCGATCCATCAAGGCTCTGACCTGACTGTCCACCACCCTGTAGTTGGGTGGGCCTGCCTTCCTCCTGGCCCACCTCCCTCCTCTCCAGGGTCCCTGTGGTACTAATTAGAACAACTTCCAGCAAAGGTACCCATAAAAAAGAAAAGAAAACCCACATCGTCCTATTATTAGCCGCAGCGCTTCAAATGGTATGTCTGCCAATTGAGACTATATTCATTGCTTTAAGTGGACACGGCTGGGTTTCCATTAAAGACTCTCTTTCCTCCCACAATAGAGTTTTGTGCTTTGGATTTGAATACAAAAGGCTCCACAGTGCTGAGGGAAAAAAAAAAAAAAAAAAATCAGTGTTCCTTGTTTAAAACTTCACAAGGATGATTCAGATGCTCGAAAAGGCTCACTGGTATCCAGTGACCCCCTCGACCCAACCTTTCATTAATATATACAAAACAAATCACAGATGTTCCTGGGGACCTACCCTCTTTGGTGCAGAACATCGCTCTTGTTCTGATTTCCACAAGTGTTTCTCATTTCTGTTAACTGACATGTGACCAGCCAGGTGTGAAGCCTTCCAAAAGAGACTCTTAAAAATTTATTTCCCGCCAGGCAGGGTGGCCTAGCCACTGCACTTTGGAGGGAGAGGTAGGATCGGTTCAAGGTCATCCTTGGCTTCAAACAGAGCTCCAGACCAGCACGGGTTACATGAGACCCTATTTGGTCAAAAGACCTAAATAAATAAATTCCTGGTGGTTCAACAATGTGAATTACTGCCACACAGTGACAATAGTTAAACAGGGTTTTTTTTTTTTTTAAAAAAAAAAAAAAGGTAACTTTAGTGTTAAGTATATTTTACCTCAATACATTTTTTTTTTCCTTTTAATTTCAGTCTTACCACCACATCTTTCCCAGTGCTCCCCCACCGGCACCCCTACCCGTCATGCCTTTTCCCTCCCCACCCCAACCTTTTCCTAGAATTTCTGAGGGAAGTTTCATTTTCTTGTGTTTCTCTCCATTCTACAATCCTGAATTCAAGCCTAATGTTACGTTATGAAATCTGCTGGAACTACAGGGAAACTTAAGGCCTGGCTCCTCCAGAAGCTCGGATTTCAGCTCATCAATCTTTCTGCTTTCTTACCACCCAGAATGCTTAACGTCTGCGCTGCACATTTTGGCACTTGATCACAGTCAGCCCACCATACTAAGTACACTGCTTCCATCTCTGTCTAACAACTCAGGAACCTGAGGCTGGCACATTATCATTGTGCATCCCCACATTTCTGGAGAGGAGTTCTGTGCTCTTTAAGAAAAAAAAAAAATCTGGAACTTGGGAAGAGCCCTCCCTGTGCACTCTCTGAGCTACACCCAGGAACTGCAGTCATGAGTTAGTTCCTGCCCCTGGGGTGTTTATAGTGGGCCCTGTGACTTACTGAGTGTGAAAGCAGGTACAAAGTCCAGTCACGACACACCCTAGGAGTGGTCAACACAGGAGAAAGTTCACAGCTGTCACAGAAGGATGACTGTGCAAGGAGTCCTACAGACTAGGTGCAAGGTACATGGAGAGGCTTGACAATAGGTGTACTCATATGCAATGGAAGGTCCTTCTCTCCTCCCATCCCAGCACACATGTACTGTTAAACTAATGTACACTTTATAATCACAGTAGTAACTGAACAACTGAACTGGTAGGAATAAATGAGACTGTCCAGGCAAGGCAAGTGCAAAGGAGACTAAGTGGATGGCTGTCACCTGGCTGACTGATCGGCAGCCAGTCAACTGTGTCATGAGGAGCCACCGATGAGCCATTGATGTAGCAGAAAATAAGCACAAATTACACCAGACACTTGATCCTATTACCACCCTTTGCACTGACTACCAACAGATACAATGTTTCCAACAGATACAATGTTTCCAACAGATAAAATGTTTCCAACAGATACAATGTTTCCAACTAAGAAGCACGACACCTGCCGCAGAGGCCCACACAGTTGCTCCATTCATCTCCGTGGGATCTGATGATGCTTCGATTATGACAGGTATTTATTTGCCAAATTGAGTAACTTCCCACACAGGTAAGCGTCTTGCCCCAGCCAGTGGTTCTGTTCAGTTTGTGTACAGGCTTGCCTGAAGCAAAAAGACTCATTTCTAGTAATCCTAATTAACCCTCCCCCACCCACAAGGAGGATGAATCCCAGCTTGGGTTTTACTGTGATACCGAGCATCAAGGGCATCAGCCACCCTTTATTAGCTCTTGATAATAAATATCAGCCTGCAGCTGTGGCCCTTGAATGTCCTACAAAAGTCCTCACATTCTCTCCTCTCAAACAAGATTTCCTATTGAAATCCAACACTGTATCGTTTAAATTTCAGACTGGAATGTTAAAAGGTTCTGAATAAGTGAATTTGTTAATTTTTCTTAAGATTCATCCAGATGTGGTAGGTTTACCCTGTTACTGCCCACAGCCTTTATGCTTGGTATGCATCCAAACTGACCACCATGGCAGTGGGTCTTAGGAAAAAGGGTGTGTTCTATTGCAACATTGTATCCCATTAGTCACTGTGTCTGGAGGTAACTTCCCCGTCGGAATTAAGAGATTACTAATATAAAAGAAATGGAAGGGTTGGAGACATTGCTCAGAGGTAGGACACTTGCCTCTAGGCTCACTCTACGGCAATAGAAAGATGGGGGCAGGTAGAAGGGAGTAGAGAAAGGAGGGAGTGGGGAGGAAGGGGGGAAGAGAGAGAGGAAGGGAGAACTAAATAGTAGAGATAGAAAACGGAATTAGAGTTTAAAAGAGAATGGTGGAGAAGGGAAACATACATGTTGCTACTTTGTCTTGGAGGGGTCTACAGCAATATTTTGCTGTTAGTTATTTCATGGGCACTTAAGGAATAACTTCTCATTCAAACAGTGGCTACATTTATGCCTTATAACACAGAGCTCATGAGGTCTGGGGTAGAATGCAGTGACTTTCTGGGGTACCCTGTCCATTGGAACACTGGAGGTCTATTTCCGAGTCATAGCCAGCTGCCCTTCACCAGGTGATGTCAGGTCTGCCCTGGCTGGGAGAATTGATCAGCAGAGCAAATGATTTTATGCTTAACCCACAACTGAGAACAGCCAACATCCAGAAGATGATTTCAAACTTATTGCCTCTCAATATTTTTTTTTTAAGTTCAGCAGAGAAAAGCCATATGCATGGAAGATTACCTGAAGAAAATGCAGCCTGTACATTCTAGAATCCCTTAGATCTTCCCGTGAGTTATGAATTAAAGAGACCTTCAGTGAGCTTAATACTTGGATACATCACATCGGCACCCCCATAAAGTTGCTTTTATTGATTGCTCTTTGTCAGGATGCCATCAGCTCTTACTGAAGGATGTCCTAAGAAAGAACCCTGAGCACTTTGTCACTGTGTTGTGCACAGGACAGGTTTACAGATGTCCTCTGTCACGCCAGGCAGCAGCCTTTCTGCCTACAACCATGCAGAAATTGCATTCCCATATCTGCTTCCTGGATGCTCTTTTGCTAGAGACAGGTGTCTGCTCACCTCCCAGACTCTGTAAATATGTAACTGTTGGTGTTTTCTTTTCCACAGTACACAGTGGTTAGGATGCTTATGGTGAGAGCTGTGACTCCCCACTAGGCACAGACAGGACCCCCTGCAGGTCTTCCCTTCCAGCTCCTCCTCTCCTCTCCACCCTTATCTCCCCTCCCCCTCATTTTACTCCTGTCTCCTTGTGAAGGCGCTGTTTTGCTCTGCTCCTTATTGTGAAATTCAGTCTGCAGCTTCTGCCCTTCAAAAGACATTTTAAATCAGAACTCCCCGTTTGCAGACGACATGCAATGAGGTAATCATCTCAATGAACTCTGCTTGGCTGGGAAGGGCTGCAGTGAGATGAGGCCTGTGTGGTGAGGAGGTCACTGGGACCCACAGAGGGCCACCAAGCTTTGGACAAAGAGCCTCATTTCCAGGAGGAGCCAACAGTGGCTGTTCCTCTTCTGACCTGGGAGCATGCACAGTTTTCCATCTGCAAGGAGAGAGCAAATATTAGGAGTGCTTTGCTTTCTCTAAGCACACAGTGACTGAGGACCTGGAGTGGTCTGAGTGTCCAGGCCAACTGGTGGCAAGCCAGTCCAATGCCACACTGCTAACTGCACAGAATCAGAATGGCCTGGCCAGGGTGGAGCGGCCCAGACCTCTCTCCTGCCCCCGCTGTCTCTCATTGTCCCCTACCTTGACAGGGCCTCACACCGCCTTCACGTAGCCCATTACAGCACCAGTCCCTGATTTGGTTGCATCTTTCCCTTAAAAAATGATCTCACAAATCAGCAATGAGTGACAGGGAAAGCAGGGCTGAGAGCCAACGAGGTGTACCATGGGAGCATGCACTGCTGTGGCCCCACCCTGTAAAGGGGCCCTGGAAGTGTCCTTTGCAGGCTTTGACTCCCTGATCCCCGCTCTGCTTCTGAGGTTAGCTCACAGTGGCACTAACTCTCCTCCCTCTGGTCAGCATCCTCCTGAGCCCAGCAACCAGAAGCTGAATGTCCCCCTCCACTGAGATGGCAAAAAGAGGCTGTGTCCTGCATTGCGCATTGCTGGCTCAGTAAATGCTTCGGGTCCAGCTGTGAGTTCTGCTTTAATCATTTTTATAGACCAGGGTGCTACATGGATGTTCATTTGGAGAAGGTGGGCGGTCAGCTGATTCCATTAAACTTGCCCACGTGAGGCTCAGAGAACCTTAGCAACTTCTCTGAGATTACACAGCACATTAAAGTAGTCGTGGAATATTAAAACGAGGCCACAAAGCAAGCCAAAGGCAGATCAGGGAGCCAACTGGAGCTGCACTGTGCATTATTAACCACTTCAGATGGACGGTTTGACCACCTCTCCAGTGAATTTCCAGCAGGAAATTGCTTGAAATAAATGAACTTGGAAAGTTCCTGAGCTCTGATTAAGGAGATGAGCGATATGAGCAAGGCTTTTCCTGCTAGAAGGAGATGTTTACCCTGTCTATAATGTGAGGGTTTG
The DNA here is from genome assembly GCA_030556225.1 of Cricetiscus sungorus. Lineage (NCBI taxonomy): Eukaryota > Metazoa > Chordata > Mammalia > Rodentia > Cricetidae > Cricetiscus > Cricetiscus sungorus. The sequence goes on from JANBXA010000141.1 coordinate 6,482,989, forward strand.
AATCAGTTTGGCCCCATAGGCTCATATATTCGAATGTTTAGTCATCAGGGAATGGCACTATTTGAGAAGGACTAGGAGGTATGGTTTTATTGGAGTAGGATTGGCCTTGTTGGAGGAAGCCCTTCACTGGGGATGGGCTTCGAGGTTCCAAAAGCCCAAACCAGGCCTCTGGCTCTCTATGCCTGCTGCCTGCAGATCTGCTTATAAAGCTCCCAGCTACTTCTCAAGCACCAGGCTCTCGGCCATGATAGTAAACATAACCTCTGAAACTGCAAGCAAGCCTCACTTACATGCTTTCTTTTACAGAGTTGCCTTGGTCTGGTTGTCTCTTCATCACCATAGAGCAGTGACCAAGAAGGTAAGCAGGCTGAGGTAAGGCTGCAAACTCTCTGAGAATTCTCTTCCTCCATCCTGTTTAGCAAAAATGGCAGTATGGATACAATTGTGGCTTTGTTTAAAGTAAAACTGAAGTTCTAGAATGTTCTGCTAACTCAATATGTTATAAGAGCCCTCTAGAGTCTCCCACCTCCTGATCCCTTCCTATATCTGCATATTCTTACACTGCAGTCTTCAACACATTTGTAAGACACACAATGCCAGGGACTTTTCAAAGGTTATAGCAAAAATCAAAAATTTAGAGGATTAGGGAAAAACTGTGTGCAACACAGACCCAAAATCTCACTGCAGGGGTGGCAGAGACAGGTGGAGCTTGATGGCTACCTAGCTTGGACAAACTGATGAGTGACAGGTTCAGTGAGAGGACCTCTTTCAAAAACTAAGATGGTGTGGGGGTGCTGGAGAGATAGCTTAGTGGTGTAGAGAGCATGCTAGGGTTATTTGTAGAGGACCTAATTTTGTTTCCCAGCCCACATTGGGCAGCTCACAACTGCCTGAACTCCAGGGGCTCTGACTCCCTCTTCTGGACTCTAAGGGTGCCTGCACTCATGCATGCACACACTCACACATAGATACACCCACATACACATAATTAAAAATAAAAGAAATCTATATGTTTTGAAAGAGAATAACTGAGAAAGACACTTAACATCAATCTCTGGTCTCTATAAGCACATTCATACATACATACCTACACACACACACACACACACACACACACACACACACACACACACGCAGAAACACACATACTCTACAAGCAAACATACCAAAATAAAAGGTATACCACTTCTCCCTGCATGCTAGCATAAAAAGCCAGGAAAATACACAGTGATGGTGAGGGTTGCCCTGAGAGTCCTAGGAACTAGTTGTTCCTGCCAAGTAAGAGAAAGAGGATTTATTTGAACAGACACACTCATACTAAGCTTGTTTTATTTGCACAGACAAAGGTCAACATTACTCTGGAAAAGAGTAGCTGATGCAAAAGCACTTAGGGAGTGGGAAGCAGATGCCCAGCCATGTCTATGTGACCCATCCCCAAAAGATTTCCCTCTGGTACTGACCTGAGTAGAATCATGATGTCAAATGATGAAGAGAATGGGTAAAGCTCTACCCCAAAGCACTGAGAGAGAGAGAGAGAGACAGAGAGAGACAGAGACAGAGAGAGGCAGAGAGACAGAGAGGGACACAGAGAGAAACAGAGAGACAGAGAGAGAGAACAAAGGGTTGAATCTCAAAGCCTTAGGGAGTGGTGTGCCCCCAGCTCAGCTAGGTGGGTAAGCTATCCAACCTTGGATACCTTACTTAGCTCCCCGGTGCTGCATGACACACATATGTAAGTTGAGCTCATGGTAATATATAAGGTTTTGGGGATTTGGATGACTGAGGAAGGATAAAGTCATTAGCAGGAGCTGTTAGTACTTGGGACATTAAGAACAGTCCACACTGGGAGCCAGCTTTCCTGCCAGGAACAGTGGTTCCCATCCGCTCGATGTGGCCAGATCTGGTTCTTCCTGCCAGAGTTGAGCAGAAGCTGTACGCATTAACTTCAAGACGGCCAAGCTAAGAAACAGCTCTTGGGTTCTTCACATCCCTTCCCCCTGTCTATTAGTTGGGACCAGAGGCTTAAGATGAAGACTTCTCAGAGCCCCCCAATAGTCCACTCAAGAATGCTGGGACTGTTCTGTCACATGAGGGCTGAAAAGTTTTGGTGGTGGTAGACAACTGAAACATGGGGTTCACTTGTTACAATGGCTACCTCCTTCTTTCCTAATGGGGCCTCTGTGTTCCTAACAGATCCACTCATCTCTCTGCAAGGCAGGCTGGCTCCATTCCCAGCCCAGGGTGTGGGTTTTGACTTTTACATACCTGAACATTCTACACGGAGAGGTTAATCCTCATTCCTCGACAGTGATCGGCTTAAGCATGAACATGAGAGAGAATGCAGGTGCTGAGGTTTGAGTCTCCAAGGAAGGATTCTTAGAGAAGCCTTTGCTTTTAGTTGTATGGATGGCCTCTAGCTTACCTATGACTGTTGGAGTTTTGTTTTACTTTATTTTTCAGTGAGAGGAGGCTGTTCTTTCCTTTAATTTTTTTTTATTGTTAAGTATGACACAAACAGAATCTATCAGTTTAAAGTTTTGATGGGTTTTGACAAATATAGTCTTACCACCACAGCTATAGAGTCCCCATCCCTCTCCGCCCCCCGAAACCCCCTGCTCCTGATTACAATCACTGCCCTGCTCCACACTCAGTCTCTGCAAACAATGCTTGTTTGCTGTCACCATATTTGTAAGTTGGCTCACATAGGAAAATTTATTTTTGTTTGTGTCAGGGTCTCACATAGTCTCCCAGGCTACCTGAAACTTACTATGTAGCCCACATTGGTCTAGAACCTGGCAGTCTTCTCCAGGCCACTGTTCTATGCACAGCAGGCTGTTCTTTAGTCATTCTAGGAATTATTCCTGCCTGCAGCTGCAATACACTTGGCTCATCCATTCACTGGTTGATGTAGATTTAGATTCCTTCTAGTTTTAGCCTGTTATGAACCAGGATATTATGAATGCTTGTAAGCAAGTTTGCGGGTGAACACACTCACACTCTCTCTTAGGAAAAATCTTGGGAGTGGCATTATAAAACCACATAGTAGATTTACATTTAAATGTATAAGACATTTCCGGAAAGTAACACTTCAGAATATATTATTTAGCATTATCTGTGGAATATATGAACATTTTAGCTCTTCTGCCCCTTGTCAACACTAGGTATTGTCAGATAGTTTTAAAGGACTCTGTGGTACAGCATGGTATCTCATTGTGGCTTTGATTTGCATTCCCCTTGTGACTAATTATATGTAGAATCTTTTTGTATGCTTTTTACCATCTAGACACTTTCCTTGGGGAATGTCTGTTAAAATATTTCCCACTTTTAATTGGTTTATTATTAATAAGTTATGAGTTCATTATATATTTTGAATATAAACCATTTGTCAGGGGGTTGGAGTGTAGCCCAGTGATTGAGTATATGCCTAGCACACGCTCAATCCTACTAGTACTAGAAAAAACATGTATCAGATATATTTTGCAGGTGTTTTCTTGTCTCAGTAGGTAAAGGAACTTGCTGCCAAGCCTGGAAACCTAAGTTCAATCCCAGGACCCACATGAGGGAGGTAGAGCGCTGATTCCTGCAAGTTGCCCTCTAATTTTCACATGTGCAGCATTCACATCTACATGTATAGGGTACACACACACACACACACACACACACACACACACACACACACACACACACACTCTTTCTCTCTCTCTCATGCACACACACATGCACACATGGAGGGCCAGGGTATGGGGGGCATGTACACAAATAAATAGATGGGTATAAAAATGTGAGTATAGTAGAAACTATGCAGTCGGGTTTTGTCTTCTTTTGTAACTGGAGTATTTAGAGCACTCAACTTTAATGTAGTTGGTGACAAATGTTTACATCCATGGCTCTATGACATTGTTCCATTTGCCCCATCTGTTCTTTCTCTGCCTCTCCTTAGATGTAGCTCTGTCCTGTCTCATAGTTCATTGGGTTCTCACTTGGGCATCTACCTGTTCCTCCTCATTTTCAGCCAGTCTTCTGGGTTTACAAACTGCAAACCGACTCTCACAGTCAGCCCCCACCTCAGGTCAGGTGGGAGGCTGCTCCCCTGCCCTGTCTCCTTCCCCTCCAGGACTGTCCTCATTTAATTTCTTCCACATAGACCATCGATCTCAGACTATATTAATGTTATTTTTGTTTTAACCAGTCAAAAAGTCAGAAACTTTAACACACTGGAAAATCTTTTGTAGTCATTACAATGTTTCCATTTGCAGAGCTCTTTGTTTCTTTGTGTGATTCCCCAAATTCCATCTGCTTATTCTCCTGCTTGAAGAATTCCCTTCGGCTTTTGTTTGCCTGAAGATGTCTTTGTCTTCATTTTTTAAATCCATTTCCCCTGAATGTAGAATTATAGTTTATAAGATTATATATATATATATTATAATATAATACATATTATTATATGTGTGTGTGTGTGTGTGTGTGTGTGTGTGTGTGTGTGTGTGTGGTTTCTTTTCCTTTCAGCTTTTTAAAGACACAGTTTCATTATTTTCTAGCTTTGGGGACTTAATGACAGGAAGTTTGTGGCCATTCTTATCTCTGTCCTGTGTCTCTGATCTTTGCAGAATTCTATGGGTCACTTTAAGTCTGTTGTAGGACGGGACCCTCTGAGAACATTCACCATCTTTGTCAGGTCAGCGGGGCTGCTTTCAAGAGTCCACCACAAATTGTCTTGTTGGCTGCTGACGTCCCTCCATAGAACATGTCTGACCTGGAGGACATCACTGAACCCTTCCCAAGATGCCAGCCTTTCATCACAGCCATTTATTTGTATGCAGTTCTGCCTTAAATGGAGGTGCCTCAGTGTCTCAGGAAGAGCTGGAGTACTCAGACTGGGGAAAGGGTGTGTGTGTGGGGGTGTGTGTGTGTGTATGTATGTGTGTGTGTGGTGTGATGTATGTGTGTGTGTGTGGTGTGTGTGTGGTGTGTGTATGTATGTGTGTGTGTGTGGTGTGATGTATGTGTGTGGTGTGTGTGTGATATTTGTGTGTGTGAATGGTTTCTGTGTATGTGTGTGTGTGTGTGTGTGTGTGTGTGTGTGTGTGTGTGTGTGGTGTGATGTATGTGTATGTGTGTGGTGTGTGTGTATGTATGTGTTTGGTGTGTGTGTGATATATGTGTGTGTGAATGGTGTCTGTGTATGTATGTGGTATGTATGTGTGGGGTGTGTATGTGGTGTGGCGTGTATGTGTGATGTGTTGTGTTGTGGTGTATATGTGTGGTGTGTGTGTGTGGTATATATATGTGTGCTGTGAGTGTGTGGTATATATGTGTGTGCTGTGTGTGTATGTATGATGTGTGGTGTGTGTATGTGTGTGTGTGGGGGGGGGCTATGGAGGGAAGCCATCATCAATACTGGGTGAAGACTTCTAGCGTGCTGTTTGGGGAGTCACCCATGATCCTGCTCCTGTAGGAAATCCCTCACCCACCTCTGTAAGTAAACCCAATAAACTCAATGATTCCCCAGAGTGCCCTTTGGTGAAGTGTTACATTGGTTGGTCACCGGGAGTGTATGAGGAGGGGATAGACAGTAATTAAATCTCCCTAGGGAAGGAATTACCAAGAGTCTTCTGTTGGCCTCTTCTCCTGGTATGGGTTGTACTTTCCTGCTTCTTTGTGTATGTGGCAACTCTTGGTTGCTAAGCTTGGAAAAAGTTACTGCAGATTATCTGAACTTTGTTGTCTTCCTTTAAAGGGTAAAGGCTTTGTTGAGTGGACAGTAGCGTTGTCAGGGGGTCAGCGTCTCGATTCTCTTCAGGATTTGCTTGCTGAATGCTGTTGGGAAAGACAGCCTTCACTGTGGGGTTAACCGGAGCGCTCTTTGAAGTTGTGACCCCTCCAGGCCCTTAGAGAATGCTCAGCTCTCTTTTTTACCTGGATGAAATATAAATAATTCTCTTTCCTGTGTGAACAGAGAGACAGTTCAGGGCAATGACCTCCGAGAGACATTTTGATTTCCTATCCTATGCGGTTTCAACTGGAATTGGTACAACTTCATATTCAGCCAAACACTCCAAGCATAAAGCTGCTCTTTATGCATAGTCCTTGGATTTCTCTTTCTGTGAAACTTCCTCTCCAGCCCCTGTCCCCACCAAGGAATGGCTAAAAACACATTACAAGCCAAGCAAGAAGAGACTCCCCACACTAGACCCCAGAACCCGAAAAATGGCAGAACCGTGTGTAAAACCTCTCCAAACCCTGATTTCTCAGCCCAAATTCAGAGCTACAGTGTTCTCCCTGGGAGTTTGCCCCTCTCTGTAGTCCAGGAAATGCCTTCATAAAGACAGCCAGGTGGTAGAAGGCCCAATGGTATGGTGGCCTTCTGTTGGGGTTACCCTGAGAGCCCCTGCCCTAGGGATCACTTGCTTTGTTTGCCTGGTATCGTGGAAAAGTGAGGATCAGGTAAAACAGGTTCAATAGATGTTTATTCAGGGAGAAATAACTTACAACAGAGACAGATGACTGCTAGCAGGTTCCCATCCCAAGGATGCTTCCGGATGCTGTCTTGGACCAGGAAGCAAGAGAGAGCTCCAGGGTCCCCAACCCAGACCTAGTTCTCCCAGATTATGTCAGCATCTGTCCCCACCCCCATGGGCGTGGTCAGTGCAACAGGTGCAGGCAGGGTGAATATCTCATTACAGTTCCCCTTTTAGTCTAAAGAAAAGATTTAGGCTTGATACAAAACTATATACAAAGACAATAAATATCAAGTATGCTCTAAGAAAAGGAAAATCGAGAACATACAAACTTAAGACCTACATACATATTTAGTCCTAGGGTGAAGGCATAACAGAGCTTACAATAGAGTTGTCCTAAGCTGGAAAGCTTAAGTCTAGTACCTAATATTTCTATCTGGGAAGAAAGAATAATACTTGTGATAATTTAATCTACAACTTCATCAAGACCTGAGAAAGAAGATAACAATACTGGGTAAGCAGGAAGTGCAGATGGGCAACTTCCAAACAGTGCACCCAAGACAGAAATAGCAGGCTACTTGGACAGTCACCCAAAGTGTCACAGCAAGTTAGTGTCTGGTTTGTGTGGTTTCCAAGTTGCTTTGTCAGGAGGGCATGTTTGACCCTGGCAACTCTTCATGCTCAAAAATGAAAGAGTGTCTTTTTTTTTTTTTTTTTTTGAGACAGAGTCTCTCAGTGTTGCCCTGGCTATCCTAGAACTATCTCTGTAGACCAGGCTGGCCCCAAATTCAGAGATCCACCTGCCTCTGCCTCCTGAGTGCTGTTAAAGGTATGTGTCACCACCACCACACATTGTGTGTCTGCTTATGAGAAAGAATATTGCTGTGTAGACAAACCTTGAACTCTCCAGAATTCTCTTGCCCTAACCTCCAAGTATTAGGATGGATTACGGCACATGCCTGACATTACCTGTGTTCTTAAAAAACATCAGGTGTACACTGAGCATCCCACCATGGAAAATCACTGCTGGGTAAGAAAAAAAAAAATTCTTAGGTTTTTCAGCTAATTGAACTGGGATTTATTTGCAGTCAAACATACACCACTTAGTACAAATCAATGTGTTAACACAGTAGCAATAGTCAGTACTCAATCATTGTTAGTGATTGTGGATACTATGACAGAACACTGCACAGATAGTATAGTGAGTGCCACACGCCTTTTCTTCCCTGATGCATAGCAAGCCTATTGAGGAGGCAGCAGTGTTAACCCAGTGCACAGACATCAAGGCTGGGGAAACCCTACATTTCCAAACTTACAAAGTTCAATCCGTGGCACCATCAGACTCCCACCCCGAATGCACTTTCACACTCTTCCTAATCTCAGAACCATGATTCTTCTCACTTCAAAGAAAAATGGATCAAGAAAATGGTACCTTACAAATGAGTGCTATCCCAGAGTCAACTACATAGAGAAAGTTCTAACCTGGGTCGTGACTCCTAACTTCACCCAGCCTTGGCACTTCTGAGGAAGGAGATTTGTGAACTTAGCCTAACCTTAAGGAACAAGCACCAAGGAACTAGAATTAGGTCTTGTGAACTTTAAGAAGAAAGGAAAAAAGCTAAATCCACGTTGTAGGTTCTGTAGGGATGGTTTACAAGAATGCCATGATTGTGGAGAGCCAAATTATTTTTAGTTTCTTTAGTAGCCATTCATTGACCATCTCTGTGTCTGACTTAACATGCTTGTGTTTATTGGGTAAAACCTTCAGACCCAGTTCTTAGCAGAACACTATCTTCTGCTAACCCAAGACCTAAGAGCTCCATCAACCAGCTCCTGAAACTATAGAAAAAAGCTTTCGGTGTGCCACAAATGTATTCAGAATATGACTTGATTTATGACTTTGTTTTGTTCAGTAACTATAAAAACTTCATCAAAATTTGTCTACATTGGAATGTATTGATCGATCCAGCAATATGAATCTGTGTTCCTGGGCCATGACCTCTCATGTTTGCCTTTAAGGTAAGAGCTATGTTTTTCTGAGGTTGACAACCCCAACTCCCCTATCCCTAACACACACAAAAATGATCTAGATACATGGAGGATGAAATAGCCAGGGTATGTGGGTGCTATTGAGCTGATCAGATCAGAGACACTGGAGGCAAAAGGCCCTGGGGGATGCCTGGGCCCCAGATGATGCTAGCTTGGCGGTACTAGAAAGAGCCTATGGCCCCTAAATCTTTCCTGGTGTCTTCTCGGAATGCTGCCAAAGTCACAGTTTTAAGACATTGAGAGAAGTGAAAAATGGACTGTGTTATGGCAGTGCACAAACACTGTAATTTTTCTTGCAAGGCTCAGCTACTCAGTGCAAGAGGGGCTTCTGAGAGCCACTACCACAGAGAGGAAGGCGGGAAGAAACCCTTCCCGAACGCAGCTTGTATATCGCAGAGGAAGACGGTTGTCTTTTTCAAACCCAGGGTTTATTGTTCACACATTAGGAAAAGAGAAATAGCATGGAGCAAATGACTCCAATAATCCAGCTCTAAGTGATGTCACTTGATAATCGGTGACAGAGTTCACTCAGGAACAGCAGGCAGAGGTGGCACGTGTGGGTCACCAGCCCAATCGCCCAGCTCTACCTCATCCACATCCACTGATGGTAAGGACAATGGATGGGTGCTGGTTCTGCAGCTGATGAGAGCAATGGAGGCTTGCTGGTCACAGCCTCAGTTGAATCCAGTCAGTTCAACCACAGTGCTGGACACCCAAGCCAGAGCCAGGCCAGAGAGAGGCAGGAGATCGGGAATGGTCCTCTGTTGCTAGGGCAAGCGGCTCCTGTGTGTTGAGGAATGTTGGAGACCAGTGTGTTGAGCTGCCCAGGCCCTCATGTGTCTTTTATAGCCCTGCAAAGGCTTATCTCATCCTTGCAGATTTTTTGGTCCCTGCTCCTTTCTGATTGGTGCCAGCTGAGGGCTGCCAGGGATTTGCTGGCTGCACCTACTGCTTACTTCTGCTCTCAGCCCAGTGTGGTGTCAGGAGTATCTCCATCTTTGTTTTCTTTACTTCCTGTCCAGAGCTTTCCATCAAAAAACTCAGGACCACTGGGTATACTCCCAGAAGGCAGAGGCAGGAGGATCTCTGTGAGTTTGAGGCCAGCGTTGTAGTCTACAGAATGAGTTTCAGGACAGCCAGGGCTACAGAGAGAAACCCTGTCTTGAAAAAACAAAATAAAACAAAACCATAACCAGGACCTGGAAAAAAAGGGTTCTGCTGAGACAGGGTGGAATGGTTGGCACGGAGCTAATAGAGAGCTTCACTATGTCTCTCTCTCTCTCTCTCTCTCTCTCTCTCTCTCTCTCTCTCTCTCTCTCTCTCTCTCTGTGTGTGTGTGTGTGTGTGTGTGTGTTGTGTGTCCTCTGTGTGTGTGTGTCTCCTCTGTGTGTGTGTCCTCTATGTGTGTGTGTGTGTGTGTCTCCTCTGTGTGTGTGTCCTCTATGTGTGTGTGTGTGTGTGTGTGTGTGTGTGTCCTCTGTGTGTGTGTGTGTCTCCTCTGTGTGTGTGTGTGTCTCCTCTGTGTGTGTGTGTGTCCTCTATGTGTGTGTGTGTGTCTCCTCTGTGTGTGTGTGTGTGTGTCTCCTCTGTGTGTGTGTGTGTGTGTGTCTCCTCTGTGTGTGTGTGTGTGTGTCCTCTATGTGTGTGTGTGTGTCCTCTGTGTGTGTGTGTGTCTCTTCTGTGTGTGTGTGTGTCTCCTCTGTGTGTGTGTGTGTCCTCTGTGTGTGTGTGTGTCTCCTCTGTGTGTGTGTGTGTCTCCTCTGTGTGTGTGTGTGTCTTCTGTGTGTGTGTGTGTGTGTCCTCTATGTGTGTGTGTGTGTGTGTGTGTGTGTGTGTGTGTGTGTCTCCTCTGTGTGTGTGTGTATCAAAGGTTGACTTTGGGGGCTTTCCTCTAGTCCTCTTTACCTGATTAAAATATTTAATTTAATAATTAAATTGTGTATGTGTGGGTGCATGCATGCTGTGGTGGCGGTCAGAGCACAGCCTCTGGGAGTTGGTTTGCCCCTTTCAGCAAGTGGGATCTGGGGATGGAACTCAGGTCATTAGGTTTGGCAGCAGTTGCTGAGGGTCCTCTGACCAGCAAGCTTAGGGACCTACCTGTCTCCACCCTCACAGTGCTAGGGCTCCCGAGCTCTAGACCTACCTAGCTTTTCCCTGTGGCTGTCAGGGGTCTGAGACAGGCACATTACCCACTGAGCCATCTCCTCAAGCCCTTGTGGCTTTTGTAATGTTCACTCTAGGCAAACTGGAGACCAGTTTGTGCAAAGCTCAACATAGGCATAATTGCTCCTTACCTGGTACCCTTTCACACAGAACTTGGGCAAAGCACCAGAGCAACTGGAAACACATCCCCAACCAAGGGTCTTACCTTCTCTGCCTTCATTCCCAGAAAGCTAAAGATGGTGAGAATTTAAACAAAAACACCTTCACACAGGAGGGGAAACAGGGAAGGTAGCTTGTAGAAGGCCCTAGGACCAGGAAGGTGGAGCAGAACCATGGGTTCAAGGTCATCCTCAACCACATAGTTTGTGGCAGCATCAGGATTTGTGGAAAAAAAAAAAAACCCTGTCAAACACACACACACACACACACACACACACACACACACACACACACACACACACACCTATGGTTGGTATTTTGGATGCTTTCTAAAACGCCTGTTATTTTGATAAGTAGCTTTTAAGAGAATGACATCCTGTGTTTCAAAATCTGGATTTTGTCAGGGTATCCCTCAGTCTCCCCATTTGCTCTTGGAATCTCACTTTCTGCCCTACAGGCTGGTAGCACTTTAAACTCACCACGAGAACAAAGAAGAGAGCCCTTGCCACATTTTAACGGCCTCCAGCTGTGGATCAGCCCTTGGCTTGCAGGAGCCTCAGCCACACCCTCCCCAGGCTTCTGGGCAGCTGTGCGCCTGGGTCTTGGCTGCCTGCAAGTACAATGTGTTGGCCCCTGGAAAATGTTACTGTCAGCGATGCTACTTGTAGAAAACAGAATCTAGGCTGGCTTTGTTCTTCGGGTGTGCTGTGAGAGAGATCCGTCCTGTACCTTCCTGGGGTGGGGAGCTCTCAGCAGCTGGCTTCAGGGTGGTGTCAACAGAAAGACTGCAGAGGTGCCCCGCACACCCGCACACCCGTCCACCTCACATTGTGAGGATTGGTCTGTCCAGTGTGGTGAAACCTTGTTACCCACAGTATCAATACCATCGCCAACTCCACACCTACCAGTGTCACCGTTGCATCTCAGGGAAAGGCACAAAAGAGGGGACCTCAGCTCTGGTCCTGACCCTGACCATGTGAGAAAGTTCATATGGCTTTGGCAGCAGGGGATGAGGAGTGCTGAGGTTTGTCCCAACAAATACACCACAGAGTCTCGGGAAAGAACATGGCAGGATTTTCTTCTTTTCATTTGCTCTGTAAATGTGTGATTGTTTAAAAAAAAAGTGCATTCATAAAGAATGGAGGAACTTTGGGAGATTCACGCTTTCTTCAGAACTAATTGTCTGTTGCCTGTAGACACTGAATTTGTATTTTTCTTTTTAACTTGAAAGTTGTGCCTTGGTCTCTAGCAAGTTGATCAAGCCCAGTGGAAGGCCTCACACAGAAGTATATGTATAGTGTAAACTGAACGGGAAGTCACGGAGTTGGGAGTGGGGCTGGGAAGAGGAGGGGTGAATAAAATTGAACTACACGGTCTTCTCAAATTCTCAAACAAATAGAAAATAATAGTAGAATAAAAAAAAAAAGAGGGAACCTTCTGACAAATCAGGACATTTGAAGGGCTCCTCCTATACTCCCTGAAAAAACAATTTACTGAAATTCCAAGCTCTTGGACTATGCAAATGCTGATTTTCTTATAATTTAATATTGGGGTGCAAATGCTGATATTTTTATAATTTAATTTAATGGTGGCTCACACCTGTCTTTCCAGCACATTAGAGGCCGAGTCAGAGGACTTTCGGGTCCCAGACAGGTCTGGACTGCAGACGTCGCTCCAGGCCAGGTTGGGCTACAGAGTGAAACCTGCCCTAAAACAACAACGTAGAGGGACAAGTAGGGCAAGGCATGCTCATAATCCTAGCACTTGGGAGTCAGAGACAAGAGGGCTGTCCATGGTGTCTCAAAACAAAGCGGAAAAGAGGAAGTTTCTTAAAACCCTAAATATAAAAGGAACATATGAGCCCATAACCCCCCCCACACACACACACACAGGACTACACTGAAAAGATGGAAAGCAAGGACTCCACATTCCTCACAACAGTTCAAAGGTCAAGTGACCAAAGTATGCCTGGGCAGATGGATGGCAAACAAGGTGTACCACAGGCATAGAATAGAGTAGTATTCTGCCCATGTGTCTCAAACAGGGTCTGGTTATGTAGGCCTGGCTGGCCTGGAACTCACTATGTAACCCAAGCCAGCAAAGCAAGGGAAGTAATCCTCTGGTCTGAGCCCCCCAAGCACCGAGGTTACCAGCATGTACCTCCACCATGCACAGCATGGGTGAACCTTGAAGACAAGCTAATTGAACTGGGCCAGTGAAGATAGAACAGGTAGTTATGACCTGGCTTGTTGGTGTAGCTAAAAGAGCCAGACTCACAGAGACAGAAGATGGAATATTGGTTACCAGGCCAAGGGCAATCGGGAACAGGATGCCATTGTTTGACAGGAATAATGCCAGTTTTGGACAATGAAAACTTCTGGAGACAGACACAGTGCTGGCTATACATTGTTCCTATTGCCACTGAATTCTCCACTTGAAGTGTTTTAAATGGTAATTCTAAGCTACATTTATTCTACTGCCAAAAACAAAACAAACAAGCAAACAAACAAGAAAACACAAACAAAAATAAAAACAAGCAAACAAGTAGAATGTCATAATTGTGAGATTCATTTTGTCGGAAAGCTCTTGTGGAGACTGTAAATGCCAACACTGAACTAGGCAGAGAATACAAAAGCCAGTAAAGGACACTTGTGTTTCCCACAGAAGCTGCCACTTTCTGTAATATGGATCTTGAAGGGATCCTAAAGGCCCCTGTATGCACCCAAAGTCTTGGCCTCTGGGATGTCAGCTTTGATAGGTAGTAGAACCTCCAAGAGGTTGGACTTCATGAGAGGTGTATAGGTCATTGGAATCATGTCCTTGAAGGGGATTGTAGGCCACCACAATCTTCCTCTGTCTATTTTTTATTTTTGTTTTTGAGGCATAATTTTACATAGTCCAAGCTATAGTCAAGGATGACCCTGACCTTCTGATCCTCCTGCCTCTACCTCCCTAGTGCTGGGATTATAGCAATGCACCACCACACTTGGTAATGGATGAAGGGTTTACTGGAACATATGATTTGAAAGTACTGTCTGCTGTGGTAGGGAAGGCAGACTCTTGGCTATCAGAGAATGAGGCTGCTTGCTCACATCTGGGCAGACAAGGAGCAGAGCCAGATCAAGGAGCAGGGCCAGGCTAGAAACCTCAAGGCCTGCTGCCACCAACCCACCTCCTTCAGCTGGGCTCCACTTTCCAAAGGCCCCACACCCTCCCCAAACAGTGTGATCAGCTGGGGACCAAGTGTTCAGGAGTCTGTGGGGGACATTCCACATTCAAATCATGACATTCAACTACCTTTATTTTCTTTCTTGCCAAGAGAACAGAGATAGAGGAAACATGGCGTAGAGTTGTGCATCACCTGTCAAGAATGCTGTGCACTACTGGGGAAGTGATGGGAGATGTTATTCTGTAAATATGTTTCTCATACTGGTTAATGAATAAAGTACTGTGGCCAATGGGAAAGCAAGATAGGCAGGGCTAGGAGACAAGGAGGAAAGAGGAAATAGTTGGGAGGAGTCAGTATGGAGAGCCCGGAGAGGTAGCACCGCCAGCCATGTGGAAATACTTAGAATAGTAGAAATGGGTTAATCATTAAGACAGAGCTAGCCCATGAGCAATGATAGTAACTGGCCAACAGCCTTATATCAAATATAGAGTCTCAGCGTGTTATTTGGGGCTGGAGCGACTGGGACCAGACCGGTGGGGGGGGGAAGGGGAGGACCTGCTTGTAACAGGGAAGACCCAGTATTCACACTGCTGGGGGAAACTGTAGCTCTAGTTCACACCTGTAGGGTTTTGGTACCTCTGGCACTCACTCCGGGGCCTCTTCTTCCAACCCTGACTGAAATCCAGATGGAGGTGGCCACCAGTAGACTTTTGACAAGAAGGGTTGAGAAGACATTTCCTTCTCCTGCTCCGTGTGAGGAAGGACTGACCCTTGGTGTAGGGGCCAGCAATGGGCAACATTGACATAGGACCAGGGGAACAAACAGAATGGCAGATGTCATATGAGCACTGATGGCTCTTGTCCACATGTATGCATCAGTCTCCCTGGGATCTTAAAAGTAAATAGGAGAGCCTTTAATCCCAGCACTCAAAGGCAGAGGCAGGTGGGCCTCTATGAGTCTGAGGCCAGCCTGGTCTAAAGAGCGAGTTCCAGGACAGCCACAGCCAAGGCTGTTACATACATAGAAAAATCCCATCTCAAAAAACAAAGAAAAAGAGAGGGTGACTGGAAACCCAGCCACACAGCACCATTGGGTTAATTCTTTTTATAGTTCAAATTGAATAAATTACACACTGTAAGTCTCTCTTACTTAGGCGACCTCTTTTGTCACCTGGTCTCTCTCACTTGTAAAACAGGACAATGTTAGGACTGGAGAGATGGCTCAGAAGTTGAGTGTATACTGCTCTTGCAGAGGACCTGGTTTCCAGCACCCACTTGTAACCAACCCATCCCCAGACCACACTTGTAACCCATCCCCAGGACACACCCTTGTAACCCATTCCCAGGACCCACACTTGTAACCCATCCCCAGGACACACACTTGTAACCCATCCCCAGGACCACACTTGTAACCCATCCCCAGGACCACACTTGTAACCCATCCCCAGGACCACACTTATAACCCATCCCCAGGACCCACACTTGTAGCCCATCCCCAGGACCCACACTTGTAACTCATCCCCAGGACCGGACTTGTAGCCCATCCCCAGGACCACACTTGTAACCCATCCCCAGGACCCACACTTGTAACCCATTCCCAGGACCACATTGGGCAGCTCACAATTGCTTGTAACCACAGCTCCAGTGAATCTGACGCCCTCTTCTGACTGCTGTGGGCACTGTGTTCATATGTGCAGACCTACAACACAAACACAACATATACACATGATTAAAAACAAAATATAAAGTAAAAACCAGGGCAATGTTAACTGCCCACCTCTCAGGAGACTGCCAGATGCAAGTATCATAAAATGCATGGGAACACTTCATTAGCTACAAAAGAAAGTCTGGCACTATTACTTTAGCCAACAGAAATGTCAACTCCCAAGTTCTGAGTCTTGGAGAAGGGGATATAGACTAAGGTGAGAGGCAGCCAGAAATCAAACATTTGAGACTTTATGGTTGTGCCAGGAGGACTAAACAACAATGGGAAACACCCAAACCCAGGTCACTGGCAGGATAGCCTGGAAGGGTGACCTTCTGTTATAAAACAGAGTGCTAGTCCTTTGGGATACCAGGCATCTCTCCATACTGTATTGAAGCTTGACTTTGTGTCTGAGTTACCTGCAAGAAACTAACTGCATTGGGTGGAGGTGTGCATTGTTGGAAAAGAAAATAAGGCAGGTTTAGAATTGATGGGTGGAGTTGTAAGTGGACACTTCTGCCTCCACGGTGTCCATGGGCAGAAGCAGATAAAGCACGACCTAAGCTCTTCCTGGCTGGCACGTGCTAGGCCAGCCAGAGGGCTTTCCCAGGCGGGGAGGAAAAACACTGATCATTCTAAAGGTCACTGCCACTATGTCATAGTGTTGGGATTTTGTTAATAGAACAAGCAGCAGACTGAGCAGCTCAGATCCTGACATGCTGTGCTCCAGAAGGTTCAGGTCACCCAAACCCAGGCAGAACCTTCTATGGGGTGTCATCAAGTGCTGTTTGCTCTGCCCTGGTGGATCTCTCAGGATGGAAATTCTGGGTGTTCTTGCAGATGAAGTGTGACATGCTGTCCTTGGAAAGGGATGTCACAGCATGCTGTGCTAAACACTCTTCAACCCAAACCACTGCACACAGTCCCTTGTTTCTTACAGAGAGCCTTAGCATCAACCCAGAGAACACAGGCTTGGCAGGGCGTGTGGGGTCCCTGGAAAGACACTCAATGCAGACACCTGGGGTCCAGGAAAAACTTTGTGGTCCATTCCCCAGGGTTGTTTTCAATCTTCAGCTGGTCATCAAGGCTCATTTCAGCTTCAAACAAAGGTATCAGTCATCAAACATTTATCGGGCAAGGAAGCGTTCAAGACCTGAACTTTGGCACCACTCAAACAGCATGGACTTTGCCTAGCCCTGTCCTCCCAAGGCTTACACGATAGGCCAGTGAGAAACCAAGAGAATAGCATTCTCCTTTACTGCCCATCTTCTGCAGGTGAGTGACTTCTACAGATAGCCAAAGCTTGCTCTATGTGCTAAGATAGTTGAATCTGCTTTGATGCAAGTCTTTTAAAAATATGTTACCCATCACCTTAAAAGTGATGATGGTAAATTAGGTGGGATCCAAAAAAATATGAATAATTTCTTTCTCAGAAAGTAGGATGTTACTATAAAAGAAAGCTAATGTTATATATGTATTACATGCAATACATATATGAATATATGCTTATATTTTATATTTATACATATATGTATAAGATAAATGTATATGTAATATGTATATTCTAGATGAGATATATATGTATACATTTATATATAATACTATAAAAGAAGGCTACTGTTATATATGTTATATTTAGTGATCTATCATATATAAATATGTAGTGCCTGTGCTACAATCTTTTTCACTAATCTGGCAAAGGCCTAGAGATTTAAATAAAAGGCAAGACAGTGGGTCAACAGGAATGCTGGACTGCCAAATGCCGTTTATTGTGGGGAAACAGGGGGGTTATATACTGACTCACAGAATAGTGGAAAACAATCAAGGGTCAGGCATGCAAGTTCTCAGGCTAAGTTCCTCCCCAGCAGATGTGTATTAGCATATCAGACAGAGTACCAGTAACAACTTTGGGGCAAGATGTTCCAGCCAATAGCTTCAGGCTTGCTCAAGGTGCCTCGGGGGTCTATGCAGGGCCCTATGTAAATATATACTTATACATTTATCTTATATAAATATATACAAGTACACTATTATATATAAATATATAAAAATAGTAGCCTTCTTTTATAGTAACATTTTACTCTCTGAGAAAGAAATTAATAAAAATATTCTATTCGCCAGATGGTGGTGGTGCACACCTTTAATCCCAGCACTGGGGAGGCAGAGGCAGGTGGATCTCTGATAGTTCAAGGCCAGTCTGGTCTACAAAAGCTTCCAAATCTCAAAAAACAAAACAAAAAAAAATTATTCCATTCAAAGTAACTCCCCCCAAATTAAGTATTTAGGATTCCTAACCAAAGAAGTGAAAGATCTGTATAACAAAAACATCAAGTTATTGAAAAAAAAATCCCAGAAGATACCAGATAATAGAAAAATATCCCATGATCCTAGAAAGGCACAATTAATTTTGTGAAAATGTCTATACTGCCAAAACCAATTTACAGAATTAATGTAATGTCTATCAAAATTCCCAAGTCATATTTCATGGGTTTAGAAAACACAATACAATAATTCATATGGAACCACAAATAACAATGAATAGCAAAGCAATCCCAAGGAGTAAGAACACTGCTGGGGACATTACAATACTCTATCTCAAATTATAACATAGAGCTGCAGTGATAAAGACAGGCTGAAAATGGACAGATAGAGCAATGGCATGGAATAGAGGACCCACAAATAAAATGGCAAAGCCATGCTCACTAAAATTTTGATAAAGGAGGCAAAAACTACCTTGGTAAAGAGCTTTCCAACAAATGGTGCCAGCAAAACTGGCTTTCCTCCTGCCGAAGAATGAAATTAGAGTCTTATCTTTCACCTTGTACAATTTAAAACCAGAGACACTGAAACCCGGAGAAGAAAATACAGGAGATTCTCTTCAAGCTATTGGGGTAGGCAAGCACTGGTTAAACAGAGCACCAACAGCATAGGAAATGATCCCAAGTATCAACAGACAGTGGGGTTACATGAAAACAAAAAGTTCTGTTCAGCAAAGGAAACAATCAGCAGAGTTAACAGGTAGCCACACGATGGGAGAAAATCTTTACCAGCTACTCTTTAGAAGAGAGCAACTATCCAGAACTTGCAAAGAACACCAGAAATTAACTACCAAGGGAATAAAACTGCCAGTCAACAAGTGGGCACATTAGCTAAAAAGAATGTTTTCAAACAAATGGATGAAATTGGTGAATAACTATTTTTAAAAGCGTTCAAAAATCCCAAGCCATTGGGACAATACAAGTTAAAACTACCTTGATATAATACCTCTCCCCATTCAAAATGGCTATCATCAACAAATGTTGGAGAGGAAGAAACCTTTATTCACTGTTGGTGAACATAGATTTTAATACAGTCATTGTGGAAATCAGTTTGCAGATGTCTCAAAAAATTCAAAACAGGGCTACCACGGTGATGATACTGGTCATTGTCAGTCTTCCCCGAACATCCTTTAATGTCTTAGCATAATTGTTGATCTACAGCTGTTTAGTCAAGTGTGTGTTGAGTGACTACTACTGCCTGTACATTCCCAAGTACTAGGAAAGCAGTGCCAAAGATGATCTATAAACTCTGTCCTCCAAGTCCACACAGAGGAAGGAGAAGATGGAGATACGAGCCACAGCTGCTCTTTGATGGTCTGTCCACTGCTGCTCTATGATGATCTACTTCTATTGGAGGGCACCACTGAGGTTTGGATGTGAAGTGTCTCCCTGAGGCTCATGTGCTTGAATGCACAGTGCCCCAGCTGAACACTGTTTGGGAGGGGTTGTAAAACCTCTAAGAAGTGGAGTCTAGCTGGCGGAAGGGAGTCATTGGGGGACAGGTCTTGAGGATTGATAGTGTGGCCCCACTTCTCACTTCCAGAATACAGAGGCAGTGTGGTCAGCCACACCATACTCCTGCTATCATGCCTGCCGCCACCCCACCCACCAACATGCCCTGTGTCCCTTCTAAATTGTAAGCCAAAATGAGCTCTTCCTCCCTTGAGTTTCTTCGGAGGTCACAGCATGAGAAACGTTACTAACACAGACACTTTATTTACTCCTGAGGTCTGGAAAGGCTGCCAAAGCGGTGTGTGGGCTGAAGCACCAGTGGACATCAGCAGAAAGGGAATGAGGGGTTGAAGGGGGCCTTCTAGGAGGAGAGAACCACAAAGCAAACATTCCGGGCAAAGTAGAACTTGGAGGGAAATGCAGAGAAAATTGTAAGGGGTAAGAATGAGAGATGTCCTTCAGTGACTAGTGTAAGGCAACCAGCACATGGCTTGCCACTAGGGGCACTGGCAGAGCCTGGGCAGGAAAGTATTCTATGTCACTGTCTCCAGCTTAGATCTTCATCCTCTTTTCCATTTATACAGTGGGGATTTTGACTAAACAGTGAACGAATACTAGCTGGTCCCCTTCCAAATGTCAAGAAATGATACCAATTGCTAAAAGTGTGTAGCTCTGATATGCTAGACATTATACTACAGGCTTGCACAGGTTAACTATTCAATTCTCAGTAAATAGAGATCAATAGTATCCCCAGTTTATGGGGAAGAAATTAAAGGTCCACTGGCACAGGTGATGGACCCACAGTCACCAGCTCCTCTGGCACAAATGTCACTAGATGCCACAGACAATGGTTACTGGGGGAGGCCTTTGTAGAAGCCATGGCATTTTAATGGCCAGTCTTGGAAGTCACATCCTTCTCTCTGCCAAACATTTTAAGATCCTCTAGTTGAGAGGTGGAACTTGACCTCAGCACTCCATAACAAGAGTGTCAATGTCACTTTGTCAGAGATCTTGAAGGAGAGAATCATTCAGCTACCATCTTTGAGAAAAGCAACTTGCTTCCAGGTTTTTTGGGGAAAACAGTAGTAGATGGAGGAATTAATCTCTTGTCTACCTGGAACCATTATGTAATGAGAGGTCTGCAGAATAGGGGACATTGACACCCTCACCAGTTTTGATTTGAGAGATCCACTGGTAGTAAATTGAAGAGGCAGGAACTGTTCTCTGGATCCCCATACCATACCATCTGGAAACATCCTTGCTTGGCATTGCCCAAGTCCTAGCAGCAATGCTGATGAGTGATGGTGGTAGTACACAATTTGTATTAACTTAATGATTTTGGTGAGTTCTAGTCTATCAGAAGTAGGGCAGCTGCCAATGGAGGTGGCAGAAGTTGTTATTTATGTATGCAATTTCTTACACCTGGGCCCCCTGAGAAGACAATAGGGGGCTGTGTTCCATTGAGCAATAGTGGTGCTTACCCCTGCACAGCTCATCTATGAAAGAATGTCCAATGACAGGAGTGGCACCCCCATAAGAAAATGGATGGGCGCTCAATGCATCTGTCAGTGTGACCTCATCTGTTGATGGGGTTCCATTGGCTAAGAGTTAGAACAGGAAAGCGGGGGCTGGAGAGATAGCTCACAGCACCCACGCGGTGACTCATAAACATCTATAACTCTTGTTCCAGGGGATCTGACACCCTCTTCTGACTCTGCAGCCACTAGATGCACTCACAGCAAAACACACACACACACACACACACACACACACACACACAGGCGAACCAGCCAGAGAGGAGTCTGAATGGGTAAAATCCAGAGGACTTTGAACAAGGCTAAGAGGTTTCATCTTACTAGATGAGGGATTTTCAAACTTTTTTTTCCCCTGAAATCCATTAGCATGAAGTTTTTGGAGTACGTTCTGTCAAAATGAATCTCATTCCTACCCTCTGTCAAAATGGATCTCATTTCTCTGGTATGAATAAAAGGTCTGGTGTAAAATGTATTCAAGAATAGGATTTGAGGCAGATGAGTTATAGATAACTCTAATGTCCTCCATGCCCTAGGTGCGCACTCCAGGCCACTGTCTCAGACAACAAGGGAGATCTGAAGGGTTTTGTCTTTGAGCAGCCATGCTTATGAGGGATTCTAAGCTGGGGGAGACTAAGGCTGGGCCAGCCCGGGCTTTCTCTGAGCTTATATTAGCAGGCTATCTATTATTCAAACATGAGTTCTCTAACTCCCTTCTAGGTTTTCACAGCCTTCTCCTTTCTCAGCTGTTGAGGGTTGAGTAACTCTCGCATTGGTCCTAACACTGGACTGTGGATGCACAGAGCTGAAGCAGTTCGGATAAAGGACAGTCATGCCATGCTGTCAAAGCTTTTTCTTGCTCCATCCTGGAAAGCTACCCAGCCTACATTTCCCTACAACATGTGTTCTGGTTTCTGTCCTCACCCAAGTCTGGATGGTTCCTTTCTATGGCAGCTTGTGTCGGATCCTGGTGAATCACCCAACAGGCCAATACTGGCGCTCTGCGTAGGAGGACATCTGATAATATTGTGCAATACGCATTCAGCAGTGTGAATACGCACAGCTGCTCAATGCTAATTCTCTCAGCAGGATTAAGAGCCCGAGTGCCAGTCCATACTGAACTTACAGTTTGGGTTGTCTGGTCCTTTTGTCAATAGGCCTGGGCTGCTACTTTTTTCAACTGATGATGTGAGGGAGGCCAGCTTAGTCCTTTGTTTTACTGTTATAGAAGCAGCCACTTTTTCTCTCTCCCTCCTTCCCTCCCTCCCTTCCTTTTTCTTTACTTCTCTATTTTTCTTTTCTTCTCTCTTTTCTTTTCCCTTTCTTTTGTGTCCTTATTTTTTTTACCTGCCAATGTCAGGAAGCCAGGTTTAATGAGCTACTCAGAGCTTGCTGGGGCAGGGACTTGATAAGGGCAGCAATACACAAGCCAGAGCCTTGCCATGACTTTAGGGCAAGGCCAGGACAGGGCTGGGGCAAGTAGACACCACCTACAACACAAAGTTTAAGTGACTTTTACACTCGGGGTCACATGGGTATAGATGGAGTCAGTATCTGCAAAAGAGGCATCTTTAAAAATTAAATACTGTTGGGTTGGAGAGATGGCTCAGAGGTTAAGAACACTTGTTGTTCTTGCAGAGAACCTGAGTTCAATTCTTAACACTTACTTGGCAGTTGTCTGTAACAACTCCAGTCCATCTCTCTCTTCTGAACTCTACAGGCACTGTATGCATACAGTACAGAGACATAATGCAGTAAAATATACATACACATAAAATAAAACTAAATAAGTTTTAAAAGGTAAATTTGAACACAGGGCACACTTGTATGTGCCTCATTTTGACTCAGTTTGAACCTTTGTGTCTCTAGACTGATGTACTGCCCGGAACGGAGCTTGAGAACAGGGGAGGTGGATTGTGTCTGGTGAGGTTTAAGCTGAGGCCTATCTATCTGATCCAGGTATATACTGGATCTTGAGGTTTCTTATAGGGACTGAGCCCAGCTGGGGCTAGGACCCCCTTCATGGTTCTAGGCTAGAAAAGTACTATAGAAAGAGAAGTCACTGCTGAGCTGAACATTCCAGAGCCCCAACTTCACACACACACACACACACACACACACACACACACACACACACACACACACACATATAAACACACACACACACACACACACACACACACACACACACACACACACACACGCGCGCGCGCGCGCACCCCACAGACACCACCTCCCATGTGTTCACCTTCTCCAGCATCTCTGCTGGCCACAGCAGCCCTTGGCAAGCAGACAATGTCAATCCCTCAGTTTACAGAGAACATTTGGATTATATACCCATGTCTTGCTGATTTTAGCTCAGGCCATCTATTACCAAGTTCAATGTGGCCTCTGCAGGATGGTTGCTCAACCTAGGACAGGTGTGCATACCATTTCTAGCATGTTGGCAGCTGTGAGTGTAATTCTGCTCAAGCCTTCATCCCTTCCAAGTCCTTCAGCCATGAGCAGCACCTCGTGAAATCCTTCCAGCGGGCATACTTCTAACCTTCAAGTTAACCTTGACCAGAGGCCAAAGGTTATCAAAGTCACCCACATGCGCACAGTAAATGGCTCTCCTCAGGCTGTAAAGAGTCTATAAAAAGAAAAAGAAACCAGAGCAAAGGATTTGCTTTTGTTACTTTTTAAATGGTGACAAGCTGGAAATCATCTAAGAGTCCAAAATAAAGGACCGGCTGAGTCAGTTTCGACACATGAAGGAATGAGTGTGGAACGACAATTAAAATATAACCTTGTGAAAATGAGCTTATAGCACACTGTTATAAAACCAGCGGAAAACAGAGTTGAGAATTACATTTCACTGTGTGAAACATGAACACACAAGAAGTGGGGGGAGCTGGGGACGGGCAACAGGTGCTCCGGGATGGTTAACTTAATAGCGACTTCTTTTTCTCCATTAAACACTAACATTGAATGATGTTATCTACATAATTATTGCCTGATGAGTTTTGGGGGGTGTTATCAGACTCCTCAGCACATTGGGGGACCAAAAAATGTAGATTGTCTGAAGACTGGAGATTTATTGCCAGTGGATGGACAGCTCTCTCTTGCTGTCTGTCTACCCTACCGGCTTTCTCGGACTGCTTGTGTGCTCTGGATTCAAACTGTCTGGGCTGAGAACTTAGCCTTCATTTCATCGTGCCTGTCAAATGCAGATAAGAATGATAACTTTGTAAGTCACCCTTAGATGTGCTCAGAGAAACTCCTGGCCCAGAGTGAGTGCTCAGTAAATGTTAGTTCTCTTTATTATATTGCAAGTAAGCCAAATCAGCCTGGATAAAATCACTGAGGTCATCGGACTCTCTCTGGCCTGACAGGGACCTGTCCTTCTAGATCTTCTTTCCTTCCTTTCTTCCTTTCTTTCTTTCTTTCTTTCTTTCTTTCTTTCTTTCTTTCTTTCTTTCTTTCTTTCTTTCTTTCTTTCTTTCTTTCCCCCAGAAGGCTTCACAGGTATTTGGCAAGCAAGGAGCTTTTGTTGCCTCATCTGGCTGGCAAGAAGGGAGGCCCCTATGGCCCCAGCAGGGAGACTGGTTATCCCATCCAAGGACAGAGATGCCTGCTGCTGCAGCTGCAGGGCTGGCAGCTGAAGTGGACGCCACTGCAGATGCCACAGCTGGCTCTGCCCAGAGCTCAGAGTCACATGCCGGCTGCCCTGTGCCAACCACTCCATCCTGCGTGAGATCACGACTTTTGATTTTTCATGTGCACACAGCTGGCTGGGTCATCCCACCAGGACAGAAGACAAGGCCTAGCTGCTCTTCTGACTTGGCTCCTCTCTATGTGTAACTAACTCTCCCCGCCACCCCAGAAGACCCCACAGACTTCCTGCACTGCCTTCAGCTTGTCTAGGGGACAAGTCTAGACCTGACCCTGTGCTTGTGTGAGGACAAGTTTGCTTCTGAGGGGACCCACACAACAAAGTCAGAGGAGCAACCAACTTGTAGAAAAAATGTGAATGTAAGGATCAGGACGGTGTGACCAGAGACAAGGGCAGGGATACTCAGAGTAGAAGGAGAGGGGGGTGTTGGGCTGTCGGTGGGGGTGCTAAGCTGTCGGTGGCTAGATCTTGAGGTGGGTGATGGAGGAAGGAGGTGAGGAAGTTCCTGGAAGGACACATCCCCAGCAGATGTTAAAATCTACCTTGCAGCTCTTTGGCCTAAAACAGCTTCCCTTCCCAGGGTATCTGCCCTCTGTGCCCCTCTATACTTGATCTAAATAAGGAGTGCTTAACGTTGGAGGCTGGGGGCTGTCCCTAGTTGTGATGGGCTCACCTCACTCTAGAGACAGATGAATTTTCTCAAATGATGCAGCCTCTTGCCTCACCCAAGCGTCATAAGAAACGGGGACAGCGTTCATTAATAACAGGAGGAGAGTCTGAGGAAGACTCGGTGCTGCATAAAGAGAAGAAGCTGCAAACTAAGAAGCCCTGGTGGAAATAAAGTGCTCACCCGGTCCTGCATCCATTAAAGTAATAACATCATTGCATGGCGGGTTTATCACTCCCTTGCAGCCCCTCAGCCTGGAAGCTATGGCTCTTTTTAAAAAGGAGAAAGGAGTTGCATGCTGCTCCTCCAGTGTGGAAGGGCAGGTCTCCCTATGCCTCCTCCCAAGTGTCTCCCTCCCCAGCCTTGGACTTCTCCCAGCCTCTAGGACCATCGCTAAAATTCATTTCACTCTTTAATTAGATTTCATGGAGTAAGGGATTGGGAGGGGTGCTGGGAAAGGCGTGCATATGCCCTCTTTTCGTAGAGAAGGGTAATGCTGCTGATAGGGGAGGTGGGACAATGGTTGCTATGGAAACATATTCCCAGACATACAGACACACTCATTTTAATGCTTTTTTTTTTTTTTCCAGCAGGGGAAGGATCCAGTGCCCTATTTTTAGTGTCAGATTTCAGCAAAACAATTCACTTTCGTTTCAAACACACACACACACACACACACACACACACACACACACACACACACACTGCTGGCTTTTTAAGTAGGTCACCTCTTCTGACTGTATCAAGAGCTCAGATCTGTCTTGCTTGAGCTATGCAAGGTTCCATGGAAGATTTTACTGATTGAGAGGAGGATCTCAGCCTTGCTTCGTACAGCTTTCTTTCATCTCGGTTTGACAGGCATTAGGACAGGCAGGATGAATAGCTGTAGGTAAATTTACATTTTAAAGATGGGTGCAAAATGTCGAGGTTCTGATAATAAAAAGGGGAGGTATAGAAATTACAGATGACAAATGTGTCTGCTTTTCCATTATCAACATATCACTGGTGATTATAAAAGATATTCTTTGGTTGTTAATACTACACAGCCCATTGGGAAAGAAATAAGTCCTGGCTGGGAACTGTCCAATTTAAATTTTGATCTTTGTTCCAGATCAACCGAGTATGACAAAATATGTGAATCAGAATCAGGGGTTTTATTTCTGTCCCATCTCAAGTTGCAATTCTTGAATATTTCCGTCTGTATCCCCCCCCCCTTTGTGATCTTTGCCAAATCTCACAATCCCTCAGCGTTGAGAATGCTCCCATTGACTGGAATAAGCACTAGCTGTTCCCTTAGCAGAACTAGCCCAAGGCAAGGATGTGAATCGGGCAAATATCTGGTCTCAGGAGTCCCAGACTCACGCTCTACCAGGATCTCCTATTCCCACAAGGGCCAGTTTCTCCTTCCAAGATGGCTGGCCATCTGGACTAGCAGAGACTCTCTTCCCTGGGAGCCCCAGGTACATTAACTGGAGCCTGCACATAGTTCTTTCTACACTGACAGACTTCTGGCTTCTCTTCCATAGCACAGAGAAAATAACTCCATGTGGAGAGAACCAAAGGGTATCCCATGGTCTTCAACTGTAAAAAGTAATAGTCTGGTAGCCAAGGACGATGGAAATGAAATCACAAAGCTGTAACAGTGCCAGTTCCATCCAAGTTGTGGGTGTTTAGTGGGACTTTATGTCTCCATAACATTTATGTTTTTTACACATTGCCCTATTAATTAGAAAACAAAAATAACATGAAAGGACCCAAAAATGGATGCCATGGTTGCTATGTTATAGATGAGAAGACAACAGGAAGAGAGTTTCCCCAGGTCCATACAAGTGAGGGGAGAGATGAGAATCCATCACACATATGTAAAAATTTAAGCCCCAGTTCTATCTTAACTGTGTGTCCCTTAGATGGGTAAGAATCATTTATTAAACATTTATTAAATGTTAAATGTTATGTGTATATTTGAGGTGTGTTAAATCAAATCTGAACAGAGAGTAGGGTTCTTAAACAGAATTCCACATTTAAGAAAGGAAGGTCAGAGGAGTTAACTAATTGCCAAAGACACAGCTAATAAGTAATAGGGTAAAGATTTGAATACAGGTCTAGTTAAAATACCGTGGGGCTGGGTGGCCAGTTTAGGAGACTGAAAGAAGTATTAAGTAAGCATTTTTAAATACAGACACCCCATTGCCAATGCATGAAACTATTTACTGTCTACCTAGTGAAATCTATTTTCCTGTTGTGTACATCACAGATCTAGATTTCTTAAATCTAGATAAATCATATAACTGAAAGAAGGTCTTCATCAGACATTATTCAGAGTGATTATTAGTCAAAGTTGCTGAATCTCTGGAGTGCCTATCTTTGAAAGTTACATGAAAGAGAAATACTTTTATTTTGTAGAACAGTAATTAAATCCTTAGATCTATTACTGGAGCAATTTAGTTTACTCTAATCAAAACATAAATTGGTACCAGGAGTGGGGTGAGAAAGTATCATTACAAAATTCTAAAATAAATGAAGAAATATCATTATGAAACCCTAAAATCTGTGAGCAGCAGGACAGTAAGAAACAAAAGCTAAACCTACCAATTTTTATATTAGGGAAGTGACACAGGTTGTGCTCTTTGTATGTTCTGTCACCTAAATTGACTAGCAATTCAGTGATCTGAGAACTTCAAAGCAGAAAAGACAGATATGTTGACCCTGGAAAGATACATTCATAGGCAGCAGCTCCAAAGCTAAATTCCATCCAAGTGGCATGAAAATCTCTCTGTGAGGTGATGGGTGACAGCTTTGTGGCATCTATCCAGTTACAGCTGTTTCTTTGATTCCAAACCTTATTGCTAAAAATAGTTCCAACTTACTAGTATCAAATTGGGGGAAGGTAATCAGAGAGCACACACCTATAGATAAAAGACAGCTCTTTAAGCTTAAAAAATATTTTAGACAAGGTCTTTAGCTGTTGTTAATCATGCATGGAAATAATAGGAGGCAAATGGAAGAGGTTAAGTATTGCATTTTAGGAGAACTGCATGAACTCATATCCTAAGTTCAACCTGCTGAAGCCCAAGATGATTCTATGACTCAGGCACCCCAGTGCCTGGAAATCTCTATCAGCAGGAAGTGGGTGCTGAAAGCTATGAAGTCCCAAGAAAGCAAACTTTCTACTTCCTGCTTCAAACATGGCAGTAGAGGTTGCTGGACCCTGAGCACTTTCCCCAGGACAGTGGGCTGTCTCTTGGGTTAGAAGGGTTCCCTTTGTTCTTTATCATAAGATTCCTGAGCGATCTGATTATTTTGGGGTTTTGCATTTTCTGAAGGGTAATTTTAACTATGGTTTTCATGTCTTACATTATCACAGTATATGTAGTGGACCAGAGGGCAAATGACTAGTCTTTTGGTTCATGATTAGTGCTATAGTTTATATGTTTTCTCTCCAAAATCCACGTAGACCTTAATTCTTAATTCAGCAATATAAGTAGAGACTTGCAGATGTGTTTTTGAAGTCCTGGGACCACATGTGTACAATGTCCAAGGATAGGTGTAGATATGGCCTAACACAAAATTTTAATCTTACTTAATATATAATAAATTGGGGGGGTATTTTTGTTTTGGTTGCATGTTGCGATGTTCAAAGGTTGAACACACCTGAGAATAGGATCACTCTTACTTCAGAGGGCATAAGGAGGTCAGTTGGACCACTTTTCAATGATTCATTGGTACACCATAAACTATTCTACTATGTAATGGTAAGATAACAGCTTATCATAATCTCACAATCCAATGGTTTAAGTAGAATCAGCTGAGCAGTTTTTCCTTAGGAATCTTTATGTAGTTGGGATCAAATAACAGCTAGGACTGGTGTCACCTAAGCACATGATTGTCACAGGATGCCAGCTGTTGACTGAAGCCTCAGTGGGGCCATTGTCTTTGAAGAATCAAGATTTAACCAAACTCCAAACCTGGTGCCATTTAGATCTTGGATTTTCCAGTCTACAGAACTGTGAGAAATAAAGTTCTAGTATTTATAGAGGTCACCTAGTCTAGGGCAATTTATTACAGCAGCTTGAAAAAATTAATACAGTTTGTATAACATGTCCAGAGTCAAAGAGGGAGACCACACAATACCTCAAAGTTTGATATTGAACTATATATAGCTCATCACTACCATCATCTTACTCTTGATAAGATTTTGTGATTTCTTCTCTTGAAGAGGGGCTTTGTCCTATGTAGGAGAAGAGAGATGTGGGTGAATTTTTAAGAAGACAAAGGGGTAAAACTGTAACAGAAGCTGTTTGATCTGTGCCCTTCCCCATTTTTTAAAAAAAATCAGTGTTGAAACAGGTTCTTATAAAAGGTAGGCTTACCTTCAAACTTACTACATGGCTGAGCCTGGCTTGAACCCTTGATCTTCCTATCTCCCAAGCAAAGATTAGTTCCATGGTTTTCTATTCTATAATATGAGAATCCTTCCCACTTTACCAGGGGCAGGATACTACAAAGACCCTACTTCCAGACTTTCTGCCAGCGGGGTAAGGTGATGTGTTGGGTGTGGTCATTGGGACGCCTGTTGCAGTAATGTGAGTAGCTCACAGCAACTATCTTTAAAAGAAGGTAGTCCCTTCTCTTTACCTATGTCTACTTTTTCCTGAATGCAATGAAGACATGAGAGCTGGGGCTAACACAGTCATATTGGGCTGTAAGATGATTAGAAAACACAGATGACGACAATTAGATAGAGGAGAAAAACACAGTCTGTGTCCTTGACACTGGAGAGCACATCACATCTCTAAACTCCATATCCAGGCTTGGATGAAAGAGGAGAGTTTTTGTAAATTGTCTAATTCACTGTTGCTGGGTTTTGTTTGTTTGTTTGGTGTGCTTGGTCTTGTTTCTGTGGGGTGGAGGGGGTGAACGACCTATGGAGTTAGAGGCAGAAAGAGTCCTACCTTATAACTCCAAGCCTAATGTTAATACAGGGAAAGTTGCTCTTTTTGAATTGTTCCAGTTTCCCCAAAATGAGCCTATTGAGCCCTAGGACAAAGGTTAAGGTAAGCATAATAACACAGTATCCTGGTTACATTGGGTAGAGGAGGGCCTGAGGCTCAGAGAACATACACCATTGCTGGTGAGTGCCTCACTCATTCTGAGTGGAGACCATGAAACTTGAGATCTTCAGAGCCACGTTCTCTGAATTTTAGCCAGAAGCTTGCCTGCAAAGCCTCTTATTAGACAACTGCCTGCCAGCTTGGCTTAGGAGGAAGCCTCCAGCTGGCGGAGACCCTCTGAGGCTCTGGAAAATGACAGAATCTTTCCAAACTGTTTTAAAAGTTAGTCTATTTTAAACATGCCACTGTTTCAATTTTGTTCTACCTGGTTGTGTATAAGGCTATTTTGCTGTCTGGTCCCTTCCACCCCACTTGGTGTGTGTGTGCGTATAATTTTAAACATTTTCTTTCTTCCAAATTATATTTTATTAACTTGCTGCAGTTGGTAGCCTACCTTTGATTCCACATAATTATTTAATCATGTATATTGATTCAAGCATTTTGTTTTTCATTACCTAAACATTACTAGTTCCTTTCTGTTTCCTCCCTGTACAATGATAACACTTGTTTATAAAACCGCCTTGAATTTATCAAGGGGAAAGAGCAACCTCAAGATGAAGTGCTCTGTTGTTCTTCCCCTGGAGTTATGCCTTGGCTTGATTTCCAACGTGGGGCATAAATTGTAAAAGATTCTGCCAAGAGCTCTCCAGTTCTGACCGCCTGCATGAGATGGATTTCTCCTTCTAAGCCAGCTCGTTGTGCAACTTGAGGGAGATGGGAAATGGGGCCAGACAAGCAGGGAGTTCTATTCCAGGGCTACCAGGCTACAGTTGACTCAGAAACCCCTTTCTGCCCCTCTGCTTCCTCCTCACTCCTTCCTTATTTCTTGTTTCCAATCTTTTAGATTCCTTCTTTCTTCCTTCCTGCCTCCCTACCTCCCACAGATGTTCACTGACTGTTCTCTGACCAATCCTCAGGTTCCTCTGATGGACACTGCAGTGCTGTATGCAGGCAGTACAGGCAACGGCTCCACCAAGCATTTAGTAAACAGCCAGCATTCTGTGACAGCTGTGATTTCAGGTGACTCTACTTCCTGTTGCCATACGACCCCAACTACATAGTGTCCCCAAGGAAGAACTTCCTAGTTGGTCCTTCTCAACCTGTGCGACTGTGAGATGATGGAGAGCCATTGTCTTAAGTCACTATGTCCTGGGATAGTTTATGATGTAGCAGTAAAGAGTTGAAACGTATGCTTACTGTGAGTAAGGCAATGTTCTAGAACCCAGATAATAAACAATTGCACCCTCTGAAGTGAGGGACAACCAATTAATGTGTGTGCCTACACACACACACACACACACACACACACACACACACACACACAGTGTAATAAAAAAAATAGACAAGAAAAGTTGAATATAAAGAGTGAGTAGTTAGGATAGGTCTCCCTGAGAAGATTTCATTTTTTATATGTGTGTTTTTCTTACATATCTATCTGTGCACCACACGCATGCCCTTGGAAATCAGAAGAGGGCATTGGATTCCCCTGGAACTGTAAGCTACCTTGTAGGTGCTGGAACCTAACCTGGGTCCTGTGCAAGAATAGCAAGTGCTCTTAGCTGTTAAGCATCTCTTTAGCCCCTGAGAACATGATTTTTCAGTTAAGGGCAAAGAGAAGTTGGGAGCTAGGTATGTGGCTGTCTAGGGAAAAATTGTCTTAGAGAACAGACATTGACCACACAGACCCTGAAGTGGCAGTTTCTCTTGTGTAGTTATGGAATAATGTATTGGTTACTTTTCTCACTGTTGCGACCAAATGCCAGAGAAGAAACAACTATCTAAAGGAAAGGTTTTCCTTGGCTCCATCATGATGGAGAAGGCAGGAATGTGAAACCGCTGGTCACATTGAGTCAGGAAGCAGAGACAGATGAAGGCAGCAAGGTTTCTCCTTTCTGTTTAGTGCAGGACCCCAGACCATGGGAAGGGTGGCTGATACTCCTCAGTTAGACTTTTCTGGAAATGCCCTTATATAGATACTCCCAGAAGTGTTTTTCCCTGATGGTTCATTTGACAATGAAGAAGGGACATCACAACCTTACCCAATGTTGACTTGACGCCAAACACGACAGTTTAAATCTTACATTCCAACCCAAGACCTGTAGGGCTCAGTTTCAACGCTCGTAACACAGAAAGCAGTTAGTTCATTTTTAAGAGTTCACAGTCTTTAATGGTTTCACTCACTGCTCAAAAGTAGTCTCCTCTAAAAATTTAAGCTCTATAAAAGTTTAAAAAACAGTTTACATACTTCTGGTGTACAATGGCATGGAATAAACGTTCTTATTCCAAAATGCAGGAATGGAGGCACATCAAGAAATATTGACTCAAAGCCAGATCCATATCTGTACTCGTGATGGAATTATGTGGACTCCAGCAGCATGGACAACCCTGGCCCTCAAGTTCTGCCACCTTTCACACATGCAAACTCTCCTTTAGGCCACCAGCTGTGCTTTCTGCAGACCACCTTCCTTGACATACGTCCCACAATCCCAGGCATCTCCAACATCCCAGCATCTTCACTGAGATTTGGGTTTCACCTTCCCAAGCTCATGCAATTGTCTATCAGGGCCTTCTCTCAGGAAATCTGGCTCTGACTCAGGAGCTCTCTAGAAAATTAGTGCGAGCCCCCATCCCCCAGCAAACTGCTGTATCTTTCATGCCTGCAAAAATCAGTGAGTACAATGTGGACAACGCTGCCAAGTTCTGCTACCAGATTAGGTATAGCCTGGCTTGCAGTGGCCTCTGCATGCCATTGAGGCTGACCATGGGAAACACTTCTACACAGGTGTTTTGATAACAGACCCCTCCATACCCTCCCTGGTGGCATTCCCAGTATAGGTTTTCTCCTTTCAACTGAATCTCTATTTTCACAAGTTAGACCCTTCCACGGGTGGGGTTTTGTTCTCAGACCAGCTCTGTTATTTTCCCGGCTTGGGACACAAGGCTTCTCTTTAGTGGTGATGATGTCCTTTACAATTATAGTTGTTTGCATCCTCATCTGGCTCGCACTGCTTTCCTCAGCAAACTGCACGTTTTTCTCATCTTTCTTCTCCACTTGGTTTTTATTCAATGTAGACCTGGATAATGGTAATTAACAGTAGCCATACTCATCTGGGAGCAGGGAACTCAGTAGAGAAAATGCCTCCATCAGATGGCCTGTATGCAAGTCTGTGGGGGATTTTCCTGACATGGGAGGACGCAGCTCCTTGTGGTTGGTGCCAGCCCTGAGCTGTGGGCCTGAGGTGTATAGGAAAGCAGACTGAACAAGCAAGGGAAAGCAAGCCAGGAAGCAGCAGCCTCCATGGCCTCTGCTTTAGTTCAGCTTTGGCTTCTCTTGGTGATGGACTGGAAAGTGTAAGCTGAAATAAATAAACCCTCTCCACCCCAAGTTGCTTTGGGTCATGGTGTTTGTCACAGCAAGAGAAACCAAACTAGGGTGGGTCCGTATGCTTGTATGCTTAGTTAGAGTTACTATTGCTATGACGAAACACCATGGCCAAAAGCAAGTTAGGGGGAAGGGCTACTTTATTTACAGTTCCATATAACAGTTTGCCATCAAAAGCAGTGAGGGCAGGAACGCAAGCAGAGTAGGAACCTCTCCCCTGCCCCCCCCCACACTCCCAATTTACTTTTCTTTTTCTCCTTCCTAGGCACATCTATGTATGTTTCTCTTAGGGTCCTCTTTGTTGCCTAGCTTCTCTGGGGTTGTAGAGTGTAATCTGGTTATCCTTTGCTTTATATCTGGTATCCACTTATGAGTGAGTACATATTATATTTGTCTTCCTGGGTTTGGGTTATCTCACTCAGGATGGTTTTTTCTAGTTCCATCCATTTGCCTGCAAATTTCAAGAAGTCATTGTTTTGTTTTGTTTTTTTTAACCACTGAGTAGTACCCCATTGTGTAAATGTACCACATTTTCTTTATCCATTCTTCAGTTGAGGGATACCTAGGTTGATTCCAGGTCCTGGCTATTATGGATAATGCTGCTACAAACATGGTTGAGCAAATGTTCTTGTGGTGTAAGTGTGCATCCTTTGTGTAAATGCCCCAAAGTGGTATTGCTAGGTCTTGAGGTAGATTGATTCCCAGTTTTCTGAGAAACCATCATACTGATTTCCAAAATATCAGCCTGTTTTCTTATAGAACCTAGGATCACGAGCCCAGAGATGACCCCACCCATGATGGGCTGGACCCTTCCATATCAACTACTAATTAAGAAAATCTTTGGAGGCATTTTCTCAATTTCAGTTAACTCTAGCTTGTGTCAAGGTGACATAGAACGAGCCAGGAACACATAACAATCAGCTTATGACCTAAACTCCCTCTTCTGCACCCTTCCTTAAGTTTTTTCTATGCATATATATGTCATATATATATATATATATATATATATATATATATATATATATATATATAATAGGAATTTGCTTGAGGAAGTTAGTCCCTTGCAATGTTCCAGAAAAGAACAAAGAGACACATGCCCTGAATGATGGAGACCCACTCAATGTGTGACCTTCCTGCTCCCCCTTTCCTGTCCTGGAAAAGCTCTTTATGCCCTGTCCCTAAAGACATCCAAAATGGAACATTCCCATCTTCTCAATATTACTGTCCCTTTAAAAATCCCAATTCCTTTAACCATCTCTCAACTCCTCAATACTGGCTTTCAGGAAGTAAGCAGCCGGAATCTTTATTCCACTCACAACTTGAAATATTGCTATTTAGTTGAAAGTTTACACAATTCAACAATTATTAAAGGATGCATTTAATAAGAAACTTTCCAAATTTATGCAAATGTAACAGTTCATGTAAGTGTACATGTGTAACATATGTTAAAAGAAGTAAGATCATGACAAAAGAACGTGGGTTCAATTTATCTTGAATGACATCTCCCACCGTGGAAGATGTTAAGTGCAATCTTTGTAGTCACAGAATAAAAGAAAGCCAAGAATCAATACATTTATCAGTTACATTGGTGAGAATATCAGCTAAGCCAGCTAGGGAAGATGAGACAATTTGTTCTGTAAGAGTCAGATGTTATCTTGCTGCATTCTCACTTTGGGGCCTGGTGGAGCCTAAAGGTCTAGCAGGCTTAGTGATACATTCTAGGAATTTTATCTAGTGGTCTGGATGACCTTAGGTCAGAAACAGAGGTTGATAGTAAATGGCTAGAAGAGTGTGAGGCAACTTTAGCTCTCAATCTACAACATTCCATCCCTCCAGAGTCGTGATGTTTAACTCAGCCAAGGTGTTCTACAAGACTATCCTCTGGGCAGACTGTCACTACCTTCAGGAGTCTGCTTAGTCACTCGTTGGAAGGGCCAAGGAGGGCCATAGAAATCTCACCTGTGAATCTAGCCAACCTTCCCAACCAGTTGTATGGAATTCTGTATTGGGGAGGGGCTAGAGAATATAGTCAGGAAAAGATGAAGTCTCATCTACATAACCTTGGGGAAGTCAGCATTCCTGATAGGTGCAGACCTTCCAGTGTGACTACCTTAAGGTCACCCATGCTTCTGCCCATAACCCCTCACCCATTCCTCTGTTAAGTAAGCCCAGTGAACTCATTGGTACATTGGACACCTAGGAGGGGTAGACATTGTTTATATCTCTCTCCTGGGAGGAATGGCAGTAATACAAGATACGTCAGTCCGAAAGGTCTTTAGAGCAGACTGAGATTCCCAGAACTCCAGCCAGCCAGCTCCAAAACACCACTGATTGACAGCTCATCTGCATGAGTTACACCTTTTCCTGCCTTTGAACTCAGGTAGCAGACCCCTTCCCTACCGGGATCACTGGGCTCTCAAGAAAACAGGACTCCACTTCCAGGATGTGAAGAGAAAAGTCTTGAACAGAAATAGATTGAGGGGATTAAAGGGGGGGGGGAGCCTGCCAAAATATCTCCCAGGACAAAGCTTGTATTTGACCTACATGTATATAGCTAACAGACTATGAGTGCTTTGCCACCAAGCAAAGAATATCTGTTCCACAAAGATGTACCCTTCCACAGACTATGGGTCCAGTCTTACATCGGACACTATGGGAAGCCATTTAAGAGGCTCTTTACAGCACAAGGAAGACACACGCTGAGTATCATTTGTCTTGTGTGTTCTCCACCACAGAGACTCATTCTGCCTCCCATCCTTGGACAGTGCCTTCCACAGAACAGGCTACAAAATGAGAAAGTAAGTAAGAGGAGAACCCATCTTTCAACCCTTTCTCTTCAGAACTGCAGGGAGGAATGCCCTTCAAAAATGCAAAGCAAAACATAACCTAAATCTCCTGTCTCTCCTCCCTCCTTCCCTCTCCTCCCACTGGGGCCATTTGCTTCCTTTTCTTTCTATTCTCTTCAGACCTTTCTCCTGCTCTTTTTGTCATTAAAAAGTATTTACTAGTTCCTTACTTCATTTTTCCCAATTAATTTTTTCATCATTTCGGGATTTGATACATGTATGTAATACATTTGAACCTGTTCTTGCTAGACCCCTTCTTCCCAGAACCTCCTATTCATGTCTTTCTCTAAAAACAACAACAAAAAACCTAACTGAGTCCAGTTAAGGTCACAGGCATGTGCATGAGTGTGAGGTTTGTTTGTTTTACTAGATCATGGGTAATTCACCAGTGGCTATACCTCTGAAGAAAAATGACTCCTCCTCCTCCAGAAGCTGTTAACTAGCAATAGCTCCTCAGCTAGGGGCGTGGTTTCGCATGCCCTTCCTTCATCCTTGCTGTACTAATGGGCTCGTGCAGGTGTCCACTGCTGATGTGAGTTCACGTGAGCTGCCCTCATGTCATAGCCAGAAGATGACACTTCACAGTACTCCTTCCCATCCTCCAGCTCCTACATTCTTTTCACCCCATCTTCCAGAATGTTCCTTGGCTCTGAGGGGAAGAGGGGGAAATACAGATGCTCTGTTTCCATTGTCATCTGTTCTCAACATTTCAACCCCTAAGAAGCTTCTCTAACCAAGGCTATGTTAGCATAAGCATCAATATGGAGAGGGCAGCTAGCAACATGTCCATTTAACAAACCAACAGTACCAGGTCCCTCACCAGGGCCTATAACCTCCTTGCCATAAGTGTTTGAGCAGGTTTACAGTGCCAGGCATGAATTCCCTGCTGTGACTCAGGCCTCAAATCTATGCAGAGTGTGGTTGGTTAGTCTCATAACAGCTGTGCCTCTGTTTCCCCAGTAGGTCAGCACGATAGCACGCATGGTCGGCCTCTGCGGTGAGTCCACTGCTGGTTTTCCTTCTCCAGTGGCCTGCATGGCACGTTCTGTTTCTGCGATCGCTAGCTGACAAGGAGGAATTTTCCAGATCAGCAATAGGCACTTACCATCCAGTTCTGGCAAACAAGCAAGAACAGTAACAATCACCTACGTTGTTTTGGGAGCCTCTGGGACTTCTCTGACCATAGTGAGGTATCACTCCCAGCAGTGGGATTTTGTCTAGTGACCTGGAGCTTGTGTAAGAACAGCACTATGCACTCAGTCAAGCTTCTTTCCTTTTTAGTTATATTTTTAAAATTAGCTTACAAAGCAGTGGATTCCTTAAGGCTTTCCATATATCCTTAGTTTTGGTCAACCTCCCCACACCCTCTCCTTTTCCCTGTCTCCCTGGCACTACCCCCATTTAGACCTTTCCACCATTGGCCATGCCCAATGGTGCTGGAGACTGGAGAGAGATGGTGGGTCTTACCTTCACACTACTGGAAAAGGGAGGCAAAATTTCGAGAGGGGAAAGCCAGTCGGAGGAAACTTAACTGGTATATGGATTAAAGTTGAAGCTACTAGTGCAAATAATGAGATAGACAGGAAGACAGACAGTCTACCTCTCAGCTATAATCACAACCCCCCCCAAACAAAAACCAACAATAACAACAAAAAAACCTGTGTGATTGTATGTCATAAAGATTTCCCCCCAAATGATGACAATATCAAAAAGACACTGAAACCAGCTTGAAGTGATTTCTACTGGGCAATTCTGAAACAATCTTAGGATCAAAATAATAGTAAAGATCCACTGATAAAATACAAACACATATGCCCACCAAGATACAATCCAATAAATAAACAAATACACGGCAAGTTTATTTCTCACAGTACAAGGTCACTAATAGATAGAGAACAAATAATGGTAGGAGAGACACCATGGTAGTACCATAGGCAGGAAATGTTAACAGAGGATAGTGAGCATGGGCCCATGTGGTTGAGGCCAATATGGGAGGACACAGGACCATGATGCATTCACTCTGTCCCCGTCTTTCAGATCTGCACCTTTGTCATCTGTACAGCTAACCTGGGTCCAAAGCCCTGTGTGCCTCCAAGACTGTCTCTGTCACTCCTGAGCCCTGTCTTTATGACCTTGAGTTGAGTTCTACACGTTTTTTAAACTGCTCCTTGACCACAAGCACAGCATCACAATGTCTTCTGACAGAATGCTGGTACAGCAACAGTTACCGCTCACGGAGCCCTTGCTATAATTGGTAATCTCCTGTGTATTTGCTCACTGATTAACTTCTGACAAGAGTCCTCCCAGGAAAGACCATTTTAGCCACACTCCACCAGTGAGACCATTCACTGTAGGCCCAAAGACAATACAAATGACAAAAGGAGCTGACTTCTAAATGTTCACGATGTCTCAATTGTGACAATGTCTCAAATGTCACAATTGAGTGTCTCAAGTAGATTGTATTGTCCCCAGAGTGTACATCTATGCTTAGAGGGAGCAGCTTGCATAGATGGAGTGCCTCAGATAGCCCCCAAATACAAAGCCTAAATAACAGAGAATGGCTATCACTAGCTAAGCAGCATAGTCCACTTAGCTATGGCGCTTGCCTGCCAGTGACATTTACCCTCCCCTCTCCACTTCTCTGCTGCTGTCAATTGAAGGAGTGATTGAAAGCAGCGTGTACTGGAAGGGAATCAGCGGAAGAAGCCAGCCAGGTGCAGGCAATAAGGGGCATATTAGTTTGTAGAGTTTTAAAATAATAACACCAACTAAAAGCCATCTGGTTTATATAATCACCATGGCCATGGCAATTCTGAACAGTTGGCAACAAATATAGCCAAAGGCTGGCCTTCTATCTACTAAAAATGACACTGGTGGGAAGGGATTCATTTTACCAAATTGTGACTTTTATGTAATTCTGAATCCCAAAATATGCAAGTATTTCAGTTGTAATAGATGCTCAATAAGCACCGTGTAGAAAGCAAGTGAGTACAGGTGTGTGTGTGTGTGTGTGTGTGTGTGTGTGTGTGTGTGTGTGTAAAGCAAGTGAGTACAGGTGTGTGTGTAGTCCTTTACGCTCTACGCTGGAGCACCCCCAGAGCCCCAACTGTGTCCTTTATCAGGAAGCTTCTTGCAACAGAGACCTCTCAGTTAAAACATGGGAGAATTGAGGTAAACTGCCCAAGAAATGTAGGCGAAGTCAGAGCCTTGTCAGAATAACACAGAAAGCCGTCTCCGTCATGCACTCTGCACTGGCAGGGGCCATCAGGCCCACTGCTTAGAGATTTTATTCATATGTTTTTTCTCCTTCCTTAGAAAATTAACACAAATCACCTCGTAATTCAGGATAGTAGAGAATCCATTAGTCCCGGGGCTGGGATCCTAAGGGAAACAAAACACTAACAAATACTCCTGTTGACTGACATCCCTCAGACACTCAAATTACTTAAACCAGGTCCTAATTGGGAACATCTGGCTGGAGAGAGCAAGCCCCAGGGCTGGGCCAGGAATCTGGTTGCAAATTTGGTTCCTAGGAAGAAACTAGTCTCCTTTAAGGGTTAAAATGTGGGAGGTCAAAAGAACAGTCCACGGGAGCAGGACTGGAGGGTGACTAAATGAACCCTGGAACAAAGAGTGCTCACATGGCAGCTGCAGCCCCTTGCTCAGCCTGAGCCCGAGCCTGTGAGGAGAAATGGAGTGGGCTGGCAGGGGACCCGGCTTCAGCAGGATTACACTAGACATTATCTTTCCAGAGTAGGCATCCCTCATCCTGGTGTGTGTGGCCAATACCTCTCCCCAGTGTTATCCTCAGC
This sequence comes from Cricetiscus sungorus, assembly GCA_030556225.1. Classification (NCBI taxonomy): domain Eukaryota; kingdom Metazoa; phylum Chordata; class Mammalia; order Rodentia; family Cricetidae; genus Cricetiscus; species Cricetiscus sungorus. The sequence continues at coordinate 6,523,467 of JANBXA010000141.1, forward strand.
AGATCTCCACACCTTCGAGAGGAGAGGGGTTGTGGCTCTAACCTGGACCCTGTCCTCCAGACCCACTGTGTCGTGCACTCTGCTAAGCCTCTCAGCCACTGGGCTGTGTGCCCTGACCCTGCTGAGGTTTGAGTCGGAACCACAGCCCTGCTCTTGGAAAGCTGTGTGCGAGCCTCTCCCTCTAGGCCTTGGCATTGGTCTCCAGCCCAGACTGGGAACTGGAGGTGGGACCAAGGCCTCAGGTGTGAAGATCATCCTTCAGCGGAGTCAATGGGCAACAGTGGTCATTATTGACTGGTGGCCTAGATGCCCATGGTAGTCACACTGGTAGTTTTCAGTGGTGTGACCTTGGCTCTGCTCTTTGGTGCCAAATCCTTTGGTTTTTGCCTGTGTACTGAGCCAAATTTCCCAGGCTTCCCATTGATTCTGTGAACTACTTGAATGCTGGCCAATCATTTTTCTTTTTTTCTACCAAAGAGTCGATTTGTAGTGTTGGAAATCAAGAACCCTGCCTGGTACAGCATCTGTCCCTGCAAGACTCAGGAAGCCAGGGTGTTTGCATGTGTGTGGTATATATGTGCACATGCTTGCAGAAGAAAACAGAAGCTGAGCGAAGGGAACTAGACATTGGAAAATGAGAGGCATTGTAGAAATGCGGGGAGAGGGAGGGGGAAGGATTGGCAGGTGAGGCAGAATAGCCTGGAAGGGGTCACACACCTTGTTAATGCTTGTAATAAGAGGCTTGGAGGAAACTGCACCAGTGGCCTCCCTAAGGTATTTCCGCATTGCTATTTCTGTCTGACAATGTGGTTTGAATGGTTTCTCGGCACTGTTTTAGAAACAACAGTTCCTTGATTCAGTCTTGCTTCTGGAGATAAACCCAGGCGTCAGCTTTGACTTTATACATTGATCAAGCATGCAGCATGCTGGGAAGTGCACAGATATATGAGCATGCATATGCATGACGTGCTATGATATGATAAATGGATGCATGAGAAAAACGGGTCCAGGGCTAGTTATGTGGGAGGGGAACCTTTATGTAACAAGCTTATTTAATATCTCAAAGGGGAAACATTACTTATTATGCCACATTAGCCTATCATTCATCTTATGGGTAGACAGAATGAAGAATTTTCGACAATTAATAGAAATTGTTGGAAAAATTATGATTAAGTGCCATCTGCTGGCTTCTGTGCATTTTATTTTCACGCTGCTTCCAGCCTGCCCTCATAATTATAGGTGTCCCTCTCCTGTTCTTAACTGGTTTGGCTAACCAGTGCTGCCCTTTGTGGGAATGGAGGTGGGGGTGGAGAGTGCACGGATAAGGACGATGCTAACTCAAACGCACGAATCCATGTTCTTCCAGATTCCAATTCGAGAGAGTGGGCTACGGCTTATTTTAGAATTCGGTTTTCGTAGCAGATTGAGCAAACAGTGTGTGCTTAGCGTGTGCAGAGGAGGAGGTGGGCAGCGCTTGAGAGTGACTTCTCTCGGTTTCAGTGCTCATCTCAGAGGACCGATATGGTTTGCATCTCAAAAGCTCTGTCCAGCTTCTGGCAGGTGAGGAATTTCCGTGTCTCATTCAAATGACATTGCTGCAGCCTTTGCAGCTTGGAACCTAGCAGGAAGGAACAGCAGGTTCCATGTGAGCATATGTGACCCCTTGTCCTGGAGCCCCGACTGGAGGTGCTCGGTGGGGAAATAGATCCTCACTGTTAGTAAATGGCTGTAACTTCTATTTACATGGTGAGTCCAGCCATAGGTCGACCCTGCAATTCCCCAAGTAGACCTGAGAGCTTGTTATTTATCTGGTCTACTCACACTCCCTCTGATTTGGACTTCTGAGACTGGTGTTCCAAAATTCCCAAGCAATAATGAGTCATTGTTTATTCAATGCCCTTTATGAACTAAGCACTGTGGTCGGCCATTACTACTTTAAACACGTATTTATTTGTGGATGTGTGGGTGGGTGGAGTGTGTACATGTGCCGGCATGTGTGCAGAGGTCAGAAGTTGACACTGGTGTCTTTCTTTGGTAGAGATAGGATTCCTCACTGAACCTGAGGTTCAGTTCAGCAGGAGGCTGGCTGGCTAATGAGCTTCAGGGGTCCATATGTCTCCATCCCGCTCCCACCCCCCAGCACGGGGGTTAGGGACACAAGCCACCAGAAAGCTTTTACACAGGTGCCAGGACTCCAGACTGAGCTCCCCTCCTGCTTGACTGCAGTCAGTTTGGTGTCTGTGTCATCAACCACGGGTTGCTCCTTCATTCAAACTTTTTCGGTGGATTTGCATATTTGAAATCAGTCTTAGAACCTCAACCACACCTAATGTCAGATGCGCATACCTTGTCATTTAATGTTATGTTTGAGACATAAAAGCATACATAATGCGTTTGCTTTATAAAGTAAAATAATCGAAGAATCAAAGGGGCTATGTCAGGTTCATTGCAGTCATTTGATTCAGATTAGAAGCTGGAGACGGCAGGAATGCTGTGGGCGGTTACATCATTTCTCACACTCTGGTGGGACAGGTGCTGTCCTTCCCACTTTACAGACTGATAAATTGAGGACCAGAAAAACAAGCCCTTCCCAGTCTCACAAGGCAAGGAGGGAGGAGACATGGCAGGGTGAACCTTGTCAGTTCTCAACAAAATCCTTTCTCTTGTCTTTTGGAAGCAAGGCTGTCCCCTTGCCCACCCCAGCACCAGGAAGTGGGCCGTGTGATGAGCTCTCCTTGCGGACATTGGCTGTGTCGACTCGGGGCTGAGAAGTCATTCTTGGAGGTTGCTTAGACACTGCAGGTTTTCACCTTCTGTGACTTTCTTCTACAGGGACTGCAACTTTTGGTTTAAATGGTCAAGGCAGGGGAGAAATGTCAGGGAGTGGCTGTCTCCGGAGTGGCTTTGGTGATGCAGCCCATCTTTTCTTTGCCCCATGAATGGGAGAAAGTAGGGCTTTGTCTGAGTCCTCCGGCCCTTCCCTGCCACCCACTCCCTTCCTTCTGCCCCAGTTCTCTTTCAGTTGCTGTGACAAAACACAGGTCAAACCAACTCAGGAGAGGAAAGGATTTCTTGGGTTTACAGATGACAGTCTATTACTGAGGGACATCAGGGCAGAAACTGAAACAGAGCATACAAATAGACACTTCTTCTGGGTATGCTCAGCCAGCTTCCTTATGCAAGCCAGGGCCACCTCCTCAGGGGTGGCAGTGCCCAGGGCGCTGGCCCCTCCTACTTCAATTACTAAACAAGACAATGAGGCACAGACATGCCCAAGGGCCACCTGATGAAGGCCATTCCTCAACTGACATTGGCCCTTCTTGGATGATTGGAGTCTGTGTCCAGATGGCAAACGCTAACCTGCACACCATCCCAGTTCTGCAGAATTGACCAGCATAGCATCTCAGTTCCAGTTTCCTGAGTAGATAGCCTGTGCTCATGTTCAGTCTCAAGACCAGGCCCTAGAGACTCGCAAGCTGAGAACTTTAGCTAGTGTTCCCAGGGTGCAGCTACTGCAAAATGGAGTTATTCTCTATTTAGGTTCTTCCCCAGGACACATGGCCCAAGGGTCTGGGAGTGCTGTCCACATGAGGTCTTTGGCTGTCTCCGCCAGGCGTCCTCAACTACAAAGGATGAAGTCTAATCTTGGAGCGTCTCTGAAGGGATTTCCCAGCTCCAGAGCCCCAGAGGTGAGGCCAGGCTGTTGCACTACAGTGAGATTCTCCCTCTGCACAATCGTTTTCTTTTGCTCCTTCTCAGGGGTGTTGGTCCCAAAGTTACACCAGAGAACCTCCATCACTAACATGCTGTGTGTGTGTGTGCTGTTGTGTTCTGACAAGTTCCTGATTGGGAACCTTTCAGAATCTGCTCTTGAGAGAAGTCTCAGTGTGCCACCCTTCCTGAGTGTGGGTCCCTAAATAATGTGGACATGTCCCCTGAGTGAAGCTGACTCTTGTTTAGTCAAGTCAAGGGTACTTCAGGGTTAATTGGTCAGGACAGGATGACACTATAAATTTAAATTTGTCTCTAACACCTACATTCTTTCTAAGTATCGATCTATTTTCTGAAAATTACTATTTGTCCTCTGGCCTTGACTGTGTCAGGGCACAAAGAAAAAAATAGAACAAGACAAAACATCTTAAAACATAGTACTTGGATCTGCTGAATGCTTTGAAGTCCAGTAGACTGGAAGCCTCAGATATGGCCTGGAAAGCAAGCTGTCTCTGACCTTCTTCCCCTGCCTTCCTGTCAACTCCGTGTCTTTGTCCCCCAAAGTGAGTCATAGGTACCCAATTCCCCTTCCCCCAGAGTGTACCACTGAGACCAGAACATCTGTCCCCAAAAGTCACCAAACAAGGCCACTCCCTTCTCCTCTGAAGCTCTCACTCCAGTGGGTCCAGTCTCATTTTCGGAAGGAAGGAAGGCTGCACAGAGTGGCTTCACTGGGCCTCCCCTCTGTCTTTTATATCAGGTCATATTTTGGGGCAGATTCATTTATCAGTGGCTTTCTCTTCTTCACTAATCAGAAGTATAAAGACATTTTCTGGGGTCTTTGGGACTTCATTTGTGAAGGTTCTCCCATGATATAAAGCTTCGGGTAGATAAACTCATCATGGCTTTTCCTTTGTCTTAGAGGCAGGTGTTAGTCACAATGCTTATCATGACTGAGAGGAGAAAAGGCTTCCCTCCTTCCTGCTCCTACAGCTACAATTTCACATCTGCATGCATCTTGATAGCATTTTTTGGCTGCTCCCTTACTCGTCTATTGATTTTTTTGTTGTTGTTGTTTGTGTGTTGTCTAGGGTCTCACTGTAGGCCATGCTATCCCGGGGCTACTAACCTCTTGCTTTATCTCTCAAGTACACTACTTTATATAGACGGATCTTCTTGACTATCTAGCCAATTTTGGGAGACAGCTTTGCAGCATGATGGAGCTAACCTCCCACCACAGGCTAGGATGCAGAAATGGGGATGTTTCCCGTCCGTGTGTTCTATCATCATACCGCCATACTCTTGTTCTTCCTGTTCTTCAAAGCTCCAGTACTGGAGGGAGGGTCGGGGGCAGTGATGAGACTTACTTATACATGGGACACGTTAATTCCACACACATTTCCAAGGCACCTTGTGAGTGCCACACACGGAGACCAGAGTGGATAATGAAGCCTTTGCTGGCAGCCTTGCCTTGGGGATAGATGAACACAGAAGAGTGATGATGAAATGTCTTAAGAATGAAAAAGGAGGTCAGAGAAGATGCCTGGGAATGGAAGGATTCAGGCCAGAGCCATGAGGAAAGTGCCAGTGAAGCTAGATCTGAGAGATTTAAGAACGCTCACTGGATAGGCTGAGCTGGGTGACTCAGGCCTGTAATCTCAGATACCCGGAGGCCTGAGGCAGGAAGATCCAAACCTCAAGGTTACTAGCCTTGCTGGCATATGCCTGCAGCCACAACATTTGGGAGGTGGGAGAAGGAGATCCAGGAGTTCAAGGGCAGCCTCTGCTACAAGGCAAGGTAGAGGCAGCTTGAGATGTATGAGATACCACCTCTTAAAACAGAGGAAAACTAAGACCTGCCTAGGCAATTTAGTGAGACTGTGTTTCAAAATATAAATAATGAAAACTAGAGGACATGGCTCAATGATAGAGAATTTGCCTGGCAAACATGGGCTTAATTCCCAGCACTGCTGAGGGAAGGGGTTTCCAAGCTTTGAGAGCAAAGGCATAGAGGACTTTGGTTGACCAGATATGAGGATGTGCAGCAAAACCAGGGCTTTCTACCAGAGCCTTGGAAACTGGGGCTTGCTGAATTCTTCTCTAGACCACAGGGACTGACTTTCCACAAGGCAAGTCAGAGTCTAATATTGATTGAGAAATTAGATTTGTTTCGTTTTGAGAAGGAGTTTCTTAGCGAGCCCTGGTGGGCCGGGAACTCATTAGGTAGAACAGCCTGGTTAAGGACTTGTGGCAATCCTCCTGCATCCTGGTGCTGAGATAAGCCTGGCTGATTGTGGAATTAGCATAAAGCATGTGTGTTACACAGATTGCTTCACTTTTTCCTTGAAGAGCTTGCAGGGGACCCTGCAGGCATCAATGCAGGCAGTGATCTGAGAAGAGATGAGCATGAAAACCCAGTTTCAGGTTGACTTTGTCAACCTGGATCAGACGTCAGCATCTTTAAAACACGGTCCACTCTGGGGAAAGGTTTCCAGGCAGTGAGCATCCTAATTCCAGGTGTACAATATGGCTTAAGGTGTGGCGATATAGAAATTCCTTTACAGAGTACATGTGACCACGAGGGTGGGTTCTATAGCTAGAAGTCCTAGAATCTAGTGGGATCTCTGACCTACAGCACAGAGGTCAGTAGGTTATGCAGTGCATGTGATATCTCCCCTAGGGATGGGTAACAGTCTAGGGAGAGAAGAGTCTGGAATAACCATTCTGGGGAATTAGGGTGAGCTCTACCTCTATAGAAAAAGGTGACTGAGGCCTGCCTCCACAGACAGCAAGGTCACCAAGTCGTTAAAATCCACTCCCAGCCTTCTGGGTGGGGAAACAGGTTTTCTTATCTGCTCCATTGGGAAGAGCCCTGCTTGTTTAGCATCCTGGTTTCCCTAGTGATCTGTGGGTGCAAGGACCTTTGTGCCCCCAACAAGAGCTGTTCTGGTAGAGTCTGAGACAGAGCATGGGGAGTCTTTCTTTGTTCTGTTCTGTTTTGTTCTGTTCTGTTTTGTTGAGACAGGGTTTCTCTGTGTAACAGCCCTGGCTGCCCTGAAACTCACTCTGTAGACCAGGCTGGCCTTGAACTCACAGAGATCCTCCTGCCTCTGTCTTCTGAGCATCACTGCTATCTGGCCAGGATTCTTCTGCTTAAAGGAGAAGCATGTCTGGCTGCAGGGCTGGGATGAAGGACAATGCAGAGTTTGGTGGTGCAGAGACAGGAGGCATGTGACATCTGTGCTAACAGAGTGACAAAGGAAAGGAAGGAGAGGGCTGTTTCTATAGGACTTGGTCACTCTTGCCAGAGCAAGGGCAGGTTGAGGTAGGTTTGGGAGCTACATGGATTTCATGCAGATATTCAGGCAGAGATTTCTACAGAGGCGTTGGAAGGGGAAGGGAGGGAATTAATGAATGAATATGAATAGCTATTGAGGGGTGGGGCTCAGAGGTAGAGCTTATCTCACACAGGTGAAACATGGCCTCATTTCTCAAACTTTGTGTCATATAAATAGATGAAAGTTGCTTAACACCACTCATCATTAAAAGAATACATATTTTCACATTTATACTGACAAAGATGACAACATTTGGTGTTGAAGAAGACACTGAGACACTAGGCCACTCCCATGATCTATAAATTAGAACATTTATGCCACTTTTTTTTCCCTTTGACAGAACCAGTTGTCACAATATATACAGACTGCAAATGCCTGTATCCTTGATCCAGATTTTACACTTCTAAGAATTTGCCCCATAGCAATCTCGCTAGCATGCAGAGATGTAGCTTCTGCCATAATAATTATGACAAGGGTTAACAAGCTAAAGAAAAACCAGAAGCAAGCCAAACGTCGGCCAGGCTAGAGCTGTTGAAATGGAATTTAGTGTGTCCTTACAACTGGGGTGGCGGGGACTGGGAGGGAAGGGGTTGCTTTGAAAATGGGGGTGGCGGGGTCTGGGAAGGAACGTGTTGCTTTGAAAATGCAGGGGCCTTGGAACACGGTGTAAGTGTCAAAAGTGAATCGCGGGGGCCAGGGAAGGGCAGTCCCCATTTGTAGTGTGGGCTGACAACACTACAGAGAGTTCAAGCCAGCTTTGTTTTGGTTGGAAAGTGAAAGGAGCTGCTGCCGTGTAACGAGACCCTTCCCCTCAGCCCCATCAATCTTTAATAATACTTTAAAAATCAGGATATATTTGGTGTCATTGGATTTCCTGTAAATGCTGGTCAAAGGGTTGAGTTCTGTGTCAAGAGCAGCTTGGAGCCAAAGAGAGCTGGCCAAACAGACGAGATGGGTGACAAACATCTGGGTCGCAGATGCTTATGTATGCAGAAACATTTTCTTGAAGACTATGCAAAACTCTGTTACCAGGGTAACCCCTAGAGAGGGAGAGCTCTGTGTGTTGTACAGAGGTGGACTTGAGATTTTTCAGTTCACACTTTATTGGTATTTTAATTTCCTTATTGCTTTCTTTTATTGTTGATTGATTTGTTGAGATGGGGCCTCCATGTGTAGCTCAGGGAGGGTAATGCTCCTGCTTCTGCCTCCCTTGTGCAGGGATGACAGGCATGTGCCCACACACTGGTGCATATTTTTACTTTAAAATTACTTTTAAAAACTTCATCCTTCGGATTACACATTTGGAAACTGTGAGGACTCCTCACTACATTGAAAATAGCATCTAAGTTTTGCCCCAGATTTACTCTTTGCATCACTATGAAGACCCATCATGGTTCTGAAATAAAGGTATGGAAGTAGAGACCGAGGCTGCCACAGGTTTCAGGATGAGTTAAAACTCTACCCAGGGGATAATACAGCATCAGCAACACCCTGAGCTCCAGGCTGAGGAACTGTTTTCTGAATTATGTATTTCAACTCTACCACATCCACGTCCCACTTGAACATGAAAATACTTCAACTGGAAGAATATAGCTGACATCACAAACTCAAACAGAGAGCTAACCCCAGAAGCATAAATCCCAGTTCAGTAACATGAAACATGAAAAACCAAGACAACCCCCACAGTAATGTCATCTAGTGAGAATGAGTGAGAGGACTCCTGGGCAGAGAACTCAAAAGAATGGTCGTGAGTATCTTGTAAGAAATGAAAGAGGAAAACAAGATCCTGATTGAGAATACAAACGGTTGAACAAAATAGGGAAGATGATGTCTCCCTGACTTCGCCTTCTTTTTCTCTGTAACTCTGTTTGGATTTCCCACCTAGCTATATTCTTCCTGTTCATTGATAAAAATAGCTTTATTCATCAACCAATAAAAGTAACACATACCTGAAACATACAAAAGGACATCCCACATGAGTGAATTTCAAAGCATACTGGGGATCGCTGAAGAGACCAAGTCTATGGGTTGTTGGCCCTCATTCTAAAGGCTTAGGAAACATTTTTAAAAGAATCACAGCAAGAAATAAAAATTCCCAGAATTAGGAAAAAAGATACCAATGCAGGTACAGGAGGCTTTCATGACTCCATATAGAAAAACTGGAAAAGAACTTCCCTTATCATATTATAATAAAATACTAAATATGCAAATCAAAGAAAGTGCATTGAGAGGGGAAGAGAGGAATGCAGGCCTGTATAGAAAGGCAGGCTGTCAGGGCAATAGCTCATCACTCAGACAAAACTCTAAAAGCCAGAAGGTCCTGAAATGATGGATTTCAGTTTCTAACAGGAAACAGCTGCCAGTCCAGACTGCTATACCGAGAAAAGCTACCTATCATAATTGAGGAAAAATTAAAACTTTCCATGAGAAAAACAGAGGAATTTATAATGACCATGGCAACACTACAGAAGTTCCTTGGACTCCTTCACACTGAATGGAAAAACAAATCCGTCTATGAAGACACAAGGAAAAACAAACCAAATACTACAAAACAACAAATGACAGGAAGCAATATATGTCTTTGGATAATAACTATTAATATTCATGGTCTGGCTCTCCCAACCAAAGGCACTGACTAGGAGATTGGACAAAAAAGCAGCAACCATCTATTTGTTATCTCCAAGACACCCACCTCATGACAAAAGATGGCTGCTACCGTGGGGTGAAAGGATAGGAGCGGAACCAGGAGACAATCGGGCTCTAGTATCTGACAAAATAAGCTTAAACAAAAACTGGTGAGAAAAGACAGAGAAGTGTGCTTCGTGCTGTCAGGAAGTAATCCATCCAGAGCATGTTACAAATGCCAAACAGATGCATTAGGAACACAGGTGTGGCCAGATTCATAAAGCAAATACACATCAACCCCACACAAAAGTAGTTATTGTCTCAGTTACGTTTCTGCTGCTGTGAAGAGACACCATGACCAAAGCAATGTACAAAAGAAAGCAATGAATTGGGGACTTGCTTACAGTTTCAGAGAGCAAGTCCCTGATCATCATGGTGGGAAGCTTTGGCAGCAGGCAGGCCACATGGTGCTGGAGCAGGAGCTGACAGCTTACATCTTATCTATAAACTGGCAGGAGGCAAAGAGCTAACTGGGAATGGGTGTTTTTTTTTTTTTTGTTTTTTTTTTTTTTTTTGGCTCTCGACATAGCCCTGTCTACCCTGGAACTCATTATGTAGACCAGGCTGGCCTTGAACTCATAGAGATATAGACCTGCCTTTGCCTCCTGAGTGCTGGGATTAAAGGCATGTACCATCATGCCCAGCAGATGTGGGCTTTTGAAACCTCAAAGCCCAATCCCAGTGACACACCTCCTCCAACAAAGACACACCTCCTAATCCTTTGCAAGCAGTTTCACCAATGGTAGACCAAACATTCCAATATGAGTCTATGGGACCATTCTCATACCATTACTCACCACAGTTAGTAACTGAAATAACCAACTCTCATCAATTGGCATGTCATTCTGCAAAAATAAAATAAATAGAAATACACAAATGCCATCATAAATCAAATGGACTTAACAGACATCTAAGAATTTTCCATCAAACATGTGGAATATATATTCTTCTCAGCAGCCTATGGAACTTTCTGCAAAGTATATTATATAAAAAGATTCAAAGCAAGTCTCAACAAATACAGGGCAATTGAAACACTTTCTCACATTCTGTCTGATACCATGGAATAAGACCATAAATCAATACCAAGAGAACCCCCCAATGTATACAACCTCTTCGAGGTTAAATAATAACCTATTGAGCAATGTATGGGTCTTTGAAGAAATCAAGAAGGAAAAAAAGAAAAAGAACTTACAGAATCAAATGAATACACAATATGTTAAAAACCGATTTGGAACAATTAAGAGTCCAAAGAGGGGAGTATATTGATGTGGGATGCCGCTCTATATGCTTTACTACCATTGGTTAATAAAGGAGCTGATTTGGCCAAAAGCCAGGTAGAATATAGCTAGGCAGGAAATCCAAACAGAGATACAGAGAGAAAGAAAGAGGAGTCAGAGAGATGCCAGCAGACTCCAGAGAAGCAAGATGTAAAGTAATAAGCCAAGGGCCTTGTGGCAATACACAGATTACTAGAAATGGGTCAATTTAAGTTGTAAGAGCTAGTTAGTAAAATCCTGAGCCATCTCCCAAACAATTATAATTAATGTTAAGTGTCAGAGTGGTTATTTGGAAACTGTCAGTGGGAGAGAAACTTCCAGCTATAAATGGCGCCCAACACTACAGCATATAGCTCTAAATGCTACATTAAGAAATCAGAGAGATCTGAGATACATAACAATACACCTTAGGGCCTTGAGAAAAGAACAGGTCAAGTCTCTAATCAGTATATAGAAAGAAAGCAAATTCATATAAAATATAAATGGAATGGAAATGAGAAAAATAATAATTCAGAGAATAAGTGACAAAGTTTTTTTTTCAGAGTTGGCTTTTAAGAAGATAAATAAGATTGACAAACCTTTAGCCAAAATAATGAGAAAAACTCAAATTAATAAAATTAGAGATGAAAATGTAACCATTAAAACAAATGCCATTGAAATGCAGAAAACCATTGTGTGTTACCTTAAAACATAATTGCAGTAAATTGGAAATCTAAAAGAAATAAGTGAATTTCTAGATGCATATGGCCTAACAAAATTAAACCAGGACAAGATATACTATTTAAACAGCTCTGTAGCAAGCAGTGAGATTGAAGTAGTGATTAAAAATCTTCCAACTAAAAAAAGATCAGCTCCAGATGGACTCCCTGGTGAATTTTACCAAATCTTTAAAGAAGAAATAACCCTGATGCTTCTCAGATCATTACAAAAAATCTGAAAGGAAAGGGCATCACCAAACTCTCTCATGATGTTAGTTTTATCCTGTTGCCCAACAGAGAGGAAGATACAGCAACGACACACCTATTGACCAGCCTCCAGGATAAACACAGACACAACAATTCTCAAAGAGAGACTTGCCAACCAAATTCAAAACATATCAAAAAGATCATCCATCGTCGTCAAATTGGATTTATTCCAGAGATGCATGGCCAGTAAAATACATATAAATCAAGAAATATTAAACATTACATAAATGGGCTTAAGGATGGAAATTACATAGCCATTTTAATAGATGCAGAAAATGCTTTTGACAAAATCTAACACCCTTTTATTTTTAAAAGTACCAAAGAAAATCAGAATAGAAAGAATATATCTCAACATACTAAATGCTATACATGATAAACTTATAGCCAACATTATGTTAAACTGGGAAAAACATGAAGTGTTTCCAGTAAAGTGGGGAATAAGACAAGGTTGTTTACCTTCTCTACTCCTATTCGATATGGTGCTGGAAGTCTTAGCGAGAGCAATAAGATAAGACAAGCAAATACAAGACATATAAATGGGAAGAACAAAATCAAAGTATCTGCATTTGTACACACGATTCTATACATAAAAGACCTCAAGGACTCCACAAAAGAACTCTTACTCAGCAAAATGTCAGGATACGAAGTTACCATACAAAAGCCATCCAATTTGCTAAAGACAGACATACTGAGAAAGAAATTGGGCAAGCAATAGTGAAACAACAACAAAGCCTTTAGAATAAAGTTAACGAAAGACTCCAATGAAAATGCTAAAACACTAACCAGAGAGATTAAGGAAGACACTAGAAAATGAAGAACACCTTCAGTGTTCATGGATCAGAAGAATCGATATTGTGGAAATGGTCATCCTGCCAAAAACAATGTACAGATTCAAGACAATCCCAATCAAAACTTCAGTGACATTCACAGAAACAGAAAGATTCTTATGGGAACATGAAAGAAGCTAGATAGCCAAAGCAATCTTGAACAAGAAGAATACTGCTGGAGTTATCCCTCATCCAAGATCTTACCTTATCCTATAGGGCTATAGTACTACAACAGGGTGGTACTGGCATTAAAAAAACAAAACAAACAAATGAAACAAAAAAACTAGGTCAATGGAATAGAATAGAGGATACAAAGCCACACAATTCCAGTCGTCTGACCTTTGGTAAGAATGCCAAAAATACACATTGAAGAAAAAGTCTTTAACAAGTAATTCCAGGAAAGGATGTCTACATACAGAAGTATTAAGAATGCGCTTTTTTCTTTCACCTGCACAACCATCAACTCCAGGTGGATAAAGGACCTCAACGCAAAACTTGACACTCTGAATTAGAGAAAAAGGTAGGGAGAACCCTTCAAGATACAAGCAGAGGCAAGGACTTTCTGAATAGGATGCTGGTGAGTCAGCAAAGAACAACAGCTACAACTAAGACCTCATAAAAACTAATGCTTCTCTACAGAAAAAGAAAGAGATGACCTACAGAATGGAGGAAAATCAGCCAGCTACACAGAGGATCAGTACCTGGAGTATACAAAGAACTAATGTCAAGTAAATATCAAACAACAACAACAACAACAACAACAACAACAACAAAAAACAGGCTACAGAAACAAACAGGGTCTTCTCAAAAGAAGAAATACAAATGGCTAATAACAGTTCAAGCCATTAGGGAAATACAAATCAAAACTACTTTGAGATCCTATCTCACTCCAGTGAGAATGGCTGTCATCAAGAAACCAGATAACAAATGCTAGTGAAGATGTGGAAAAGAAAATTCTTATCCATTATTAGTGGGAGTATAAATTAATACAACCACTATAGAAATCAGTGTGGAGTTTTCTCAAAAAGCTAGAGATAATAAGATGCTATATGACCCAACTATACCACTCCTCAACACATACTCAGAGAACTAATTTTTTTTTTTGATTAGTTTTTCAAGATGGAGTTTCTCTCTGTAGCTTGGAGTCTGTCCTGAAACTCACGTTGAAGACTAGGCTGGCCTGGAACTCACAGAGATCTGCCTATCTCTGCCTCCCAAATGCTAGAATTAAAGGTGTGCCACCACTGCCTGGCTGACTCATATCTTAATAAAGGATGTATTTGTGCACCCATGTTCATGGCTGCTTTATTCACAATAGCTAGGAAATGGAATCAGCCTAGAAGTGTGTCAACTGATGGGTGAACAATAAAAATATGCAACCTATAGATGATAAACTTTTATTCACCTGTAAAGAAAAAAATGAGACTTTGAAATTTTCAAGAAAATGAATGGAACTTGGAAATATTAAGTGAGATAACCCAGCCCAGCAGGACAGTTTGTGTTCTCGCTCACTAGAGACTAACTTTGAGATTTTAGATTTGTGTGCTTAGTTTGGAGTATCTATAGAGGTCAGTGAGCTAGAAAGGGGCCAGGAGGTGTAGGAGGCCTTGAAGAGAAGGGGTAGTAGATACACGTGATATGAAAATAGACAGGGAGGGAAGACTACTGGAGGTTAAAGGTTAAGCAAGGATAAGAATAGAGCATGAGAGGGTGGGGTGGGTTAACCAAAACTTAGGTTTCCATGTAAGAGCACATGGAAACCCACTGCTTTCTAAGCAACTTAAAAAATAAGCAAACAAACAAACAAATGGAGTTTGAGTGGAGGTACCCTGCATGGGTGTACAATGCTTCTCCAGGCAGGGGTTATTAAGTGAAAACCTCAGTGCCAGATGCAGGTGGGATACCTCTCTAAGGGTTATTGGTTAGAGAGACCCCTGAATGCCCCCACCCACCTCCAAAAAACCCAAAACCAACCAACCAAACAAACAAACAAACAGACCCAATGGTTTTGCCATTGCTCTTCATTGTTAACAATAACTGAATAGTAAGAGCCTATTGCTGAAGCTGAAGACACAATGCATTTTGGCTGTAGAACATAGAGAAATTAAGCTATAACTGACCTAGAAATGTCTTTGGTGGCTAACTTTCAGAGAGCTAGAAGGTGCTTTGTAGGCTCCTGGGGAGGGGAGTTGGAGGGTAATAAATAGATTTACCTAGGAATGGACCCTGCAATGCTAACCTTTCAGGCAATATATATGTAACATGAATAATAAAAGCCCACACTGTTAGACATAAGCACCATGCTCTCTAACCCCTGGACATAAGCACCACACTCACCTACCCCATGTCCTGTGTGACCTGACAAGCCTTAACATTAAAGCAGAGTGTGGTGAGAGATGTCCTTTCATGTGCTGTGAATATGGGGTTTTTTTTTTTATTGGTTGATGAATGGAGTTGTTTAGGCCAATGGATTGGCAGTATGTATCCAGGCAGGAAGTATAGGCAGGGCAACCAGATTAGGAGAATTTAGGGAAGAACACAGAGAGTGGATTGCCAGAGGGACACCATGTAGCTGCTGAGGAAGAAAGAGGTCTGGGCATCACTGGTAAACCAAGACCATGTGGAGACACACAGATTAATGGAAATGGGTTAATAATTAAGAGAGAGCTAGCGAAGTAGAACCTTGAGCCATTGGCCAAACAGTTTATAATTAACATAAACCTCTGTGTGTTTATTTGGGACTAAACAGCTCCAGGACAGGGCAGGACAGAAACTTCCCTCTACAAGAACGAGTCACTTCCAGGACCCTCCCAGGAGCCTCTCTCTCTCTCTCTCTCTCTCTCTCTCTCTCTCTCTCTCTCTCTCTCTCTCTCTCTCTCTCTCTCTCTTATGCATGCACACGAGTTACAGGACATTTGAGGCTCACTTTTACAGTAATACTGAATTTTTACTAGTTCATTCTGCTCAGGAGGAGCGAGCAAGGTGTGTTTCTCAAGCTCCACAAATTCCTATTAGACTCCCAGGGAGACTTCACAGTTTGAGAGCAGAGCCACTATCTCTCAAGCAGTTCCCCAAGGCAGGCTGGAGGCAGAGCTAGAAATGGCTGGGGCCTCATGTCACAGAGAAACTGTTACAGGGTCACAGCAGCACAAACTTCTGGCTCTCTGTGTGGAAGGTTTCCACCTTCCGTATCAGAAAGGAGCTGTCTTGTCTTTATTTTGTCTCTCCAGTGCCCATTGAATGGGTTTATAGATGTGATTTTCTGATTTCATCATTTTGCTGAGGCTAACCATGGCCACAGAAGCTTAATAGAGTTAGCAAATTTTGTGGTATATTGTGTGTGTGTGTGTGTGTGTGTGTGTGTGTGTGTGTGCGCGCGCAAGCGCGCACAAGCATGCACACAATATGTTCATATGTGTGCTGTTACATATGCATGTGTATGCACATACACATAAAAGCTACAGGTTAGCCTTGCATGCCATTTCTGGAAACCAGTCTTATTTTTTGAGACAGTCTTGTTTTTTTAGAAATCCTCACAGGATTTCATGGCTCATGCATTATGCTAGGCTGGCCAGCCAGCAAGTCCCCGGGATCCTCCTGCGTCCATCTTCCCAATGGAAGCCCACACCACTGTGTCTGGTTTTTAAAGTAGGTTCTGGGGATTGAAAATGCTTGAGCAGCAAGCACTTTACCAACTGAGCTATCCCTGGCCCCTTTCTTCCATTTTATTTCATAACATTTTTGATCTAACGAATATCAACAATCAGAAGTTTGTTTTATATGTAGTGACTACCCATTGCCATATCCCCACCCAGAGCCACCATTGGACCTTTTCTCCTGTTTAGTCACACATTGAGACGCCAGCGTTTCAGTTTCTTCTTTCTGTGTCCTTTGATGCTCAGACGCACGCCTTAGTCCTGCAGCATGCACATGACTTTTCTTCCTTCCTTGGCCCACATTAATCACTTCCTCTCTGAGTACCTATGGCAGTTACAGATTCAATTAGATTCACAGTTTAATAAGCAGATTGGTGTGTGCTCCTCTGTATCCATGGATTCAACCAAGTGCAGGTCTAAAGTATTTGAACAACAAAAGTATTTACACCTGCACTGAGCATGTGCAGACCTTCTTGTCATCAGCCCTCCTAGCAATACAGGATAACAACCATTTGCACAGTATTTGCAGTACATTCAGTAGTGTAAAATTAGAGGATACTGAGTTATACTTGAGGGTTGTTCATACTAAATGTAAATACTATGTCATATTTTGTTTTTCTTTTGTAGTGCTAGGGATCAAATCTAGGACCTCACACTGGCTGGGCAAGTCCTGTACTACTGAGCTGCATCCCAGATCAATATGTAAGGGAGTTAAGTATCTATAGATCTGGATATCTGCAAAAGTCCTATAATCAATCTATTATTGATTCCAAAGGACAATTTCACACAGATAGGCAGACACACACACACACACACACACACACACACACACACACACACACACCCCACTGGAACTTAATATGACCTTTGGGTTGGGCCCTGAGCAGAGTACAAATGTGTTCGTAAATATGGCCCTATAAAGTTACTTTTGCTTGTTTGCTCTGTGCCAGATTGCCTGGAATTTACTATGTAACCCATGTTGGCCTTGAGCTCCTGATCTTCTCACAGCAGCCTCAAAGTACGAGACAATAGAGTGAGCCTCCATGGCCAAGTTTATTGATTTCTTAATCTGTGAAGTAGATATTATCATAGCTAAGAAAATCAAGTCACAGGTAAAGCCATGGCTGTCTCTGACAAGGACCATTACCATAAGTAAAATAATTACAAATGAGCTCCCTTAACATGCATATTTAAATCAAAATATGTAGCTATATTTAGTGCCCCTGTTTGTGTTTGAATACACAGACAGGTTTGTGCTGCTACCCTTGAATATTCCTTTCAAGGTGGTGTGTAATGTGGGTGTTTGCTTGCGGCCATACTGTCATGGCTATAGATATTTACGCACAGTCTCCAAAGAGTTTTTCTTTTGGTAGCAGTTGTGGTTCAGAATCAGTCATTTCAGCCATACCATTCAACCCTCCCCCCCACCTCCACAGAGAACAAGGAGAGTCTCATTTGTTTTCCAATGTCACTCAATGAAAATTCATGACTACCAGTGACTCGGTGTAATAATCTAATAGAGAATTCTAGACAACAGCAGAAAATACCATGCAGTTTCAAACTCATTATACCAGCCTAAAAACTCATAAAACATCCCGTTAATAACAGCTGTCATGAAGCCTTCTTCCACAAGCTTCGCAACAGCACTGCTGTGCCCTGGTGACACTGGCCGGCACTCAGGTACACCACGGAAAAAGCATCTTCTGCATCCTCAGTGATACTGGTGCAGGGAATGGGCTTGTGAATAGGAAGATGTTCACAGAAGTGGATACAGAGGTTCTAAGGGTATGCTCTGCCCTGCAGCAGCCTCTAAAACAGCAATTTATAACCTTCCTAATGCTGCAGCCCTTTAATACAGTTCCTCATGTTGTGGTGACCCTCAGCTGTAAAGTTATTTTCGTTGCTACTTCATAACTGTAATTTTGCTACAGTTATGAATCATAATGTAAATATCTGATGTGCAGGATATCCAATATGCAAGCCCTGTAAAAGGGTCATTGACCCCTCCCCAGGGGCCATTCTCTAGAGTGACAAGCTACCTCCTTCCTTGTTTTGTAGCAGCCCTTACTGGTAAGCTAGGCTATCTATCTAGGCTGACCTAAATTTAGAAGGCACTTTACAACTTCCAGCGCTCTTTCTAGAAATGGTCAGACCACATTTCCCCAAACACCAAGGCAAGATAAGTATCATTGCTGTCATTTTTCTAAAGCTCAGAAGTTAAGTGCCAAGCCAGTCTTATCTAGCTTTTCTTCTACCTTGCCAGCTCGAACGAAGGATTTAGAAATCAAAGACTTGGATTTGAGTCTCATTTTATGTCCTGCTAGCTCAGGGCCTCTGAGCCATTGACTTACTCATTCTGAAATTATTCCCTATGAAATAAAGATAGTAAGATCCCCCACAGCCCTGAGGTTAGGATTAAATTATGTATGAAAAGTGCTTTGTAAACAGCAGTATACTACATAATTTGGTTGTTATTAATTTGCAGATGATACACTGACATGGCATACATTATTTCATTAGGCTTTTTATTATGGCATTTTTCAAATATATAGTGAAATGTGTATGAACACAATGGACATCCATCCAGTGAACCTCTGTATGGCCATCCATCATCTTCACCGTGGCAATGGGGAATGCTGAGTGTCAACTTGACCAGATCGTGACTCTCATAGGAGACAAACCTCTGGGCACGTCTGGATTAGGTTACCTGAGGTGGAAAGACACACCCTAAGTGTCTGTTGATGGGTGGAAGTCTTGAACTGAATAGAAAGGAGAAAGTTAGATGAATACCAGCGTTAAATCTCCCTCAGCTATGGATGCCATGTGACCAGCTGCCTGGCACTCCTGCTGTCACACCCTCTCTGACATGATGGAAGATACGCCTCAGACTGTGAGCTAAAATAAACCCTCCTCTCTTGGACTGATTGGGGGGGGATTACAGCCATGAGCAAAGTAAATATAGAAAATGTCACCCAGGAGTAACCTGTTATTCTGATAAGCCTTAGCTCTTTGGAACTGGTTTGTAGGGAAGGAACACAGAAGGGTTTCCAACTGTGGGCTGTGAAAGCCCTAGAACTTAATAGGTCAGTCTGGTGGGAGTTTGGAAGACTGGACTGTGGAGAGAAACACAGACAGTGGAGGCCTGGCTCCTGCAGTCTCAGAGGAGGATAAATAAGGGCTCTATTGGGAATGGGCTAGCATTCAATTCATGTTATTCTAGCAAAGAATCTAGCTTCATTCTGCTCCTGCCCTGAAGACTTGAATGAAGCTGAATTTAAAAGAAATAGACTAATATGTTTGGAGGAGGACATCTTAAGGCTTAAGGCATCAGGATCTTATCACTGCTCCCTGCTCTGATCTAGGTCTACAGGAGAGTGGGCAACCAATGAAGAAAAAAAGATACGAGACGTGTGCAACTTTGAAGGGAAAGTTTAGAGATGTACAGTTGTGACAAGGCTGTTGCTGAAAAAGTAGCAATAGTTGTTAGAGATTAAAAATAGGACACTAGGAAAGGTGCCCTGTGGGCAAGAGCCCACCCATGAATGGATCTATCTGGTGGAAGTCATGGGAGATTTTTGAAATGGGAGAATGTAAATGAAGTATTTCCTTTTTGGAAACACAGAAGCTGATGCAACTGTAGTTAGAGGAGACCAGGCTACACCTTGAGCTGGCAACGGAAAGTTGACAGCTTGGTCCCCAAAGCATGAATGATAATAGTGAGGGTGTCAGGACAGGCAATGTGTGGCAGGGTCAGGTTCCACGCAAGGAAGCCAAGAGGGGCCATTGCCTGAAGCCTGAGTTGGAATGGTACTCCAGGATCCTGGCTACTATAGAGCAACTGCTGAAGAAAACTGCATTTACAGAGTGTGTTTAGCCCAAGAGAGAGGTCATGTGTGTTACAGACAGCAGAACAGGAGGGTGGGACCCCCAAGCCCTTCCCAGTCCAGAGGAGTCCCATGTACCACACATGAAGCCACAAGATTTGGTGTTTGTCCTGCTGGGATTCGGACAGGATCCTGCTGTCTTTCTTCTGATGGTTTCTTGCTGTCCTCCCACCCATCCCTTTTGGGATGCGAACATTGGCTCTGTGCCACTATGTGTGTCAGAAGGATGGCATTTGTTTCTTGGGGTTACAGGAATTCTCTGTTAGGAGAGTACCCGAGGCTCAGAAGAGACCCTACCCTTATAGTTTCTGAACAGTGTTGAAACGGTTTAAGGCTATGGTGAGTTTTGAAGTTATTCTGAATACATGTGCATTATGAGATGATTTTGTGGCAATGGGGACAAGGGGCGGCAAGTGATGTAAGTTCAAAGTTTATTTCTGGGTGTCAGGTTGCCAAGGGATGCACATGCTGATGGTTGATTTTAACTCAAATTGTCAGACACTAGAACTGACTAGAAGACAAATTTCTGGACATACCTGTAAGAAACTAAATGACTGGGACCATCTGCTCTGAATGTCCAGCCTCCAAAATGAAGACGTGGGTATTATACCATCCAGCAGCTGTGGAGTTTGAGTGGGAATGGTCCCCACAGGCTCATAGATTTGAATGCTTGGGTCTCAGTTGGTAGAACTGTTTGGGAAGGATTTGAAGGTGTAGCCTTATCAGAGAAGGTGCATCACTGGCGGTGGGCTTTTGGGTTTTGAAAGCCCATGCTATTTCAGTTAGATCTGTCTCTCTGCCTCATAGTCGTTGGTACATGCTCATGCCTGCTGCCATGCTCCTTGCCATGACTGTGATGACTCTGTCCTAGTTAGGGTTCCTATTGCTGTGATGAAATACCATGACCAAAGCAACTTGGGAAGGAAGGGGTTTATTTGGCTTATATCTCCTTATCATTGTTCATCATAGAAAGAAGTCAGGACAAGAACACAAGTAGGGCTGGAACCTGGAGGCAGGAGCTGATTTAAAGACTGAAGGGGTGCTGCTTACTGGCTTGCTGTCTGTGACTTGCTCAGCCTGCTTTCTTATAACACCCAGGACAACTACCAGCTGAGCCTTCCCCCATCAATCACTAATTAAGAAAATGCCTTACAAGCCTGCCTGCAGCACAAACTTTTTGGAGGCATTTTCCCAATTGAGCTCCTTATCTCTCAAATGACTCTAGCTTGTGTAGAGTTGACATACAACAAGCCAACACAGACTCCAACTCTCTGGAACAATGAGCTCCAAAATTAAACGTTTTGTTTTGTTTTAATAAGTTGCCTTGGTCATGGTGTCTCTTTACAGCAATTTAAAAGTAACAAAGCAACAAAAAACAGACTAATTTAGTTATTATGTGTCCAAATGGGAGACAAAAACCACAGGGCAATCAGAACAAGAGATCAGCCATTGGGAACAGTTACTAATTTCCTCAGCTGAGTCAGAGCACAAAGACATGGAAACTGGGAGGCCTCTGTACTCCCAAGGATTGTGAGACTTACCACCACTAGAGAAGTTCACTGATATTCTTCCGGCCAGGGATGACTAGGGGGCAGCTGCCTCCTGGGAGACTATCACAACCTAACTGGGAGCTGCTCGCAACCATGCCACCAAACACCACTGAGAGCATCCTCCACACTGCTTGCCCTGACTACCACAAGAACCAAGAGAAAAATAATCAGAGCAGGAAAGAGAAAGCCCTACCATGGCCTCCAGTACCTTCTACTTACAAAAGCAACATGAGGCAAATGTTCATCGGGTCCAGCACTAGCACCACCAAGATGAGTGGCATGGGGGCCCCAGGCCACATATTATTAACTAGCATACAGTGACAGGTCATATAAAAGGGGAGGGCAAGTGCTTTGTTTTCCAGTTTCTGGATAAGTCAGTGCCTAGAAATTTCCAGAGTTGCTGTAATTGCCATTGTTGTTTTGCAGTCATTGTGAAACCATGAACTCGATCGAGTGTATCTGAAGGGCTCCGCCATTGCAGTTATTATTCTTTTGATTGATACCACATGCACATACATTAGACTGATCCAATGCATGAAGAATGCGTGTTCCCACTCCTTTAATGTTTCGGGAAGATAAGAATAAGAAATCTCAAAGCTTCTGTGTGCAAAAGTCTTCCAGCAGAGATGGCTGTAGTGGGGAGGAAGCAGAGCTTGGCTTTTTTTGTTTGTTTGTTTCCCTCTTGGCTGAAGAGATGCCCCTGATGATCTTGCTCTTGAATGTGCCCCGGCTCTGCAGTCCTTGAGAGTTAACTGTCAGTGTTCTAGCTGGTGTGTCATCAGCCATCCACACATTAAGGTCTGTGGGCTACAAGGCGTCAGGGATCCGGAAGCACTGATTAAGTGACAGGCAGATTTGATTTTATTCGTAAATAGCTGGCAGTGCTTCTCACCACCACGTGTTCTCGTGCGATGCAACCTTGCCACTCTTCCACCGGCAGGTAAGATCTGACTCCTTCTCCTTGAATGTTGTCTGCTGGTTCAGGTGTTTCCCAGACAATGCAGCGGAAGGGTGGCATGTGACTCCAAGGCAGGCCATAAAGGGTCCTGCCTAGTTCTTTGGGGATGTCTGTCCCAAGGAAAGCCGGATCCCCAAGACTAAAGTTCAAACATCTTGCCATGTGTGAGTTCTTAGCAGACAGCTCATTCAGACAACATTAGCTGTCAATCAAGTGAACTGGGATTTGTAGAACAGCCAATACAGTTGAGCCTCCAGTTCATGGGATCCTCAGTTAACATCTGGCTCTAATCCCAAGAGACTCTACACAAAGATAACCCAAAATTTTGACCCACAAAATAAGGATTAAAATACTAGTGTAGTTGCTTCAAGGGGTTAAGTTTGGGGTTAGTTTGTAACTCAGAAATAATAACTGGTTTAAAGACCAAGAAAGCTTTTCCTACAGGGGTGATAAAGCAAGATTGGATGCATCCTGCAGAGATTTTAATTTTCTCTGAGCTCTGATCTGGGGATTTCTCAAATCCATGGTCTGTCTAGGTAAGCACCGTGTTCCTGGAATCACCTGTCTCATCTAGTGTGGCCTAGTACTCTCTGGCCATCATTCACCAGAGTTTGTAGCTCTGTCACTCATTCTGGGTGCTAGCAGAAGGGGACGGCTATCTTTTCTTCTTGTGGGTGCTGTTGTTTTACCATCAGAAGATTATACTGTTTTTGAAGAGGAAGTAGAAGCATGAATTCCAGAGTTCAAGGACCAGAGTTCAAGTCCAGATTCACTTACATCCCCAACCTGTGATCTCAAGGAATTTGGCAGCATAAGCCTTACTTTGCTCTATCTGAAAATGGGGGGAAAATAAATCCTGCCCCATGTGTGTGTTGGGAGGTCTCCTAGTTAGCTTCAACTAATTTGACATAACCCAGGCTTATCTGAGAGAGTCTCTGACTGCTTTTATCAGACTAGCCTGTGGGAGGCGTTTCTTGATTGCTAATTGATACCACAGGGCTCAGTCCCCTGTGGGTGGTGCAATCCTTAGGCAGAGTGTCTTGGACTTTATAAGTTAGCTGAGCAGAGGTTTGGAAGTAAGCCCATAAGCATTCCTCCTTGGCTTCTGCTTCATGTTCCTGTCCTGCTGAAGTCCCTGTTCTGGTTTCCCTCAGCAATGGACTACAACCTGAAAGGTAAAATAAAAGCTCTCCTCTCCAGCTTGCTTTTTGTCAGCAGCAGAAAGCAAGCTAGGACAGGAGGACTGAAACAATCGCATTCGTGTGACCCTGGGGAACGTCAACCAGCTGGGCCCCTTATTACTTTCACACCCTTCCGCTCTATTTTTAAAAGCTCAAAAATATAGAGTATATATGAAAAGACAAGGACAACCATTCATGTTCTTGTGAGGGGGATTTTCCACATAAGCATATTTGTTTTGTTGTTTTTGAGACAGGGTCTCACGCAGCCCAGATTATCCTTGAACTCAATATGTAGCTGAGGATGACCTTGAACTTCTGATTCTCTTGCCTTCGTCTCTTGAGTTCTGGGATTCCAGGTGTGTGTGACTGTGCCCAGTGGATGCAGTGTTGAGCTTAGAACCCAGGACTTTGTGCATGCTAGGCAAGCACCCTACCAACTGAGCCATGTCCCTAGGCCCTACATTAATATCTTGACTTATTTATTCCCAATTTTTAATTTTTTAAAATTGTGGGGTGTGTGTGTGTGTGTGTGTGTGTGTGTGTGTGTGTGTGTGTGTGTGTATACACTCCAGCAGTGATATCAATGTCTTCTTCATTGCTCTCCACCTTATTTTTTGAGACAGGGTTCTTCTCTCTCTCTCTCTCTCTCTCTCTCTCTCTCTCTCTCTCTCTCTCTCTCTGAACCTAAGCTCACTGACTGGACTCCACTGCCTGGCTACCAAGCCTTGGGGCTCCCTTGTCTCTGCTTCCCCAGTGCTGGGATTACAAGCATGTGCCTGGCTTTGCTGTGGGTGCTGGGACTCTGAATTAGAATGTTCATGGTTGTTCAGAAAATTCTTCATTGATGGAACCCTTTCCCAGCCTGGGGCCCCCAGTTTTGTTTTATTTTGTTCTTTTTTTTTAAATTTCTCTTGTTTTTGTAAAGCTGAGAAATATTACAAATTATTTAACCGTGAAAAACCAGTACCCCCAAATTTGGAATACTTTGCGAAGGCATAAGCCACTTTCTATGGGGCCATGATAATCATTTCTATGTATTTTTTAGTTTCTTTTCCTGCTGCTGAGATAACATCCCTGACAAAGGCAACTTAAGGGGGAAAGGGTTGGTTCTGGCTCACAGTCGGTGGGTGGAGTCCTTCATGGCAAGCGAAGGTGGTGGGAGCTTAAAGCTTTCTGATTGCATCCACATCGGATGCAAAGAGCAATGAATCACTGTACTCAGATCACTGTGTCAACTTCACACAGTTCAAAATCCCCTGCCGAGGGAAAAAGTACTACCTGCAGTTGAGCTGTCTTTCCTTATCAGTTAACACTATCCAAATAACCCCAGAGGGATGTACAGGCCTGTCTTCCAGGGGATTCTGGAGTCTGCCAAACTGATCATGAACACTCACCACCATGCTGCAATACTTAGATATTTCAATATCAAGTCTCCAACCTAAGCATACTTTAGAACACTGGGAATCCGTTACATGTGAAGAAGGTTAACTATGTCTGCTGCCTCATCTTTAGATGCTCTCTGCTTGTGGGTCACTTCTTGAGTGCAGTTGTTCCTTGCCTTGACTCCCTAAGGAAGGGATACTCCCTGTTGCCCTAGTCAAAAGAAGAAACACCTTTGCCACAGCCCTGCCTTCTACATCAGCTCTGTCCCACATCCTGGGACCTGCTTGGTTCACCCCTGTCTTCTGACCTAGGATGGCTGTTACAGAACAGTGTGTTGACCATTTCAGAACCAGGTTTCAGGCTTTAATCTGCATTTGATGGAGCATCTCTCAAGAGTGTGTGATGCCCCAACCTTGCAACATATGAGTAGAAATGTGTGCCCCAACCCTGTGGCTGTTCCACCTCTGCAGAAAAGGGCATGTCTCTGCTGTTCCTGAGCTGGGCTTAACACAGTAGGGCCATTGTCCTCCTTCATTGACAGAACTAGGCACAAAATAAACACCTGCAAGCTGGAGGCTGTGCATGTTAACAGTCTTTCCTGAGGACTGATTTTGAGCTGTCTGGAGGTCTTCTAGGACCCGTCTAGTCCCCTAGTTCTTGATGGGAGCTTTTGGGAATAAAAGCAGAGAGGACAAGTGGTCAGAAGTCAGGAGCACTCAACATAACATGGCCTCCGCTTCTGCTGGACCTGAGTCCCCATACATCACCAAGCAACGCTGGCTAAGCAATGCAGCCTAAATTCTGAACCAGAAAATCGCCTAGAGACCTGATCGGATGTAAAAGTTAACTGTATTAAATCGGGTCATCTGTCTGTCTGGCATAGCGGGTGGAGCAAGAAGGACCCAGCAGGATGGTGGAGGGAATTTATTAAGGTGAGCAAGGGAAGTGTCTGGGGTCCACAACAGTCTCAGGATTGGTGCACTTCTGCCCTTGGGCGACCTGTCCTGTGCTGATTGGACAACTGTACCTACAGGTAGGTTGGTATGGCCCATAGGCCCTCCCAGGGTGATTGCTATGCTCTGCACTCCACACCAAGGTTATGGTAAAGCACATCCAGAGCCAGCCAGCTAACTTCTAATTGGTTCCTTGCCACATGGAGGGTATCTGGCTTCTTAGTGACTGAAAGGTCGGGAACTCAGCACATGTTGCTGAATCAGGGGCCATTATCTTGCTGGGTCTTTTCTGCAGCCTATCATGGCTGCTAAAGCGGGGGTGGGGGGTGGTGGCTAAATGAGGGTCTGGTCCCTTCAAGCCTCCTCCTCTCCTTCCTAGTGCAAAGTGCTTAGAGTTAACGGACACTGGAAGTCTTCCTAGGACTTTAGAACCTAGTTCTCTCTGACTCTCCCTGCTCTCTTCTTCCCTAAAGATGAGGGAGGGGTGCTCTCTCTGTGAAGTTCCCTATGCCAAACTGCTTTCCAAAGAAATTGAAAGAGGAGAAGGGGGAGGATGGGGATTTGCCCACTATAAAGATACGCCTTTGAAATGAGATTATTTTTCTTTTAAAAGTATTTTACCAGCCAGCAAAATGGTCCAGCAGGTAAATGTGCTTGCTGCCAAGCAAAATGAGTTTGATCTCCAGAAACAACACAGTAGAAGGGGAGAACTGAATCTTAC
Source organism: Cricetiscus sungorus (assembly GCA_030556225.1). NCBI lineage: Eukaryota > Metazoa > Chordata > Mammalia > Rodentia > Cricetidae > Cricetiscus > Cricetiscus sungorus. Next base: position 6,550,556 of record JANBXA010000141.1, read on the forward strand.
AAACTGTATTCTGACCTCCATACATGTGCTGTGGGATGGACATACATACACTAGATAAAATACAATTTTTAGCTCCTTACACATTTTTACTTATCTTAGTACCTAGAAGATCCTCCAGATGGGAGCCCCTGAGGTGGAGGAAGGTGGTGAACTACATCTCTGAGCATTTCAGGCTTAGCCTGAAAAGGGCTGGAGAGTTGGAGATGGGCATCTTAGCCCGCAATGTGAAGCATTAAGGTAACTGCATATCTCTTAAGCCATCCCTGGAGCACTGTGTTATGATGATGCATAAGGGGACTCCATGGCAGGAAAGGTTGATTGAGGTAGGGGACAAACATGCCAGGCAGACAGAGTTTAAGTGAGAAGTTTTATTAGAAAGGGAAAAGGGAGGAAGGAAAGAGAAAAGAGGTAAAAGAGGCACAACAGAGGGGGAGGGGGAACCAAAGAGAAGAGGGAGACAGGAAAAGTCCTGTCTGTTTCAGGGAATATTGGGAAAGGGGTCCTTTGCACCTGTGTGCAGACTAGCACTTATGGAACCCTGGGCTGACCGAGGTACTGCCCGAGTGCATTCTGCCAGGTGACAGGGGCAGGCCAGTGTAATGCCTGAATCCTTACATGTTTGAGTACAACATGAGTCTCATAAACCAAAGAGCCGGGTACTTAACAAGCTTATATGCTCTCTTTGTAGAGAAGAGAGGAGTGGGGCTGTGGGCACTTTTAGAGAGGTAGTGTTGAAGTTTGAATGAGAAATGTCCCTAGTCACTCACATATTTGGGTTCTGAGTTCTTCCCTGAGTAAGGAGATTTAAGTAGGAAGTCCAGGAGGATTGCATTTCAATTGGAAGAATTTTCTCCAGTCACATGGTGGCTGCTGGGGAGCACTCCCCCACATTTGGGAAAAACAGCAGTAAATTTGCAAGATTAAGGAACCCAAAGGCTTTCCAGTCTCCTAGAGTCAAAGTGATTAGCATGGGGTATAATATAAATTTCTGATCCCACAGCTTCATTTTCTGGTATCTCTGGGGTTAGGTTGGCTTTGGGATTAAGTTGAAGATCCTAGGCAGAATTGATGTCATTCATTCCCATAACTGGCCTCCTGTAGGCTAGCAGCCATGCTCGTCACCCCACTCCACCCCCAACCCCTTTGGACTGCTTCCCACAATAGGACACCTATCCCAGCCCTCATCCCTAGGGCAAATTTGGGAACTTCCTGTTGACAATAACAGGGAGGGAGGCTGAATCCTTGAAACTCTGCTAGGAGATGCCCTTCTTACAAGAACCCACACTGGGTAGTAAAGAGACACGAAATAAACTTGCATTGTGTGAAATCACTGAGCCTTCAGACTTGATCTGTTACTCACACAATGAGCCCACACACTGTGAAGCCCCTGCCCACTTATCTAGAGTTAACTGCTGTTGTCAAATCCAATGCATGGCGAATGTAATCTGACAAATCCTTCATTTGCTTGGCAGCCCTTCAGGTTCTGACATCAACTGTTATTGTGCGGCATGACAACTAGGCACCAATAATAAACATTTCACAAAGGTGGTTGTAATAGCTTTTGCTTAAAAAAAAAAAAAAAAAAAAAAAACTAACTCCCTCTTTCTCTCTCCAGTACCTACACTTGGCATCAGTCAATAATTGCTTTTGACACTGTGCACATTTCCACTCTTTAGCGCATGGTGTGAATAAGCGTCTGAGGTCTAGTAATGCGGACTTGATACTGTTGTACTCTAGACTGGTCACGTTATGGCTGTGAAGGACAGTAGGCGTTTCTACCCTCAAAGGTGCCATACTGGCATGAGGTTATTTTGAGCCAATGCCAGTAGAGAAATAGCAGGATGAGCAAATCTCTCTGCCTTCCTCCTTTTTTGCCTAAAAACTGGAAAGTAGATTTGTGTTTACCGTCTCCCTTCTCCACCAGGAAGGGAAGAAATGAATTACTAAATCAAACCTTACCCCTGGGCACAGCTATGTAACAAACTTGGCTACCATTTGCCATTATCATCTGTTAGATTCCCCAGATATTTGCTTTTCTTAAACTTATCAGAGCCAGAAGCTCAACCCCCCATCTTGGCCCCACCCCTTACCTCAGCCCCACCCCTTACCTCCACTCCACCTCTTACCTCTGCTGCTACCTCCTTACAAAAGGCAAGGATGCCTTTCGTTTTTTATGGAATAGGAAAAAATTCCTAAAATTCATGTGGAACCTCAAAAGATGAGGCAAAGTAATTTGAGCAGAGAGAGTAAACACCATAGCTCAAGATTTTCTATGAACTATTGTGACCAGGACAGTAAGACCTGTAGACCTATAGAACAAAACAACAGAACCTAGAACTGAGCTTAAAAATCTACAGTCAACTGCTTCGCAATAAACACATCCAAAATACACTCTTTTCAGAGGGAATTATCTTCAATAAGTGATGCTGGGTATGCAAAAAAAAAAAAAAAAAATGACCTTTAGCTATCACTATATACAAACATCAGCTCAAAAGTTAGCCATGGCAGCACAGGCTGTGTAATTCAGGAGGGCTGAGATCTTGAAGCCAACCTGGGTTACACAGCTGAAGGTAAGAAACTATTAGAAGAAAACACTTCAAGACATCAGTAGAGACAATGATTCTTTTTTTGATAAGACATCCTAAAAGCACAGGCAATAAACTTCAAGTCGAAAAATGGATTTATATCAAACTAAGGAGCTTCTATAGGCAGAGAATGCGCCCTGGAGGGAGAGCCAATGCAATGGGGGAAACTTTGCAAACTGCCGTTGGGAAAGTGATTCATTACCAGGATATATAGAGAACACATGTGGTTGGGCGGTGGTGGCACACAGGAAACAGAGGCAGGTGGATCTCTACGAGTTCAAGGCCAGTCAGGTCTGAGTGAGTTCCAGTATACTCAGGGCTACACAGAGAAACTGTGACTTGAAAAACCAAAAATAAAGAAAGGGAGAGAGAGAGAACAAAGCTCATTAACAAAATACAACCTAATTTTAAAATAGGCAATCTGAATAGATAATTCTTAAAAGAAGATATGCAAATAGTTCACGAGTATATAAAAGTACTCAGCATTGTGGGCTATCAGGCAAGTGCAAATCTCAATGACTACAAGACAAAAGCTCACCTCAGTTACAATGACCGTGATCAAAAGGACAAGGTATCCAAGGGTATGGAGAAAGGGGGCTCCGGCACTTCTGGAAAGGATGTAAATTAGTTCAGCCATTATGAAGAACATCATGGAGGCTCTTCCAAAAACCCAGATAGCTACTGTAAGATCTAGCCTCCCCACTTCTACAAATGCATACCTAGGAAATCAAAACAGGGGCCCAGTGAGATGGCTCAGTTAGGAGCACTGGCCACTCTTCCAGAGGTCCTGAGTCCAGTTCCCAACAACCACATGGTGGCTCACAACCATCTATAATGAGATCTGATGCCTTTTTCTGGCATAACGATGTACATGCAGACAGAGCACTCATACACAAAAAATAAATTAATTTAAAAAATAAGGCAGAACAAAAAAACCTAGTACTTAAAAAAAAAAAAGGAAATCAAAACATCAGGCCACAGATATAACTATACTTTCACGTTTATTTAAGGGCTGGCTATTCTCAATAGTCAAGATGTGGAATTAACTGATGTGTCCACTGGCAGGCGAATGAGTAGAGAAAACATAGTGACATGCAGCCTTGACCTGTCCTTCTCCAAAACTGGAGGCTAAATTTCTTTTTACATCATCCAACCTCATTTATTTTGTTATAGCAAAGGCAAACTGATGAAGACAGACGCTATAGAGGCCTAGATTCTAACCACTCCCTACATTTCTCACCCCACGTTGCTCCCAAGCGGATACGAGTTACAGATGTTAATAAATTTCCATTTGTTCTTCTCTTGTGCATCTGTCTTCTGTCAGTTTAATTTACAGGACCCCAGACAATTAACCTGAGACAGGTAGAAAGAAAACAGTTTTCCTCCCCTACAGCTGGAACACAACTTCATGCCTGGGTTCTCTCCACATCTTCAGGGATGGTGAAGGGCTCCAAAATCACCATCTGGGACACGACTGAGAGGCTGAGCAAGGGGGGGGGGGACCCAACAACTGTCTGAAGCTATTCAGAAGACTGTCATGCTGAAAAGGGATTATATTGTGCTTGCCCTCAAGGGGGCATAAGCAGAACCAGCTGGCTGGAGGCTTCCTAGGAGAAATACTCCTAGAAAGAACCAGGGTTCTCTCTGCTAGGAGGAAATAGGGAAATAGGGAAAAGGAGAAGGAGAGGAAGAGGAAAGATACAGACAAAGGAGTTTGTACTCCAGAGTCAACTTCATTTAAAGGTTGGAAGCTGTCCTTTCTTGGGTTAACTTGCAGGCCGCCTCTTTCATTGTTCTGGAAAATGGTTTTAAAGGCACCTGTAAAGAGCCTTGGTTATGCAGAGAACAATGAGTCTTTCCTAGAATGACAGCTTTCATAGCCTGGCGCTCGGGAACTAAACTATATTGCATAATGATGAAAAATGTGTTCATTCTTTTTGTGGAAAAAGTCTCATCTCTGTGTGAATTGGATTTCTGCTAAGGAAAAAAAAATGTTTTTTTGGATTTTTTTTTTGAATGTGAATTTAGCCGACATGTACTATGTATATATTGTGACTTGTCTCTGTGGCAGTTTGATGTGCTCAAAAGAGACTTGAAGGACAGTGGGAGGGCTTGGCTTCAGAAACAGCTTAGACTATTTACATCCCATTCACTTTCCAGAAATGGGTGACCCAGACGTGGGGAAAGTACTGGTGTGGAATTTTTAGCTTTTGATGGATTCATCTGGAGGCTCTGGGGAAGTGTTACCAGAGCCTCATCCAAAGAGATGCATTTGCTTCAAAGAATAACTGTAGACAAATACCCATGTGATCAATCTTTAACCAGACTGGGGCATGACAGCAATACCAAGTACCATGCCCCTTCCATTCATCCATATGCCTTCCAATAGAGATGACCATCATGGCAATTTGTGATCATCAGTCTTCTGCTTGTCTTAATCATCTTAATACCTGTATATCATTACTCGTGTGTGTGTGTGTGTGTGTGTGTGTGTGTGTGTGTGTGTGTGTGTGTGTGTGTGTGCAGGTGTCTGCCTGAATCACTTTTCACCTTCTTTCTTTAAACAGTGTTCCTTAATTCATGTATAGTGACTGGCCAGTGAGCCTCAGTGACCCACCTAGCTTTGCCTTCATCACATGTGGATGCTGGGACTCAAACTTGGATCTCCATTATACATTGGACAAAGTCATCTCCCCACCCCCTCCAAAGCATTTTTTTTTTCTTTTAGTTTTGCCTCATGTCATTAGAATTTCCCCCCTGGTACCTAGACAACATTTACCTTCTCCCCATAATGTCTCAAGGACAAAGGACCCCACCAAAGTTCATGGAGCAGGCAGTGAGGCAGGCAGTGAGTTGACCGGGCTCACAGAGCATCATGGGGGCTTACTTGCTGCAGCATTAGTGACCCCAGAACAGAGGAACTGGAAAATCTGCTCCACACCCGGAAGATGGCTCCCTATAGCTGCAGGGATGAAGCCCTTCTCAACTAATTTGCCCTAGCCTATATACTCCAGACCCTAAGGTCGGGTGCAACACACCAGGCGGGAGGAGTGGCTGGAAACTCTAGTGTGAATCCAATGACCCAACCCATTGGGAGATTTGGTGAGGGGATGCCAACGGTCAACAAGCACTCCCTCTCCCTGTTCTGATAGGCTCTCTCACATGCAGAACCACAGCGGATATCAATAAGATGATAGCTGTTTCCCTTGGAGGACTGTGGCATCCTATGATCTTGTGATTCGTGCACATCAGTGCTGGTTGCTATGTTTCATTCCTTCCTAATGCCAAATGGAATCCCATATCCTATGAAGTATTGAACCAGTTGGCAACTGATGAGCATTTAAGCTGGTTCCATTATTTATTGGTTCCATTATTTATTATTATTATCATCATCATTATTGTTAAGGTATCAGTGCTATTGACTCCACTCCAAACTCCATCACATAGGGCTATTTCTAGGACAATTGTTCATGTGGTAATGTAAATGAGAATGGTTCCCCTTAGACTCACATGTTTGAATGCTTGGTCCCCAGCTGGTGGAATTGTTTGAGAAGGATTAGGGGGTGTGGCCTTGTTGAAAGAGGTGTTGCCTTGTTGGAGGAGGTGTGTCCCTGAGGGGGAAGGGCTTTATGATTTCAAAAGTCCATGCCATTTCCAGTTAGCATTCTCTCTCTCTCTGTTTCCAGCTTTTGGAGAACCTGTAACTCTCAGTTACTTCTCCAGCAACATGCTGCTTACTGCCATGCTCGTGCTATGATGGTCACAGACCCACCCTCTGAAACTGTAAACAAAGCCCCAAATGCTTACTTTTATACGCTGCCTTGATCATGGTGTCTCTTCCCAGTAATAGAAAAGTAACTGAGATGGTTTTCTAAATGTCCCAGCATCAGGTCACCTGGAAAAAGTGCAGTTTCAACTCTCCCAGCCTTAAATGGAAATGGAGAAAGGCCTAGCACTCTGTGATTTAGTATAAGCTCTGTGTGGGTGTGCTTCTGGAAGGCAGAGGGTTTAAAGCACGCTCCCAGCCTGGCCAGCATTTGAAATGGCAGCGATTCATTGTCATCTACAAAGTTCCTGCTTGAGAACCACTCAATAGTTATGAAAAAGAATCCATGCACACGTCTCATATTTTAAGTGAATGATTTAAGATTAGTTGCCACACAGATGGATCATGCTCCCTCCAGGGACCATAGACTGGCTACCAAAAAACCCGCACTAGGCAAGGGATACCTCCCTTAAGTTGTTATTCATGGGGATACAAGAGATGCTCAGAACAAGACAGGTTATTGCCATTGCTTTTGTTTGCTTGGGGAAACGAGGTAGGACCCTATCACTAATAACACTGCACACTTTGATTACAGGACTTAGGAATCAGACTGGTCCTGGTCTTAAGGCCTCCTACCTAAGGGCTAGCTCTCTTAGTGTCAACAAGTTCTCTGCAACTGCCAGAGAAGAAAGCAATCAATAATCCTCCCCAGCTGTACAATTACAACCACCTCAGCAAGGTATCTCAAATAGTGCAACAGTGGAGCTGTCCGCTGATAGGACTTAAGGCCCTAGGAAGGAACTTATGCCTGGCACAGTAAATATAGCTGAGAAGCAGCAGCTAGAGAGGTCATACATAGATCCTAGGGGATTCCCTACCACTGCCATCTTGCTAATTTGATATGGTTTTCAACTATCTTCAGATTCTTATCCTTATACCCACAGGGAAGTGCAGCTTTCAACCCTCATACCATAAAGTGCCCAGCCCAAAGGGACATCTGTAACATAACCCCTACACCTAAGGCTCAGGGACACTGGGGAAGAGAGACAGAAAGATTGTAAGAGTCAGTGGACTGGGGCGGGGTCACTTCTGTGAGGTCATATATTATGGACATGGCAGTTAAACCCAAGGATCCTCAGCAAGAGACAGCTGACCTGAGTTCATGGGAGCTCATGGACTCCGAACCAACAGTTAGGGAGCCTCCATGGGACTGACCTAGGCCCTCTGCATGTGTAGCCTAGCAGTGAGATCAGGACCTGTCTCTGATGCTTAGCTGGCTTTTAGGAACCTGTTCACCATGCTGGATTACATTGTCCAGCCTTGACACACGGGGAGGAGCTTGATCCTGCCTCAACTTGATGTGCCAGGCTTTGTTCAAGTTCATGGGAGGCCTGTCCCTTTCTGAATGGAGGAGGAAGAGTGTAAGGGAAGTGGGGGCACATAGGAAATGGGGAGGTTGGAGGGTGGGCTGAGAGGAGAGGAGGGAGGGGAAACTGTGGTCGGTATGTAAAATCAATGAAGAAATCAAGTTATTTAAATAACTACAAAGCTATACCAGTTAACATGCCCACATGGGTGGGGAGTCCACAAGGCCCTGCTCCTAATGAAGAGCACAGTCAATGACTGCCAATAAAGGGGGGAGAAATTGGTTTTGTCAATATTCACCAACCTGATGAGTATCAAGTGGTGTGTCGGTGTATGAGAGAGAGAGAGAGAGGGAGGGAGGGGGAGGGAGGGAGAGGGAGAGGGAGAGGGAGAGGGAGAGGGAGAGGGAGAGGGAGAGGGAGAGGGAGAGGGAGAGGGAGAGAGAAGAGAGAAGAAAAGAGACTGCACAAAAGTTGACTCTCTCCTCCTACTATGTAGGTCCTAGGGCTAGAACTCAGGTCATTAGGCTTGGTGGCAGGTGCCTTTATCCACTGAGCCATCTTTCCAGTCCTCAGTTGATATTCATTTTAATATGCGTTTTTTAAAAGTGTGATTAAGTAACGTGTCAGAGCCTGACCATCAAAGATGGGGGTGGGAGGAAGGGGAGAAGAAAGAGAAAGAGGAGGAGGTGTTTTAATCTAGGTGTGGACTCAGGGAAAGATATTGCAGAACTAGAGAGCTAGCTGCAAGGAATTTCTCACTACTTTGTACCAAAAAGATAGAGTCCCCAAGAGCAGACCAAAGGAGGATGGATGAAGATTGTCCAAAGTGGCTCTGCTCAGGGAGGTAACAGGTGTGGACCCTGGCCTCACTCTGCTTATTCTATGGGATTCCTTCAGGCTGAAGATGTTCAGTGAATTTGGAGACAAAAACCAAAGATGTCTATTCTCCTATAAACATCCCTTTCACGTGATGTTAGCCACTTGGTTTTATTTTCCCAGAAATGCTTATTCAAGACTATATTTATTTTCTTTCATATTTCTCTTAATGATTTGAAGGCCTTTGAGTACCTTGAATTTGAACCCTCTTTTTCTCCATCTCCCCCTCCCTTCTTTTCTCCCTGTCTCTTTTCTTTTCTTCCTGTACTAGGGATTGAAACCACAGCCTTCAAACCATGGTCTTCTGTGTGTTAAGCAAGTACCACTCAACTACACCCCGTTCAGTCTTCTTTGCACTTTTAATGTTGCCATAGGAAAAACAGAAAAAAATCTTAGTTTTACCTATCATTTCTGGTATGAATATATCTCCTGCATCCATTTAAACAAAATAATATTTATCTACCTTGAAATCATAATATAAAATCAGGGATATTATTCCTATCAGTTTCTAAAAACTATATATTTGCATTTCCCATTTAATGTAGGTTGATTATTTTGAGTTTCTATCTTTGCTGCATCAAATGGCCTGTGTCTATCCTAGGTCCTTTTCTAGTGTCTTGTCTGTTTTAATGTCCTTGTGCCAATATCAAGATGCTTTGGTCACTATAGCATTGCAATAAGCCTTGATTTCAAGAGTGACACATCCCATACCTTTTTCTTCAAAAGAGCCATCTTCAAAAGTTTCTAGGTTGTTCTTGGGTATTTACAATCTCATATAAATTTTAGAATGAGGTGGTCAAATTCCAGGTCCCAAATCTCCAACAAACACTTAGAACCCTTCACTGGAATTGGATTAAATTTATAAATCAGTTTGGGGGGAAATGAATATTTTTTTACACAAATGAATCTCTCTGCTCATGGACATAGCATATCCCCAGTTTATTTATTCTGGCATTTAATTTCTCTCAGAGATGTCTTAGAGTTTCTCCATAAGTCTTACATATTATTTTTATTTTTTACAGTTCTTGGATTGAACCCAGAGCCTCAAACAGGATCAATATGCATTCTACTAGTGAGTTCCACCCTCAGGCCCATTTTAAAAGTTAGCTGTTGAGTTTGATGTTATGTAAATAATAGTCTTTTAGGATTTCTTTTCCTTCTAGACATGGTGACACTTGCCTGTAATCCCAGGAAAAAGGAAATGGACTCAAGGCTAAACTGGATGGTGCAGCAAGACCTTATGTCAAAAAACAAGATATTTGTGAACCCTGTTACTGGACTGTGGAACAGTAAATGGGTTTTGCACATTGACCTTTGGCCTCAAAGGTCTGAAAGTTCACGTACTTTGGAAGCCGCTGTTGAAACGGAATCCTCAACATTTAGGAGAACGATTCATGGGGCCTCTGTCCTTCAGGGGAAGAACAATTCAGGGGGAATCTGTCCTTATTAGTGGGACCAGTCCTCAAAGACAGAGGAAGCAAGTTCCACCTCTCTACACCTCTGCAGGTGAGGACGCAGCCAGAGGCACCATCTATAAAGCAGAACATTGACCTTCACCAGGGGCTTTGATCTTGAGCTTCCAATTTTCTCTGAACTGCATGGAAAAGAATCCTGTTATTCATAAGTTCCCCAGGTGCCCTGTTATAGCAGTAGGAATAGACTTATTAGCTAACCATTTTTAGAACTTCTGATGGCATGTTGCATCATTTTGACTTGATTTGGTATATAGTTATATTATCCATGGGTGACAGTTTTATTTCTTCTCCAAATCATTACATTTGTACTGTAGATATACTATATTTAATCTTTAAAATACCTGTCAGATCAAAGATGTTATATTTTATTTCTAATTTGTCTAGATATTTTTTTTCAAAATTATACATAAATGCTAAATTAAATTAAAGGACATAATTATAAGACATCTCTTATTTTTTTCTGCTAAGGTGAAGAGTTATACATACTGGTTTTTGCACTACAACAATTTGCACTCATGGATACACAGTTTGGTCTTGATGTGACTTACCTATTTCTAGATTGGTTTTGATAATATTTTTTGGTGTTGTCACTGCTTTGTTCGGAAGTTGGCTAAATATTTTTTTTCTCGTGATAAACTAGCAGGACAGTCTGAGAGTCAGGGTTCCAGTGGACTGACAAAGCATGTTGGCAATCTGTATGTTGTACCTCCACCCCCTACCACTCACCACTGCCCACCCCCCATACCCACCCTGCTGTGGCCAACCCCAATTCCCCAAGGTTGGCTTTATAGCCTTTCTGTCTGAAGCTGGCTTTGCCAGTGTTTGAAGATATGATTGGTCTTTTCAGAGAGCCAGACTTTAACTATATTGAAAAATCTCTTTGTTTATTTACATACACTTCATTAACTTCTGTCCTCAATTCTTTTACTTGTTTCACTTTGTAAATGTTCTTTACAAAAAGTCTGCCACTTTCTTAGGCTAAATAATTATCTTCCCTCTGAATATATGTATTAAGCATTATATGGAATTTGGGAATGGATTAGTAAAAGCCCTTGCTGTGCCAGTATGAGGACCTGAGTTCAAATCCCCTGTACCTACCTAAAGCTTGGGCATGACTGAGCATGCCTGTAACCCCATTACTGTGTGGGACTGAGCCAGGAAGATTGTTGAAGCTTTTTGGCAGCCAGACTAACTCCAGCATCAATAAGGAGATCCTCCTCTGGCCTCTGCATGTACACAAGTACACCCCCTCACACACATCTACCACACACATATACCACATATGTACATATACAACAGACACAACACATATGCCCACAGACACACACACTTATCACACAGACACATACAGGTATACACACATATACCACACATTCACATATACAACACAGACATACACACATATATATACCACACACAGAGATACAATACAGATATAAATACATACCACACAGACACATACACACATAGAGGCACACACACATATGCCACACAGACACAGACAAACACCACATTTTTTTAAAAAAAGGAAATAGAAAGAAATTACAACGTTTTTCTAAGAATTGTGTTAGCTGCCTCCCCACAACTCTTGAATTTATATACATATATATTATATAATCTTTTATTATTATTTAGTTCTAAATTTTTTCATTTTCCATTTTGACAACCTTTTTCATTCATAGTGAGTTAGGAAACAAATTGCTTAGCTTTCAAGCACCGCTGGGGGTGGATTCTTCTAGCTATGTTTTTATTTTTGACTTTTTTACTAAAGTGTGTTGTGCCTAGAGAACAGATTCTGCAAGATTTCAGTCCGTGGAAGCTTGCTGAGGCTTGTCTTATGGCCAAGCATATGGTCAATTTTTCTAAATATTTCATGTGCAATTAAAAGAACTGTGTATTCTGCCGAGGTTGTACAATGTTCTCCATAAGTTAATTGGAGTTTGCAGATACTGTTTTTCAAATGTTCCAAGCTCTTACTAGTTTTTTAATCCACTTGTTTAGTTTTTATTGATTATTGAAATAGGTTTATTAAATGTTCAGCTACCTTCATGAGTTTATCTATTTCTATTGAATTGGTAAGTTGTTTTTTGTTTGTTTGTTTTTGTTTTTTATCTTTTTTACATTTTGAGGCTACTTGTAGCTGCATGCAACTTTGAATCTTTTATCTTAGAAGGTATATTTTGTAACTAGTACTGCTTTTCTGTAATGCCTACTTTGTATGTTTTTAATATAGCAACAGCAACTTTCTTTTTTTGATTTTGTACAGCTTATTTTCCTTCCCTTTCTTTTTGACTTTGTGTGTATGTGTGCGCACATATGGGGCATGTGTTTGTGTGTGCATGTGGAAGTCCCTAAGTTGATGTCAGGAACCATCTTGGATTCTCCCCACCTTATTTACTGAGGCAGGGTTTCTCAATGAAGCTCAGAGCTTCCTTCTAGCTAGTCTTACCAGTCAGCTTGCTCTGTAATGCCCCCCTATCAGTGCCTTCTGAGGCTGCAATTACAGGCGGGCCATTTGCATGAGCTCTGGAATTGGGATCTGGCCCTCACCCCTGCACTCCAGTGTTTTAAACCACTGGGCTGTCACCCCAGCCCCACCCACTTCCTTTTTTTCATTCTTTCCCTTCCTTCAATTTTTCTCTAGCCTTAACTTTGGGTGCTTTAGCCAAAATAATTTGCTAAATCTTTCTAATGCTTCATGTTTTATAATTATTCCCTTTACAGCCCAGCCTATTTTTTTTTCCTGCAACATTTTTAATGTATTATTAGCTAGTCAACATACCTGGATTCTATTTGAATGGTGTTTCTTGGGAAATTTTCCAGACAAACACATGGACAAATCTACAGAGAAGGGACATTGAAAATGTATCCCTCTATTTTGTGTGGGGAGGGAGACGTGGCAGTAACTGAGAGGGTCAAATTGATCACATCACACCATGCTCTCAGGCCTGGGTGTCTTCACACTGAGACAGGCAGCAGGAACAATAGCTATGACAAATAACAGAGTAATCTAATTCTCATGCCCCCGGTAAATGGAAGCTTTTCAGCGAGCCCCATGCTATTGAGCCCCACGCTATTGACGAAAAGGAGCAATTTTGTCTCTGCCTGTTGCAATGTTGATGCCCGAACATGGTAATGACCTTCATGGACAGAATAACCACAGGAGAACAGATGCTGTTCCCCACAATCAGCCCACTGATGGTTGCCTGCTAACACTGGCAGCTCAGTACGTTTTCCTGACATCCTTCTCCTGCTTTATATTGGAAATAGTAGGTCTTCTGAAGATGTATTCCTTTGCACCTCTTTGGGAGCAGATGTCCATCTTTAATTCCACATGCTCTTCCCTGAGCATCTCACATCGCCCAGGTTTCCATCACTGGGGAATAAGCAAGTCAAACAAGGTGGCACATAGCCACCTGTTATAGGAAAGGAGGGGAATGTATCACACCATTCATAGATATGTTAAAATATGATGCTGCATACAAATGTAACCAATAGGACCTTCCACATTTTCATTTATTTCATCCCCACAGCAATTCTAGATAAGCTTTATAAGGGTGAGAGTTTTGACTGTATCCATGGTGCCCAGAACTATGCCAGACACACAGAAAGCTCTTGTTAAATATTGAATGAATCCTCCTTTTGTAAAACTGGAATATAAATATTGTGCATTAAGAAATTTACTTAAAGTTACCCAGTGGGTAAAGAGCAAAGCTAAGACTCCAGCCTACATCCTGCCAGCAAGCATACTCTCCCTGAGGCCAGTATAGCTCTGCATCATTTGTGCCTATTAGAAATGCATAAACGCAATAGAACCCCACTGTTTTCTAAAAGTAATGCGGCGATGTCTGTGACCAAAAGCAGCACATGTTTGACTGAGTGCTTATGCAGCATGAGACAGAGGATCCAGGTGAGGAAAGCCTTTTGGGAAAGCAAGGGTTTATCTTGGCTCACAGTCCATGAGGGCACAGGCAGGCCATCAGGGCTGTAAAGGCAGTGCAGGAGCAGGAGGCCAACTGGTCACCAAGTGGAGAGTGAAGACGAAGGACGGACGGGGCTCACTGCACAACCCACTTCCTGCCACAGGTTCAAACCACAGCTGCAGGTGGAAACACTTCCAAGGGTTTGCTTATGAGGGAGAATGGACATTGGGCAGTAGGTGAAGGAGAATAAGATGCGATGATTTCCTTTTCGAAACCAGAACATCCCGGTAGAGGTCTAACTCACTCATTTAAAGTGAACAACTGAGTCATGTTTTAGTAATTTTTTTAATTAAAAATTCATACAAGTATTCTGATCATGGTTCCCCTCCCCCATGTCCTCCTAGATCCTCCCTATCTCTCCGCCTACCCAATTCCATGACTTTTTCTTTCTGTAGAAACTAACAGCCAAGGAGAGAAAAAACAAAAACAAACTACAACCACAAAAACACAGAGAGAGACAAAACACAGACCCCCCCACTCCCACCTCTGCAAAATCCCCAAACCCATAAAATACAGACTTGGAAACTGTAGTTAAAAGGTGCCCAAACAAAGCACTATGAAACAAATCTACGCAAATACCACTGAGTTAGTTTTGTGTTGGCCACCTACTGCTGGGCATGGGGCCTGCCCTTTAGTATGGTTTATGCACCCAGAGCGACCCCATTGGAGAACTAACTTTTTCTTTGTAAGCAGTTGCCAATTGGAAATAGCTTCTTGGTTAAGGAGTGAGTACTTGTGTCCACTTCCCTATCGGAGCTGGGGACATGTGACTTGAACCTGTGCCAGGCCCTGTGCATACTGCTATGGTCTTTGTGAGTTCATGCATGCATCAGTCCTGTTGTGTCTGGAAAACACTGTTTCCATGCTGTCACCCATCCCCTCTGCCTTTTCTATTTTCTGCCCCTCTTCTCCATAGTTCTTGAGCCCTGGGGGAAGGGGTTCAATGAAGACACCCCTTTAGGTCTGAGTACTTAAGTCTTTTCACTCTCTGCACATTGCCCAATTTCAGATCCCGATGTATTTTGTTCCTACCTTCTGCAAGGGAACGCTTCCCTGACAATGGCTGAGCAAGACATTGATCTGAGTCCCAGCCTGGTATGGCCACTGAGAGTCCCAGGAAGCAAGTTTGTTTTAGTCATGTTTGCTTGATTTTTTTTTTTTTTTTTTTTTTTTTTGAGGAGGGAGTTTGCTGTGATGTAGGCCAGGTTGGTCTCAAACTCACAGAGACACCCCCCTCTCCCCATCTTACTTGTCAGCTACTGGGATTAGAGGCACATGCTTAACAGTTACAGAGGTTTCGTCCACGGCATGGTGGCATGTGGGCAGATATGGTACTAGAGAAGTTGAGAGCTCTACATCCAGACCTGAAACCAGCAGGAAGAGAGAGCCACTGGGCTTGGTGTGAGCTTCTGAAATGTCAAAGCCCACCTCTAGTGACATACTTCCTCCAACAAGGTCACATCTCTTAGTCCTTTCAAATAGTGCCACTTGCTGGCGATCAAACATTCAAATCTATGAGCCTATGAGGGTCATTCTTATTCAAACTACCACAGAACCTAGCAACAGATACTCCTTTGTGTTAAGCTGTTTTCACTCAGCATGCTTGTCAAGGCTCATTTTGGTACAGCATCTAGCCGTTTATTTATTCTTTTTGCAAAATAATATTCGTTGTAGGGAGACATTGTCTTCGTCATACAATTTATGGACATTTGGAGGCTTACTTTTTGATTAGCATGAGCAACACTATGGCAAACTTCTCTTATATGTAGACATTTGTTTTCAGTTCTTATAGAGAGACATCGATAATTCTTGACTCCCCTATGGTTAGTTATTTACATTTTTCCCTTAAGGAGTGATCAGCAACTCTTGTTATGATGTCTTTTTTTTTTTTTTTTTTTTTTTTATTGTAACTATCTGAGCAGGTGTGGCATGGCCTCTTACTAGGGTGTTTATGACACTTCCCTGATGGGTAATGAGGGTGATCATCTTTTTGTGCTTCTTGTCTTTCTGCAAGTATGTTTGAGAAATGATGTGCACCCTGGTATATACTGTCAGAACTTAATGGTGCAGATATACTTGAGGTTGGTTGGTGATTTCTGCAGGAGCCTAGTCTTCAAGGAGAGATAGCCTATGATCTAAGCCTCACCCAAGGCATGGTTTTGATTAGGAGAAAGAGAGACTGGAGAGATGGCTCAGTGGTTATGAGCACTGGCTGCTTTTGTAGAGCACCATGGTTCAATTCCCAGCACCCACGTGTGGCCCACAACCATCTATAACTATAGTTATAGGGCCTCAGATGCCATCTTCTCGCCTCCAGGGTTAGAACATGAGGAAGTTAGTGGAATTCTGGGAGGTTGGTGGAATGTTGAAAGGTTGGTGGAATGCTGGATGTTGGTGGAATTCTGGGAGGTTGGTGGAATGCTGGGAGGTTTGTGGAATGCTGGGATGTTGGTGGAATGTTGAGAGGTTGGTGGAATGCTGGGAGGTTTGTGGAATGCTGGGATGTTGGTGGAATGTTGAGAGGTTGGTGGAATGCTGGATGTTGGTGGAATTCTGGGAGGTTGGTAGAATTCTGCGATGTCAGTAGAATTTTGGGATGTTGGTGGATTTCTGGGAGGTTGGTAGAATGCTAGGAGGTTGGTGGAATGCTGGGAGGATGGTGGAATACTGGCAGGACCCTGGGTGGTGATGAAAAGAGGAAGTATTCCTACCTCAATGTCTGTTTACTCCAGGAAGCAAGAAGTGGAAAGCAAGCTCACAGGCTAAAGAAGGGGCAGTGTAGGTGGAATTTTTCATTGGGACTGCTTGCCAGCTCCCAAATAACCACACTGAGATTTATTATTAATTATAAATACTTGGCTGATAGCTTAAGCTTGTTACTAATTAGCTCTTACAACTTAAATGAACCCATATTTCTTATCTACACTCCACCACATGGTGGTCCCTCTTTTTTCATCATGGCATGTTCATTTTGCTTCTCTTGGGGTCTTGCTGGCAACTCTGCCCTCTTCTCCCAGTGCTCTCTTTTGGTCTGCAAGTCCCACCTAACCTTTTTCTGCCTAGCTATTGGCCAGTCAGCTCTTCAGTAACCAATGAGAGTAACACATATTCACAGTGTACAAAAGTATTGTTCCACAGCAGGGTTGCTTCAGTCAGTTTTTGTTGCTTTGACCAAAAAAAAAAAAAAAAAAAAAAAAACTTGCTAAAGACAAATTTAGGGGGCAAAGTCTTATTTGGCTCATAGGTTTGAAGGTTTCAGTCTATGATAAGCTAGCTCCATTGCTATTGGCCTGCATGAGGCAGAAAGAAGATCAAGGCAAGGAGTGGTACATGATCGAACACAAGGGCTTACCCCATGGCAGACAGAAGGCAAAGAGAACAAGATAAGAAGAGCCCAGAGACAAGATGAATCTGCTGGGGCATGCCCTATGACCTACTTCCTCCCACATGATCCCATTTACACAACCCATTAAGCCACGATCCCGTAAGAGGATCAGTCATTAGTGAAATGAGCGCTTAGATGGACCAGCCTCCTTTTCACAGCACCACTGGCTTTTAAGATGTAAGCCTTGGATTTTGGCAGGTGAAGAGGATGGGAGAGCATTTCATATTCAAACCACAACAGGTACCAAGGCAGAAAGTGTTGAAAGCTGGGTGTGACAACCAGAAGATATGAGCTAGCTACCTGTTAAGAGGAGGAAATAGGAACAAGTCAGCACTGGTCCCCCAGTCAGGCTTGTGAAGACTAACTCAAAATGCCAGTCAGCCTGGCATAAATTTCCTCTAGAAATATACCACAGGGCACAGGGTCCGATTCTGTAGAGTAGCACCAGATCCACAACAAAACTGAAAAGAAGACAAGAGAATTGTCACTCACACCTCTGCCCTACACATACACAGCTGTCTCCCATCAGAGTGACATATTTGCATCACTGTCACTCAAAGCCTGTAGTCTGCGTTAGGGTTCATGTCTGTGTTATATTCTGTGGGACTTGGCAAATTATGATAAAATATAACCAGTTATGAATCACACAAAATAATTTTGCTGCCCTATTTTTTCCCTCCTTTACACTAATCCTTTACTGTCTCTGCTATTGTGTCTTTCCCTGAGTGTCAAAGAATTTGAACTAGATGGCATACACCCTTTTCACACTGGCTTCCCTCACTGAAAGTCATTTCTCATCTTTGCATAGCCTCGTGGGATTTCTGAGTGGGAAATTTCAAGCTGATGCTGTTCACATTGAAAAGTGGTTGGAGGTGAGGGGATGGAAGGACACAGAAGCCAGTATGTTGGCTGAGCCATTCTCAGGGTCCCCACCTGATTGGACTAACCCACTGTCAATCATCTTGGGCAAATATAACCACCACCACCCATAGGAAATGAGACTTAAGAGTCCACTCAAAAGAATTGTCATTTTCTTTACCTGAGTCTTGATTAGAGAGACCCAGGCTTTATTCAGCAATATTGAGGCTCTATACTGTCTGTACATGAATTCACATTCAGATGTGAGGAGGGAGGCTGGCCTCATCCTGAGTGACAAGCTGGAGTCAGATATGGTGGCATACACTAAGAATACCTGGGTATTTTCTGGGTCCCCCTCTGTACTAGTTGCCTTGTCACCGTGACCACGCACTTGGCAGAAGCAGCTCAAGGAAGGAGATGTTGGAAGTTTTCCTATGCTGACAGCTGCTCCCAAATAATCACTCAGGAACTTAACATTAATTGTAAACACTCAGCCAATAGCTCAGGCATGTGTTACTAGCTAACTCTTACATCTATGTTATTTGTCAATGTTTGTCACGTGGCTTGGTAGCTTTTTTCAGTACATCATGCCCACCTTGCTCCTCTCTGCATCTGCTGGCAACTCCCGTGACTCCGCCCTTCTTTTCCCCAGCATTCTTTTGGCTCTCCCACCTATTGGCCAGCCACCTTCTGTATTAAACCAGTTACAGAGACATATATTCACACAGTGTAAGGGCATATTCCACAGGAGGATGGGCTTCTTTTAGAACATAATTTACAACACAGCTCATCATGGCCCCATGGGCGGTTGGTAGAAGCCGGAGTTTGTGCTGACTTGTCATATTGAGACTGCAGTTCAAAGGCAGAGCTTTGGCAGGAAGCAAGGCCAGCCTATGACCCTCACAGTCCCCACTACCCCCACCACAGTGACCCACCTCTGTCCGTCGTTCCTCTGGCACCAAAAGCCCCATGGCTTCCCTAATCGGTGCCACCAAGCCTGTGGGAACATTTCACATTCAACAAAGCTTCCTTTTGGGTCCCAGGTCCATGCTATGCTTTTTGTTGCTGGGTTATAATATTGGGGACCTCATCTTTAGGCTAAAAATCTTGTTAAATGTGCACATTCTGATACTGGGTTTTATGGTGGGGCTTGAAGGGAAGGGCCTATTTTCACTTGAGAAATGGGGTCAAAGACAGCAGGGTGGTCGACGGGCTGTGTTATGGATCCCCTAGCAGCTGGAGGCAGAGGCTAGCCCATGTGGCTGTTTCAACATGGAGGTGGAGTAGATGGTATCTCAAGAATAAGTGGGAATGAAATGTGAATCCAGAAGAGAGGCTTCCTGACACTAAAGGAAGTTAGGCTAGATCTGAGAGTTGCTACCTAGGGATGTGGCGTCTTTGTTAACATGAATGCTAGACCACTAATATGCCCTCTCTAGGAAATTTGTTTGTGGGCTTGTCCCCCAAAGGCTGCTTTTGATGCTCAATAGCATATTTTGTCAGTAGACAATAGGCACATCAGGGAAAGCTCCCCACCCTTCTTGATGGCTGACCCTAGATAGAGATTTAAGCCCTTCTCTGGACACCTGACTTCTGTGACTGCCCCTAACGGGCTCACAGAGAAGTACCAGGCTGCACAGGCTCTGGGTATGTGAGCACCAGGACAGGTGAAGGCCGGTTGGGGCAGAGACCTGGGTGTGTGAGGTCCTCAGTCTTTAAGGACCTGGGTGGGGTACACTTGAGTCCCAGGCGGGGTGCACCTGGGAGTGGAAGCTCTTGGGTATGTGAGGACCCGGGCGTAGGACACCAGAATGTGTGAGAACTTGAAAGAAAGGGCACCAGGGGTTCTTTCCTACATGGTGTTGGTCCTGTCAAGTTGACAATATTAGCCGCAGCAGGTAAGGACTTGGGTGTGGGAGGACCTGGGTGTGGGGGGATCTGGGTGTGGGGGGAACCTGGGTGTGGGAGGACCTGGGTATGTGGGGATCTGGGTGTGGGAGGACCTAGGGGGGACCTGGGTGTGGGAGGACCTGGGTGTGGGGGGACCTGGGTGTGGGAGGACCGGGGTGTGGGGGGACCTGGGTGTAGGAGGACCTGGGTGTGGGAGGACCTGGGTGTGGAAGGACCTGGGTGTGGGGGATCTGGGTGTGGGGGGACCTGGGTGTGGGGGGATCTGGGTGTGGGAGGACTGGATGTGGGAGGATCTGAGCCTGGGAGGACCTGGGTGTGTAAACATCTCAGTATGGGAAGATCTAAACATCAAAGTGTGTCAGCGCCTGTGGGGGTGGTAGCACCAGGCCCTGGAATAACCAGATGTGTTAGGACCTAGGTCTTTGAGATGGCCCAGGCCTGTGAGGACCTGGGCACATGAAATGCTGAATGTGTGAGGACTCCTGTATCTGTAAGGACTTGGGCATTGAGTTCTAGGGTATGTGAGGAAGTCAGTAAGTGAGGACTCCAGGATACAGGTTGTAAGCCTGCTTGCTACCTGTCACTCCTGCCCACCCATGGGTGAAGGATCTGAACAGGGTGGCTGGCAGAACGACTCTGTAATGAGGGGGCAGGACCAGGGCCAAGAAACTGTGTCTGCCTTTCACCATAACCCATCAAACAGCACTTTGAACACAGTTTATGGCTTTGGCAGTGCTCCAGTCTCCTGAGAGGGTTCAGGCCATAAATTCTTAAGAAGCCCTAGACCCCACTGGCCAGGCCTCACTACCCTTTGTGGCAGGCGCAGAAGGGAAGATGGCTCACGTCACGCTGCGGGCTCCTTCCTCAGGTTTTTCTTCTATCAAGATGGAAGATAAACGGCCGGTGCAGACTGGATGGGGAATGAGCCCCAGGGACCTGCAACAGGCTATGCGAGACCATACATGTGGAGGAGGGAGGAAAGACCCTAACCTACAGAGCACCCGGAGGCCAGGTCCGGCTGGTGGGGCTACTCCTTCCTCCCCTCCTACTCTTGGCTGAATCACTCAGCAGCTGGGCCCCAGGCCGGGGGTGCCTTCCTGTCCCCTCCACCCCTCCATCTGTGCACAGGCTCCCCTGTGGTTCCCACACCCAGCTGTCCACCACACTGCCAGTGGGTGTGAGGCCTTTTGGGAAAATGTCTGCTAAAAGCAGAGTGGCGAGAAAGGGAAACATTGAATATTAACGTAGCAGAGAGAAGGCTACATAAATCTGCATGGCTAATGAAGTCAGGGAAGAAGCCCTTGGGGGGTCTCGGACCACCAGGAACTGTGAACTTGAGGCCAGGGTTACAAAGCCAGCAAGACTTTCATTTGGCAGTCAGAGGGACTGGGCCAGAGTGAGGGGGCAAGAGGAGTCCGGGGCTCCGAATGCCAGTGAGAGACAATGAGGTCATTGCTGGCCAATCAGAGTGGAGGGCGGAATCCTAGCTGATTTGGGGGATTTTAAAGGACCCCGGGGACTCCCAAGTGCCACGTTCCTATCCCCGGATTGAGAAAACCTCGGAGTTGGCCGAACCGTTGGAGGCCAGTGCTTATCTGTTTCTGGATTTTTCTTTGTGCTGTTTGCAGTGGGGGTCTGTGCTTGGAAGAATGTCCCCACGGAGCCGCCTCTGCGAAGCAGCTTTCTGTCCCTACAGGCCTCTCTCCACCCCACCCTCAAAGGCAAGCCCTCTTCTCTCAGCAGGTGTTCCTGCTTCTGTCGGGTTTTCTCGTCGCAAAATGCTGACTCTCAGGTGGACGGAACATAAAGAATCCACCTCGACAAGTGGCTAGCCAGCTCCAGCACTTCCGCAGTAGGGAACTAAGTACCCTCCCACAGCGTGGTGCTCAGTACCCCCACACAGCGCGGAACTCAGTACCCGCACACAGCGTGGAGCTCAGTACTTCAACACAATGCTCTAAACAAGGCGGTTTAGATATTTAACAAGTGCTTCCTGCCTGTCTTCATCTCTTCCTTCCTCCCTCTCTTGTTCTTTCCCTCCCTCCCTTCCTTTCTCCTGTTTCCTCTTTCCCCTCCTGCTCATTCTCCTCCCACTCTTTCATCTTCCTCTTCTAGTCCTCTTATTTCTCCTCTTCCTCCTCCTGCTTGCAGTTGGGACTGTACTAAATTCCGAGCGAGTCTTCTGTTTTGTTGTTTGTTTGTTTGTTTTAATAGCTCCAGGTCCTTAAAGCCTTATCTCTCAACAACAATGTTTTGACTTCCCAGGTGCTGTCTTCTGAATATACATCTATTTTTCACATAGTTACATAGTGTTTATTCATTCATATCTCTAACTTACTCCAAAAGAAACTCAAAGGAGCTTGCAAATTATGTAGCAATATTATAAAAGTAATGGGGAAACTATTAATGAAAAAAAATAAAGGCAGAAAATGTGGAGCCATAGTAAACATACTACATACGCACATTTTTTTTTTTTTTTTTTTTTTTTTTTGACAGGGTTTCTCTGTATTGCTCTGGAGGTTGTCCTGGAACTAGCTCTGTAGACCAAGCTGGCCTTGAACTCACAGAGATCTGCCTGCCTCTGCCTCCTGAGTGCTGGAATTAAAGGCATGCACCACCAATGCCCGGCTTTAAGCACATTCCTATTAATTCTGAACTCTGCTAGGTGTAGACCCGAATTTGGTAGCCAAGGCACAAAGAGAAACTTGGGCAGGTATGCAACTCAGCCTCCGAAAGAACAAATAAGAAATACAGCTGTTTCTAGACATGGAAACAAAAGAAAAATATCCCTAGGTTCACTCAGAGAAGAATGCATCTGATACTTTTCTCGCAATAAATTCAACAGCCTGTTTACTCACGCTATTTCTTATAAAGGTGACTCATATGTAACCCCAAAAGCACAGTTTCAATGAAAACATACACTCTGGTTTGTTAATGGACCTCTTAACTAACACCTGGTAATAAAGCATTCAGACTCCCTGTGACTGTAGAAAATGACAGTGAGATGTTTCTACCCATGATGTTCCTATCAGCCCGGTCTGGGGTAGCATTAGCTTTTTAGTACCATGCTAACTCTTGTAGCAGGCTCCTCAAACCTATTGCTGCCTCTGTGACAGGAACTGAATTTAAGCCAATTTGTCTTCATCTTTTACTTGGCCAATTGATTTTTTTCTTTTTTTAACTTAAGTGCAGGACTGTATTGTTTATCACCACAATTCCATTTAGTTAACTTCGCTCCCAAGTGTTCTAGCCTGCTGATGCTAATCCTGGATTTGCATTACATCAACCCACATACTGTATTTCCTTAAGTGCAAGACTCCTTTCATTGCAAGATGCATCACTTACAAATTGCCACTGAGAAGACAGAATATTGTTGGTTATATTGTTAGACTGTATGTGGGTTTGGATTAGAAATGTCCCTCATAGGTTCCTGTATCTGAACACTCAGTCCCAAGCTGGTGTTTCTCTCTGAGTAAACTGTGACACTTTTGGGATATGGCACTGAGCTGGGAGAAGATGAGGGTGATGTCAAGGTTTTATAGCCCTACTTCACTTCAATCCACACTCCCTGAAAGTGTTTGCTGTTGAAGATGACCCCCAGCTCCCTGCCTGCTGCCACTGTGCCTCTCCCACATTATGGACTCTCCCTCTGAACCATAGCCCCAATAAACGTTTCATTCTGTACGTTTCTTTGTGTCATGGCATTTAGCAAGCACTGGTTTTGGAATTCACCTGATTTGAGGCATAAGGATAATCTTAAAACCAGATGCGGTAGCTCGTGCCTATAATCCCAAACTGAGACAGGAGGATTCTGAGAGTTCAAAGCTAGCCTGGACTACCTAGTGAGTTCCAGGCCAATCTGGGCTATATGACCAAACCTTGTTTTTAAAAAAATCCAGATCAAGTACTAAAGAGGTGACTCAATGGTTAAGGAAGCTTGCAACATTTTCAAAGGATCCTAGTTCAGTTCCATCTTTCACAGCATAACTGTCTAGAACTCCAGCTCCAGGGGATCTGACACCCTCTTCTGACTTCCACAGCCACCTGTGTACACACACCCACACAGACACACACTTTGGTGTGCTGGTTGACCTCATACTACACATAAATAAAAATAAAATAAATTGTTTAAAAGAATCCAAATCAAAACAAAACAAATCTGCATCTTAGAACCAGTGAAACCCACTGTCACCAAATCTCCATATTCTGTCATTTTAACGTGGTGATCTTGTCATACCTCACACTACTGGCAGAGCCAAGGGAGAGGCCCTTTGGTGTTCCTCTTCATGTGTATGTCTGGCCACCCATCAGATACATGCTAATTTAGCCTTAAATGCACAGCTGCCTCAGGACATGTGTGTGAGCCCCAGACTCTTTAACCCCAATCCTGAATTCACACTTTCACCTGACCCCCTCTAAACCGAACCATTATCAACAGCAGTACTTAAGCCTCAGCCAGGAATCAGATAGATTGGGGTGGGGGGATACCTGGCACCAGAGGAAAATGGCTTGGTTGCAGGGAAAGACAGCACAGGGAGATCACAGTGCCTAAAGGGCAGGGTGGGCCCAGGTTCAATCAGGAAGGAGGCTCCAGGTTCCCCTCAGAAAGCAAGCAGGCACACTAGAGGTGAGAAGATTCAGTCTCCAGAGACAGACAGATATCAAAGAACAACCAGACAGCTGAGCACACTGTGGGCCCAGGGCAAGCTCCAACCCTGATTGCACTGGTACAATGACCCCACAGAAAGGATCCGAGAGCCAGGAGGGACAATTAGCCAGGGTCAAGAGCTGGGTTCCACAGCTGTTAGGTTTCCTTGCATAGAGAGACCGGAGGCAGAAACAGAAACTAGAGCCTGATCTCTGGACACTGGACTGTTTATTTTTAAACAGCAAAGGGCAGGCACCCTGCTCATGGGAAAACGGGGTGCCTGTGTAGGAAAGACTGACAGTGACTCTTTATCAGGGTGGGGGAGGGTATTGCTTACATCCATAAGGGGCTAGGGTAGTTGCACAGTCTTGCTTTCCTTCCTTTTTGCAAGGACCAGCTGACTGAGCAAGGTCATTTGTAGGCATCCTGTCTTGTGACCAAGGCATTCTATCAACAGCCGCAGCTTGTCCCCTCCATATGATGTCCACTCCTCTCACAGGATGCCTGGGATGGTTATTTGTGACAGTTCTTGACTCTGAAGATGGGAAGCCCAAGATCAGAGCCTGAGTCTGCTCTGGGTGGTCTTGCTGCAGCCTATCACACAGGAGAAGGGTGAGCTCCCTTAGGGACACCGACTCTGGATAATTGGCCCCACCCCGCTGATAAAGACAACAGTCCATCTATAAAGTCAAAACACTTGAGCCCTGATCACCTCTCAGGCTCCACATCCCAACACTGTTGCAATGGGGAGGAAGTTTCTAACACGGGAGCTTGGAGAGTCACACTGGGATGCAGAGCCAGATGAAGGACAGGAGCTATGGGGAGCTTCCTCCCCAAAAGCAGAGGCCATTCAGGTCAGGCCTCAGTGAAGACCAGGAGAGGCTGGATCAGCCAAGACCTTCAGAGGACACACGGAGAAGGTGGGAGGAGTCTGTGTGGAAGACGTGGAGAAGGTGGGAAGAGCCTACATCTACAATGCCCACTGAGGTCACGGTTACATCTATGATCCCCTTCCATGGGGCAGAGAGAGCAAGGTCCCATTACACATGGAATCCCAGTGGGGAGCAGGGAGATGGGCTCAGAAGCTAGTGAAGAATGGCTGATGGGTACCAGCAGGGACCCCACAGGGGTGAGGGGCTGGGGAAGGGGGAGCAGAGGGATGAGGTCTGTTACTCCAACTTCATGGCTATGGCACTCTCGTATAGCTTCCTTGAGTACATGCACACACATAGACACAGACACAAACACATACATAGGCACACACACACACACACACACACACACACATAAATAAAAATAAAATAAATCTTTAAAAGAAGACATTCTAGGAGAGAGTGATGGTTACTGTGTTCATTTTATAGAGAAACAGACCCATGAACAACAATAAAGATAAATATACTGTCTAATAAGATGAATGCAAGGTAAGCACAATACTTACAATTTTAGGGTTGCCAGGGTCTAAAAGTTTTGACCCCTGAAACCCATCTGCTGAAACATAATTCCTAAGTGGTGGTGTTCAGAGCTGGAGCCTGTGGGAGACAATTAGATACGAGTTCTGCCCTCATGCTCTCAAGGCAGAGTTGAGTATCTCTCCTTTTCACCATTTGTCAAAATGCCTTTGTAAAAGGAGCCCACCACTATAAATCTTAAACTTCTCAACTCCATTACCCATGCAATAATTGTCTGTTCTTATAAGCTATATGCATTATATTATCTTGTTATTGCACCCTGTATTAGTCAGTTTGGGCTACTGTAACAAGATATCTCAGTGCAGCCAAACTGCAAACCCCAGAATTTATTGCTTTCACTTGTGGGGGCTGGGAAACCTATGAATAAGTTACCAGCAGACTTGGTGTCTGGAGAGAGCTAGCTTCCTGTTGGCTTCAAGGTGGAACCATCTAGCTATGGCCTCAGATGGCAGAAGGGAAAATAGGCTTCTTTAATAAAATCAGTCCCACCGATAATCTGTCCTCCTAGCTTAATCCCTTCCCAAAGGCTATGCCGCTTAATGACATCACCTTGTTGGTCAGTGTCCAACAGACAAACTACAGGGGATGTGGCAGAGCACAGGCATTCTGGCCAGAGTGGAGCCCAGTGGACTAAGATTGAGAATAAGACACACCTGGGGCTGGGTGGGGCTCAGTGGGAAAGCACTTGCCTAGCACGCACAGGGTTTTGAATTCAAACCCCAGTACCCAGGAGAAGAAAATAAAGAGGACAAAGATAACATCATATATCACTGCAACACAAAACCTGCTCCTACGGCAGTGCAGCAACCCCAGTCTTTCTGTGAAACTGCCCTGCTGCTCCGTCTACCCTAACCTGTGTCTGGAGACCTGAGTGACATTTGCTTGAGAGCTAAGCAAAAAAAAAACAAAAACAAAAACAAAAACAAAAACAAAAACAAAAACAAAAAGACAGAGTGCTTTCAAAGTCTAGTGCCCCAAGCGCTTCCAGACTAATCACACACCAAACCACAGAGGCTGGGAGGTGACAGACAGGGTCACTGTCCATGAGGCCTTTCAATTAGGTAGACTTCTCTCATGTTTACACCGTTAATGGAACTAAGAGTTATCTTTGTTTGGTAGGATTAAGACATGAGCTCATCACAGTGGTTTAGAATAGCAACAGTCATTATGGGTCTACTCCCACTGGTTTCAGCATAAAACCCTAAGATAACCAAAATCAGGCCAAAGGTAGCTTAGCTGTGAGTGAGGTAAGGAGCCTGAGGGAGCCTGGGAGTACTTATTATTCCAATGTAGGCTGATGTTCTGGTGGGTGCTCCCTGAAACAGCAGCACGCTCAATCCCAGAGAAGTCTCCCACAAACACTCCAGCACTGGGGTTTTGTGTTTTCACTTTTAGAACATAAAAGACACAAATCTTGATGACATTGTGAATTTAGACTCAACTTTGTAATTTTTCTTAAAGATTTATTTTAATTATGTATACAAGTGTATGGGTTCATGCACGTGGATGCAATGCCCACAAAGGCCAGAAGGGGGCATCAGGTCCCCATGGAGCTAGAATTACCAGTGGTTGTGAGCTGACCAGACATGGGGGCTGGGAACTAAACTCTGGTCCTAGATAAGAGCAGGGTTAACTGCTGAGCTATCTTTCTAATCCATAGACACAAACCTGCAAGAGCAGGGATTCGTACAATCATGTGCAGTCCTTCTACATCGTGATAAGCCTTCTTTCTGCTGAGCCAATACAGACTGAGAAGTGATCCAGGGCCTCAGCCCTGGAAGCTCTTCACAAGGACCTCACAAGCCATGACTGTATCACACACACACACACACACACACACACACACACACACACACACACACACACAAACACACGCACGCACGCACACCAGGCTGCTGGGCAAACCTGCAGAAGGCTAGAATGAGAGGCAGCAGCAAATATTTGGTTACCAGGCATGGCCCTAACCAAAGCATAGCTACATTCAATCCCTCACACCAGCCTCCTCACCTCACTACCAAAGCAATCTCTTAACAAACAACAGAACAGTAATTTTAACAAGGGAAATGCAAAGCCTGGTATATTATCAACACTATGTCCTGAGACAGACTAATTAGCATGGGCCAGATTTCACACCACCGGAAGGACAATTCAAGGATGGTGCAGTCTGCTCTTGCAGGAAGTCTGGGAACTCAGACTTGAAAATGGAAGTCTTGATCACACCTCAGGGGGCATTTAAGAAACTTGGGAATACAGTGACTTGGTCAGGTCCAGCATGGGAAAGCATTGTATATTATTAATTTAGAATGTAGGAGCTGAGTGATCTTTGGTATTTTAATAAATATGCCTTTATTTTGCAGACACTAAAGGTAGCGAGGCCAAACCACATGGCAGATGAAAAGCAAAAATCATCAAAGGACTTGGACAGAGCACATTAGAATAAATGTAAGTATAGAAAAAACATTTTTACAGTTTCAGCCTCACCAATATATAGGAATGTACATCTAAATAAGCTACCATAATTTAATCTGCCAAAGTATCAGGCACTTTCATCAGTTTATATTAACTACATGAAATAGTGGGTTTCATTACGTTTTTTTTTTTTAATGATTTATTTACTTACTTTATGTATATGAGTGTTCCCTCTGCATGGATGCCTGCATGCCAAATCAGGATCCCACTATAAATGGTTGTGAGCACCATGTGGCTGCTGGACCTCTGGAAGAGCAGCTGGGTGCTTTTAACCACTGAGGCAGCCCCTCATTATGAACTTTCAATACATGTGCATAAAGTGCATTGATCATATTTACTCATCCCTATTTCCCATGCATATCCTCTCTCACCCCTCCCTTCTCACCCCTCCCTTCTCACCCCTCTCCTTCTCATGCCTTGGTGATCTCCCTGCCCCCATGTCTTGCTTTCCCTCTTTCAGATTCCACACATGAAAGAAAACATGCAGTACTGCTTTTTCTGATCCTGGCTCGTTTCACTTAACATGATGACCTCTAGTCTTACCTATATTTCTGTCAGTTGCATGATCTTGTTCTTTTTAATGACTAAAAACATACTCCATTATATATACAAACCATACTTTTTGTTTACGCATCTGATGGACATCTGTGTCAGTTGCATGACTTCACTATTGTGAATAAAGCAGAATAAATATGAGTGTGGAAGTTGCCTGTGTTGTTTTGTAGCCCTCCTCTTCCTCCCTCTTCCTCCTGCCATCTTTCGAGGCTGGCCTCCACACACAGAGGTTGCCCTTGAACTTCTGTCCTCCCTCCTTTAAGGGCTAGAATTACAGGTGTGTGCTGCCATGCCCCGCTGATAAGGCATTAGAATGTGAATTCAGGCTTTCATATACACTAACCAAACACTGTGACCACTGAGCTACATCCTGTCATTTCTGCTGTCTATTGCTTCTCACTCTTCTAGGAATATACCCAGGATCATATGACTTAAATTTGGGGGGGGGGGAATCTTCATATTGATTCCATAGTGGCTGCATCAGTTTACATTCCTACCCACACTGCATAAGGATCCCGCTTTTTCTGCATCTTTACCAGCATCTCTTTTCTTGATGGTAGCCAGTCTGCCTTGGGCGAGACAGAATCTCATTGTAATTTTGACTTTCATTTCCCTACAACTGAAAATGTAGACCAAAAATCCAGACTCAGTAGGTTGTATATACATATTCATTTGTATACACACATACATATATGCACATATATATATATGTTTGTAATAATCATAATCAAAGAACAGAGGAATGAGGAAACATGGAGTGGTTCGAGGAAGAGTGACTGGGAGGGGTCTGAGGGAAGAAAGGGAGGAGGAAAGTGATGTAATTCTATTTCAATGAAAACATTAAAATTGTCGAATAAATGAATTTATTGTGGGATGTACTTATTGGACATTTGTATCTCTTGATTACAAGTGTCTGTTAGCTCATTTGCTCATTTACCGATTGGGCTATTGGTTCTTTTGGTGTTTTATTGTTGTCTTAGTTAGGGTTTCTTTTGCAGTGATGAAGCACCATGACCAAAAAGCAAGCTAGGGAGGGAAGAGTTTATTCTGCTTACACTTCCATAACACATTTCATCATCAAAGGAAGTTAGCACAGACACTCAAATAGGGCAGGCACCTGGAGGCAGGAGCTGATGCAAAGACCATGGAGGGTGTTTCTTACTGGCTTACTCCACATAGCTTTCTCAGCCTGCTTTCTTATAGAACCCAGGACCACCAGTCCAAGGATGGCACCACCCAGAATGGTCTGGGCTCTCTTCATCAATCATTAAGTTAGAAAATGCCTACAGGCTGATCTTACAGAGGCATCTTCTCAATTGATGCTCCCTTCTTTCAGAAGCTTGGGTCAAGTTGACATAAAAGTAGCCAGCACAATTGTTTTGAGTTTTTCATATGTTCTGGATATTAATCTCTTATCAGATGAATAGCTGGAAAAGACTGTTTTCCATTCTATAAGTTATAGGCTATTTCTTAACTCTGTCATTTCCTTTGCTATAATGGGAAAGTTTTAATTTGATGAAATCCAATTTGTAAATTCTTTTCATGTATCATGGACAGTCCTTTCAGAAAAATCCTTGCTAGTGCCCATATCTTGAAGTGTCTACCCCTGTCTTTTCCTGCAGTTGTTTTGAAATTTTAGGGCTTATATTAAAGTCATTGATGCATTTTGAGTGTTTGCAAAAAGACTATCTTGTATCCAATGTATGAACTTGGAACTGATGTCAAAAGTCAGATGACTGCAGCTGTGTTTATTTATCTCTAAATTCTCCATCCTGTTCCACTGTTGTTCATGATAGGTTTTGTGCTGATATGATGTCATTTTTGTTACAATGGTTCTCTAGCATAATTTGAGATTAAATATCAAGATACCAGTGGATAACTTCAATATCTCACTCTCACTGACACACAAGAAATGCAGAGAAATAAAAACAATAACAACAATAATGAAAATCAGAATTAAGTGACCTTATAGATAAAATGTATACAGCAGACACATCTAGAATATTCCACTCAAACACTACAGAATACACATTCTCAGCATCCCATGAAGGTTCCTCTAAAATAGACCACAGTACAGAATACAAAGAAGGAAACGGAAGTGATTTCCTGTATCCCATCTTATCACAAAGGAAGAAGTCAACATTAAGACAAACTACATGAAGTCATGGAAATCAAACAGCACACTGTTTGTTGAATGACAAATGGGTCATCAAAGACATCAGAAGACAGATAAGTTTAAAAATTCCTGGGGCTGAATGAAAAATGCAAGCAAACTCATCTGAATCTATGATACAATGAAAGTAGTTCTAGGAGGGAACTTCATAGCTATAAATGCCTAGGATTAAAAAAATTCCAGAAAATAATGAAGAAATAATGAAGATCAAGGCAGAAATTGGTGAAGAGTAAATGCAAAGAACATTACAGAGAATCAATGACTTTGTTCTTTGAAATGACAAATGATGCTGGAAAGAACTCTTAGCTATACAAACCAAAAATAAGAAAAAAAAGTTAACAATTAGAAATTCTAGCATTGCTAATTTTGCTCAAGGTAACTATGGTTTTCTTGCCCAGAACACATAAAGCCCTAGGTTCAACCCCCACTGCAAAAAGCTCATGGATCTTAATAAGTGATGCTGTGAATGATAATGTATGCTCTTTGAAATCTTCTGTGTTTTCATATGAATCTTG
This sequence comes from Cricetiscus sungorus, assembly GCA_030556225.1. Classification (NCBI taxonomy): domain Eukaryota; kingdom Metazoa; phylum Chordata; class Mammalia; order Rodentia; family Cricetidae; genus Cricetiscus; species Cricetiscus sungorus. The sequence continues at coordinate 6,582,591 of JANBXA010000141.1, forward strand.
GATTGCTCTTTTTTGTTCTCTGAAGAACGCCACTGGAATTTTGATGGAGATTGCATCAGCTCCATAGATGGCTTTCAGTAATACTGGTCATTTCTGTAGTATTACTTCAATCCATGAACATAGAATGTCTTTCTACATGCAATTGTCATCTTCGGTTTCTTTAATTGAGAGTTTTGTAAATACACCATAGAACTCTTTCTCATCTTTGGTAAGATTTATTTGTAGGTATTTTTACTTTGGGGGAGCTACAGTGAGTGGAATTGTTTTCCTGACCAAATATCTCAGTCTCAGTTGTCTTCCCAAGTACAGGTCCATTTTGTAGGTGAAGAAACAGTCTTCAGGTATAGTGGTTTGAATGAGAGAGGTCTCCTATATGCACAGGCATTTGGAAACCGTCCCCAGTCGGTGGCACTGTTTGGTGAGACTCAGGGGGTGCAGCCTTTGCTTCAATAAGTACTTATTAAAGAAGAAATTTGAAAATATATCACTTGGCTCTGCTTCCAGCTTTCTCTCTCTGCTTCCTGCTTGTGATTGAGGCTGTGACCTTTCAGCTTCCTGCTTGGTTGCCATCCTACTTGTTGCTATGCTTCCCTGCCGTAATGGTCTCTCTCCCCTCTGGAACCATAAGCCAAAATAAATTCTTTCTCCCATAATTAACTTTTGGCCATGGTATTCTACCACAGCAACAGAAAAGTAACTAATGCACCAATTGCAATGAAAAGAATGTTAATTTAAATATGTGTTGATCTCTGTTTCCAGACAGGCTACTAACTACCATGATGATTCATTGCCATGATGGCTGGGTGATGTGAATGAAAATGGTCCTCAGAGACTGGTAGGGAGTGGCACTATTAGGAGGTATGTGGCCTTGGTGAAGTAGGTTGTTGGAAGAAGTGCGTCACCGGCAGTAGGCTTTGAGGTTTCAAATGCTCAAGCTAGGCCCAATGGCACTCTCTTCTTCATGCTGCCTGTCTATCTTGATGTAGAACTCTTGGCTATCATGTATGCTTGTATGTTACCATGCTTCCCACCCTGATCATAATGGACTAAACCTCTGAACTGTAAGCCAGTCACAATTAACTTTCCTTTATAGTAGTCTTGTGGTCATGGTGTCTCTTCACAGCAATAGAAACCTTAACAAAGGCTAGAACTGTCTTGTTTATTGTTGGGGGGGGGTTATTCATTGCTTTGGGGTCCTGTCCTGCATATTATGGGACAATTAGTATCTCTGAATTCAGCCAACTAGATACAATAATGTTCTCTTCTCAGTTATGGCTTTTTACAAAACCTATATGGAAATATTACCCAGTGTTTCCTGAGGGGCAAATTCATACTTGTTGAGAACCATTAAAACATGAGCTGTCTGGGGGTGAGGACTCTCAGCATGATTGTTGTATAGCTAGCTGTATTTGGCAGAAGAGGCTAGTGGAAGCCACAGTTTAATGTGCCTCATCATAGGGTAATAGACTGAGTAACAGCAGGCACGTTCTGCAGCAATCTTGGAAACAGAACAAGGACAGAGGAACATCATGGAATTCAACACCTGTGGTGACTGGGGGGTCTTCTTAGAGAACAGGTTGGTTCCTAGTTCATCATGAGTCATATTTATAAAGACCATTGCATGTAAGTCTCCAAGAAGATGGGAGCTCTACAGAATGCCTGACAGAAGGATGATGCTCTAAATTACTTTTCAGTTTTTTAAATTATGTTTTCAATTAGCATATACAATAATAGGGTTCATCATGACATTTTCATACCTAGATATTATTGTACTTTGTTCTAATTTTTAAAAAGTTTTTAAACAGTAGAATAGACACTGTTGGAGATGAATACCTTAAACAACAGCTTAAAAAGTCAGGGGCAGCCAGTTGTGGTGACACATGCCTTTAATCCTAGCAATCAAGAGGCAGACAGATGGATCTCTGTGAGTTTGTGACCAACATCTTCTATATAGTGGGTTCTTGGGCAGCCAGGGCTGTGTAGAGAGACTCTGCCCACTCCCCAGTCAGGGACAGTAACAGAGCACAGTGAGCTGGGGACTGATGCTGTTTTCTTTCTGTTAAGATTTATTTTTATTTTATGAGTGTTTGCCTGGATGTGTGTATTTACCCCACATGCAGGAAGGTACCCACAGAGGGCAGAAGAGGACATCGGGTTCCCTATAATTGGAGTTACAGACAGTTGTGAGCTGAACGCAGGTCTTCTACAAGAGCAAGTGTTCTTACCCACTGATTCATTACTCCAGCCCAAGGACTGATGATTTTTATGGTGGATTTTGAAAACCTTTATTTTAGAAATCACATATAGGCATTATTTAAAAAAAAATTAGGACATCTATGAAGCCATTGAAACTATAACAAGAAGTGTTCTCTGATTTGTTGCTATTGAAACATAGAGTTTGGCTGGAGCTCAGGTGAACGTGTGTGTTCAGAGCATATAAGGCCCAGGTTTAGTCTCCACACATACACAAAGCACGTATTAAGAACACTTCCTGAAAAAGTGTGATGACTTCTACCAAAGACAATGTTCATGGCCTCTAGATTGTATCTGTATGGGGGGGGCAGGTAAAAATGTAGGCTAGAATTTACATTTTAAAACTTCATATTGTGCTATATTTAACAGCAAAATTTGGAAACAAATACCAAAAGCCCAGCAATGAGAGAGTGGCCAGATGGATGCCTAGCCATACATACATACAGCCTTCAAAGGAGTTTATAAAGAACTAAGATCATGTGGAGAAATGTTTCCAAAATGCTGGGCAGGGTGGGGGACAGACAGACACACAGTTACCTTGAAGATCTTATGTTACCCATTCAACCACAGACAGAGGTTGGGAGGGTACACTGGCTCCTCTGGGGTTGAAGTAGTTCTTACCTTCTTGGTTTCTCCCGAGTTCCCCACTTTCTCTTCAGTTAGCATGTGTTACTTCCCTCAGCAGGAAGAATATTAATGTCATTTTCCCCAAAGAACAGGAAGCAACCTGGAGCATACCATGTTTCTTTGGAATAAAGCTCACCATGGGGCAGCTCAGGTTTGGAGGGTGGGAACCTTGGGCCTTCCTGGAACTCACAGGGGTAGAGATGGAACAAATGCCAGCTTGAGGTTTCACTTCGAATAATTTCCTTATCTCATAACAGCCGCGGACCATGCTTTGCTTCATCTGCAGTCTAACTGGGGTGGCGGCATGCATCACTTTCACAGGTCTGAGTCTGTGGAGTTGGTCCAGAGGAAGCCGGGAATTCTCAGACTCTGTCCCTTCTGTTTCAAGCAGCAAACAACAGATGAGTGATGGTACTTATAGGTATTTAGGTCAACCAGCTATCCTTACACGACAGATACGTGTAGCTGTCACCTCTCATAAAGAAGTGTCCCTTTACAGCAAATGGACACATCACTGAAAACCACACTTGGATGTAGCATGTTGTTTTCCGCCAGCCCGCCAGCCCGCCAGCCCGGGCCCATAGCCGCGCCAGCCCCAAATAACACTCAGAGACTCTGTATTTGATACAATCCTGTTGGCCAATTACCATTATTGTTTAAGGACTAGCTCTGCCTTAATTATTAACCCATTTCTACTTATCTAAGTATTTCCACGTGGTCGTCTTATCGGGGAGCTGCGCGGCAGGCGTCCTGCATCTTCCCTGGGCTACATCTCGACCCTACTACTTCCTCTCTCCTCCTGGTCTCCTAGCCCCGCCTATCTTGTTTCCTATTGGCCACAGGGCTTTATTAACCAGTATGAGAAACATATATACAGAATAACATCTCCCATCACTTGGACACAGTGCTGAGGTCATGGTAAATGATTTTTTTATAGACTAAACACTTGAGAGATAGAAACTGGAGGGTTGCAAGTTTCCATTTGAGGCTAACCTGGGCTACATAGGAAACTCTATCTCAAAACAAAAGAAAAGAAATAATAATAAGTTACCATGAAAGAGGAGAAAAGATGGCCCTGGCAAAGAGATACCAACCAAACTGTGGAAGTCATAGAGTGGGTTAGCCAGAGGACAATGACAGCCGTGGTGAAGAACCCTCTGCATGAGATGGCAGAGGCCACAGTGAGAAACCAGTTTTCTCACGTGAGCCCCAGCCAGGTTCAGAGGTCAGACCTAGCATCAGTTTAGGGACACATGGGAGGAATAAATTTGCCTAAGCAGCAGTGACAACCCATAACTGCCCCTCCTCCCCACCAGGGAGCAGAAATCTTATGTTCAAGAGCTCAGCAGACAGAGTGAGACCTGGGAGATGGAGCAGGGACCCAGCATGGATGTGGTGCTCCATTGCCACTGGATATCGGCTCTCTGTCAGGCTTCATCCATAGAAAAGCAGAAGGACCTGGGGAAAGGGCTGTGCTGGGCATGGTGGTACATGCTTGTAATCCCAGCTCTCAGGAGTCCAGGCAAGAAGATTCTGGGGTCCAGAACAACCGGGGCTCCAAAGTAAGATCCTGCTTCTAACCACTGGAGGAAGGTGGTTGGTTACCTCAAAACTATAAGGAAGAACAGAAGGGAGGGAGGAAGGAAAAGAAAAAGGAGAGAACAAAGGAAAAGCAGGGACTAAGTGGGGAAAAAAAAATCACTGTACTTTCAGGTGAAATTCAGTTTCTTCCGTGACTATCAAAACTCTAGTGTACGGCGGGAAAACGTCTTAGTGGAGGAACTGACCAAGAGAACGGCCAATAGGCAGAGCTTTCGGGGCGGGGGCGGGGGCGGGGCACTCCTCAATGCTTGAGTAAGTCCCGTTTGTTCACACAATTGACTCCCCAGTCCTTGCTAAAGAATGGCAAGAGAGAAGGGGCTGGGGCATGGTGGGGAAGGTCTGAAGTCTCAGCTATTCGGGGCAGGGGAAAGAATCTCCGAGCTAGAGGCCTACCTGGGCAACAGAGGGAAACTCTGAAGGGGAAAAGAAGTCCCATTAAGAATCACTAGGGGCCTGATACAGCTCAATGGTAGGGGGCAGGCCCAGCAAGCAGTCCGGAGTTCAGTCCCCGGAACAAAGAGAGATGGCGGAAGGAAGAGTCAATCACCAAGTATCCAAGGAAAATCTCCAGCTCCAGGGAGGGTTAGTAACACACTGTTAGTAACAGTGAAGGGGTGAAAAGGGAACACCTGAGTTGCTATTGTCTGAGGTATGAGATGTTACAGCAAAACCAGGAAACCAGAGTGAGGAATTAGAACAGTATTAGTGCTGTTTATTTTAAAATATTACAAAAATAAAAATTCGGTAGAGATTAAAAGACAAATTGAAGAAATTTTTATAAATCAACCCAAAAGACAATTATATAGATAAAATGTTAAGAGAAAATTAAATAAGACTTTTTTTTTTTCTTTTTCCTTTTATTTGTTTTGCTTTCTTCTTTGAGAAACGGGCTCAGTCTGGCCTTGATCTTGTTGCAATCCTCCTGCCTTGGTGTACTAATTCCGGAATTATTGCTGTGAACCACCACATCTGTCTTAAAATTTCTAAGAACATAATCTTAACCAAAAGAAGATGAGAAACTGACACCAATACATATCATTGTAAATGATTAGGTAAAAGAGAAAATTCCATGTGGGAAAGTCATGGCTTCTAACGATAGTGCTAGGTAGGTTCTAGGGTAGGAGGGAGGAAAGACCGTACAATTCTGAGAAAGGTGATTGACAGCTCCAAGCTGAATACCCAGCCCTGCCGCACTTTGCTCGGATGGCGGGTTAAGGCAGAATCCGGTTGTGGGAGCCTCCAGCTACATTCTCTGGAGCTGTTTCTGGAGGTGACTGGAGGAGGTGCTTCCCCACAGAAATGAACGACACACTAGTGTCCAAAAGAAGCAACGAGAGAAAGAACCCTACGTCAGCAACAGAACAGAACAGAAAGTCCCAAGGGCTGGGAAGAGGGGGAGGGGAAGGGCGGATTTACTTTTGTGCTTGCCTTGCTGCCAAGAGTTCGTGATTGCACAAATGAAAAAGCAAGAACACTGTCTCTGGGGCACCACCCCGCCGGTGGAGAGGTGTTTGGTCATTTAGACAGGGTTTCTCTGTGTTGTATAACAGTAGAACTCTCTCTCTCTCTCTCTCTCTCTCTCTCTCTCTCTCTCTCTCTCTCTCTCTCTCTCTGTCTCTCTCTCTCTGTCTCTCTCTCTCTGTCTCTCTCTCTCTCTCTCTCTCTCTCTCTCTCTCTCTCTCTCTCTCTCTCTCTCTCTCTCTCTCTCTCTCTCTCTCTCTCTCTCTCTCTCTCTCTGTGCTCTCCACACGCTTGTGGGTACCCACGGAGGCCTGAAGAGCTGTTTGATCCTGGAGCTGTAGTTAGAGGAGGTTGTAAGTTGCCCTGTGTGTGCTGCAAACCCAACCCTGTGTCCTCCGGAAAAACAGCAAGTGCTCTTACCCTCTAAGCCATTTCTCCACCCTAGGCAGGTTCTTCTGTGAAGAATTAGTAGTCATAACAGTGTCACTCACAAGTCACACCAATACGGTAAGGGTTGTGACAAGAAAGTGTTACATGGGATGGAGGTGGTACTGTAAGACAGTGCAGTCTTCATTTTTCACAGCAGAAATAATAATAATGCTTAAATATGAAAGCCCAGCAAGTTCTGAGTAGCTTGCACAGCAATACACTTCTGTATGCCCAGCAGGTAGGAGACAAGAAGATTGCTAGTTTAAGGCCACCTGAAATATTTAGTGACATCCTGTTAAAACAAAAGAAGGAAAGAAAGGAAGGTTAAAGCAAGCATATATATCTAGATCTTAATACGAATATCAGAAGAAATACCTACAAGAGTTACAGTAGCTCCTCTGGAGAGTCCAGGTGTAGAGGTACAGAAAGAGGTAAGCAAAAGACTGGCATTTTACTGTAAGCTCTTGAATATTGAATTGTAATGCTCTGTCAGTATTATGTAAATCAGCAATTAAAGTGGATTTAATTGTCTTTTGTGATTATATTTGCTGGGCGTTTGTTTGTTTGTTTGTTTTGAGACATCACCCCAGGTTCAGTGATTCGAGGCTTGCAACTCAGTCTTATTGCGGCTGTGACTTATTACACTGACAGAAAAGGAGCCACATGCAGCCTTCTGAGAGCCCCTCCTGGCAGAGACACCAGAGGGGCTGGTTCCTCCAGCAGTGGGATGTGATAACAAGTGTGGGACTTTGGTGGAGGAGGTTTTTACTGGGGGCAGATTATGTGGGCGCTCTGTGCACACAAACAGTTTAAAGAGATAAGGGAGGCCGGGAGAGGGTGGCACAGACAGGACACTTCCTTCACTCAGCAAAAGTTCTGAATCCCTCTAGGAAACTGGTAGCCTGCAGCTGACAGCACACAGCAAACCAGGTCACTGCAAAGGCTGCGCAGTCGTCTCTGGCGGGGCTATGATTTAACTCTTTCTGGACCGTCACTGGCGTCTGTACAGATGTAACATGCTGGGAGCTGGAAAGACCCAGGCCTAGACTTGCAGTCAGTGGTCAGATCCAAGCTTCCATTTACCTTCAATGGCCATGTGACATTCATTGCTCAAGAAACTGAGACAGACATTTTCTCTGGGGCTAAGGGGAGCTTAGTGGATGTTATACACAAAAGCAGCTGCTGGGCAGTGCTGGGCTGGAATTCTGTGACCTGTGTTCCCTGAATGTTGTGTCAGTTAGACTCCGTACTTCGATGCTCACTCAGTCTCTCGTGCTCTACCCTTGTACAAAATATAAACCGCCCTTCTCTAAGCAGGTCTTAAACATTTCTCAGTGTTTCTCAACCTGTAGGTCACACAGCCCTTTCACGGAGGTGACTTATCAGATAGCCTGCATATCAGATATTTATGTTGTGATTCATAACAGCAGCAAAATTACAGTAGCAACAAAAATAATTGTGTGGTTGGGGGTCACTACAGCATGATGAACTATATGAAAGGGTCGCAATAGGAAGCTTGAGAACCACTGCCTCATAGAAACTCCTGCTAATTCTCCTGTGTGCTTGCTGGCAAGAGGCCACCCAGCTTCCCAGCTCCGGGCAAAACCTTTCCTTTGGCGTGTCCCTGGAAGAGAGAAGCCACATCAAAGTAGCGAGCTCTATATAGGCTTGCCAGTGGGCAACTCGCCTTCTATACAGTGACCCCCTCCAGGGTTGAACATGAAAACAACTCCTGATATTTCCTCGCCATGGCTGCCCTCCAACTGTTGAGCAGCTGTCATCGTCACCTCAGCCTGTCCTGCCTCCCCAGTTCGCCGAGTCTAACCCAAATCTTGGGCTCTGCAGTGTATAGCTCCCAATAGAAGGTTGTGTTCTCCACTATAGGACTGTTTTGAAGGCTCCGTGAGATAATGAATATGAAAGTGAATATGAATATGTTATTTTCCAATGTACATGTCACCTGCGTGCTATTTTCAAACTTTACACATCTATGTGGTGAGTTATTTACACACAGAGAAAATGAGTGTCTGGTGGTGTTATAGATGGCATCCTGCCACCCCACCCCAAAGGCTTCATAAATAAAACCTGTCACACTAGTTTTATTAATATATATATATATATATATATATATATATATATATATAAACATACACAGCCATAAAGAATAAGAGATGGATTTCATGTAGCCCAGGATGACCTTGACCTCCTGCCCCAGTCTCCCAAGGGCTGGCATTTAGAAGCATGTACCACCATACCTGACATGTTCCACTAGTTTGAAAACATGTCTATTAGCTGTAAATAATTTTCATCACATTTAAAATCTTCATCAGATTCTATTTTACTGGCCTTTTCATTTCAGATGAATACCATTAATTATGATGGTGTTTGTCATTAAAAAAAATGACGTTTCATTTTGAGTGCAGTAACTTTATGCCAGAGATTAAGAGGAGCAGTTTGAGCTCCATGCCAGCCCTCTCATTTCTGGGCTCTGTTTCGAGGTTCTGAAAAGCTGTATGTGCCAGGAACGGAGACTATGAATCACAGTGCTGCAGAATAGCTTATCTGGCTGGATAGATAACTGCTCAGCAGTTATGTGCATACCACCCCTGCAGAGGACCTCAGCTACCTTCCCAACAATGTCGGAGATGGGTGGGAGGGGTTACAACAACCCTTAACTGCAGTTCTTGGAGACCTGAAACTCTCTTCTGATCTCTGGGGGCACCTGCATTCATTGTCACATATCCACACACACACACACATAATTAAAAATAAAGTTCATCTTGTATAAATAAAAACAATAAGCAACTTATCTTTCTATATTTTATTTAAATGTTTTATTACATGTATTTGTTTTGGGGGGGTCACATGCGTGTGCTGTGGCTCATATGTGCAGATCAGAAGACAATTGCAGGCAACTATTGGTTCTTTTCTTCTGCCATGTGGGTCCCAGGGATCAAAGGGTCACCAAGCATGGCAACAGGCACCTTAACCCGCTGGGCCAACTTGCCAGCCTGTAGATTTTCTTTAACCTAACAAAGTTCTCACATCAATTGTTGTAGAGGCTCACAAGGATGATAGCAGCAAATCTTCTGTTCCAAAGTTCAATTATCAACAAAATCTACTATCTTGTCATCCTTCAGTTGCCTAGTTTTCTAAGTAGACTGCAGGAATTGGTGGGCTGTCCTGATCGTGGTTCCTTCACTCTTTGAAAGACAATATACTTCAATTGTATGGTGATTTTTAATATTAAGATATTTAAGGCTTTGGCCTTTTACAGTTTTGTGTAACCAAGTTCTTGTCTGCTAGAACTGCGTTCAGTTTCGAAGCCATCTGATTTCTGATTTTCTCACTGACTCCACACTTGTTTCCATTTCATCTCTCACCCTGTCTGTGGCTGCTAATCCAGGAGAGTGCTGTCACTGAGCACTGCCACAGTGAGGTTTCAAAGCTGTTAAAACATCAACAAGTGTTGCAAGCTTAGCCCAGGACATCTCTTCATCAGCTTCTCTGGGTGATTTCTTGTCTCGTTTGGTCATTCACACAAACATCCTGTCTGGAAACCCACTGTTGAAGCCCAACAGCTAGACCTCCCAGTCAGTCACGGCATCGCATGCTCGCGGCCTTGCTACTTCTCTGACTTTTGCGATGGCATAGGAACACTTTGTTCAGTCATCAAAGCATCTTCTCCCGTTATAAAATCAGTATCTACACAGGCACACTACATAGGGAAAGAAGAAAAGGTGAGACCTGCAGCTGCAATGCAGGCAGTCACCCTCTGCACTTAGAACTAGGAAGGAAACAGGACAGTGTTTAAATGTCGCAGTCCGAATGTTGAGTGTCCCAGGCTAATGATAATGGAGGCATTGTCATCGTGCAAATGCCTGAAAGGAGTACTCAGTGGAGAAATAGCTTAGAGTGTTCTAGGAAATCTTGGGGTCTACTTCCTCCAAGAAGTCAGAAACAGGATGCCATGGACTTTCAATGAGTCATTAATTTGACATTCATTGGCCCTTTTGTTGACAGAATTGAGGGGGTGGGCTTATTTTCATGCCTACTACTAAGACTCATTCTAGGGGAAGGCATGAAATGCAGGGCAGCTGCTTGGAAACCATGGGCAGCATAGTCCTTTGCCCTGAATTTACCAGCATGGAACAGGGAAGGTGGAACAGGGACTGTGGGCCCAATAGGCCCTCAAGAGATTTGAATTGACCCTCAGTCCTGGCGTCTGGAAATCCATCATTCCACATAGACACAGACACCCGAGCTGAATGAGTAATTAGTATGGTTTAGAGAATTCAATTCAACAAGCAGTTATTGAGTGCACTGTGAACACACAGTGTTCAGGGCCAGGTGCTGGAGGAGGGAGGAAACAAGGGTGGGAGAGAATATGCAGCCATCGAAGAAATGTTGCTCATTCCCAGAATCGCTCAGTCCTGGCAGAGACCAATTCTACTTAGGGAATAATGAGAAAATACCAGCAACAGTGTCTGATATTTAAAACCATAGGCTGAGTGGAAATCAGACCTGTGGCCTCAGCATGGGCAATAGATCAGATGGCCGCTGGGGTGGCAAGGAGGCTGTCAGTGGGCAATGAACTGGTCCAGGGGGAGCTGAGGAGTCTGCGTTGGGAACATGACGGGAAATCTCAGATTGGAGGGTCTGATAGCAATGCCAGGGTAGGGAGGGCTAGGTATTTAAATTGGGAGGATTTTAATAGATCTTTCTAGAACTCTGTGTGTGTGTGTGTGTGTGTGTGTGTGTGTGTAGAGAGAGAGAGAGAGAGAGAGAGAGAGAGAGAGTACATGTGTGTGCATTTGTGTGTATGTGAGTATACATGTGTGTATGTGCAATTTTAAGGCCCTTTTTGTTCCAGAACCATCTTTTCCACTATCACTGTGTGAGGCATGGAGGCTCTTGTGCTCACCAATAAGCACCAGGGGAACCAGGAATATTAAACACAGTGTTGTTTCTTCAAAGGAGAGAAATAGAACCCATTTTCTGCCCAGAAGACTGGGAGTAAATGTGGTTAATAGTATGATGACCTTTGCACTGTGTGACCAGGACCATACTGGATCCTCCTCTAGACCCTTATTGTGAGCTTGTCAATCTATATAACCTACCTTCATGAAAGGTGTCGCATGGACTTTCTATAGAACCCATCTTTATGGACGACATCACATGTACTTTCCAGAGTTTCTACGTCTTAGGTTTTGTTGTGCACATAGGATTGAATTAATTATCACCAGGACATTTTTCATCAAATTTGGTGTGCTTAACTATGCCTAAAATAAACTACTCGGAGTCAGACTCTAGAAGTTTGAACCAAGACCAGCTACTACTAGGTCATGTCAAACTGAACTGACTTCTTGCTTCCTTCAAATTGTTACAGAAGATCAAATGCTGGGCCTCTCACTAGGATATTTCCAGAAATGATGGGACTACCACAGAAAATAAATTCAAATATTCCTGAGATTATTACCTAACCTGGATACAGTGATGTGTGTGGAATGTGAATATGAGGAGAATTAGGAGGGATGTAACACTCTTCAAATGACCTCAGAATGAACACTATGTAAGAAAAATGTTCTTTGGAATCATTACTTTCATTTTCCAGGGGGTTCCCCCATCCTTCCAGATACATTGGGAACAAATTTTCCCTCCTTTGAAGTTAGGCTCAGCTATGTGACTATTGATGCTGTGAGCCTAAGTACTGTGTACCACTTCTGAGAAGTGGTGTAAACTCTTGATTCTCTGTGCTCCTTTTCCTCCATCACTAAAGAATTCACAAACACAGATGGACCCTGGGGGCAGCTCCTGGGTAATGTTTGCCCTGGAGAGTCATTGGGGTACTCTGTGAAAATTTCAGGAATGAGGTAATCGGACACTGTGCTGAGCACTGAGGTTCTGGGGTTCTTTCTTGCCCTTATATCACCTTGTCCTATCCCAATTTTAAAAAATGTGTCGCCATAGAGCTCTCACAGGTCAGAGGAGAGTTCTGAAGGCAAAGACAATCTCCAGGCAGATGAGCAAACATTATGGGGAGAGCAACTATTTTAAGGTTCTATACACTTAAACCTTGTACACTTTCTTGAATCTCCTGAGTGTCCCTCAAGGGAAACAACCAATGGCTTCCTCAACTCTACCAGCTTCACCCCAGAGCTGTGGCTTCTTGCCAAGGTTTGCAAGCCTTGTGAAGATCGGGTGAAGGCTCCGGGCCAGTGTGGTTCTCATAGCTCATAAACCATGCCTTATTTGCACTGAGCCACACAGGCACTTGAAGAAATGAAAGAAAATGGCACACCAGAGAGCATAGAAGTTGGCTTGCTGAACAGCCACTGGGTGTCCAATGGAGCCCCCCCCCCCAGAGGAGGGGAGTGAGTGCTTCAGGGATGAACTTTGGCTAGAGAGCTGGGGAGCCAAGCAAGTGCAAGTTTCTCTTCCTTTTGCTTCCCACACAATACAGGGATTTTTCTTGTAACACTTGGAGGTGGTGGTGGGGATCCTACCTGAGCTGTGTGCTGTCTTCTTCACCACTGTTCAGTTAACACACACGAATACCCCTCCCTGTCTTAGAGAATTTCCCTTTTCCTCACCTGGAACATCAAAGACTTGTGCTTTCTTAGAAGTTGCCACTACTTTGTCCTCCAGAGAATGTGGACTACGACAATGAGTAGTATCAGTCCATTTTATTCAGAAGATGAATCAGGAAGTCCACACAAGTGTTCTGAGTCAGAAAAAGTGGAAGGCTCCAGGGGATTCTCAAATGATGTTCCATCTCTGATTGTCCCTCTGATGTAACTGCTGTTTCTTCCTGAGATGAATACGTTTCACAAGTTTCCATAAGATGCTCTCAGGTTTCTTTAATTGGGAATATGGAAATATCTTTAGTTTAGCCCTTTTCTTGTCAGGTAGTTTTGCTAAGTGAAATTGTAAGTTGTCAACAACATCTTCTGAGCAACACGAGCATCTTGCTTGTATGCCTTGGTCTGGTTCTGTTGATGATGTCTCAGATGTCCATTAGTAGACCTTTACCTCCTACCTGCTTTCAGTTTCCTTTCTATGACATTCTGCAGTTTTACTACCATGTGTCTGAGGTTGAGGGTTTTTAAAATTTATCTTCGTTGGCATTTATTATGCTGTCATGATTTAAGAATTCTGAAAAATCATCTGTGTGGCCTCCTCAATTAATACCTTTCCTTTGATGGGGGTGCTGGGGGAGAGGTTCTTCAAAAGCAGCATCCCTGGTCTCCATCCACACATTGTCTCCCAAGGCAAGAAGATAATTTATCCAGCAGGTGAACTTGGACCAGGCACCTGAATTGTTCAGCTACATCTGCCTTTTCTCTGGGCACCAACAGTTCTCTGCTCCTGTGTTTAATTTTCTTTAGCACAGACACTGGGGAGGATGAGGATCAAGGGTGGAGGCTTTGATTGTCCAGCAATGTCTATTATGATACACGGGTTAATTTGCTTGATCTGAGGCAGTATCTGGAGTGTTGTTATTAGACATGCTCCTTCATGCTTATTCAACTGTTCTGTCAATAATAAACCTGGTATTTGATCTCTAGCTACTAAACCTAACGTACATTTTCAGTTGCTTCCAAAAGTGATAGGTCACAAAGTAATGGTTTGTCATTTATTGGTCTTCTCTCAGTATCCCTAACTATCCTTCCATCATCTTGTTCTGGGATTCTAATTCATCCTACATTAGGCCCCTTTGCTATGTTTCTGTCTCTGTTTATTTATCTATTCATTTATTGCCTTGATTCTGGGTGATTTCTTTCAGTTCACTAATTCTATTTTTAGCTGTATGTGGCCCGTTCTTTTTTGTGAAGCTCTTTTATTTGCACATGTATGTAATTCCCCCCTCCTTTCGCATTACTTTCAGCTACACCTTAATTCTAGCACCTGAGATCCCATGTGACCTGCTTTGCCTGGTATTTTACTGACTCTGGTTTTAGCTAGCTTATTTCCATGTGTCTTTTTCATTTCATAGTGTGATCTTGTGTTTGGCTGGATTCCTGGGAATCCTAAGAGACTAGGATTGTAGACATACCTACAGGAGACAATTAGTGTTTGTTTCTGCCTGTCACTGTATACAAAGCAGACCTGATGATGAAACCATAAATACCTCCTGCTATGCTTTCTAGGGCTACAAGGGTTTGTAAAATTCAGTCTCAGATTAGTGGTGTTCTGTGTTGTGTTGGTCAGTCAAAGAAAGAGGGTCACTCCAAACTATAATTCAGGCTTAGCAATAGCAGCAGGAACCATCTTCTGATGAACCGACTGCTCTTGGCTTTGCAAAAGCCTCCTTTGTTGTTACACAAATTATATCTTCTAGCAAGTCAATTTTCAAATACCAAAACCTCTTCTCAGGAGTTGTTGGAAGGAACCATTTCCCTAAGCAGTTTTCAGCCATCAGGTTCCTGGTTTGCCAAGTCCTCTTAAGACTAAATTATACAAGGCTCTGTGATTCTTTCAAAAGAGCAACTCATACAGCAACCCCCGACTTTAAACAAAAGGTAACAACAATCATCAACTTTAAACAAAGAATAGTTCAACACTACCTTTTGCTATCACTCCAGAATTCAAGCCAGATGCAGTGGCCCTGTGGAATCTCCACACCAACTACTCACCATTTTAGGAAACATTTTCACCCAGTCAGTTTAAGCCAGAACTGAAGAGTCCATCAATGTCCCCTGTGCTCTGAACACTTTTCTGGTTGAGATCCTTTCACTGACTTCTCAGCTCTGCCAGCATTGCATGGAGGTCTCTGTTCTGACCCTGTGTTGGCAAGGGTCTCGGTGTTAACTTTGGTCCTTATATCATCTTTGAACCCCAGAGTCTGGGTTATAGATAATAATAGCTCTCCAAGGAGAAAAGGCAGCCCCAGAGACAACTTGTCACTGCATTTCCTGGCTTCAGTTTTATTGTGGGAGAGTCTTCACACCTGCTTCTGTCAAGATCAATTACACCTTTCAGAGGAGATTTGGTATACGCCCAGCATTTTAAGGTGTCTTGCAGTGGGATGTTTTCTACTTTGTTCACAATATTGCCCAAACCAGAACTCTCCTGTGTGCTGAACAACTGAAGCCAGAGAATAAAATGGGTTGCCATGTGACTAGAGCTCATGGTGACACACAGGTTGAAGAGTGCTGCCATGCTGGTGGCTATCCACATTGCTTGAACAACTTCTTGTGTTTGGGAAACATTGCATGTTGTGGACTTGCATTTTCCAAGATGAAAACAAGAAGATGTTTCTCCTGGAAATGAAGAGATAGCTTAGTGCTTAAGAATACTTGCTGCTTTTTGGGAGGGCTAGTGTGTGGTTCCTAGCATCCATATCAAGCAGCTCACAACAAATGGCCTGAAACTCCAGCTTCAGAAGGTTTGAGGCCCGCTACTGGCTTCTGTGGGCACCTGCAGATACATCACATACACACACACACACACACACACACACACACTCACACACACACACACACCACCAGCATATAACATGAACACACAAATAAAAAGTAAATCTTTTTTATTAAAATAAACTATTTCTCTTGATCCCTGATCCCAAGGCAGGTTGCAGGGCCAGGTATGCCACTCAGACCCTGCCCATCAGTACAGGATCAGATTTGGAAAGGAGCAGTGTGCAAAACAGGATCACCCAACAGTTGCATGCCTGTTTTCTGGGGGTGCTGGCAGAGATCCGGAGGCAGTGCATCTGATCTGGCATCACTAGTGTGCTGTCCTGTGTGGTCAGGATGTTGAAGTGAGTGATGTTGAAGTGAGTGATCCATGTGACTACATAGCTTTCAGTCCTGACCTCCTGACCTTCCCAGAGAGTCTCTGATACCTGACATCCTATAATGAATTTTCTTTCTGCTTAAACTAGCTAAGCAGGTGATTGTGTTTTCAATTACAGACCCTGACTGATACCCTGTGGATATAGCAATGTGCAGAGGTTTAATTATGAAGACAAAGTCTGCAAGCCACAAGCAGAAATCAATATCATTACGACTAGTCCCACCTCATTGAGTTCTGTGAGCTAATGAAGAGGTCTGCAAATTCAGATTGCCAAATAAATTTGATATTATATTTAGAAGGAGAAAACAATTAAGAAAATTAAAATATAACTTGCTTATCAGCAATTGTGCTTCATTTGTGCTTTTTAATGCACACAGGATGCTACTGTCTGTTGCAAACTTAGAGATGTATAGGGTTGAGTGTGTGTGTGTGTGTGTGTGTGTGTGTGTGTGTGTGTGTGTGTGTGTATTTCAAGTTGCAGCTGATCTGTGGATTAGTTAAAAATAAGAAATGAATATTTGGTTCTAGTTGGGAGTGTATGTAAGCTCCTGCCAAGGCTATTATTACACAGATACAAAGAGGTCAGCATCATGGAGATAAATAATCACGCTCATTTTCCACATGATATCCCACGACACCATGGATAAAGAAAGACTACACATCTCTTCCATTCTGCTCCCTGTGCTGGAAGTTTCCTCCCCATCTGTCTCTGCAGACCTGGATTGTCACTGTCCTTTTAAGCTCCTCTTGAATGCCATTTCCTCCACTGAATCTTCCTCCATCAAAGCAGGGTTAGTGTTGTCCTCGGGTCTCCCAGGTAAGTTGTAGATTCTTCTTCTCATCCATTATGGCAGGAAAGGCATGGCCAAGCACTTCAGTTCATGTCATGGTGGACCAGAAACAGAAAAGCAGGCATGCGCATACCCACAGGGCTTCCTTCTTTTCCCTTCCTAGTCTTTGTGGGCCTCCAACCCAGCGGGATATGATCAATCTACAATCAGGAAGGATCTCCCTCAGTAAATCTCGGAAATGCCCTCACAGATAGTGCCAGAAGCTTGTCTCAATGTCCTAGGCCCTACTAAATTTAGCCTAGTTGACAATGAAGATTAACCATTACACTTCTGCAGTAGTCTGACAATTTTCCAAGTTTTCTGAGCATTCTAAGTGATGTTACACGTTTGTTAATGTCAACAAAAACCTAGAACTTCCTCCCCGGCTTTTCAAGGTTGGACTGGTAAATATCTGCACAGGCCTGTCTCTCCACGTGCTGCTTGTTCAATAGAGAGCTCTTGCCAACAGAAAGGGGCTTGAAGCAGATTTAACAAGAGATGGAAACTGTTTCTCCAGTCCCCTCCTTTGTTATGCATCTCGTGACTAATTTCTCTCTGACTGAAGGGGAGATGGAGGGAATAAGTAAAATGTAAGGACTCTCCCCTGGATTATCATTTTATAATAGCACTACATCTAAAAACACACATACCTGACATAGCAATGGGGGACTGATTACTGCCCATTTGCCTTGCAGTTGGTTTTCCACTGTCTATGCCTTCCTGGGTATCAGGGGTTAACTATGGAGCTACATCACTTGAATTCTCTTACTTCTGGTGAGGTTGGAAAATAGGCAACAACCGCAAAGAAGGGAAAGAAGTTGGGGATTTTTCTCCCCACTACTTCCTGCTTTGCTACGGTATCTCTAACTCCATCTCACTCCTTCCTACAGGTAGTCTTCATCATAACCCTCCTCTTTCTGCTCTAGGAAGTAACAACTTCCTGTGATTCTAAGCTTCCGGGCCTTCCAGCATCCCCATTGGCTCCCTTAACTTTGCCCACACATCTTCAATTGGTCTCTTCAGTGAAGTCTCTCTAGTTCATCAGAATTCTATTTCCAACAGTGCCCTAACTGCCACAAAGGAAGTCACATAGAGTTGTATCTCTACTATAAACAAGGACTTACATAAACAAGAGACTTCTGACTTTCTGGTATCGTCATGCCCAACTCATTTCCGGAAGATTGTTGTATAGCAGCACCTGTGCCAACAGCATATAGCACCTACCTGGATCACAGTATGACACCAGGAGCCCTGCTAGCTAAAGGGCTCAGGTCTCTGAGTTGAAGTTTCATTGTGCAAGCCTCCAAGTCAGCTACTCATGTATCATACAAAGCCGAGAAGGCTGGTTCTCTGTTCCCAGTCCTTCTAGAAGTTATAGCATAGTCCTCCAGGACTAGCCATAGTATGGTTTGAATGTGTGGAAAGGGATTTTCAGTGTTGGGCATGGTGGTGCATGCCTTTAATCCAAGAATGCAGAAGCATGGATTCAGTCAGAGTTATGGGAGTTCAAGGACAGCCTGGTCTACATAGAGAGCTTTGGGCAAGACAAGGCTATCCAGTGAGTACCTTTCTCAAAAGAAGGAAGGGAGGGAGGGAAGGAGAGAATTTCATATAATCTTTGCCATGTTCCTTACATAAGGATTTCTAGAAGATTCCATAAATTGTGCACAACATGGGGAGGTAAAGTACTGGAGTTGATGGAGTCAGATCTGAACATGTTTTAAGTTGGAGGAAACTTTGACCTTTCCCAATCTCTCCAAGGAAGTAAGTCAAATGACTCCATGTGAGAGGTGCCCTTCATATACCAGGAAGAAAGGGGCATCCTTTCCTCTGTGAAGGGACACAGAAAGGAATATGAGCAGGCCTTGGTAAGCTTTCCCTTTTACATCATGTGTCCTCCCACCCTGTCCCTCTGGATGTCTACTTTTTATCAAACCTATATTCACTTGTCTATTTCTCCAAGCCCTCATTTCCTGATGAAGTCTCCCAAGTTACTTACTTTAAATACATTTGCATGCTATTACTATTTGGCTTTTGCTACAGATGTTTCAACCTCAAACCTAGGATGAGCTGAGATGATGTATTCCCATCACTGACGTGTGAGCATACAGTGGGATTGTTAGAGGAGGAACGTGTCTACCTCAGGAGCCCGCCAGAAGCCACACCGAGTAGGGAAAGCACATAGGGAAAGGCTCCTTATTGTGTGTGCTTCCCATAAAAATTTGTTCCCCAAGCCACACAGGCCTGAAAAGAGTTCCTCATGAAAAGCTTGCACTGAAGAGGGCTCAACCTGGAAAGAACTCCCCCAAGAATAGTTTATCTTAGGAAAGAACTGTGCCCCACCTCAGAATCCCACCACCAGGACAGTTCCCTTTAGGCCTCTCTGAGGAAAGCTCCCTCTGAGGTAAATTTCCCTCTGTGGAGATCTTGCCCTGAGATGAACTGCCCCCGAGAATTGCTCACTCTGGGCAAGCCTCCTTTGGCCCTTTCCTCGCCTATTCTCCCTGGAATTCTGAGTTGAGCAGACTTCAACTTTCTAGCTTCAAAGAGAATGTCTTTCTCCTTTAACTTCCAGACAGCTCTAGAAGTATGCCAGTGGAGTGTTTCAAGGCCCTAATAGCTACTCAGGAGAGCACTGTCCCACTGCCCTACTAACCCTGGCCTTCCTTAATTCCTTCCCATTATTAGTCCCCTGCTCCATACCACATTCCCTCCATCCTTTTCACACCTTTGGCACCATTGACAAAGCAAACACCTTTACAAATACACAATGGCAGAACTCCGCTTGCTTCCTAATTGGCAAAGCTTGAATGACTGTGACACACTCAGACAATAAAGCATCATTCAGTGCTAAAAAGAAGCAACTCTCAAGCTGCAAAAACACACTTGGAGGTACCTCAGATACACATCAAAAAGTGAAAGTCACCAGTCTGGAAAAGTCTACATACCACAAGATATTCTGCCTGTTTCGTTTTGGCTTTTGAGACAGGGTCTCATGCTGCCCAAGCTACTTTGGACTCACTGTATGGTTGAAGATGACCTTGAAGTCCTTGGAGTCTGAAGAGCTGTGATTACCCTGTGCCACTACAGTCAGCTTATATGACCTTCTGGAAAAGGCAAAGTTATACCAGCAGTAAAGAAATCAGTAGTCCCCAAAGGTTGGGAGAGGGAAGGGATGATCAAACAGAATAAGGGTCTATAAGGCAGTGAACACTACTGTATATACTATTATAATGGTGGCTATATATCACTACACGTTGGTTCATATAGAATATGTGAACAGATAGAGTATATGGTGTTACGGCAGGTTTTTCCTCCCTGCCTGCCTCCCGGTCCTGCCACCATGGTCCCGCCGCCACGTGGGCCCCAAATAACATGCAGAGACTCTGTATTTGATACAATCCTGTTTGCCAGTTACCGTTATTTTTTATGGGCTAGCTCTGTCTTAATTATTAACCCATTTCTACTTATCTAATTATTTCCATGTGGCTCATCTTATCCAGGAGCCTCGGCTGGCGTCTTCCTTCCTCCCTGGTCTACATCTTGACTCCTCCTACTTCCTCTTTCCTCCTCCTAATCTCCTAGCCCCGCCTATCTAGTTTTCTATTGGCCAACAGGGTTTTATTAATTAACAAGTATGAGAAACATATTTACAGAATAACATCTCCCAACATCGTCCATTAACAATGATAGTCATTGGCCAACAGGATTATATCAAATACAGAGTCTCAGAGTGTTACTTGGGGCTGGTGTGGCTGTGGGCCCAGACTGGCAGGCAAGCGGGATGGTGCCAGCGGGCAGGAAAAGCCTGCCTTAACAATATGGATTTATAGACTACATAGCAATGAGTGAGTCTTGATGTAAACCCTAGACAACAACATAAGATGGTCATTGTAACATGAGAGTATAGGAAATCTGCATCATCCTCTCTCTCACTGTGCTATGAGTTTAAAACTGCTCTAAAATACATGGTCTTTTAATCAAAAGGAACCAAAACACTCACTCTCTTCTGAAATGTTTGCATTCTAACAGCATCCAAACCTTGAAACCAAATACAAACCTTCCTAGCATACTGTTTATTTTCTACTGAAACAAAAATATAAGAAAAACAACATAAATATAGTTTTTGATTTTCTAATTACATTTATCAAATTTTATTTATTTGTTGTTTGTGCATACATATATGCATGTACATGTCCTCATGTGTGCATGCACACACACACACACAAGTGCTAAAGTGTACTTGTTAAAGTCAAATGACAAGCCAGGTGTGGTGGTGCATGCCTTTAATCCCAGCACTGGGAAGGCAGAGACAAATGGATCTCTGTGAGTTCAGTCTTAGCCTGGTCTACAGAGTGAGTGCCAGCACAGCCAGAAAAACTTTGTCTCCAAAAAAAAAAAAAAGTCAAAGGACAAATCAGTGGAATTGTTTCTCTCCTACCAGGAGTATCCCAAGGATCCAAATCAGGTTTCCAAGATTGGTGGCAAGTGCCTTTACTCATTGAACCAATTTTTACTCTCAGTGACCTTTTGTATGCTTAAGGTTTACAATCCAGTTGTCACTGAATGAAAGAATATTGGGGAAATTGGTCTGATTTGTAGCCACTGAATGTTAATATCACATTTATCCTGAAAATCATCCCCCACTGGCAGTTCTTGCATGTGGGAACCTATCCTCAGGTTGCTTGTCAGTGTTACATGCAGAAAAACATGAAGAGGAAGTCCAGTTGTCTGTCAATGGCATGTCATCCATTCAGAAGGAAGGAGGGATCCTAATTTCCCCATGGTCCTGGTCCTGAGACCCTGACCTCTATGAAGTATAGGAGATCTTCACTCACCTTCCTAACTAAAGCTTCCAATTCACCTAAGAGGTGAGTGAGAGGACACTGATGGCAGACTCATGCCCAAGCAGCAGGCATCTCTGATCCTTTGCTCACTTAGGGAACCCCGTGCCTAGGGTATAGCGTGCCACACTTGAATCCCTCTGTCAGCTATGAAGCACAGACATCCACTGAGTGACCAAGTGAGATCGCAACCACCTGTCTTCCTGCTGAAGATGGCCTCATCCTATGGATGTGCTAGCCTGGGATCCATCAGTCCACCAGGACACTGGTTATCTACCTATCATGCCTGCCTTGAGTGATTCTGCTGTCATGGCCACCACCAGTGCTCATAATTTCAAGGAACATGTTTTCACTTCACCCACAAACTATGCTATGGTAGTGTTCGGACCCCTGAGAAGGAGTGGGGCAGAGCAGTGAGTTTCTATGCTGCTCTCTGCCAGCAGGCTTCTTCCTGTGCCTACCCCCAGCCCAGATGCTTTCCCATTCTACAAGCCTGTGGTTTCTTATTTTCTCTTACCAGATGTTGCCTTATAAGATTGTTGTCTCAGATTTCTTTTGGATTATATTTGCTTGATATTCATTCTTTTTATTTATTTAAATATTAACACATTTATTTACACATTTGCACATAAGTTTATGCACACCTGTGTCATGGTGCACTTGTGGAGGTCAGAGGTCAACTCACAGAGCTTGGTTCTCACCGTCCTCCACGTGGGTTCTGGGGATCAAGCTCAGGTTGTCAGTCTTGGCAACTGAGCCATCTCTTTGGCCCTCTCCTTTTATTTTAATCTTCCCACTTTCTTTAGTGGCAAAGGTCTTCTGTAAACAATATATTGATGGCTCTTTCAGGCTATCCATTTGGAGATGTTCTTTTCTGTGATAGTCAAATCCATTTACATTAATTGTAATCTTTTTGTATTAGGGTTTATTTTTACAATCTTTCTCCACCTTTTCCACTACTGATAACTTTTAAAATTCTCTTTTCTTAGTGCTGGAGAGATGGGCCAGTGGTTCAGAGCACCGGCTGTTCTTCCAGAGGTCCAGGATTCAGGTGCCAGCACCCACATGGCAGCTGAGAACCATCTACAACTCCAGTTTCAAGCAGCCCAACCACCTCTTCTGGCCTCTGGAGACTCAAGGCACACACACACACACACAGCACAGCCACATGTGCAGACAGAACACCCATACACAGACAAGAAAATTGCTTTAAACTGACTGATGTGATTTTCTTTTGCTGGCATAAAATAACATTTTATTTTTGTTCTTTCGGTGGCTGCTTTTGAAACACATTTACTTATTTGTCCTGACTTATTAAATTTATGACTATCTGCCTCTTCACCTGCAAAGTACAAGTGATTCAGCATGTTCTCTTTCCTTCTTCCCACCCTGAATACACATAACAGCAACACACACACACACACACACACACACACACACACACACACACACACACACACACACACACACACACAATCTAGTCTGGATAGAATTTTAGTTTGAGTTTCTTATGAATATAATTTTATTCTTCATTTCCCCCACCCAAATCTTCACTTTTCTTTTTAAGAATAACTTCCATTTTATTTTCCCAGGTGGTTTTTCTTCTGTCCTTACGAAGCCACCTCTTTACATGGGCTTTGGTGGAGGTGCCCGCAGAGCATTTGCAGGTTAAATCATGGTGGAAGTATTTAGTCCCTCAGAGCTTCTCAAAATGGGTTCCTGACTTTCTGTGAATGACACAGCTACAGCAGTAATGCAGCTTGACATAGTGAGAAGTACATACATATCAAAGACACTTGCTTTGGCTATGTCACTGACATCAGTGGACTTTGCAATGATCCAAGTGACAAAGTTCTTGTCCTTGGGAATGCTCTGGGTATAGTTCCTGTAGTGAATTGGCTGAATGTGGCCCATGCATGGGGCACCCCTTATTTTTGAGCCAAGACCCAAAACACCTTTTGTTTTTTCTTTCTTTAAGAGAACACTAAGTCTAAGTTTATTTGACTGTCCTAATTTCACATTTCTCTTCAGCAGCGATTCTCAAGCTTCCTAATGCTGTGACCTCTAATACAGTTCCTCCTGTTGTGGTGACCCTCAACCATAAAATTATTTTGCTGCTACTTCATAGCTGTAATTTTGCTATTCCTATGAATCAGAATGTAAATATCTGTGTTTTTTTTCTGCATCTTAGGGGGCCCCTTGCAGAAGGGTCATTCAACCCCAAAAGGGGTCACAACCCTCAGGTTGAGACCTGCTTCTTTGTAGCATTGTTGGATGTATTTTCTGCTATCTTCAATAGTTCTCCCAAAGGGGTTTAAAGGCACAGATTCTGAACTTTCATAGGATAGAAGATATTACCACATTCACAATATCTTTTTCATTGCATCTTTCTATTTAGGTGTTAATTTTGTTGGGTATAAAAGCCAATGTATTTCACTTTCCCCCTGGCTACTTCCTCATCTCACATCCAGTGTTACCACCAAGAATTCTGAGGTTCATCTGATGCTTGCTGTTTTGTGTAAGAGCTCTTATTTTTCTCCAGAATATTTTCTTAGTTTTCAATGATTCTACTGCACAGAAACTGCCTAGTTTCAGAGTTTTATGACTCCATTCTTTCCTCTGTTTCACGTTCCCTTTCAGTGAATCACTATTAATTGGATACTAGAATTTTCACCCTTTTTAACCTTAGCATTTATCCCTTTTAATTTCTCCTGCTGTGTGGGGCAAGTTTCATGATTTTGCAGTTTCTTAATGCATCTTGTAGCTATATGGGTCTGGGCACTCACACTGTCTCTTACACCTTTTGTTTCAGTCACTATATTTGACAAGCCTGATGTTGCCAGGTGGTTGTTCTCACTTGATATCTCTGTTTTTTTGACAAAGAATGAACAAACTTGTGCTGTTGGCCTCTTTTTCCAAGACTTAATTGCTCATAATCAGGAGTGCAAGGGAAGAAAGCATGGGCATGTAAGCCTAGCACACTAGGGTTAGCCCTCAGTGATGCTGGGACTGCTGTGAGCCAGAATGTGAGTGACTGCACATGTTGTAATTAAATAAATAAATAAATAAATAAATAAATAAATAAATAAATAAATATGAGAGGGGGGAGGGAGGGAGAAGTATGTGTGCTTGTTATCCATAGTAGCTGAAGCCACTGCAAGCAAACACTGAGTGAACAAATACTGAAATTAAAGAGAGTAGGCAAGGGGGAGTAAACAACTTAGTTTCCTTCCTCTTTGTCCTTGGCCTATGTCAACCTCCTCACCACAGCCATTATGGGGGTTAGTTTTGTCAACTTGACACAAACTAGAGTCACCAGAGAAGAGGGAACCTCAATTGAGGAATTGTCTCAATCAGATTGAGTGGGGGTTTTCCTTGATTAATGATTGATATGCAGGGACTCAGTCCAACACTGGTGGTGCCGCCCCTGGGCATGTGGTCTTGGGTTGTATGAAAAAGCAAGCTGAGCAAGCTCCAGGGAGCAAGTCCATAAGCAGCATTCCTCTTCTCTGGCTTGAGCTCCTGCCCTGACTTCCTTCAGTGACAGACTATGATTGACATATCCAAGCCCTAAACCCTTTCTCCCCCCAAGATGTTTTGTGTTTGGTTTTGGTCTAGTTTTTTTTTTTTTTTTTTCACAATAAGAGAAAGCAAATTAGTACAGCTATGAAACATGATAAAGTGGGTGGGTAGAGAGGGCACAGGAAAGGACAATGTGAGAACATAACAAAAAGAGAAAAGAAGGGCTGGAGAGATTGCTCAGTAGTTAAAAGCCCTGGGTGCTCTCTCAGAGGACCCAGGTTCAATTCCCAGCAATCACATGGTGGCCGACAGCCATCTATAATGAGATTTGGTGCCCTGTTCTGCCATGCAGGCATACATGCAAATAGAACACTCATATACATAAATAAATAAGTATGAGAGAGAGAGAGAGAGAGAGAGAGAGAGAGAGAGAGAGAGAGAGAGAGAGAGAGAGAGAGAGAAGTATGTGTGCTTGTTATCCACAGTAGCTGAAGCCACTGCAAGCAAACACCGAGTGAACAAATACTGAAACATTGCTCTCGGGGGAAATACAGGGTTAGATTCCTATGGGCCACTGATCACACTTTATTCAACAATCAATATGTAACTTTGTGTTCTGTGTGTTTCACTTTAAAGACATATTTAAGATCTATTACTGGTGTGGTAACATTGAACTCACAGCCAACACTATAATTCTTGCTTCAATGAAGCTTGTGTAACGAGACTTTTCTCCCCACAGCACATCAGTCTCTGTTCTAATGAGCACCAGATGGCACCTTGGCCCCGCTGTGGACTCAACAGTGCCCCTCAAATTCCTGATGAAGCTGCCATCCCAGTTAGGTCTCTTGCAGGTAGGTCCTTTATGTAAGGTCAAACAAGAGTCCAGAGGATAGGTCGGGACATGTGGCTTGTGAGAAGAGGAAGAGGCCCCTAGAGTGTGGATATGGAGGAAGGGCCATGTGAGTACTTTAAGAAAGCAGCCCTTTGAAGCTGCATGTGGTCCTGTCTGCCTGTCACTCGGGAAGTGGAGTGGGCATTCAAGAACAGCTGTTAGGGTTTGCTGTTCAATCATGTGATAAACACCATGATCAAAGCCATCATGGTAAGAAAAGGGTTAATTTCAGTTTACAATTTATAGCCCATCATAAAAGGAACCAGGGGCCGGTAACTCAAGATAGGAATTGAAGCAGAGACTATGTATGGAGGAACTCAGCTTTTACTGGCTTGCTTTTCATCCTCACTCAGCTTGGAGAACCCACCAAGGCAGGTGCAGCAACCACAGTGGGCTGGACCCCCCTACACACACACCTCAATCACTATAGAAAACACCTCCTAGATTGGCTTATAGACCAACCTCATGAACATATTTTTTTCACTCAGGGTTCCAACTTCCCAAATGACTCTAGCTTGTGTAAGCCTACAAAAAGTTAGCCAGCATACCCACTTTGGTTATCATGAGTTTGAGGTCATTGGAGAGCATGATCTACAAATCAAAAAGGGGGGGGTGATTTGAAATAGAGATAGAGAGACTTCAAATCATTCTGACCTGGACCATAACCTTGGGTTTTCTGCCCTTGGAAATAGGAAGAAATGGATTTCTGTTTCTTAAGCCACCAGGGCCTGTAGAGGCAGCCTGGGCAGATGGATGCTGTGCTTGGGGACCACTTTTAAGTTCAAAATAAGCACTTCCTGCTCTTGCAACAGACCCAGGTTTGAGTCCTATCATCCATATAAGGTGGCTCACAAGTGCCTGCAACTCCAGCTATAGGGAATGTGACACCCTTAGCCTCCTCTGGCAGATGCTATCACATGTACATAACCTCACACATACACACATTTAAAAAATACTAAAGAATTGTTTTTAAAATGATTTTTATGAATTGTTATCCAGGAAGGAATTATTTTTTCAAAAATAAAAAATCTGCCTTAATTTTTTTATCCTATCTTTAGTAAGTTTAATTTTTACTTATGTTAATATTTGCTTTTGTCCAGTAAAGGGTCAAAAAGTTCCATAAGGTTTGTCTTAGCTCACTTTGCTATACTATAACATAAATAACAGAATATCAGAGACTGGGCAATTTGTGAAGAACACTAGAATATTTACTTCTAGAGGCTAGGAAGTCCAACTTCAAGAAGCTGACTTCTGATGAGGACGTTATTCCATTGCAAAGAAGAGAGAGAGAGACTCACTTGCCCCATTATCATCGTTATGAACGCCAGACATCAGTGAGAGCCCTGGTTGGCCTTGAATTCATGATTCCCCCACCTTAGCCTCCCAAGTGCTGGGATCACACGTGGTCCCATACTCACATCTTTAAAATGTGTTACAGGTGTTTTACCTACACGTATGCCTGGCACTCACGGAAGCCAGAAAAGGTTGTCAGATCTCTGGAACTAGAGTTACAGATGGCTATGAGCTGTCACGTGGGTTCTGGGAACTGAACTCAGGTTCTCTGCAGCAGTAGCAAGTGCTCTGACCACTGAGTCATCACTCTGGCTCCTCAAAACTTACTTTAATAACAACCTGTTCCCATGACAGCATCATTAACTTATCCATGAGTGCACATAACCTAGTTGTCTTTTTAAAAAATATTTTTATATGTATTTATTTATTGGGAAGGTGAAGGGTGTTCATGCCATAGTATGTGTGTGTGTGTGTGTGTGTGTGTGTGTGTGTGTGTGTGTGTGGTCAGAGCACAGTGTATGGGAGTCAGTTCCCTCCTTCCATTTTGTGGATCCTAGGGCTGGAATGGTAGTTGTCAGGCTTGAATGAAAGCACCTTTATCCTCTGAGCCATGCCACTGGCCCACGTAATGGCTTCTTACAGGCCCCACTTCTCCACTCTGTTGCCCCTACAACCATCTGCAATACACAAACTTTGGAGGCACATTAAAACTCAGGGGTCATACTTCAAAAATCTGAACTTCACAAAATTAGAAAATTTAAAAGAAATGGACAATTTTCTGGATAGGTACCATATACTAAAATTAAATCAAGACCAAATAAACAATTTAAGTAGAACTGTAACTCCTAAGGAAATAGAAACAGTCATTAAAAGTCTCCCAACCAAAAAAAAAAAAAAAAAAAAGCCTAGGACCAGATGGCTTGAATTCTACCAGAATTTCAAAGAAGAGCTAATACCAACACTCCTCAAACTGTTCCACACAATAAAAACAGAAGGAAAATCACCAAACTCCTTTTATGAGGCTATAGTAACCCTGATACCCAAACCACACAAAGATGAAACTAAGAAAGAGAATTATAAACTGATCTCATGAATGCAAAAATACTAGCAAAATGAATCCAAGAACACATCAAAAAACAAACAAACAAACAAAAAACAAAAACAAAGAAACCAATCATCCACCATTCCACCATGACCAAGTAGGCTTCATCCCAGAGATTCAAGGTTGGTTCAATATATGGAAATCTGTCTATGTAATCCACCATATAAACAAACTGAATGAAAAAACCCACATGATCATCTCACTAGATGCTGAAAAAGCCTTTGACAAAATCCAACACCCCTTCATAATAAAGGTCTTGGGCAGATCAGGGATAACAGGAACATAATTAAACATAATAAAAGCAATTTACAGCAAGCTGACAGCCAACATCAAATTAAATGGAGAGAAACTCAAAGTGATTCCTCTAAAGTCAGGAACAAGACAAAGCTGTCCACTCTTCCCATATCTATTCGATACTATAAATGAAGTTCTAGCTAGAGCAGTAAGGCAACAAAAGGAGAGCAAGGTAATACAAATTGAAAAGGAAGAATTCAAACTATTCTCAGATGATATGATAGTCTACATAAGTGATCCCAAAAATTCTACCAGAGAACTCTTACAGCTGATAAACACCTTTAGTAATGTGATGGAATACAAAATTAACTCAGAAAAAATCAGTATCTCTCATATACCCAAATGATAAATGGGCCAAGAAAGAAATCAGAGAAACATCATCCTTTACAATAGCCACAGATATAAAATATTTTGGAGTAACTCTAACCCAGGTGAAAAACCTGTATTACAAGAACCTTAAGTCTCTGAAGAAAGAAATAGAAGATGACACTAAAAAATGGAAAGATCTCCCATGCTCTTGGATAGGTAGGATCAATAGAATAAAAGTATCAATCTTATCAAAAGCAAGCTACAGATTCAATGCAATCCTCATCAAAATCCCAGCACAATTCTTCACAGACCTTGAAAGGATAATACTGAAGTTCACATGGAAAAACAAAACAAAACAAAAAACAGAATAGCTAAAAAAAAAAAAAAAAAAAATCCTATACAATAAAGGAACTTCTGGAGGTCTTACCATATCTGACTTCAAGCTATACTATATAGCTATAGAAATTAAAAAAAAAAAAAACCAGCTTGATATCGGCATGAAAACAGACACATGAATCAATAGAATCGAACTAAAGACCCTGACATTAATTCACTCATCTATGAACACCTGATTTTTGACAAAGAAGTCAAAAAGGTACAATGGAAAAAAGAAAAGCATCTTTAACTAATGGTGCTGTCATAATTGGATATCAACATGTAGAAGACTGCAAACAAATCCATGTCTATTGTCATACACAAAACTCAAATCCAAGTGGATCAAGGACCTCAACATAACATCAGTTACACTGAACCTGATAGAAGAGGAAGTGGGAATTGGCCTTGAGCATATTGGCACAGGAGAGCACTTCCTGAACATTACATCAGTAGCACAGACACTGAGAGCAACAGTCAATAAATGGGACCTTCTGAAACTGAAAAGCTTCTGTAATGCAAAGGACACACAAGACAGAACAACAACCTACAGAATGGGAAAAGATCTTCACCAAGCCCATAAATGACAGAAGGCTGATCTCCAAAATGTATAAAGAACTCAAGAAACTGGACAAAAAAATACAAACAATACAATTAAAGACAAGGAAATACCAAATAATCCAATTTTTAAAATGAGGTGAATTTTCAACAGAAGAAACTCAAATGGCCAAAAGACACTCAAGGAATTGCTAAACATCATTAGTCATCAGGGAAATGCAAGTCAAAATGACTCTGAGATAATATCTGACACCTGTCATAGTGGCTAAGATCAAAAATACCGATGACAACTTATGCTGGAGAGGATGTGGAGTCAGGGGAACACTCTTCCACTGCTGGTGAGAGTGCAAATGTGTACAGTCATTCTGGAAATCAATATGGTGGTTTCTCAGAAAATTGGAAATCAATCTACCTCAAGACTCAGCAATATCACTCTTGGGCATATACCCAAAGGATACTCAGTCATACCACAGGGACACTTATGTAGAGAGCCGCGAAGTGCCATGCCTTAAAGTGGCGCTGGCTTCCGCCTTACACCTTCCCATTGGTGAAGGCTCTCTGGCGTAAACAAGCCCTTAATTGGTTAAGTCTGTTCAGCCTGTCTGCTTCCGCATTAGAGTAGCCTATCTGCAGGGTCAACGTAGCTCACTGGGGTTGGTTAGCGCAAGGGTATTTAAGCCTGTGCAGGGGTCCCCCTCTCTCTCGCAGGTCAGAGGAAACATGTTTCAAGGATCCTGATTAAAACTGCATGAAGAAGATCTACCCAGAGTTGCGTCTTCCTTGCTGGCGAGGATCAGGTGTGTACACACTTACTTGTTCAACAATATTCATAGAAGCATTATTCATAATAGCCAGAACCTGGAAACAACCTAAATGCCCCTCAACAAAAGAATGGATAAAGAAAATGTGGTATATTACACAGTGGAGTATTAATCAACTGTTAAAAAAAAAGACCTCATTAAATATTCAGGCAAATGGATGGAACTAGGAAAAAAAAACATTCTGAGTGAGGTAATCCATGCTCAGAAAGATAAATATCGTATGTACTCACTCATAAGTGGATATTAGATGTAAATCAAAGGATAACTAGAGTTCAGTCCACAGCTCCAGAGCAGTTAGAGCCTTCATCCAGTAACTGATGGAACCAGCAGAGATCCACAACCAAGCACCAGGCCAAACTCCAGGAGTCCAGTCAAAGAGAGAGGGGAGTGAATACATGGTAAAGGGAGGTCAAGATCATGATGGAGAAATCTACAGAGACAGCTCTCGGAAACTCAGGAACTCTAGACTGATAGCTGTGGAGTCTCCATAGGACTGAACTAGGCCCTCTGTATGTAGGAGACAGTTGTGAGGCTGGGTCTATCTGAGGGGCTCCTGGCAGTAGTAGGACCAGGATCTAGTCCTGGAGCATGAGTTAACTACCTTGTTAGAGCCAATTCCTTATAAGGGGATGGCATGCTCAGATTTAACGAAGGAGGGAGGGGCTTGGTCCTGCCCCAACTTAATGGGCCAAACTGAGGTGACTCCTTATGAAAGCCCTTACCTGTTGTAAGGAGTGGATGGGGATGAGTCCTGGGGGCAGTGTGAGGGGATGGGAGGAGGAGTGAGAGGGAGAACTTTGGTTGGAATGTAAAATGAAATTAAATGTATACATACATATATGTATATATATATAATTTTTGTGATATATATGTATGCATACATATATATAGTTATATATTTATATATATACATATATATATATATATATATCTCACACAAACACACACACAAACAGTGCTCTAACACTGGCCTCCCTTTCTGAATTGCCCACTCTCAGGAGAAAGCCGCCTTCAGTTTCCCACACAGTTTGTCATCATTTCACAGCATTTCTCTATAAAACATAATTATGTAGTTGCTTCCTGATTGCTTTTTTCTTTCATTTTAGTCATTAGTGCTAGCCTTTTCATCCCTAATCCTCCCAGGAAAGCAATGCTATCATTTCGAATAGATTAATATTCAATGTTTATATTATTACCGATCATGAGAATGCCAGGCCCTGCTTAGTGATCTGATATGCAATGATTTGCTTTGTTGAGCGAGTTATTATTTTCTCTGTCGTTAATTACTGTCTTTGGTTTGTTGAGTCATGTCCTTTGTATTTACTATTTTTTTTCCCCAAACTTTGTCTCAGATGTGTAAATCTTTTCCCCATGTACTTAAACAAGTTAAACTCATGTCCCTTCTGTGCTCACTGTCCCCTGGCTGTCCACTAAGCCTGCTGGGTGGGGTCCCGTGTCTTTCTTTGTTTTTGAGCTCATTGGCAGAGCACATTACTCTAGCAGCTGGCTTGTAAAGGCAGAGATTACAGGGAGATCTTTTTAGGGCTGGCCCCCTTTGAAAATGCCCTTATTCTAGCCTCCTGCCTAGTCTGTAGGTTAGCGTAGGAGCCTGGGAATTCATTAGAACTCGAAAGTGTTACTTTGTTGTCTTTTAGCTTTGGTATAGATGTTAGCAAGCACCATCTATTTCTTCCCTGTTTTGTTATTGTTTGTTCTGAGACAAGATCCCTTGCAGGGCAGGCTGACCTCAAACTGGCTCTGCAGCTGAGGATGCTCTTGAACTCCTGATCCCCCTGCCTCTACCTCTCAAGTGCTGGAACTGCAGAGGTGTGCCACCGTGTCTGGCTTCTAATCCCTTAACCTTTGTTTAATTAATCAATTGTGCAGGGATAGACCCCAAGACCTAAGGCATCCTACACAAGAACTCTAGCCCTGCCCTGGCCACATCATCAGTCTTCAACTTAATAGTTGTACCCCCTCTCTACCCCTGCACCCTAACCCCTGCCCCTCCACTGCTTACTTTTGTGTCAGCATTCTGGAATTTTACAGTTACATTCCTTGGTCTGAATGCATTTTCATCCATGGTGCTCTATCCTTCATAAACACTTGAAAGAAAGGGGGCTTTCAGAAAGAGAACACATTCAGATTTATAGCAAAAGTCGGAGGAACTATAGATGTCCCATGCACTCCTGTCCCTGTTTACTTTCTATCACTGTGATAAACACCATGGCCAAAACAACTTGAGGAGGAGATGCCTCATCGTGCATTCCACAGCCTAGCATAGACAGAACTCAGGGGAGGAACTCAAGCAGAATCAGAGGCTCAGCCGTGGAGGAGCACAGCTTACCAGTTTGTTCCCTCTGGCTTTTTCATTTGGACCACCTGCCCTCAAGGGGGACAGGACTGCCCATGGTGGGCTGGGCCCTCCCACATCAGTCACAGACTTGCCCACAGGCCCATCTGGTGGTGGCCTTTCCTCAATTTGAGGTACCCTCTTCCTAGATGACTCCAACCGACAAAATCAGCCCCTGTCCCACATGTGAGTAGCCCTTCTCATTAACGACACGCCCCACCAGATTGGTACATGTACAATCATCAATATGATGAAACTGGAACCTTGTCTCCCCGAGCCCATTGGACATACTAGGATTCACTCTCTGTTGTCCATTCTGTGAGTTTAAACAAATGTATGAGAACAGGACACAGACCCACTGTATTACACAGAGGGTTTTCTCTGCCTTAAAAGGCCTCTCCACAATCCTTTCTACCCAAACCCTTACAACCATAGGTCTTTTTACTTTCCGTCATTTTGTCTTTTCTGAAATGTTACTTCATATAATAAATTGGCTTCGCCGGGGGTTGGTGGTGTGCCTTTAATACCAGCACTTGGGAGGCAGAGGCAGGTGATCTCTGAGAGTTTGAGGCCAGCCTGGTCTACAGAGCTAGTTCCAGGACAGGCTCCAAAACGATACAGAGAAACCCTGCCTTGAAAAACAAAACAAAACTGTAGCTTGTCTGTTTTCTGCCAGCCCGCCCACCGCCAGTCTGGTCCCACAGCCGCGCCAGCCCCAAATAACACGCTGAGACTCCGTATTTGATACAATCCTGTTGACCAGTTACCATTATTGTTTATGGGCTAGCTCTGTCTTAATTAACCCATTTCTATTCATCTAAGTATTTCCACGTGGTCATCTTATCTGGGAGCAGCAGGCCCGGCATCTTGCTTCCTCTAGCTCTACATGCTGACCCCTCCTTACTACTTCCTCTTTCCTCCTTGTCTCATAGCCCCGCCCATCTTGCTTTCTCATTGGCCTAACAGTGCTTTATTGTTTAACCAGTATGAGAAACATATTTATAGAATAACATCTCCCATCACAAAACAAAACAAAATATGGCTTCGTTCACTCAGTAATATTTGTTTCTTCCACCTTGTTTCATAGTTTAATAGTGAATGTCTTTAGTCCTGAATAAAATTCCATTGTTTGGATTTGATATGCAATTGGAAGGCAGAGGCAGGCAGATCCTTGAGAGTTTGGGGCTACATAGTAAGTTACACGACAGCCAAGACTACATAAAAAGGGCCTGTCTCAAAAAAAAAAAAAATTGCTTTCAGAGTTGAGTGATTAGGAATGTAGCTGCTATAAGTATCTGTATGTAAGGTTTTGTGTGAACATGCTTTCAATTCTTTGGGGTAAGTATCATTGGGTGTGGTTCAGGACTGTATGGTCTCTAAGAACCTGTTTTCAAAACTGGCTGCATCATTCACATCCCCACCTTCAGTAGCTGAGAGCTCAGCTGTTGAAGACTGGTGCTGTGGGTATCCTGCATGCTGGCTGTTCTAACAGGGGTATAGCAGTATTTTATTTTTGTTTGAATTTTCATCCTCCTGATGACATAGTATGAGGAGCATCCTGCTTATTTGGCATCTGCAGACCTTCATGAGGTCTCTAGCTCAATTTTAATATGGTTATTTGTGCTTTATTGTGGAGTGTTTTCTTTAAAGATTTTTTATTTATTAAATGTGTATATGTGTGTGTGCTGTGAGATCATGTACAAGTACCATGTGCATTCATATGTCTGGGAAGGGCAGAAGAATGTGTCAGATGCCCTGGAACTGGAGTTATAAGTAGCTGTGGGTGCTGGGGCCAAACCCAGGTCCCCTGCAAGAGCAGCAAGGGCTTTTGAGATCCAAGCCATCTCTCCAGCCCCTAGGGCAGAGTTTTGAGAGTTCTTTATATATTTTGGATAACAGGGATGACCTGACAGGTATCATGCAAATATGTTCTCCCAGCCTAGGATTGTTTTCTCATCCTCTACTATCTTTTACAGAACAGAAAAATCTTTATTTTAAAGGAGTTCAGACTATTTATTCACTTTCTCAAAACCTTATCTTTCAGATTGTATCTAAAAACTATTTTCATATCCAAGATCATCTAGATTTTCTGCTGTGTTCTTGTGATGCTGGTGTTGTCAACCCTACAGAATGCAGAGTTACCCGAGAGACGGGCCTTTGACATGAACACGGGGGCACTAGCTTGATTAAGGTGAGGTGAGAAACCCACCTACTGTGGGTGGGGCCATCCCTGGCTGAGATCCTGGTTTGTATAGGTGGAGAAGGAAAGCTGGGCAATGTGTAGCCAGAGCTCTCTGCTTATTTGCGAATGTGATGTGAGCAGTGCCTGCAAGCTCCTGCTGTCTTGTCTTCCCACCACAGTTTGCCTTTGAACTCCGAAACAGAATAAACCCTTCCTCCCTTAAGCTGTGCTTGCCAGAGGGTTATACACAGCAACAGAGGAAAACAACCAAGGCTGCTGTGTTCTTGAAGTTTTACAGCTTTACACTTGAAACTCGGGTCTGTAATCCTTTTGGGTTTTTTTTTTTTTTTTTTTTTGTGGCACTTATAAGATCTGTATCTAGGTCTCCCTCCATATGTAAATCTAGTTGTTTGGAGAAATCACTTGGGTTAAAATAATATCTACAATTGGATTGTATTTGTCTCTTTGAGGGGTTAAATGATTTTTTTAATGGATTTATTCCCCAGGCACTCTGTTCTGTTCCACTTATCTTGTCTACTCTTTCATCAATATCACACTGTCTTGACTCCTATAACTTTATAGTATGTCTTAATATTGAACAATTCAGTACTAGGATCTCCTCCTCCTCCTCCTCCTCCTCCTCCTCCTCCTCCTCCCCTCCTCCTCCTCCCCTTTCCTCTTCCCCCTCCTTCTGTGTCATGTTGGCTATTCTGGGTCATTATAAATATTGGAACCATCACAAGATAACTGGTTAAATTTTTGTTTGGCATTTGTAGTGGTTTGACTGAAATGTCCAATGTCCCTTGTAAGTCTTGGACATTTGAATACATGGTTCCTAGTTAGTAGCTGATTGGGAAGGCGGTATGTCACTGGGGGTGGACTTTGAAGTTTCAGAAGACTTCCTCTGTTTGGAGCTCGCTGTCTGCCTGCCTCCTACTGTGTGTGTGCCTACCACCATGCCTTTGCTTCACTGTCACCGACTCTCACCACCGGAACCATAAGCCCAACTAAATGCTTTCTTTCCTAATTTGCCTTGGTCATGGTGTTTTACTACAGCAATAGGAAAGTAGCTGATGCGGGGTTGAACTGATTCTGTAAATCAAACATGGAAGAATTCACATTTTGGCTACACTGAGTCTTCCTATCCATGAACATGGACTATTTCATGCTGTTATTATTTTCAAGATAGTTACTTGTTATACAGCACAGTCTTGCTTCAGACTCACAATTTTCTTGCTTCTGTGTTCCAAGAGCTAGAATAATAGGTATATACTACCATTCCCCACTTTTGGTATAACTTTTAAAATGGAGACAGAGCTATTCAGCTTGATGGTTGATTATGTGTGAATTTCACAGTCTAAGTCTTTGGAAGGGTTTGCCCATTTCACTAAGCTCATCATATTTATTGGCATAGAGTTGTCTTTGGTATTCCTTGACCATGCTTTAATGTTCTTGCAATTTGTAGGGCCTTTGGTTCCATTCTCTCTCTCTCTCTGTCTCTCTCTCTCTGTCTCTCTGTCTGTCTCTCTCTCTCTCTCTCTCTCTCTCTCTCTCTCTCTCTCTCTCTTGATTTCCTGTTTTCTTTTTATTTTGAAGTGTGTGTGTGTGTGTGTGTGTGTGTGTGTGTGTGTGTGTGTGTGTGTGTGTGTGCGCGCGCGCGCCCATGGAGGCCAGAAGAAAGCATCCGATTTTAATGGGATATTCACTTTGTCTGCTTCTGTGGCACTGACCATGCCCATTGGGGGTGGAGCCAGGGGCAAAAGTGACCCCTGGAACTAGGTCTGAGGAGGAGCTAGGGAACGCTCTTGCTGGCGGACCGAAGAGCATCTGGTGCAACCTGCTGGTGTTCATCTGTCTATGTTGTGAGTTATTTCTCCCTAAATAAACATCTATTTGGCCTATTTGATTATCCTGGTCCTTATTAAACCGAAATGTCCGATTGTGGGAGTTGGAGTTCCAAGCAGTTGTGAGCTGCCGAGAACCAAACTGGGACTTGGGTTTTCAGCAAGTATGGGCTCCTACCTGCAATTTTCTTGTTTTATTTACATTGACTTTGTTTTTGCTTTAATTTTTATTTCTTTTCTTCTATTTACAGTGACTTTAACTTGATTTATTTTCTAGTTTCCCAAGGTTGAGACCTAATTGACTGATTTTAATTTTTTTTTAAACATATATACTCAATGCTATTAATTCTGCTGTAAACATGATTTGTGTTGCATTCAGTTGCTGTCTTTATTTTTATTCAGTTGCTGTCAGGTAAACGTATGTTTTAATTTCCCTGGGAGTTTATTCTTTGACATGTGTATCATATAATCTCCACATTTAAAAATAAGCCCAGCTATCCTCTTGTTAACATTTCTAGTTTAGTTCTATTGTGTTGTAAGCTTCGTAATTTTCTCATTTCCAGCTCTAATAGTGAAACATCACCTTCCCCATGCTGTCCCCCCCCCCAACCCACCCAGTGTAAGCTCCACTGTTGGGTGTGGGTACTTTAAGTATCATTCTCTCATTTTTGAGACGTGACTCTTAATCTCCCATAATCTTTGTCAGCCTGACGTCTGCCTGAAATTAGTAAGTTATTCCTACTTGGCTTTGAGTCATATTAGTGTGGAATTTCTATCTCAATTCATTTACATTAGAATCAGAAGTAGGGACTGGAGGGACGGCTCAGTGGTTACTGGGACATTTGTTAGCATTCCCTATTTTTTGTTCTTGTTCTTTTGTCTTTTGTTATCATCTGCCTGTTTTGGTTTAATGGAACACTGTGTAGTATTATGTTGTTCTCTCTCCTTTCTTAGCCTATCATTATACTTTTATTTCATAGTGATTATGTCATATTATTGTTTACAGTAGATATTCACAGAACACCCAAGTCTACCTTTGAGTAATACTATGCCACTTAGTAAGTGGCGTAATTTCTTGGTAATAATAAAGTAATGCTGATTTCAGCCTTCTGTTGCTGGAGGCCTTGCTCCAGATGGGTTCCATGACCTGGGATAGATGTGCAAAGTCGGCACCAAGAAGAGACCATGACCACCTGTTGTTGTTCAAACAGGTGGCCCCAGTTAGCCTGAGCTGCCTTTATTTACATAGTTTCAATCGTCTACATTAACGGTTTTACAATCAGGTTTACTTCCTAAGTTTCTAAAAACAGTTACAATAATTACCATTTTGTTCCTTGCCTCTTTCCCCTTCCAGCTCCCAGCTCTCTCCATTACTGCTTTGATCTATATCTCTATTGTCAGAAGCATAAGCAGGCTTGCAAGCTACAAAGGAACTTTTCTAAGTAGGCACGCCTACAGGGAGAACAGTGTACCCAGTTGGCAGCATATGTGGTGAAAGCATCATGCAGGGTGAGAGACGGTCTTGTCTCTTGTGGTTAATATTTACCTCTGGTAAGGTCTGGGTTCTCACGATTAACTCACCAGCCAAAACTGGATCAATCCATTCTACATTTTGTACAATACTCTATCCCCTCTGGCAACATAATCTGGAAACTTACTCTTTGTAGTTGGTACTGTTTATCCCTTGTCCTTGTGTCTCTCTTAACTTCTTGGGGTATTGGCACGTTCATGTCACAGTACACATGTGGAGGTCAGAGGATGATTTTCATAAATTGGTTCTTACCTTCTGCTGTGTATTCTGGGGTTGAACTCAGGTCATCAAGCTTGCACGGCAATTGCTCCTACCTACTGAGCCATGTAGCTCACCCTTGTAAGGTTTCCTTGATAGTTATGCATGGTATGGTGGGTAAACAGAACCGTTGTAAATAGACTTTTAGTCAGGCAATGGTAAGTTGTGGGGGGAGAGAAGGATTCTTCAGAAATCCCAATGGCATTGGCCTCTTAATGATCCCCTTCCTCTGGCTTGTGAATCTCACATCTGTTGTTCATTCTATTCCCCTGTTTTGAGTGGCAGGTGTATGGTGTGGGTTGAAATCAGATGTCTACTTCTGTTCAGATCAGCCACACTATGAGCAAATCCCTGCATGGTGGGATCTTGTTAGTCTCTCTGGAGGAAAGATCTTGACTTGAAAAACACAATATTCTATATTTTTCCAAATGACTTTCCCCCCCCCTCCTCCTTAAGATGTTTGAGATCCCCCCCCCCCTCAAATATCTCTGAGATCCTGCTCATCAGACCTGTGGAGATAAGCTCACAGAATTTTGAAAGCATCCCTTGAATGGGTACCCTGGAGTTGTGCCTGGGCTTGGGGTTTTATTGTGGCAGACAATAGTTCTCTGCATCTCTAGCTCATGTACACCTGTTTGCTTTGTGACCCCATCTCTTAGAAGAGTGACTGAAACTCCTTTTCTGTTATTTCTTTTAACTTTTAAAAATTATTTATGATTTGTGTGTTTGTTTATTTATTGAGACAGGATCTCATCAAGTAACCTGGGCTGGCCAGACACCATGATCTTCCTGCCTGAGGCTCCCTGAGCAGTGAGAGTACACAAGTGCAATATCATATACGGCTGAATTTTCAATTCATTGGTGTTTTAGTTATTAGAGTGCATGGAGATTTCATACACGAGGGGCCGAAATCACATGGCTTTAGTGAGACCTTCCAATATGGAAATCGTGTCCTTTCACAGTAGTCAGACTTTCTTGTTGAACTTTCTTTGGACTTTCCAGCCCCCACGTAATGATGTGGAGACCTATTATTAATTAGTTAATTAATTCAACTAGCTCTAACGTAAATTAACCCCCTTCTATTAATCTATGTTTTGCCATGTGGCTCTTTACCTCTCCTCCATACTGTACATCTGACTTCCTCAGTGTCTCCCACATACCTAGATTCATCAGCTGAGTTCCTGTCTCTGCCCAGAAGTCCTGCCTAACCACTCCTGCCTAGCTATTGGCTGTTTACCTTTTTGTTAAACCAATCACAATGACATATCTTCAGTGTAAACAAACATCTCACAACATTCCACTCTGGAAGTGTTCTAGAATTTTCACATGGGCAATAGAACTTCTGCTCTCCTCTTACTTCTGAAAATTGCCTACCTCATGTATTTTGAACACATTTGTCTTATTTTACTATTAATCTTATAAAGCCCTAGGACAGTGCTTGTTCTCTAAATACTCCTTTTTTATAGTTTTC
The DNA here is from genome assembly GCA_030556225.1 of Cricetiscus sungorus. Lineage (NCBI taxonomy): Eukaryota > Metazoa > Chordata > Mammalia > Rodentia > Cricetidae > Cricetiscus > Cricetiscus sungorus. The sequence continues at coordinate 6,623,237 of JANBXA010000141.1, forward strand.
TGTTCCTTTTGCATGAACAAATGTTTGCCCATTCTTTGCAGTGCATTAAACCTTGTGTGGTGGGCTGGAAAGATGGCTCAACAGTTAGGAATACTACCTGCTCTTCCAAAGGTCCTGAGTTCAATTCCCAGCAACCACATGGTGGCCCATGACCATCAGTAACGAAATATTGTATCCTCTTGTGGCCTGCAGGTGTACATGCAGGCAGAATTCTGCATACATAATAAATAAATAAATCTTTAAAAAGACAAAACCTTGTGTGGTGTCTGTGCTTGCCCTTCTCTCCTGCATCTATAGTCCAGTGTATATGAACCCTTGTCTCTCCCATTATCTTTCTCATCTCTATCAGGGTCCTTGACCACCTGCTCATGTCTGAGAGGGGAGCATAGAGGCTAAACTCTCAGTGAGGGGGTGGTGCTCGGTGACTTCAGAATGTACTCCAGAGCCATGGGGCTGGGTGGGTTCGCTGAGGAAGCCTGGACGTTGATGTCATAAGGTCTTCTCTCTTCAGCTAATAAAACTTTGATGCTGGTGGGTCATTTTTCAATAGTCTGCCAGGCAATTTATCATGAACCTTCTGCCTGATCCCTACCACCTGGATCCCAACTTTCAGTAGAAAAGTTTTGTCTAACCTCTTGTATTTTATGTCATTTCCTGTTGGCAACTATTCCCAGCATCTTCCAAGCCAGGAAGCATGCATTTTACCATCTCTGAAGAAAAAACATGCAGGCTTCTATTGGAAACAATTGATCCTTACCTTTTAGGGTATAGAATCAGAACAGTAACTGCCCCCCACCCCCACCTTGACTCTCATATGTAAATCAAAGTCTTGAACTTAAGATTCTCTTGCCTCAGCTTCCTGAGTGCTGGGATTCCAGTTGTGCGCCACTGTGTCTGACCCTAACTGCTCCTCTAACTGATCTTCCAGAAATTTTTCATTGTAGCCTCGTCTCTCCTCCAAGAGACATGGTACCTCCAGTTCCTAATGAATGGTTGGGATTTCATACTGTGAGCACATTTGCCCTGTCTTTTTCCTTGTTGCCTTGGTATCTGTGGAAGTTTAAATGAAAACGGCCACCATAGGCTAATATGTTCAAATACTTGACCTTAGTTGGTAGAACTGTTTGGGAAGGATTATGTGTGTCCTTGTTGAAGGAGGTGTGTCACTGAGTGTTATCGTGGGGAAAAAAAAAGGATGGGGGAAAACAAATAGGCTGAATAGATATTTATTCAGGGAAAAATAACTTACAACAGAGACAGATGAACACCAGCAGGTTCCAGTCCCAAGGACGCCTCCGAATGCTCTCTGTCTCCATCCAGGAAGGGAGAGAGGGCTCCAGGGTTCCAGACCCCAGACCTAGTTCCTCTACCCCCAATGGGCGTGGTCAGTGCAACAGGTGCGGGCAGGTGGATATCTCTCACTACAGAGTGTAGCTTTGTGGTTCCAAAGAGCCCATTCTGTTCCCACTCAGCTCCATCTACCTCATGTTTATGAGTCAGAAGGAAGCTTTCAGCTACTGCCCCACTACAATGACTGCCATGTTCCCTGCTATACATGGTCATGGACTCTCACCCTCTGGAATGTGACCCTCAAATTAAATGCTTTCTGTTATAAGTTGCCTTGGTCCTGGTGTTTTGTTTTGTTTTGTTTTTCACAGCAATTGAAAAGTAACTAAGACAGTATTGACTCAGCTTTTAGAGTCTCCTAGTCAGCTACTAGCCTTCATCTGATTTCTCTAGTTCTCCAAATTGTGTTGATATCATTTCTCCCATTCTCCCTTTACTGTAGCTTATCCTTTTGTTTTTATTGAGTTTACTGTAACTTTGTAGAGCTTCATGGTGAAGTACAAGCTGGTACTGTAAGGATGGAAAAATTTAGCCTAACTCTCCACTGACCCCAGGAAGCTGGGAACCTAAATCCCAGGATAAAGGTCACATTCTTTGTTTACAACAGCACCTGTGAGTGAGTGTACACAGGAAATGAGCCTTGTCACCCTACCCGGGAGCCCTCGAAAAAGCAGACTTCCTGAGCTACACGCAGGCTTGGATAGTTTAATTTGATTGGTCCGCACTGGATGCTATGAGATGATTGGTTTGATGCTCAGACTTAGTTGTAACCCTATGAAAGCTGTCTCAAGCCTGTACCCAAGGTTCCCAGTCCTCTACCCCCACGTGGAGTATAGCTGCGGACCCCAGTGCACTTGGAATATAAAAGACCTCATGCTTTTGCATCAAGACCGCTTCTCGTGAGTGATTTGGGGGAGGGGGCGCCTTTCCTGAGTCGGGGTGTGAAGATTCATGCTCGCGGGTCTTTTAGTACATGGGGTGCGTCGCTAGCCTTCCCTGGAAATGCCCCTGCCTTGTGTTGCCCTTGTCCTTCCTCTGGCCTGAGGACAACTCTACATCTAGATATGGCGTCCTTGGCCCATATGTCTGCGCTTGGCGGCGCTGGTTCCTTTGATGCCCTTAGGACTGGCTAAGTGTTTGCTTGAATCCATAAAGGTTTATTACCCACCTCTAATTGTTGCAAGTACCTCCCTTTTCTCAGATCTGACCAGGATATATGGATGGTGATGTCCCAAGTAGGCAGGTTGGCTGAAGCCCTTGGCCTTAATTCTGTGTAGCTGTGACTAAAGCACAGGATGCTGAAGGGCAAGGCCCAGATATATTTCCAGGATCAGGCTGGGAGCTCAGTCAAGGCTTTGGAAGGTGGGCTCACAGATATATTTTTGAGCTTTTAATGCCTCTTACAGAGAATTTTATCCATCTCTCCAAGTGATGAATGTCAGGGAACTGACTCAGGAGAAGTCAACTCAGAGCAGTCTAAGTGTCACTTTAGGGAGCACTTACTTATCAATTTACAACACACTGTGCCCTTTTCCAATGACTGGAACAATTATAGCTGTCATCCAGTATCACACCACAGGTATAAATGGTAAAGGAGAGGGAACCACAGGCTCAGTGGGAGCAGCATGTACAGTGAGGAGCAAATACATCAGTGAGCCTTGGGGAACGGAGCAATCACAGCCCAGGGATCATGGAGAACCCTGGGGACACAGAGTGAAGGGAAAGGACTGGTGATGTTGTCTTCTCATTTTTTATGGGTGCTGTCTTAGTCAGTGTTCTATTGCTGTGAAGAGACACCACGATCAAGGTAACTTTTATAAAGGAAAGTATTTAATTGGGGACATGGTTGCAGTTTCTGAAACTCATGGTGTGAAGCATTGTAACACAAAGGTAGGCATGGTGCTGGAGAGTGGCTGGGAGTTTAAATATCCTGATCCTCAGGCATCAATCAGGCAGAGGGAGAGGGGGAGAGAGAGGGGAGGGAGGGAGGGAAGGAGGAGGGAAGGAGAGAGAGAGAGAGAGGCTGGGCCTGGTAAAGGCTGTTGAAATATCAAAGCCCATCCCCAAGACAAACCCCCTCCAACAAGGCCACACTTCCTGATTGTAGCAGGCTTTTTTCCTTTGGCCCACCAACCATCTCCCAAATCATGACATGGAGACTTACTAGTTATGAATCCTCAGCCTTATATTAGCTATTATTTTCATGTTTCTCTTTATCTACATTTTGCCTCCAGGATTTTTTTTACCTTCCTTCCTTCCTTCCTTTCTATCTATCTTACTTTCCTGCTATTTCCATGTTTGACTGGCTTCTGGCCCTGAGCATGCCCCTCTCTTTCTTCCTCTTTCTCCTCTCCTTCCTCTCTCTCAAGCCTAGATTTCTACTCTCACTTATTTTCTCTCTGCCTGTCAGCCAGGCCTATCCTTTCTCTGCTGAGCTATTGGCCATTCAGCTCTTTTGCTATTGGCCATTCAGCTCTTTATTAGACCAATAAAATGCCTTAGGCAGGTGAGGGGAAACAAATTAGCACATCTTTACATAATTAAACAAATGCACCATAAACATATGTAGCAGATATTTACATCATTACAAAGGCAGCATAAAAATGTAACACATATTTGCCTAGTTAAAATAATATTCCACAAAACCTAATCCTTCCAAATAGTTCACCAACTGGGTACAAACATATGAGCCTATGAGGGTCACTTCCATTCACAGATAGGGTGCCTCCTGGATGAATGTGGCCAGTCTCTGAGAACAGCTGATAAACCGGAAAACACACTACAGTCTCTTACAATGGTACACATGACGGAAGATTCTAGGGAAGCTCCCTGACGTTGCATTGCCCTTGCTATGGGAGATCAGAACACAGTACAGGCTGAGGTGTGCACCCCGAGAATTTGGCCATGTAAGGGATGAACTCCAAAAGATGTGCAGGTTCTATTCTGACCTGACCTCTGCTTTGCTGGGCAAATTGGATTAAGGATAGGGTGAGTTGGAGGTGTTGGCTTGCCATTTCTTACAGCTGGAGGACCTAAAAGGAAAGGGAGTACAAATTTGATATGTGGCAAAGCATCCCCCTCCTTGGCTCTGGGCCAAACTAACCAGCTTGTTCTGCCCCTAAGATGGCCATGGCAATGAAGCAGGTGCATGTAGAACCCCATGGAAGTTCAACAGAGTGAAGAACCTTAATTACTCAGAAAAACTGTGGAGAATTACCTAGAATTGTGCCTCCTGTCCATGCCACTGTACCCAACTATGATCTTTTAAGACAATGACATTTTTGCATGCTGTGTTGAACCCCACCCACCTCTTCCTTTGCTATCTCCTTAGCTGCTGGCTCCTGAGACCAACTTGTTGGGATGGACGACGGTGGTCTTCAGAGATCCTGTCACCCTCTCTAAAAATACTCTATTATATAATAAGCATAAAAATGCTCTGAAGTCAACTCCTAAGTGTTTTTACAGACTTAGAAAAACATCTGAAAGGCATTCAGGTGCGCCTAACAGAGCAAGGCTGAGAAACCAGTTCACAAAGGTACAAGGGCCAGGCATGCTGTGGCATTCTTATGGAGCTTCATGGTTGAGATATGTATAGATGGCACTCATTAAAGTGATCAAGAAAATCCCACAGCACCCTGTGCCTGTCCATGTTAGTGCAATGGTTGAAGAATGGGCAAAAGTATCCCGTCTGGGAGGGAAAAGATGATCTCAAAAGTCATAGGTGACCAGTGAAAAACCCCAAGCCCAGGGATGGGCTACCTCCCTTCTAGGTGTTGGCCTGGGAGGACCCCAAACCAGTACAGACTGGTTTTGCTGCTGTTGATTGACTGCCTGCGTAGAAGAAAGAATGACAAGAGTCATCAGAATCTCACCTGAAATCTCAGCTACACCCTCCTGCACCATCCTTCCTCCCATCTCTATGTAGTTCTGCAAAGCTCCAGGTCTGATGATAGAATACACACACACGCACACGCACACGCACACGCACACGCACACGCACACGCATACAGATAGACACACACATATATATGTATATATATACATAAATGTAAAAAACAACCGCACACGCACACGCACACGCATACAGATAGACACACACATATATATGTATATATATACATATATATGTCACACACACACACACACACACACACACACACACACACACACACACTAGAAGGTCCATTGAAGTTAGGGGTTATCTATGTAGCTGTTGGGAGGTCCTTATCTATGTTAGGGTGAGACTTTTTAGTAATGCAGCTTTTTTTTTTTTTTTTTTTTTGAGTCACTCACATTCCTGTAAGCTGTCCCTCACCCATGCTCTGGAAGTAAGCTCATAATCTCACTGGTTTGCCAAGTTGGACTTTGATGGAGTTGTGGTCTGTTGCTCTCACCCTGTCTGGAGTGTGCAGACATTCACATGTCCCCTGGAAAAAGTCATACAATCTTTCAATTTGGCAAAACATGACAGTTGGAAATGAATATGACACATGTGCAAGCAATAGCTGTTCCTTCGCTATGGTAATTCTGCACCTCTGTGTCTAATCTATTAGCATTTTTACCTTAGTTATTCTAAGCTGTTACAGTTCAACTCAAATGTCTCCTCCCGCTGGCAAATCTTGTGCCACCCCAGTTTGATAACCCAAGCCTTAATCAAAGTCCTTTCTTGAGCTCCCTTGCTGGCCTCTGACCCCATACTCCGTTTTTATTGTCATTGGTCACTGCCCACCCTGTCTCATGAGCTGCCAGGATGCACAGATGTCATTGTCCACCTTGTCTAGCATCTCACATAGGCTCTAGCACAGATCCCCAGGAGAGTTCAATGACTATCAAACGAATAAATGTGTGGTCAGTAAAGGACCAAAGAACTGCATGCTAGGAGCTGGAGAGATGGCTCAGCCGTTAAAAGGCTAGGCTCACAACCAAAAGAATTGCATGTTAGATGTGCCTTGTGCCATATATAATACTACCGGACAGCAGAAGAAAAGCAGGACAAGGGGATAGGAAAGAAGGAAGACATTCTGAAGGGATGGACATAGAAGCTATTGTATCAGGATGACCAATGGCTTAACCATTGCTCGGGACAGAGATGATGAAGGAAGCAGCCTCAGATCAGAGACCCTCTCCTCTCCTCTCCTCTCCTCTCCTCTCCTCTCCTCTCCTCTCCTCTCCTCTCCTCTCCTCTCCTCTCCTCTCCTCTCCTCTCCTCTTCTCCTGGGTAGATGCTGTGATGACTGCTTTGTAGCTGAAACTAATGTTTGGCATTACAAGGGCACTGGTCTTTGTCTTAGTCATTTACTGGGTTCTAAACAGTAGACGCCCAGATTCAAAGGAAAAATGCAGCTGAGCCCTTGCAGGAAGTCCTATGTATACTCAGTCTTTGTGGTTTACCCTCAGAGCTTCCTGCCAGTGCTTACCCGGCTTGCCATGCCTAAGAAGCCAAGAAGAAGGGGGCAGACTGGGCCATGGCATGCTATCTATGTTGCAAAGCAGGTGCCTCTATCAGATAGGTTTCCAGCTTTAACTGAACACTTTTCTCCCTGCTTCTTCAAAGGTGCATCTGCCATAACTGGTCTGCCCTGACCACAAGGGTCACCTGCAGCACTTAGGCATGGACCCAGAGGCCTCTTAGCTGCCTGGTAAGCGCCTGGTATCACCAGTATCCACAGACCTCCATCTTTCCACTGATGATGTCACAAGATCATTGTGACCCCATTTGAATGACCAAGGAAGTGAAGCTCCATGGGCACCTGAAGTGTGTGCACAGAGACATCTACACGGGATACCTGGCCCACTTTGCAGCTGGCATGTAGGGGTCAGTTTTGGTCATTCAGATGGGGAGTCACATGCCTCCAGTAACCTGAGTGGTTCATATTTGATGTTGTTGCTACCCCAGCTAGCTTCTTTCCCATTCTGCAGCTTCCTCTCCCAAGACCCTGCTCTCCTATCTAAAACAAGCATGCACTGCAGCAAATCAAAATCTTATTTTACCCCACTCAAGGGAAGCAGCCAGTGTCCATCAGGGTACCTGGGAAACTCGAGAGTCTCTGTCCAGGTAGGCTGCCTGTAGGACATGAGCCAGTGGCCATGTGGTGGCTCACATTGGCACAGAACCTGAGAGGAAGATAAAGCCTTTGTGCTGCTCACCCAGCATCCTTACATCCACATCTTTATTGCCTCTCTGGTCCTGATGTGACAGCTCTAAGATGAGGCCCCAGATTCCAGAGACTAGCTCTCCTGGCTGCAGGACTGTGCCCTGCAAGGGAGGCATCTGGGCCCTGCTTGTATAAACACTCAATGGAAGAGTGAGCCTGTGCACTGGGAGAGGAGAAACATACACAGCTTTTTATGGGAAATGACAGCGTCCACCTTTTTAATTAGGGGGTGGCAACGAAGCATCTTTTCCACTCCTACAGGGAGGTTTTGGTTGAACTCGAGGTCTGGGCAAGGGAGGGCCTTTCTGTTGGTGAGCCTGTGTGCTTGGTGGAGGAGGTCTCTTCTTCTGCTGGTGCTCACCGGTTCGGTGGCTCGGAGGCAAGGGACGAGGGCCAGGTGTCTGGAGATGATGGCCAGGTGGAGGGGGAGCTTGGGAAGCCACTGGATTCTGAGATGCTGCGGCTGGGGCTGGGTGTGGCTTTGGGCCCCTTTCCACAGAACTCATTCTGGGGGCTTTTATCTCTAGCTCTTCATCTGTAATGGCAAGACAATGGCAATATGTAAACAATATAATGCACAAGTGCGTTCGTCTGTCTGTATATATGTCTCTGTCTCTCTGTCTCTCTGGCCTACAACTTATCAGGAAGGCTAGGCTAGCCTCTGCTCCCAGGACTACTGGCACCACCTTGACTCTTTTGTATGGGTTCTCTAAGATTGAACTTTGGTCCTCATGCATGCAAAGTAAGCACTTCAATGAGTGAGCCACTCCCCTGCCCCACAACGCCCCAACCATTGAACATGTTTTATGTGATAGGCATCAAACCAGATGCTTCAGGAGATGTAAGGACGAAAAGGAAGTTACCCTCACCCTCTGCAAGTTCTGGGCGTTTTTTGGGGGGCAGGGGGAAAATGATGCCCATGGGTACAGTGAACTCAGAAATATGAGGAAGGAGGACACCTGAGTGGAGAGCTTTGAGCCTAAGGCACAAAGTGCAGAGTGAGTACCTATCTGATCCAGAGTTCTAGCTGGATGCTACCTAGAGATAAGCAGCAAGCCCTCTGTAGCAAGTCTGAGTGGCCATGACGGACTTCAGTGACTACATTTCTTCTGCAGGGTCTCTAGGGAAGGTCCTGCCTTTCACTCAATTTGACTGCCATACAATCCACACTCTGGAAGGAAATTGGGCACCCTCCAAGGGGCACTTGAGCCCTTAGAAATGGACTAGCTCCTATGCAATTCATAAGCAAGGCCCATCCTCTTGGGCTTTGGTGGGAAAGATGGCTCCTCTCCTCATGCTTTGGGATCATCTGTTTTGTGTGGCTGCATCCAGGAAGACACACCTGAGACTGAGTAGATCTTCTCACACTGATTTTTAAAACCATACAGTAAATCTGTGGGAACACTCAGCTGCCAAAGGCCTGGAGGGCACTGCTGGTCTCCTTTAGGCCACATTTTTGTCATCCCAGTCCCTATGCTCAAGGCCATCCTAAGGAGTCAGGGGGAGCTTCTCTGTGGGGTATGTGAATGACTGCATTACATATTACAAAGACATGTGACTTGAGAAGCATGTCTTGGCATCTCCTGTGGGCTGAAGTTATTGACCCAAGGCAATGCCCCTGGCTACTGTAAATATATCGTGAGTACAAAGGCTCAAAGTCAAACAAGGTGGCTTTGACATCTGAGTGACCTGCGTGCTCTTAAGTACATACATAAAAAGAAACCCCAATGACAGAACATGTCCTTTATGCCATCTTCAGTGCCCCCAAAGTGATTGTGGTCATGTTTGGGAGGCTGTAGGTAAGACTTTGACCCTATAGACCAACAGGTGTCCCTTCCTCTATGCAGTAAGCTCAGGTGGCTGTCTGATGGCCCTTCTGCTTGGTGGCATGATGCTGGTTCTCTGCTTTCTCCACATGCCCTATGTGTTAGGCCACTGCCAAGCTGCAGCAATGACTCAGACAGCAACACTGTCCTCAGCAAGGGACAGAACCAGGCTGCACATCTCATTGTCAGCCGCCACAAAGGTGGGGGACCACCAGAAGGTGCAAAGAACCACAGGAGAAGTGGGAGGGCGAGAGGTGTGGCCAGACACTGAGTCATTACACTGAGTTGGGCAGGGCAAGCTGGCTCCATAGAATCTATACAATTGGTGCTATCTATGCTACCCGCCTGTTAAGAGCAGGACTATAGGGCCCTGCTACAGCCTCTCCAGCAAGGTCCACCATGGCATAAACATCTGCCCCAGCGACATTTCATGTTCTCTTCCTTTCTTTCAAGACTGTCTCTTGCTGACTCAGCTTGGGCCATGGATGTGGGTGAGGAAAAGCAGGCCCATGAGTGTCAAATTTAAAGAGGAGTCACGTAAGAACAAGACTGCCGTAAAATTCAAGTGCTGGGTTTTTGCCTCAGCCTAGTCATGCTTCGGCCTACGGGCTGTAGTAGGGTTTGAGGTGGTGAGCTAACCTGCTTCTTTGTGTAAATGTCGATCTTTCAGGCCATGGAGTGGGGCATGGTAGCGAATCTGAAACCCTGAATTCAGCTCCTGAAACAAGCCACTTTAACCATGTGAGCTACTGCCACATTGCTCTTCCCAGGCTGGTGGTGGCAGAGGTTGTCTTGTCTTGGGTGACACCTTGGAGGAATGTGTTTGATCCCTGGGCAGTGAGAATGGGTCTTGCAGGGAGGGGTGGAGACGGTATGAGCAGAGATCAGGAAGCCACAAGGTTCAGGGCTCTGCAAGTCACTAAGCTGCACTGGATGGAGAACGTGGGAATAATGTAAGACATGAATGGTCTGAGTGAAGGCAGCCGGGGCCCAGGCTGGGGAAGTGGTGACAAGGATGACAAGATGAGGGTGTTGGCCTGAAGAAAGGACTAGAGCAACACTGAGAAATGAGGTGTGAAGAAGGAAGCCAAACCTAGAGGGCATGGGGGCAGGGGTGACCGCTGTAAGGGGCAGGCGGACTCTGCCCTTAGGCTGTACTGGAAGTCACCATGCGAGCATTACTGGGTTTACCCTAGGTAGAGACCGGCAGAGATGGGACCCAACCCTGTGTGAAACAGATTTCCCAGAACCCCAGGGACCTGACCACCCACTAACATGTCCAACTAGAGGCTGCCCTTACCCCAACATCTGCAGTGACAGCTGGACACAGTTCCTGACACATTGTCCCATCATGGAGGGTCTGCTCCCTGTGTAGGATCAGCAACCAATCCCGCTTTGTAGACCGCAGGACAGGTCTGCACCAAGGAAACCATATTCCCAGCCTCAAAGCATCCCCACTCCCCACCCTGAACAGCCAATTAGGAAAGGCAGGACCAGCTCCTGAATTTTGGCTTTCTATTTACTTGTAATGCTGGGACTCGAATTCAGAGCCTCACATACAATGAACAAGTATTCTACACTGACAGACCCCCCCCACTCTAAGTGCCTCCTGATGAGATAGTTTTACCCATATTCCAAGAGCTTGGTCTTGAACACACAATGAAACCATCCAAGGCCAAGATATTTGTTCACAGACATGGGGTTTGGGTGGGAATCTCTCCACCATTTGAGGATCTCCACACTATCCTTTCACTAAGGCAGCCTCCCCTGGTGGATTCTGGGGAGGTACACAGCCTGGCTGCAGCTTCTCAATGGCCCTTTGCTGTTATTCCCGAGAACTGTCCTTCTGAAATCCACCTGAGCATGCAACAGAGTCAGCCGTAACCTCTGGTCCTAACCTTGCCATTCTGAGTCTCCCCTTCACAGACTCAAGGAGAGATGCTCCCACAGGGATTTTTCTGTAGAAGTGGGAGTTCTCACCTTTTCTCCTCCTGTTCTTCTTTTTCCTCTTGCAGACACAGAAAATAAGCAATGCTCCAAGGACCACTAAGAGGATGCCTCCTGCACAGGACCCCACGATGACATAGAAATTCAAATCTTTCTCTGCAAGAAGAGAAGATGGCTAAGGGAGAGGGTCTTGGGCAGAGCAGCCCTTTCACTGTCCAGGCCTCCTACAATAAACAAATGAAAGAGTTCCATGGGACTTTCCACCTCACCGAGGCTGAGCTTCCGGGGCCTGGAGTCCTATATGAATCTGCAAGGGCTGAGGAACACGGCCTGCCCACCTCACCCATTCCTCACTGGAAAGCATCCAAGCTCTAAGAGGGAGGATGAGTTACTGAGGCCTCACAAGACCCTTCCCCAAGTCAAGCATCCCCCAATCTCAGTGTTCAGCTTTTCTTCCTCCCAGACTCTCTGGGCCCAGGAAAGTGGCCTAGCTACTCAGTGGTTAGCAGTGGCAACATGTGGTTCTGATATCTTCACCCGCCAAAACAGTGAAGAAGAACAGAGAGAAAAACAGGGCAATGGGCTTAGTTTAACTCTTCCAAGTAAGAGCTGTGTGGCCTTTGAGATGATGCTCCACCTCTCTGAGTCTGTTTGCTTCGTTGTATAATGGAAACGATGTGACTTACATCACAGAGTAGCTGTCGGAAGTCAGATCAGATAATGGATGGAAAAGTGCTTTGTAAACTGTAAAACAACACCTAGATGAGGGCTTGCTCTTGCTCTGCTCTGCACTGGTAGCTGTTTCCCAGGAGGGGGGCTGGGCCATCGGGCCTTAGTGAGTCAATAGCAGTTAGAGAGAGCAGCTGGAGCAGGCCAGCAGAGGACTGTCCTGTGGGGAGAGTGAGCCTGGAGTTGAGCCCAGCCTTGCAGAAGCAAGTCTCCAGCCGGCCCTGGCAAGCGAATGTTAGCAACCAGGGTTGAGGACTGGGCAAGCTGGACCAACCAAGCAGGGCAGAGCTTCACCCGTGCTGTTGGTGCTGTTGATGCTGGTGGTGCTGTTAGTGTAGGTCACCTCCCTCCCTCCAGTCCCCCTCTCATCCACTCTCTGAGAACCTCTCTGGACACTGCCGTAGGGGCATCCCTCAGCATCCCTGAAGCTGCTTCAAGGATGGATTCAGGGACATTCAGGCCCTGTTGGCTTGCAGAGGACCTGGGATGCCAGAGTCAGTCTCTCCGGCTAGGGATTCCCAGGTGTGAGGAGAGTGGGTGGGGCGTCCTGTCCAAGCTGAACCTCCCACACATCCTCCCTTTGGGTCCTCAGGCTGGGCGTCCACCCTGTCCCCCAGACACTCTTGGGAAGCAGGCTCACCTTCCACAAGTCTGGTTTCAAGTTTACCCAGTGGGGCTCTGGCTGAGGGCATCGGTAGCTATGCTTTTGTCATAGGTCCCTCAGTGTCTCATTCCAACTATCCCTCCCTCCCACACTTTCTCTTGGAGACACTGTCTGGGCCAGGCTGCTTCCTCCTCTTAGGAATTTGAGTACATGGCCACAGTTAGGCTTCTGCCTGCTTTGGCCTTTAGAATGAGAGGAATACTCAGAGTCTTCAAGGGCACCCTATACTTCCATTTATATTCCTCTGCTCCTTGATGGCCATTTCCTGGGCCAGCTTCAGCTCCTGCACTGAACCACAGATTAAGAGACTGTCCTCTCCTTCCAGGACTCTCCCTCATTGATAAACACCTATTTTGATTCCAGAGGGATCTAGTTACAATAAATATGGAGCATGAGGTTGCCAGGCAAAATAAAAGACAGCCTGTTAAATTTGAATGTCATATAAACAATGAATACTTTTTTAGGATCAATATATAGAACTGTTTTTTGTTGGTTTCCTGACTTAAGGCCCGTGTCTCTAAGGCAGGGCCTCCAGAAAAAGGAAAAGGTTTTGGAGTCCCCATGCCTTTGTGATGGGGAAATGGAGGTTGGGGGCAGGGAAGAGGAAGAGAGAGACTGCCCGTAAACCTGAGGGGTGAGGAAATGAACGCCATCTGAATCTGTGGCTGGCAGACTCCTGCCTTCGGAGGTCTCACTGCTGTGTGAAGTAAGACAAGTGTGAACAGCATTCATGGCAGAAGTGACAAGACAGCCCTCCTGAGAGCACACTGTCAAGGTGGTCACTGTTTTGGGGGATGGTGACTCCTACCCTCAGCTTATTCCGACATAGCTGCCATGTTGTGAGGCAGTGCAAAGGCCCATGTGAGAGAGCCAGGGAATGGGCCCCTGGACTTCCCACCCGATACCCTGATTCCAGGGTTGGCTTTTCTCTGTGGACCATGAGATGGAGCCCACAGAGGGGAGGACGCTCTGTTAGGGTCGCACCAACTAAAATCAGATCAACTGAAAGTTAACATTTAGGCCACTGGCTTCCAGACTGGAACTAATGCACTGGCTTCTCCTCAAAAGAACTGTTTCTGGGGGCTGGGCACAATTAGGCAACCCTGTAATCCCAGTGGGAGGCTGAGGCAGGAGGATTACTGCAAGTTGGAAGCCAGCCTAGGTTACATAGCAAAACTCTTCCCCCAAAGCAAAGCAAACAAAACATGAACAGAGCTGTAGCAAGCCCAGGCTCTGGAGACCAATTAGGCCTCTGGAGGGGAGGGCTGACTGGAGGCTCTCCAGAGCTGCTCTGGGCGTGGCAGGAAGGGTGTGCCTCTCTGTCCCCAGTTCTACTCTCTCTTGCCTGCCTCCCAGGCATTCTGAAGCCTTGCTCCTCACATCAGGTTAAAGAGACATCAGATCCCTGTCACCAACCAGCAGGGGCACCTTGTACAAGTCAGATTCACCCCTGCAAGAATCTCCCTCTTCAACCCTGCAATCCTTTTCCCTCCCTGGAGTCGTTACACCTGTGGGGGAACTACCAAGACAGGAAGCCAGGAGCCCAGCTCCAGGAAAAACAGGTGTCTTTTCACCAACCACCCTGAGCCACACTGGCCTCCCAGCCCAAGCACCGTGCAGCCGAGGTGGCTGACACCTGTCATAGTGCCCTAGGCCTAGCAGGCTACCCCTGTGCACTTGGGCCACCCTGACCTCCGTTAGCTCCTACCTGAACAGCTGACCGTGGCTGTGACGGACTCCTCGCTGACCTTGTTTTTTGCATTGCACTTGAACGGCACGTTCAGGTTGGTCCATGTATGACTTATGATCTTCTGATGGAGGCTGATGAGAGGTTTCTTTCCTCTATACAGCTTTAGTTCAAGGTCTGTTCCCTTCTCGACCTCACAGGTCAGGGTTGTGTTGCTGCATTCCCAGTAGATCTGTGGCTTTGAGACCCTCTCTAAAAGAAAGATCCCATTTTTATTAGGCAATTTCTGGATACTTTTGTTTTAAAGACTGGATTTCACTCTGTAGACCAATACAATAGAAAAGTCAACCCTAGAATCAGGGTATTGGGTGGGAAGTCTTCTGCCTTCTGCCTGTGCCTCCCAAGAACTGGGACTGAAGGTGTGTACCAACACCGCCCGGCTTGAGGCAGCATCTTAACATAGCTCAGGCTGGTCTCAAACTCACTAGGTAGCTGAGGAGGAACTTCTGATCCTCTCCACTTGCCAAGTGCTGGGGTTATAGACATATGACATCTATGTGCTGCTGGGGAATGAAGCATTCTACCAACTAAGTTACATTATAGTGAAATTCCTTTCAAAAATTATTTTATTTAACTGACACAGAACGTCTTGAACAAAATCATTTCTGGTTAAGTTCAGGGGCACAGGATATGAGTTAAAAAGGCACCACAACTGATGTGTACATTCTATTTGTGCCCTCAACTGTTTTCCCAAGCATGATGTCATTTGGTTTGAACAGCAAGGCTCATGTTTGTCTTCCCTTTCGCAGATGACTGTCCAAAGTTCAAGGCCTAGCATTACAGTATCCATTAAATATGACAAGTCAGGTCTGCGGAGATGGCTCAGTGGTTGTAAGAGCACTTGTTGCTCTTCCAGAGGGCCTGGGTTGAGCTCCCAGAATCCTTGATGGATAGCTCATGATCACCTAGTTTCAGGCGATCTAACCCTTCTCCTGGCCTCCATGGGCACCTGCACACATGTGGTAGACACACACACACACATACATGCACATGTGGACATGCAAATAAAATTAATTTCAAAAAATATGGGAGGACCGAACAAGAACCCTGCAAAGGATTTCCAAGTCCAGGAGAGTAGATAAGGTCAACCAGGAGCCCCATTTTGGAGGAATAGCTATGTGAGAGGCCCATGGCCGGAGCTACTCAGTGCCCCAGGGCATCCCGGGAAGAGAGGGCCAGGACAGCAGTGGGTTATCCAAGAAGCCAAAGCTCACCAGAAGAAAGGCACCCTCAGAGAGCCAGGGAGACCCCTGCCATTCCGGGCCCCCAAGGCTCGCGGGGCAACAACTTTAAGAATCAGGAAAAGTAGTCCCTACCTGTCTCACACTAGGCCAAGCCCTGGACATGTCAGCAGAGGTGTTTCTCCCATCCACAGTGCAAACTCCTTGCCCCTCTATAACATAAAGGCTACATCCCAGGGAACATGCCCTGGCTTTGGTGTTAGTGAGGTCAGACCCAGTGCCCAGCTCCCCACTTTCCGACCGACTTCTCTCTTCTTCATGCCTTACTGTTTCCCCAGACCTTCCATCCCCTCACCATCTCGGTGGCCTTCATTGGTTACAAAGGGCAACGGTGAACTTTTCCGATTTCCTCTCTGTCTCTTCATCTTTCAGACCACAGTGTCTTCCCCATGGGCCTCCCCAGTTTAATTCCATTTCCGCCCCAACACACAAGCACTCAGAAATTGTCATCCCAAGACTCTGTGTATCTCAGAATAAAGAAACAATGGAATAATTAGCACCCAGCAGAGCAGGGTGTAGTCTCAGGGCTATCTCTCTAGAATGAAAAAAAAAAAAAAAAAAACCGCCCTCCTAGACACATCCAATCATTTCAAGAAACACTGATCAGGTTTAAAAAGGATAAAAAGGCAATTGAAGATCACCTACAATTCTGCCACTCCTGGTCATTAACTTTTTGATGTATTTCTTTATCAGATATTTTCTTTGCATGAATCCATAATACAACATTTTAAATTAAAATTGGATTATGTACCTGGGAGCAGGGAACAGTGTTGAGGGTTGAACCCAGGGCCTCAGCATTTAGGCAAGAACTGTACTACTGTACTATGTCCCCAGCCCCTGAGTCACTTTATAAGCCGCCTTCTATCCTTTACTATGTGATTGTATCATTACCTTCCCTTTTAACAGACTTCAGTGAATGTACACCTCCACCGTCTTTGTAACTGATGCTCCTAATTAAGCGGATAAAGCTTTAGCTTTTAAACATGCACTAGCATTTTGCTCGTGCAAACACAGTGACGAGCAACCTTATTTGTAAAATAGCTTTCTGAAAGTGGCTGAAGGCTGTTCCTAGATATGGCTTCTTTTTTGTTATTTGTTTCTGGTTTTTGGGGTTTGTTTTGTTTGTTTTTCATGACAGGGTTTCTTTGTGACGCTTTGGCTGTCCTGGAACTCACTCTGTAGACCAGAGTGGACTTGAACTCCCAGAGATCTGCCTGCTTCTACCTCCAGAGTGCTGAGATTGTCTGCCATCACTGCCCGGCTGGATATGGCTTCTTAATCTTGGGCTTCTAAGATCCTCTCTTTCTCCACAGGTGTCTGGGGGCCCTGCACTGTCCCTTCAGCAAGGTGCCTCATCAGGTAGACTCTAGGAGCAGATTGAAACAAAGCAGAGGAGGACCCTCAGCACTGAGAAGATAGGTGCGGTGTCCCAGGACTCCAGGGCAAATTCACACCCCTTGTTATTGAATATTACAGGCCTCATGAGCACCCCTAAGAGAAAAATCAAAAATGTTCCAAAATGCAAAACTTTTTGAGCCACAGTGCAATACCACAAGTGGAAAATCCCACATCATGATGCCTTGTTTCCTGCCCAATGCTATTTAAAATACTGTATTAAATTACCTTGAACAGGGCATATGAAGCATAGATATAAGCATAGATGAATGTCATGTTTACATTTGGGTCTTCTCTCCAAGATATAGCACATATATATATATATATATATATATATATATATATATATATATGCAAATACTTCAAAGTCTTCAAAAGGCTCCAAATCCTAAACATTGCTAATCGCAAACACATCACGTAAGTGACACATAACCTGCACTGGGTAATCAGGTTCAGGGCCAAGAACCTAATTACCAGTTTCCAATTCTGTGTAATATATAATGATGACAGGGCCACAAGTTGAGTCAAGATACTATGTGGCATTGTCATTTGCATACAATAATGAAGTCAGTGTTTTTAGTTTAAAGGGTCTGGGTTTCCTTTGGGGGTAAAGAAAATGTTGCCCACGGTGATAACCACATTAACTCAATGACTATGCAGAAAGCTGTTGAACGGTGCACAGTAAATGGGCAAGCTGTGTGGCATGTGAATCATACAGCAACGAATGAGCTTGTTTGGGAAGGAATGTTGCCCTACTTGTCAAGGAAGCCCCAGGTTAGCATCCTGATTTTGCTCCTATCAAATAGTGAGAACATGGCCAAGTCACTTCTAACTGGATCTCTGTTTCCTTATAGATGGATAGAAGCTTGTAATTCTAAGTTCTCAAGATTATGGATGCTTTAAATAAAACCAGGTTAACAAGCTCCTGACTTCTCCCCAGTAGTTATTATCACCCCTAAACTAAAGGTGACCCTGTGAGAGCACATGTATAGGCTTCTGTACAATATGGCTCAATATCGCAACAGGTCCCTCGAGCTCTGTGGCCTGCAGTCATGACTTTGGTCATTCTCAGTGCCCATGACAGGTGCCCTTTCTCATTCCTACCCCATTTCTGGAAAGTTCTGTCTAGACAAGGTTACAGGATTAGGGTCTGGAAGGGAGTCATGGGTAGAGAAGCTGACGGTAAGTCCCGGAGAGTAGCTGGTGCTAGGCACAAGGTGGGAGGGACACCACAGGTAGGATGAGGGGACCCTTTCTCTGGTGACATTTCCTGTGTGAAGCCCATAATGTTTTTGTGCTCCCTGAATGGCTGATCTATGCTGTGTGGGCATTCTCAACTTCCTCTGCAGGCAGAGGGCAGGCGTTCTCACCTAACCTATTATTGCGAGGAGATGCCACCTGTCCCGGGGCTTTCAACTTCAGTGACATTCAATGCCTTTCTCTTCCTGCTCACTCCCGAAAGCTTCCTTGATTTTCTCCCCACACCCACAGCCTGCATGTTTGCATTTCTCATCTCCGGTCACCCGTTAGACCAAACCAGTGGTTATAAGTGACAATGGTTTACTGGAAAACTATAGACTCCATGCCAGAAACCTGGGCGTCGCTAACTTCTTACAGCTTTCTTGCTGTTTTCTTGTTTATTTTTCAACAGTCCTGCAACAGTCCTGTAGATCAGGCTGGCCTCCAACTCACAGAGATCCACATGCCTCTGCCTCCTGAGTGCTGGGTATGCTCCATGACCACCAGGCTCTTGCTGGTTTTTTCATGCGACCCAGATTAATACCAGCAACCGTTCTCCTTGGCCTCACTTGGAATTACAGTAGAGGCTTTCCAGCTAGTCTTCCCACATCCACCTTCAGTGTCCTGCCCCCTCTCTACCTGCGGAGGCAAAGCCTCACAGTATAGTTCAAGTACCCAGGACAATCACCATCCACCTTTACTGTGATGATGTTGAGAAGACTAAAAAGAGAGTTGGTCCTTGGCTCAGCATCTCTTGCCCTCTCACTCCTTCAGAGCACCCTGGCTTGATCTTGGCTCTCCAGACAAGAGAGCCAAGTTCCCTGGGCACCTTCTGCTTTCTGACACTCTTGTCTTGCTACTCCTTCATCAGCCACCATCTGCTAGCCTGTCCTCTTTCTGACCAATGCCAGCTCATAGCCCCACGGCCACCTCAAAGAGACAATGAAAGATAGATAGGCTTGAGAGCCACCTGCACCCACTGGAGTCTTCATTGTGGGTGACAGAGGAGACGTTGAGTGGAAAGTCGCAAAAACACTGCTTCCCAGTTCACTGCATAGTACCTGAAGTAAGGGAGAAACTCCAGAGAAGGAGGGCTCACCTAGAATCCTCAAGTGGAATGTTTTCTGCAGCTTGCTACTGCCGTTGGCGCCGTACACTATGGCATTATAGGTGCCGTTGTGGTCTCTCTTCAGTTTCTTTATTTGCAAGGTTTCATTCGTTAAGATCTCAAATGCTTCCGTCAGCAGAAAAGGTTTCGTCTCCTTTTTTAACTTCGCCACCAGCATTCGCCCCTTTTCCCATCGGACTTCATCAGTGTCAGTCACTTGAAAGTTAGGGATGGTCAGGTTGATGTCATGACCCAAGGCACCCCAGATAATAATACTACTGTCTCCGGAGACCGCCCCTGTAAAAAGCAAGATGGTGGCTGAGGCCTTGGGACTACCAAGAGTCTCCCTCTTTGACCCTCATGCTCATTCCAGGGTCTCCAGAGTAACTCCAGAGAAGCTCCACACTCTGGCTTGCTTACCTTTGCTGGAAACGCTGAAAAGCAGAAGGAAGCTAGCTAGAAATTCACATCTCATCTTTAGACCTGTTTCCCAGCGGTGATTCTGA
The DNA here is from genome assembly GCA_030556225.1 of Cricetiscus sungorus. Lineage (NCBI taxonomy): Eukaryota > Metazoa > Chordata > Mammalia > Rodentia > Cricetidae > Cricetiscus > Cricetiscus sungorus. The sequence goes on from JANBXA010000141.1 coordinate 6,643,141, forward strand.
GTTCTTCTTTCTAACGGGATGGCAGTAAGACTGGTAGAAACCACACCCAGCAACCAGAACCACGTGCCTCTCGGGCTTGCTTTCACAGTAGGGAAGAGAACATGCACAGCCCCTCAGCCCCATAGGTGGCCCTCCTTTGCCAAAACAGGTGTTCTGTGAGCCTCTGTGTCAGCATCACATTTTAATCTTTACCAAACTGTTGAGGCTGATGGTTTAAGCACCCCATTGAAGAGAATTGCTGAGAGGTCAGACGCCCAAGCTACCCGTTTGTAAAGGAGGACCCAGACTCACAGATACTCACTCAAACTCGCTGTCCACTCAGCTGTGCTGCCTCCAACAGGACAAAATAGACTCACTGGTAAACGTTCATAAGAAATGGATATCCTATGAGGAGAAATGCTAGAAAACAGACGCATGTGAAATGATTAAAATGGATTTTCCCTCTTCCTTGAAAATATTTTTAATATTCTAAAAAGTGTTCATGTAGGGGCATGGACGGATGGCTGCGCAGTTGCTAGCACTGGCTGCTCTTCCAGAGGATCGGATGGCATTCCCAGCATTCACATGGTGGATCATAACCATCTGTAACTCTAGTTCCAGGAACTCCGACACCCTCTTCTGCCCTCTGTGGTCACTGCATGCAGGTGTCGTACATACGTATATGTAAACAAACACACGTACAAAATAAAAACAAATATTGGGAGGCTGGAGAAATGACTCAGTGATTTAAGAACAATTGCAGAAAACCTGAGTTTTGTGCCTAACACATACAAGACAGTTTACAAACCTCTGTAACTCCAGTTCAGTGGGTCTGATGCCCTCATCTGGTCTCCACAGGCACCAAGCATGCAAGTGGTACACAGACCTATATGCAGGCAAAACACTCAAACACATAAAACAACTATAAAGAAACGTTAAAAAAAAAAATAAGTATCTTAAAAAGTTGTTTAGGCTAGAAAAAGAAGCCAATCTCCTCCACTATAAAGGCTGTCAATCTGCCCATCTTATATTTAGCATACATTTCATGATTCTCTTGGAATCATAATTAAGCAAAGAAAAACTGGTTTCAAAACAATTTTTTTTAAAAATAGAGTATAAAATAATGTTTATTTTGTTTTATTTATGTGTTAGGGTATTTTGCCTGCATGTATGTATGTATACCTTGAGCACTGTGTTGATTTGAATGAGAACAGCCCCGGGAGGTTCTTATATTTGAATATTTGGTCATCCTCTGGGAAGGAAGTATTTGGGAAGGATTAGGAGGTGTTGGAGATTCCTCACACTGAGTATGGACTTAGAGATCTTAAAAGTCCATGCTCTTCTGTTAGTTCTCGCTGTCTCCTGCTGTAGATAGGAATCTCAGCTCTCAGCTACTGCTCCAGCACTATGTCTTCCTGCCTGCTGCCATGCTCCCTGCCATGATGGTCATGGACACTAACTCCCTGGAACTGTAAGACCCCAACAGATTCTTTTTTCCATAAGATTCCTTGATCATGGTGCTTTGTCATAGCTGTTGAAAGTAACTAAGACATGCATGTAGTGCCTGAAAGGACAGAAGAGAGCATAGGATCTCTTGGAGTGGAAGTTATAGATGGTTGTGAGCTGCCATATGGATGCTGGGAATAGAACTCAGGTCCTCTGGAAGAGCAGCCAGTACTCTTAAACACTGAGCTGTCTCTCTTACCCTAAGACTATGAAATAATAGTGAACAACTGAATTCAAAATATCTAGGGTGATTATAGATAGCCAAGGACAAGGAATGACAAGGACAAACAGAACTTGGGGAGAGAAAGAAAACGTTTCTGCTCAGGGGGAGGGTCAGTGGTGCAGGGACCAGTGTCCCTGAACAGAAGACACTCAGGGAGGTCATATGTGCAAGAGATATGGTGAATGTCCAGTCTTTTGATTCTTTGGAATACAGTGAGAAAAGATCTTCAAAGTCATTATTTTCCATTTCAGGTACTTAGAACATCCACAACAATATTGCAATTGAATTAAAAAACTTACACGTGAATTAAAACACTAATTCCAAGGAAAACTCCAACTGTAATACTACTTAACAGAAACCATACAAAGAATATCTATTCTTGAGTATAGAAAAATCTGCACGTGCGCACGCACGTGCAAACACACACACAAACACCCCCCCACACACGCATATATATTGCATGATTCAGAAATAGTAAAAATGGGCATTATTGGCCACATAAAAATGTAGAATCTGTGCATATACAAAGGGCTCGTGAAAAATGTGATGAAATATCTGCAATATGTGAGAATCGTTAGTATCTAAAATGGAAACATCATCTCTTGTTTTCCCTTTAGGGTGCTGAGGATAGAGCTTTGAACATGTTAGGCAGGCACTCAAACACTGAGATACATCCCCAGTCAGTGTACAATCATTAATAAAAACACTTTTAAAATAAAAATTATTGATTTACCAAAGAAATAGTGTGTAGTGTGTGTGTGTTTGTGTGTTCATGTGTGTGTTATGTTGGGGAGGAAGAATTGAACCAGGGCCTTATATATGTTGGACAAGTGCCCTGACATTGAGCCATCCCCTCAGCCCTACAGAAGAAACACATAAACACATAAAAAGAGATTAAAACACACACACACACACACACACCTTAGCCATAAAATGCCATCTTACACCATCAGGATGGCAAAGTCATAAGAGATAATAACTGACATGGTCAACATTATTGTAGAGATAAATATGGTCCTTCACAAATACTGCAAAGAATAGAAATGAATAGGTTTTAGAAGACAGAATTTAGAAACTTCCACCAATGTTTTTTTTAAAAAAATGTTGACCTAATAATTTAAATTTGAGAAGATTTGTGCACAAAAGATTGCACAAACATGCAAAAAAATTCTATTGAGAATGCATGCTGAAGCATTTTTATGATAAAAATGACAAATAACTAAAATGATAGTGTGTAAGAGTACCCTTAATCAGTTCCCAGCATCCACACTGGGTGGCTTATCCAGCTCCATGGAACCCGATGCCCTCATCTGGCCTCCAAAGGTATCTATGCTCACAGGATGCACACACATATGCAGGTACCTACACACACACACACACACACACACACACACACACCTTAAAGAATTTGAGACAAATTCTCACAGTAACCGTGACTAGCCTGGACTCACTCTGTACACCAGATTGGCCTTTAATCACAGACCTGACTGCCTCTGCCTGCTGATTGCTGGGAACAATAGTGTGTATTGCTACACCAAGCATGTTACAATGTATGCATTGAAAGTTCTGAAAGGGTTCATGCTGGGCTGTGACAAAGCTCAGGAAACTCTTTTTACTATGTCAATTTCTGTGATGTTTACAATTTTGATAACTATTGTAGTTTAATCAGGATCAGGAGAAACAAATAGGGTGAATAGATGTTTATTCAAGGAGAGATAACTTACAACATAGACAGATGAACACCAGCAGGTTCCTGGTCCCAAGGATGCCTCCAGATGTTCTTCTGTTCCCATGCTGCAAGCAAGAGAGGGCTTCAGGGCCCCTCCCCAGACCTAGTTCCCCCAGATAAAGTCCGCCCCTGTCCCAACCCCCAATGGACGTGGTCAGTGCCACAGGTGCGGACAAAGTGAGTACCTCACTACAGAAAACTAATACAGTATTTAAATTTTTTTAAATTTGCAATTAGTGTGTATCCATACATATATGCCATGAACATACTTGTGGATGTCAGAGAACAACCCTATCTGGTTCCCTACTTCCACTGGGGATTGAATTCAGCTCTTCAGGGTTAGTGGCAAGCTCTTCTTCCTGTTGAGCCATCTCCCCAACCCAGGTTTACACTGCTTTTATAATGAAAACTTTGTTTACATAAAGGATGCCTAAGACTTCCCTTTCTGAGAAACAATTAGCATGTACCATTTCTTCTGCTAAGTTCTACGTCACTGGCCACCTGGCCACCAGCCACACAAAGAGGTATCATGTCATCTGTGCTTCAAGCCAATTGCCCCCTCTTCCTCTCGCTTTCCTGTAGTTTCCCTCACTGCTCGATGCTCTCAGGGAGTGGTGCTCTATCCCCTGATTGCAAGCTTACCTAACTCTGCTCTTCTCACATCCGTTTCAGTTCTGAATGATGACCCAGCTTCAAAGGAGGCTCATGAGGAAGGAGGATGGACAGCTCTGATGCTGGACCATGAGGAAGGAGGATGGACAGCTCTGATGCTGGACCATGAGGAAGGAGGATGGACAGCTCTGATGCTGGACCATGAGGAAGGAGGATGGACAGCTCTGATGCTGGACCATGAAGAAGGATGATGGATAGCTCTGATGCTGGACCACGAGGAAGGAGGATGGACAGCTTTGATGCTGGACCATGAGGAAGGAGGATGGAAAGCTTTGATGCTGGACCATGAGGAAGGAGGATGGACAGCTTTGATGCTGGACCATGAGGAAGGAGGATGGACAGCTCTGATACTGGACCATGAGGAAAGAGGATGGACAGCTCTGATGCTGGGCCATGAGAAAGGAGGATGGACAGCTTTGATGCTGGACCATGAGGAAGGAGGATGGACAGCTCTGATGCTGGACCATGAGGAAGGAGGATGGACTTCTCTGACTCTGTACAATGTAGAAGCTTTCTAGGAAAAAATCTTATTTTTAAGAATTGAAAGGCTATATAATAAAAGAGGCAAATTACTGACAAGGCACATGACAAAAGTTGACACCCTTAAAATTAATTTTTTAATGGAAATTAGGAAAAAATAGACAGCTGTAAAGGAATGACTCACAAAGGAAGAGATCCAATTAAATGGCAAATCTATGGAAAGGTAGTTAACTCGCTAACAAAGAAACATCCGGTTTAATGGAGATACATTATTCATTTAGAAAATACAAAAAAGAGCTAGTTTTATAGCTCAGAGGCTGGAGAGACGGCTCAGGAGATAAGAACTCTAGCTGCTCTTCCAGAGGTCCTGGATTCCAGCACATACATGGGGACACAATTTGTAACTCCAGTTCCAGGTAATCTAACACCCTTATCAGGCACTGCACATGGTACAATGCAGGCAAAACACACATACACATAAAATAAAAACAACAAAACTCAAAGGGGGTAGGGGTACCTGTGCAAAGAAAAACCCATTATAAGCCACCCAAGCGACAAGCAGGCCAGAACCTGGCTTCATATACTACCTTAGTTTAACCGAAGCATCTCAGATGGGCAGAGCCAGTAGTCCTGAGGTGACCAGAACAATACGGGAGGTGGTGTCTTTGCAGACTGAGGTCAATCCAGAAGAGTTCAGAATTCAGAGTCCTCCTCTTCCTGCCTTTCTAAAGGAGGGAAGGAAATATCTTTCGGAAATAGATATTTCCTTTATAAATGTTAATGTCTTTTTGTTTGATTGTTTGTTTGTTTTTTAAAGCAGGGTCTCTCTGCGGAACAGCCCTAGCTGTCCTAGCTTTCCTCACTTTGTAGACCAGGCTGGCCTCCAACTCACTGAGATCTGACTGCCTCTGCCTCCCAAGTGCTGGAATTAAAGGCATGCGCCACCACCACCCAGATAATTTCCCTTTCCAAAGGAAACCCAAACCCTATTTATGGAGCCTCCTTTTGTTTGTTTCCAACAGTAATTAGCATAAAACAATCCACACTCCAAAGAGGCATGGTTTGGGGTGGCATATTTTGGTGCCCTTCATGTCAAACATTGTAAGATCATTTTATTTTGCAAAAGGCACTCAAGTGGGGTGGGGGCTAGCCTTAGAGAGAAGTCTCTGTGTGGGGGACAGTGGCTGATATTCTGCTTATTATTGCTGCTATTTTAATACTCTTACCCTGGACATGTATTGCTTTTAATTGATTCGGTCTTCTTCATCCTAAGTATGTCCCTACCCCTTATTCTATTGCAGTTCCTGGACTGGATGTGGTTTCAGTCTCTGCATTTGGCTGTGTGGGTTTCCAGGACACATCTGGTTGACACTCCATCGGGATTCTCCTAAAACACACCTTGCAGTCCAAGGCTGCTCTCCCGCTCTGTCTCCACTCATTTATTTTCTTGCCCAAACTGGGGAGGTAGACTGACAGCAAGAGAATATGAAATGGAGGGGGAGGAAGAAAAACTGTTCCCAGGGGTCTTAGCTGAGTTCCCTATAATCCCAAGGAGTCCAACTCTGCTTCCTTCCCTCTGACTCAAGGGAGAGCCAGAGGAGGTTCAGGACAAGCTGACGGTGATGGAGACAATGTTCCTGATTTCATGTCCTTCTTCTGATTTCATGTCCTTCTGGATTGCTTGAATTGTGGGATTTTAGAGAAACTCGCAGGAGAATCCGGTCTTCACTTGGCTACTCACTCACCGAGGCTTCTGGATTCAGGGAGTTGCTGGATTGTATCTGCCCTGTTAGGTCAAACTGTCAACTGGTTTTCAGTCCCTGAAGCTGGGCTCTTTTCTGGAAACTTCCTGCTTCTTCCTGTCCTAAGGCCACAACTGAGTCCTTTTTCCTAAGAGGGACTCCTGTCCTTAATGCCAGTCAAGCCTTAGTCACATTTTCACACTCAGGCAAAAACCCAAGCCAGCAGCCAAGCATGTAGCATTGTTTACTAAAAACTTACATTCACCAAGGCTTCTGTGCTTATCAGTCCAAGAAGCCACAATGCCTGTCCGCTCTTGGCCAGGTTTTGTTGATGTTCAGCTTGGTCATATCTGGCTGGCCCCATCTGGCCAAGGCTGCATCCCGTTCATGGGGCTGTTGTTGCCAGGCAATGCTTTTGGGTGTCCTTGGCCAGCAATATATGTCCTGTGACAAGTGATGCACTCTTTCTCCATGGACTCCCTGCAGGTCTTCCCTCCACCTAGAGCTGAGTCCCTGAAGCAAAACAATGGAGCTTCCTTTTCCTCTCACACCTACACAGCAGAACAAATCAACCTATGCTACCATAGTGTAAAGCGTGGGTTCTGAGACTAGCTTCACCAAACTTGGAAGTTTCCTGCAGGGTAAATGTCTCTGAGAGTACATATCTGCCTGTCATCAGCTGAATGGTCATGTGATTACGGAGAAAGCTCCCTTGCCTCTCCATTATACACTGAATGAGACTCCAGACACAGATACATGTGTCTTTGAGCCTCAGTTTCTGAGTTTGTCGATTCTCCAGCAGGTCAGCGGAGGTAGCATGTCCCACAGTGCTTGGACCCTAAAACTTCCTGATGTCTGTTAACTTTGCTTTCCCCTGCTTCTGTGTTTCTCTTGGAGGGGCCACCAATAGTCCCTCTATATAGGAAATGCCTCCTACAAATTCCACTGCACCTGGGGACTGCTGACCCTGCACACTTCTGTAATTAGGGTTCATTTATAAATTAGGTACAATAGGAGGTTAACAAGGACTAAGGACGCAATTGAGCAACTGTGGCAATATGCTATAAGAAAAGTTACGCGAAACCTATGAATTGTTTATTTCTGGAAGTTTCCATGTAGTATTTTGGGAGTGTGTTTGATCTCAGGTAACTGAAACTGTGAAAAGGAAAACCACCGGTAAAAAGGGGTAGGGAGATGCTGTGTTTAAGAGAGTGGAAATGGGGGAAACTGAGGCCCTGCACCACAAAGGCAAGCTCCTAAGGCTTGGGGGTCTACAGGCTCCCAGTGGGGTGACTAAGATGAGGGCTAGCAAGAACTAGGATGTAGCTAGATGGTGAAGCTCTGCCCAGCCTGTGGGAACCCTTGATTCCTGCCCTCTGATAAACCTAGAAACCTAAAGACTACCTGAGTATGAGTTACTTTTCTTTTCTTTTCTTTTGTTTTAATGTGCATTGATGTGAGGGCACCAGATCCCCTGGAGCTAGAGCTGCCATGTGGGTGCTAGGAATTGAACCCAGTCCTCTGGAAAAGCACCCAGTGCTATTAACCGCTGACTCATCTCTCCAGCCTCCTTTTCTCTGCTTTTTATTTTCCCTTTTTAGCCCTAGTCCTGGTGATATCTCAGGATTGCTCAGCTGTAAGACCTGTGACACACATAAACAGGGTGCTTCTCAGTAGCCAGCTTGGGAACAGGCCATGAAGAAAGTGGTGCTGCTGTCTGGGTAGAGGGGGGAAGGCTGAAACTCCTGCCTGAGGCAAGAAGATGCTGTCACTAGTGATGGACTTTTCTGTGGGACACCAGCTCACAAAAAAAAAAGAAAGAAAGAAAGAAAGAAAGAAAGAAAGAAAGAAAGAAAGAAAGAAAGAAAAAAGAAAAAAAAAAGAAAAGAAAAAAAGACACGGAGAAAACTAGGCCTACAGCGTAGGCTTGTCCCACTAGCTCTTAGAACTTAAATTAACCCATTTACATTAATCTATAATTTGCTTCACGGCTTTTTACCTGTCTCCCGACAGGTACCTCCTGTTTCTGTCTGGTACCTCCTGTTTCTCCCGTGACCTCTGACAGCTCTATCCCACCTAGATTTTTCCATCTTCTCTTGCTCTCTCTGCCCAGAAGTCCTGCCTACCCACTTCCTGCCTAGCTATTGGCCATTTAGCTCTTTATTAAAGCAATTAGAAGGTGCCTTGGCAAAGACACATCTTCACAATGTACAGAAATCACCAGATGGCTAAGGTGACCACAGTGACCCGGATGCCAGAAGCCCACCCAGATCTCCAGTAAGCAGCAGGAACCCAAGATGCTGGCGGGAGGAACCGCCAAGAGAACAAGTGCTCGAAATGACGGTGACGAAATTGGAGTTAGAGGATGCAGGCTTAATGTAGGGATTTTCATGTTTCCCACTTGCTCTCTCTGAGATCATGAAAGTCACCTCTCTGTACCTCGGTTTCCTTGAGGTATAAGTGCTGAAGTGAGGCGGGGGATTGGGGGATTCTGCCTGCTCAATTTATCTCTGAAGTTGATGGCATCGACTAGGGGCAGTCTCCGGTAAAAATCCTACACTATAGCTGGAGACTGACACTTGCAATCCCAGAGCTCAGAGAGCTGAGGCTGGGGGAGACGAGTTTTCAAGCTACACAGAGACCCTGTGTCAAAAGTAAACATCAAGACACGTAGATGCTTGTATGAAATTCTCAAAGGATTAATAAAAATGTTAAATCAAAAAGGAAACAAAACAATTTTAAAAAAATAACAGCAACAAAAATCATCAGAAATTGCTAAACAATATGGTGATGTTACGGACAAGAGTGAAAAAGTGCCTGCCAGGGGTCAGCAGTCAGTCAGCACGAGGCTTCTGGGTCTGGTTCTGCAGATTCCACAGCAGGAGAGAAGGAAGGGAGTGAGCTGAGCACAAAAGACACCATCAGCGCTGGCAACCGCAGTCCTTTTAGCCCCCACCGGCAGCTTTCAGAGCTTCTTTGTTGCAAAAGATCTTGAGGCAAAGCCCCTGTCTGCTGCTGCCACCCTCTGGCCACAACCTGAATTGCACCCCCGATAATTTCCCTGCATTTGAGTAGTGTTTTTCCAGTCTGCTTTGCTGGCTGTGGTGGCACATGCCTATAATCCCCGCACTCTCAGATTGAAACAAAATGATCGCTACTGTGAGGCTATCTTGGGCTTCACAGCAAGACAAGACCCTGTCTTTAAAAAAAATGATTACTGACAGAATATCCTCATCCCTGTACTTGGAAGAAGCATATAGGAGGACCAGGAGTTTGAGGCCAGCCTTGGCTAAATAGTTTTCAGATGAAGAAGACAACTTGAATACATTAGCTGCATTATACAGAGACGTAGCCAGAAGGCCATTCTATCCTCTGCTCTGTGTTCCCTCCTGACCCAGGGGTGTGTGGATTCGTCCTACAACTCTTGTAGTAATTCTCAAAATCGACAGAATGACATCACCCATTGCCCTCCCCTCCCACTCCCTTACTCCATCCTCCAAGCACCTCAGACACATCTGTACCCACTACAGCCTGCTACCAGCCAGGAGTGGCATTGCCAACAGGGCATGAGCCTTCCTGCTCTCCAGTCTGAGGGGGTGAGGCAGACATCTGGGGACCTCTGTCCTCTGTGTGTGCCAGCTCCAGACATCCTAGGCAAAGGGACCAGTGGGACACATGCTTCAGTCCACAGAGGAAAGAGTCAGGGAAGCTGGAGCGGGAGGCTGAATGCAGCCAGTCCAAAGAGACATGTGTGCCCTTCCAAAGGCACCGAGAAGCTGCCACCCCTGGCATCTTTCACCTGTATTCAGCCAGCAGTTTTGGAGTTAAACACACCATCATGTTGTAACAGTGAGACACACTGTTGTGGAATGGTCTTCTTTCATTTTGCTGTGAATATTTATTGATCTACCCATATTAGAGCTCACATTCTAGTAGAGGCTAATAACGGACAGCATGAATGAATACAGTAACAGGCTGTCTGGAGAAGAAGAAGGCAGGAAAGCGATTGCTCAAACCAGGCCCAGTTGTATGTTTGCAAAGCACTCGTTTTGAATAGAATGTTCCCAGAGCTCCATGTGTTTGAGCAATTGTTGCCAGCCGGTGGCGCTGTTTGGTAAAGTGTAGGGATGAGGCCTGACAGGAGGAAGGGCAACAAAAGCGCTGGCTCATTGGTCCCAGTCTCTCTCTGCTTCCTGATCTGCAAGATATGAACCTCTCTAGACTAAGCCCCTCCCTCAGCTGCCATGAAGCTAACAGTGAGCTAAGGTCAGTCCTCCTCCCCTAAGATGCTTGTCCAGAATTTAGTCACAGCGACAAGAAAAACAACTAAGAGACAGCTCACTGAAGTACAGAGCCAAAATCACTTGGGGTGAGGGGGTGGGCGGTAGGTGCACATATTATGGGAAGGGCAGGCAGTGAGGACAGCAGAGCTCTGAGGTGAGGCCATGTTGGGTATATCTGAGGAACAGAGAAGGATCCATCCTTGCTGAGGAATACAGATAGAGTGGAAGGAGGGTTGAAAGCAACAGAGGGACCGGTAGGTAGAAGAGGAGGGTCACAAGAGGCCGCGTTCACAGCAGAAGCAGCTCAGGGATGGTTGCTGTGGAGTCCAGCTCTTGGAGTAGCCTTTAGTTCTAGAGACAAAGCCTGGCTCACAGCCTGACCCTGGAGACCTAATGGGTGTGTGGGAGGCACGGGGGTCAGGGGCCAAGAGATGTGGCCCCTGGAAGACAGACTGATCACGTTGAATGTGCCCTGGCTGCCGATCCTATGGGGCAAGTCGTCAGTGACCTGAAGCAGCCACCAATGATGTTGCTTTGAGTCCTGGTTTTTCACTGTCCTACCCCGAGGGAGGCACTAGGTACTTGGGCTGCTGTGGATGGCAGGTACTGAGCTGGGGAGCTGGTGGCTTCACTGACTTGCCTGATGCCTGCACTCACAGGCTTGTTTGGCATATCCCACAAGGCCTCTGTCTAGATTGCGGCTCCCCACAGAGTGGGGGCTTCCTTAGAAGAAGTATCTAGAATGGGCAGCCAGAGGACCAGTGAGACACCTAAGAGAAGCAGCTAGAAGCCGCTGAGCTGTCTGGCTTTTCTGTGACTTGGCCTTGGGAGGCCATAGTCTCCTTTCTGCTGCACTGGTCAGTGTCGAGCAGAGTCACAGAGAAAAGAGAACTTGGTGTGGCCTCTTGATGTGTCAGAGAGGCAGCCTGATGAGTAGCACCGAACTGTGCTGTGTGCCCTTCACCTCTCCACCCTTCCCAAGCCTCAGCCAGAGCCAGGGTGGCTTGGAAAGTCCTGTCTGTTCACGTCCACCTTCTGCAAAGTTAGTACTATGGTCAAGTGGCATAGAAAGGTCTTTTGGCTCCAGATCATACACTCATACACCTGAAGCATCAGGTCTGGACAGTGGGCATGGAGAGCAGCAACCGACAACTGTGTGGTCCACTAAAGACGTGCAAATGCCGAAAGTCCTGACAAAGTCTGTGGCCTGGACCTAGCCATCCATTTCAACATTCGTTTGAAATACTAGAAAGCGGTCTCAGACACATTGGAGTCACTTTCCCAGTGGAAGGTGTGGTAACTGATATTCAGCAGACCCGGAGGTAGGTGGGATGCATGGCCTCCCTGAGTGGCTTATCTGGCTGGAGATGGGTAAACTGGGATCAGAAACGAGGAAGGGCACTGAACTACACAAGAGCCACTGAGTCTAATAAAATCTAGCTGCATGCATTTTCTAGAATAGCTTCACCCCTAATACCTAGCCTATGCAGCACAAGGGCCAGGAAGATATGGCCTTCATCCCATCCTGTGTACAGCAGAGGACCAAGGCTGGAATTGAAAGCCAGTCAGGCAAGCTCTGAGCCTCTGTGCCTGTGCCTGGTGAACTCATAAGAAGCGCTGTCTGCCTTCCAGGACAACTTCTCTAGGCTGGGGTGGAACTCAGTGGTTGCTGGGGCCCATTGTTGTTGACTCCATTCCATCTTGACTTAAGGTCAGAGAGTTCAAACCTACTCTTGCTCCTCAAGGTTAAACAAGGGTGTTTGGCCTAAGGTGGCTACTGGATGTCTTGACCCTCAAGACCAAATTATAGGATGTTTGACTTAGGGTGTGGTTACCAGATGTTTTGAGTGTTAAGGAGGTAGTTAATATTTGTTTGTTCTTTGTATCATGATAAGGAAGATTTTTGCCTTCCCCTTTTGTTTGGGGTCCACAAGGGCTCTGAGTAGTAAACTTGGGGCATCTGCAGTCTTCACTGAGTGCCCTCCTGACTCCATCTTCTGTCTCTTGTCTCTCTTTTCTCCATCCTCACTCCCCCTTTCAGGCACATTCAAACAGGTCAGCCGGTCAGACAAATTGTGGAACATTTACCAAGAGTTTGCAAATTGTGGAACATTTTCCTGGAGCTGGCTCTCCAGCCCCACAAAGGGAAGAAAAAAAAAAATGAAAAGGTGTCTTTACATGTGTGAGCCCTTTCACTGGGGGTTTAGGTAGCATCCCAAGTGCTATATGGCCTAGGCTTTAGCTTGCCCTTCATACCAAGGTTGCTGGGGACAGTAGCCTTCTCACCTGGGATGGCGGTGTCTGGTTCTCACTACCCCTCAGCTGAAGGGGAGGGCACCAGTAAACATTGCCTGGGCTCTCTGGTATGCCTCCTCCACTCCTGCTACAACAATGGAAGGGGAATTACAGATGGCTACAAGCTGCCATGTGAGTGCTGGGAACCAAACCCAGGTCCTCTACAAAAGCATGCAGTGCTCTTAATGAATGAGCATCTTTCTCCAGCCCCTTGAGCCAAATGTCCCTGGTATTGTTTCTCTAGTCTTGAGCCACTGTGTCTACACTTCTTTTGTTACATTTGGGGTCCCAGTTTTCCTGCACTTATGCTTTGTACAGTCCTACATTTTCAAGGAAAATTGGTCAAAGAAACAAGCATTTGGATTCTTTCTTTCATGCTTGGGTGGTGAGGTGCTTTTAGATGCATGTGTGCATGAGTGTGTGTGCACACGTGGAAGCCAGAGAATGACTCTCAGGAGAGCCATCTACCTACTTTAACATGGGGTCTCTGGATTACCTGGAATTGGTTAAGTAAGTTAGTCAGCTGACCAGCAAGCCCCAGAGCATCCTCCTCCCAGAGCAGGGATTTTAAGTGCACATTAACCGAAATCTTCATTCAAGTTCTAGTTCTAGACCAAATTCAGGTCTTTATACTTAAAAGGCAAGACGTTTACCAAATGAGCCACCCTTGCCACCAATCATTCTACCATTTGAGCTGTATTTTCCCATCTGTTTTCTCTACTTCAGCCATTAAACACATGTTATAAAATAATGCAGGTGGTTTCTGCCCTCACTTCTTTCAAATTCCTCTTCTTAAGAAATGAGGGCAGGTCAAGGGGACTACTAACTCTCTTTGTACCCCTGGAAGCCCAGCCCTACATCCACCATGATTCTAGGGGGCTTTAAACACTACTTTCTGTGAGAGTGAGGAAGTAAACCCCCCAAAATATTACAGGAATCCTGAAAAGGCAAAAAAAAAAAATCACCTGGATAAAAGTTGGAAGACTTCATCATTTAATATAAAATAAGACAAGCTAGACACTTCAGCTTTCTGACCAAGGCAACACAAAGCACTGAAAATGCTGCTGTACATTAATATTGGCAGGGTCTTACTCTCAAAGAGTGGTCTAGGCATGATGTCGATAGTAAAGGCAACAGAGCCACGGAGTGGGGACCATGTTCTCCAGCTGGGTCTGGTCTTAGTGTGACAGCTTTGCGGGAAAATGCCCTGTTTCAAAGACACATTCTGTGGGCTGGAGGAGTTGTTACATCATTTGTTATCAGGAAGCATCGTAAACCAGTCCTCACTAGGTTAGCCTGGTTTCTAGAACAGACATTATAAAATGTGACTTGGATCTGTTTTAGACCCTAGTTTGGAATCAGAAAGGGACCCCCAATGATCTTTGACACTGTGACCTCATGTAAAGTCACCTGTGTGTCTCTGAACCTTATCTAAAAGAACGAGCAATACAGCAAGTCCCTAGATAAGGGGCCCCATGGCAGCCCTCCCACCACTGAGGGCTGTCATCCGTCCCTCCCTGTGGGGCACAGGGCAGTGTCGTGTGCTAATTTGTGCCAAGCATGTATTAATAAGTTCTGAAGTGTATTGGCAGCTTCGTAGTTTTCTGTGGCCTTTTGCAGCCTAGAAAACAGTTTCCAACTATTAGTCTCTGCTGTTGTATCCATTACATGTGAAAGCAAATAAGCCTGTGCCTGTCCACTGGGGGCTGGTGAGTCACGTTGGAGTGTGCAGTGAGGGGAGGGAATTCAAACAAGAGCTAATGTGGCCTGTGGGGAATAGCTGGGGAAGGAGAAGTAGCTCTGGCTGGAAGAGAGGGGCTGGCACCGGAATCTGCCACATATTGTGGCCACTTCAGGCTGGAGCACATAGACATCTGCGGCCCGTGGCTTGAAGAATGCTCTGCTCAGGGCTGGTTTACAGAAGGGGGAATTCTGATCTCACAATACAGATCTGGTTTCCCAAGAGCCATCTGCTTGCTTTTCTCCTTCCCAGCGAGCCTGCAGTGTCTTGTGGGAAAAATTTAGGATGTTATTTATTGGCTTTCAGGGAAGAGCGGATGGGAAATGCCAGATAAATGAGACCAAAGGCAACAAAATTTCATTGTGTTCCCCCAGGGCTGTTAGGAAGAGCCACACGGTAAAGCTGTGGGACAGCAGACAGAAATGCAGAAACAGAATAGGGGACTGGGGACAAAGTGACAGGGGCTCTGCTGCTCCACCAGACCACATCCACATTTCCAGTCACACGAGGGACAGGCAGCATTTGCTATGTATAAAGCAATGAGATGATCCAAGAAGGCCAAGATGTAGTAGAATCACGGGATTCAACTGGGCAGATGTGTTCAAGTCTTCTATGGAGATGTAACTTGCAATCTAGACAAAGGTAAGCTGTTTATGTACCCATGTTTAAAGCACAGCTTAGCTGAATTCTGTACTGGAATGCTTTTGTCTGCAGGTGGCAGGAACCTAGTTTAAAATGCCACACTCAAAATAAAGAAATGATTCTTTAATTCATCAAACCTATAAGCTGGTAATGCTTTATTGAGTGCCTGTGTGGTGCTAGGAGATGTTCGAGAAATGTCTATATTAGCAAAGAAGACAGTTCATTTTCTCACATGTTCTAAGGGCAATGGGTGGGTATAGCCACATAGATGCAAAAACATGTCTGTCTGTCAGGTAATGGTAAAGTATTCTAGAAAAACAAAGCAGAATAAAGGGACAGAGTAGCAAGAAAGTTCCATGTTAGGCAGAAATGGTGTCAGTGACTCAACTGAAGCCCAGAAGGCAGGAGGGGGCCAGCTGGTGGAAGAACATAGCAGGAAGACAGCATAGCGCGTGCAGAGGTCCTGAGGTGGGAGCAAAGAGGCCAGGAAGGATAGAGAATGCTAGGGTAGGGTGGGTGCAGCAATGGGAGGTAAGGTTAGAGGGAACCTGGCAGGTGCTGAGGGTCAGGGTAGCCCTGCAATGACCACTGAAACCTTTTGGGAATGTATTAACAGACTGCTAGTGTCTACCCACCCAAAAGGTAATCATGACCTCAGACAATACCTGAAGTTTAGAACAGAGATGGTTCTGTTTTGCTAGACGCTGCCTGCTTGGTGTTTCCACCAGTGGGTTCAAAACCCTGCCTGTGAATCCCTTCTGTTGGGTAACTTTAGAAACATCTCAAAACCATTTCCGTTACATTAGAACAGGCCATCCAAGGCCATCTGAACCCATGTCCCAAGGCCATGGTCACTGACACCAGGCCGAAAAATAAACTTTTATTCCCTTTGAGGGAATGAGAGCTGTTTTATATTTACAGCATGGAAGCTTTTCATCCCAGATGTCTGCAATAAATGCCCTCTCCAGTGTGATTAGCTTGAACTATGTCACGTGCTCACTCTGGCCCAAGGAGCACAGCCTGAGGAGAGAATTGGGTTGACTGATCCTCATCTGTCATTCCCAGATTACAGAAGTCAGCTTCCCTAAGGCATGGGGGTGGGGAGTAGGGACAACAGGAAGAGAAACCAAGGATGGTATTTGAGAAGGGGGGGTTAGATGTGAGTGGCCTCACAATGCCCACCTTGGCCATCCAATGTGAGTGTGAAGCGGGGCACACATGAAAGGTGCCAACTGATGATCATCACACATCAAAGTTGAAGGAAGGGATGGCGGGAGATGTCTGTACCATAACAGGCACTGAAGCTAACAACAATGGGGACCACAGGATCTAAAACTCACCAGGTTGCAAGAGTAAGGAGGGGGTTAAGTTTTGGACATATGAACGAGACACACAAATAATCATGGGTCACAGCAAAATAAAACAGGTGCCAAATGAGAAGAATGGGCAAAATACACAGGAGGTGCTACAGTTGTGGTGGCTTGAGTCACAGATGGCAAAATGAAGGGCATTCAGGTGGATGTTCAGGACCCTTACAGGGAAGTTGAGTGTCCTTGTCTTTGACAATAGCACTTAATTATGTATGGAGGTCGGAGCCTGCTAGGCATCCAGATCTTTCCATCCTTAGCTTCTCCACCCGTCAATGCTAAAAAGGGAAAGGAAAGGCACCAGGCAGCTGCTAAAAGGAAGCCATAAGACAACACAACACCCTTTCTTCCTTCTCGCCCCAGGCTCAGCTTTCTGTTCAGGCAGTAGACCGGAAGAGTCGCCTGCCACAGAGGGACTCTGAGCACTTTGTTTGGCTCTACAGTGAAGACTGGCGCAGAGTATTTTTCAAGGAAGGAGGGATCCACACATAATTAAAACCCAGTCCCGGACTTTTTCTAAAGAAGAAGCAAAACATAATCAACATGACGTCCCCAAAGACCACAAGAGATCTGAAAGAAAAGACGACATTGCATCCATGTCTGCAGGGAGAAAAGGAGTCAAGGAAACCAGAGTCTGCAGCATCAGCTTCCTGGGCAAAGACGTGGAAGGGGAAAATTGGAATTAGATCACACCAGCAACGCAATTAAGGAGAATAAGATGCGCCTTTACAAATATCAAGGGGAAAAGAGATTATAGTGAGGAAATAAGAGTTAATAAATGCAGAGGACCATGAAATGAATGGTGACCACAAACGGCTGAAATACCCAATTCCAGTCTTTGTTGGCCTTTAACTAGGAAAACAAAGGAAAGAAAAAGAGTAATTAAAAAGCAAGGACAACTTAAGGGAAGTGAAGTAGACACTAGCGAGGACCAGATAGCTGGCTTGGTTCTCGGGCATTCCAGAACACAAGCACACCATGCGCTGCAGGAGCAGCCCTGGCCCCACACTAGCTCAGACATGCGCTGCAGGAGCAGCCCTGGCCCCACACTAGCTCAGACTGGTGAGTTTGTGGTACTGATTCCTGAGCTCAAGGAACCAAGCAAAGGAAGGAGAGTGGGGAAGGATGAGAGGAAAGAGAAAGAGGGAGGAAGGGAGAATAGCCCAGCCAGGCAGTCCTAAGCAGCAGTGTCCCATCAGCTGGGGACAAAGCTTGCACTGATGACGCTCTTTTGAAGGTCCCGGAGCCTTAAGGGGGTGTGGCCTGTCTGGTGGGGGTGTGGCCTGTCTGGTGCAATCTGTACTTAGACTCTAAAAGGCAGGCTTTGAGTTTTCGGCCTACAATGTCTGCTTCCTGGTCTCCACCAGAGAGAACCCACTGCTTTAGGCTCCTGCGGTAATAAAGGGCCAGCAGCCATGCCTTCCCCACTATGGGACACTGAGTTCCCTCTGGAACCTGTGCCAAAGTAAACCTTCCCGTCCCTAAATTGTTCCCTAACTGTGCACAGCATGAACCGGGGCTCTCATGGCCCACCCCTTACACCCTCTACCTCCAGCCACGCCTCAGCTTTCCACAGTAAGGCTCAGTCTTGGGCGTGGTTCTGCTCTCTTACCTCCCCTTCCTCCTCACTGACCATCGAGTGTCATGAACGCCTCTGTTGGGGGATCCCCTACCCAAAGCACACCTACAAGGTTGTCATGGTTTTGCCCTTTTTTTTTTTTTTTTTTTTTTTTTTTTTTATGGAAGGACGGATAGCAAGCCAGGAGCACACTGAGTGAACAGGCGGGCTTGTTGGTTTTTGCTCCAAAGAAGTTGATTTCTGGATCTTGCAAGTAAACGTCCTGATAGAGCCAGGTTCTATGACAGGCACTGGAGATGCAAAGATATGCGACAAGGACATAGAAGCAAAAGAGCTCTCTACTGATTAATGTCGCATGCATGCACACACACACACACACACAGTGGTGCGATACTTGCAATGATGGTGGGTGTTCAGACAAGGTGTCCTGGTGGCGCAGTGGAGGGAGCAACTCCATCCTCACACACCATGAGGGCTTCTAAAGGTCTCTGTGCTTGCTTTTGATGAATGACTAGAGTTTTGACAGGTGGCCAAGGCGCACTTCCCAAGGCAGCAGGAAGCCCATCTGTGAAGGGCAAGAGGTTCCCACGGTGCGTGCGCAGCATTCAGCGTTTTCCCTTCCAAGTCACTCCTGCCCAGTCCTCCATCAGCCTAAACATCTTTGTTCACCTGGTTCCCACTAGAGAATTTGAGTAGATTTACCTCAATTGTCAGGGCAACCCACCTTGTTATCACATTACAAAAGAAAAGACTAAATAGGTAGCAGATAGGATCTTGTCAGCAGCATCTATGGAGATGCCACCAGCCTAGAATGTGAGGGGCAGGGCATATGATCCTTCTCCAGGACAAGGCAGGCAGGAAGTGCACAGGCCGGAGCAACAGCAAGAAAACCAAGGCAAAGGTCTAAGGTCAGTGGGGCTGGGACCAGAGGAACAAAGGGTGGGGCCAGGACGCAAAGGAAACAGGGAGATTAAGCAGCTTGCAGGACAGACAGGCCTGAGGCCATACCCTGTTGCTAAGCATCATGGGAGATGTGATGGTTAATCTCCATTGCCAACCTCAGTGGATGTAGAACCACCTAGAAGATGTGCCTCTGGGTATGACTCTGAGGTCATTACCAGAGAGTATGTATAACTGAGGAAGGATGAACCTCTCTACCCCAATGTGGGCACTGAAGGGAGCAGACCCTCACGCAACCCCCTGCTTTAGCAGCCATGACAGGCTGCAGAAATGACCTAGCAAGACAAAGGCCTCTGACTCAGCACATGTACTTAGTTTCTGACCTTCTGACTTTGCAGGAGCTGCCCTAGGTCAGACACCCTCCACGTGGCAAGGAACCAATCAGAGGTTAGCTGGTGGGCTTCAGATACACTTTATGGTGCTTTATGGTAAAAGTGTCATCGTACAGGGTCATGCAGAGCACAGAAACCATCCTGGGCGGGCCTATAGGCCATAACAACCAGTGACCGATCAACACAGGACAGGTCGCCAAGTCCAGGGGGTGAGGGGGGGACCAATCCTGAGACTGTTGCATACTCCTAGACCCTCCCCTTACGCTGCCCAATAAGTTTCCTGCCTCACAGTTTCTTGGGGGTCCTTCTCATCCTGTTAATTTGTTAATAATAATAATAATAATAATAATAATAATAATAATAATAATAAACTATTTGCTGTTGCATCAGAATGGTCTCTAGATGACTTGGGGGTTCAGAATTTGGGCACAACAGCACTATCTCATCAACTGGGGTCCCATAGTTTGTAAACAAGGGGGAAGGAGGAGGCTGAGCATGGGCATTCACTGCTCTGATGGTGGCTGGAATGTGACCAGCCACCTCACACTCCTGCCACCATGCCTGCCCTCACACGATGGACTGTATCACACAGCCCGTGAGCCAGAATAAACCCTCAAGTTACCTGTGTCGGATATTTAGTCACAGAAGCAGGAGAGGTGATGACTACAACTGATATTACATATTATTTTTGCCTACTTTTTTTTCTTTTATAGGAAAAGGTGAAGGTAATCATCAAGATGAAAGAACTAAAAAGGAATTGTTGACTTGGTAAAACACCCTGAGAAGTCAGACAATCAATCAATCATACAGTGTCAGAAATGGAAGGAAACTTCAGAGGGGAAAAAAAAAATCTCTTCCAGATCAACGTTGACAGCTGTTCAAACACCCTCTGCTCTGGTGTTTCAACCCCTGGGAGCAAACTGCCTCACAAAAAAACAGCCTTGACTTTGTGAGAGGCTCTGAGAGCCGGAGGGGGTGGAGAAGAGAGACGCGGTTTTCTTATAGAGTCAATATGTATCTCTGAGTTACTTCCACCCATTTGTCTTGGCTCTGTCCTCCGAAGGCAGAGCAGGCCAATGTCCCTTTTAAATGTGCTGCCCAGAAAGCAACACCAGACTCCAAATGTAGTCTGATTTAGTTAGAGCCCCATGGGGAAATGGAAGGGGGTGGAAAATAATAAAGCCACCGAGTTAACCAGCTTTGAAAAATGACAGACACAGAAAGCTCGCATAAGTAGAACTTTAAGATCATAAGCTAACAGGAGATTCTGAAAATACCCTGCTGGGTTCTCTCCCACAGCGGCAACTTGCACCTCAACCTGTCTAATCCAGACAGGCTGACCTATTTTTTAAGGTATCCTAAAGACAGGGTTCCACTGTGGAGAGGTTTCACAAATCACACAAATCAATCATTATGAAATATTTTTGAATCAGTGTTTTCTTGTAGACTAATTTATTTCAGCATTTCCCCCTCTTGAGTGCTATTATCTCTCCTGCCACATAAACTGTCTCCCTAATGAAGCCGCTTATTGTATCGTATTCCAGGAGTGTGTGTTCGTCTGCTCCCGCAGTGTTTCGGGTCTTACTGCATTAATTAAGCACACTTCCTCTATGATTTGCCTTTTTTGTTTTTTTTCCATGGCTGCATGCTATTAATCCTTATGTTGCAGCACAATGCTTTTTGAGATGGATGAATTCTCAAAGTGTGGGCAACAGAATCTCCATCAGGTTCAATTACAAATGCCTCCCAAATACATTGTATTTGTTACTTAGAGTCACTGTCTGGGGGCAGCTTGGGAGAAGGGATGACTTTGGGCCCTTGGAGCCAGAGAGGATACTGTCACAATCTGGGCAAGATGGGAGAATACACACACCCCCCAATATTGTAAGAAATGAGTAACTGCACTCAGTTCCTGCAGTTCCAAACACAGCCATGTCTCCCTGTCTTCAGAATGAAGACTCCTTTTTAAAGTAAATGATCTCCTTGATGATTTTTTTTTCTGAAGTCCTTGAAGGAATGCTGACAGCAACAGCATCTATCAATTCCCTCATCTACCTTTTTTCCAAACCTCCCCCAAGGCCCTCCTCACAGCTCCTCCCACAGAGAGGTTACTTTCTAAGATGCTGGGACAGTCTCACCAGGTTCCTGCTCTAATGGCCAAGCTGTTTCTCATTAGCATTTGAATGTCTCTTCCTGAAAGTAGGGCACCTAAAATCCTGGAATTAGGGATGCTGAGGCAGGAAAATTTGAGTTCCAGGAGAGCCTGGGCTATGTAGTAAGACCCCATCTCCAAAGGAAAAAAGCATTTTATTAATTAATATAGTAAAACGAAGTGTGTCCTCATCACTTCCCCTTTCCACATTCCTCAAGCTCTCCTCTAGAGTAGAACTTTAAAAATTGTTTTATTAATAGAGTCCAGTCTTGGGGTCATGGTGCATGGCAGAGGGTGGGAGGATGACTGAGGATAGCTTGTGAAATCAGTTCTCTTCTCCTACCCCTACGTGGGTTTGGAGATCAAACAGAGATCATCAGTCCTGTGCACCAACGTCCTTTACCCATGGAACACCCTAAGTTGGGATTCTTGTATGCACTAGATCATCTCTCCTGACTCAAGACACCATAGGCTAAGTGTGTCAAGAATGGATGCCTATCTGCCCTCACCGGGAAGTTCTTCCTGCTGCTGGCTATATGAAGCAACTTGCTTCATTGTATAATGATAACAGTCCTTAGGGTCCACCGTGCTAGGAGCACAACCATAGAAAAAAAAATACCCTTGGATATTTTTTAAAGCTCAATGAAAAATGAGTATGCAGCAAATTAAGGCTTACGCAGACTCCATCTCCCAACTGGTCCCCATGAGGTCATCTTCATGGAGTACTGGGGTTAAAATGGTGTGGTTCAGTATTTGAACCAGTCAGGTTTCTTGGTTGCAAACAACTGAAACCAAGTCTAGTTGACATAAACGGGAAGAATGTGAAGGAGAGAAGTCAGCCAGGTACGGAGCAAATGGGACCATATTCTGGAATTAGGCAATCCCATACACTGGCACCTCTCTTCCAGGACATGGGAAACTACTGCATAGCCCAGTGAGTCCTGAACTGTTTGGCTTCTCTGTGTTACGCAGGGAAAGACCCCACAGGAAACCTTGCAGCTGGGGATTTGGAGGTATGCTCACACCCACATGCTGGAGGGCAGGACAGCAAAGATATCTTTTCTTAGGAGATGCCCCCCTGCCCCCGGCCAGGCTACTACTGGGCAGTGCTCAAGTGAAAAAATATTCAGTGATTGTTGAATAGTTTTCTTTTAAAGTTTTGTTTTATTTTTGATTATGTGTATGAGTGCATCTTTGTGTCTTGTGTACATGTGATTACAGGTACCTTTGGAGGCCAGAAGAGGGCATTAGATACTCTGGAGCTAGACTTACTCAGACTGTTGTGAGCCTCCGGAACTCTGGTCCTCTGCAAGAGTAGCAAGTGCTCTTAACACTGAGCTACCTCTGCATCCCTAGGGCGTCTTCCTGATGAGTGAAACAGTCAGCCTTGGTGATACCCACTGATCATCAGCTGAAGAGGTTGAAGTTCAAGGCCAGCCTGAACTATGTAGCAAGATATTGTCTCAGAAAACTGAAAGAAAGAAGAGGGTGGGACATTATTAATGGTGGGACTGAAGAGCTGGCTAAACAGTTAATGTTCTTGCAGAGGACCCAAGGGGGCTCCCAGCACCCAGTTTAGGTGGCTCTCACATACACCTGTAACTCGAATTCCAGGGGAATCCAATAGCATCGATGGCTACCTGCACTCAAGTTCACACACATCACCCTCATACACTTATACGTAACTAAAAATAATAAAGCGTTAAAAATATAACCAGCGGGGTGGTAGTGGCGCACACCTTTAATCTCAGCAATGGGGAGGCAGAGGCAAGTGGATCTCTGTGAGTTCGAGACCAGTCTGGTCTACAAGAGCTAGTTCCAAGACAACCTCCAAAGCCACAGAGAAATCCTGCCTCGAAAAACCAAATAAATAAACAAATAACCGATGATTAAAAAAAATTGTTTGGTTTTTTTTTTTTTTTTTGGAAGGGAAAAAATGGGCTTGATAAATGAAGAATGAGCAAAAACTGGGAGGGAAAAGATTAAAAAACAGAAGACCCACATCCTGGCTCCCAGGATTAGAGCTCCTTGCAGTTACGATACACAATCAGGAACTGGTTTTCTCAAGTTCTTTGCTTCATCCAATCAATCTATGCTAGAAATTCTTGAAACTGTGGATTCACCATCACTCGGGAATAATTTGCTTTCAGCAGCTGTGTGTGAGAGAGACTAGGCACGATGTCTTAGCCATGACGTGAGATTTACTTTTCATAAAAGATACCTGGAGGTGGGCGGTCCTGGGCTGGGCTGTTGGTTTTGTGGTTTCCCAAGCTCAGGCCTCTTCACTGGCTTTTCTTTGTCTTCATTATAGTATATGGCTCCTAACCAGGGCACTTCAAAGCTGCTGGAACTCCAGCCACTGTGTCCACACACCAGACAGGAAGTGGCCAGGAAGCAAAAGCACAAATGGCAAACACACAGCAATAACAAAAAGACCTGGTCCCGCTTGATGATCCTGAATCTCAGAATCTAATTTAGCAGTGTCTTAACAACCACCAAAACTATAAGCCAGCCCGGGCAATTCAGCTCACTGCTGCTCACCATGGAGCCCACAAACAGTGGTCCAGAGGTGAAATTACCGGAAGTCTCAGAGAGAGATGAGGTTTGGTTGGTGGCAGTTGTCTCTTTTTTGCTCCTACTTTGTCCCCTCCTCAAGTCCCTTTAAGTAGTGTCACTTTGAAGCAAGGAACCCCCTGTGGGAGACACAAGCAGACCACTCTGTCGCCTGTTTTTGTTCCTGAGTCATGCATGGGCACTCTAAGAAGCAAAGTCAAGGCACTGGCTGGGCAGAGCATTGAGTGAGCACTTCGCCTCCTGTGGCTTCCCTTCTTCTCATACTTACTCCTCAAGGTGGGCACCCACTCCTCACCCACTGAGGAGCCCAGGACCAGCGGCAGTCAGGAGCTCATGGTGAATGTGAAGGCAGGTTAGAGCCCAGTGTCGGGCTGACTCATGATCCCAAGCTCTAAGCCAAAATCCTGCAGGCACAACATTGCCCCACATTTAATCCCAGCACCAGGGACACAGGACGGTAGACCTCTAAGTTCAGTGCCAGCCTCGTCTATGTGGAAAGTTCTAGGACAAGTAAGGCTACATAATGAGGCCCTGTTTTGAGGAAGAGGAGGGGATGAGGGAGAGGAGGAGGAGAAATTATTCTATTTCTTAGTCAGTCTAGGTGCACTTCAGTGACCACACCAGTATTTCCAACATAGTAGAAAGTTCTAGAAGATGACACTTTGGGGCTTCCATTCTTTGTCAAAGGGTAAGGAGAGGATCAACCCCATAGGCCTTTTTCTTTTATTTCCAAATTGCCTTTCCTCATTAAACCATCAGCTTCACCCTGAAAAGGTATGGAAGATGTACCATTTGCTCCTTTTCTCTCCGGGACAGAGGGTTGTGGCCGAGCCGCCTTGCATGTGAGCACTAGCTGAGCTGAATGCCCGGATGTGACCCTGTGAGCATCCCAGCCTGTTCCTCCTTTCCTTGGCATGTGTTTCTCCTTTCCCATCTCAATACGAGTGAAGGGTGCTTCTGTGCAAACCTCCTCTTGGAAAAGGCCACAAAGCTCCCAGCTGCGGCAGGGGGTAGAGGGGGCTGCAGAACACATTTGCATCTTTTCTCAGTTGTTGTCCTAATTACACATAATAAAGGTATTTAGTTCTAGAAGAATAGCTGGTGAGCCTGAACTATCATAAAAAGGCCTTGCCAAGAGCTCTTTCCTTTGTCAAGAGAGGACTTGCTTGCAGACAGAGGGAAGCTGTGATTCATCCTTAAACCACAAGTGTTACAAGAAATCCTATTCATGGGGAGTGGCTGTTGCACAAACTTTTAAGCAACGACAATGTCCTTGGCTATCTTCTATGACTGCCACCAATGCCTTGACTAGAATGTTTGATGACAGAGGACCAGCCCATGTTGGGACTTGTTTATCAAGGACCTTTACTTGTGGGAGGCTGCCTGTTTCTCTGAATAAAGTTTTATCAGAACACAGCCATGCTTAGTTGCTTACATGCTATTATGGCTTTGTATTCCAGCAATAGAGCTAGATGGTTGCAGTAGATGCCATATAGCCTGCAAACTCTATACTACTAACCAGATGACCTTTGATACACAGTGTGTTGGCTGTTGGCAGATAGCAGTGGGCAGCAGAGTGTCAGGCTGTGCTTGGTTTCTCTGTGGGAAGGTATATTAATCAGGATTCTCTAAAAGAACAAAACTGATAGAATGATACATATACATTAAATGGGGATTTATTATAGTATCTTACAGGCTGTTGTCTGGCTAGTCCAACAATGGCTGTCACTCTGACAGAAAAAAACATTGCATCCAGTAATTGTTCAGTTCCTGAGACTGGAGGTCTCTGCAGTCTCAGTCTGGTGTTAGAGGTCCAGAGAATACCAGAGAGCTACTGGTCTTCAGTCTACATTAGAATCCTGAGGAAGTTGGTTCTAATACCAGTGAGGGAATGCCTCAGCAATAGGATAAATGAACCTTCTAGCAAGACTGAGGGCAGGCATGCAAAAAAGCAAAAGCATCCTTTATCCATGTCATCTTATTTGGATGGCCACCAGAAAGTGTGGTCCAGCTTTATGATGGGTCTTCCTACCTCAAATGATCTGATTAAGAAAACCCCATGACAAGCTGCTTGGGTTTCTGTTGTTTCCAGATGTAGTCAAGTCGATTGCTAGGATTAGCTGTCACAGTGGGTAGCTGCTACACGTTTCTCCCACATGTCCACTCTCCTGTAGCAATTCCTTACCTGGGTCCTCTCTTGACCCATGAAGACTCTTCATCCCACAAGCAATGATCCAAGCCAACAAGAGGCATCACAGTTCATAAAAATACCCCAAGTCCTTAGAGAGACCTACTGAGCCCTCTGTCAGCCCATCATCAACCATGCTACTTTATAGCCTGCTGGATCCTCCTGGCTCCCTCTTCCCCAGTCACCCCTGCCTTCTCATTAACTCTCACACTGTCAAACATCTGTCCAACAAGAGGCAGAGGTGGCTACTGGGTCTGTCACAGTATAGCCTGGAGGCAACAACTTAGCCAGGTTCCATGACATTCAGTAACAAGGGCATTCACGTTCCAGCCTCTATGTCCTCTAAGGGTCCAGGCCAGGGTCTTACAACAAGCTGGTAAGGCTTTGCTGAAAAGGTTTGAGGTTGAAGGGAAACAAACTGGCTCTCATACACATTCTTCTTGTGGCTCTTTATTCTTTAAAAAAGGAAGTTTGGGGGGATACATCCTACTATGAAACAATGGGAGCGCTATGGCTTCACGAGGGTTTTACAGGGATAACAGTGACTATTCAAAAGTCAGGTATCCCCCAAGGCTTTGCAAGTGGGGTTTTACTCAGAAGAATGCATTAGTGATCTTTCCGATGGGTTAGCCTGGTGAGTTTATCTACTGAACTCTCACTGTATCATCTTATGGACCACAGCGATTCAGAGGGGATCATGTGACTGGTTTTTCTTACTTGACCAAGACAAAAAGTGATGCTCTTGGGATGAGAGAATAGGAAGGTCTTTAAATAAAACACACAAACAAACAACCTACTGTGCTTCCTCTTACTTTATGCCTGCCTGCTTGATAGAAAGGATTCAGAGTTCCTTGTAAACAAGGAAGCCACAAGACTGGGGGTTTGGAGGTCTGGACAACATAGTACCTGGCTAGAGAATGACCAAGAAGTGAGCACTTGAGGCTGGAGAGAAGGCTTAGAGGCTAAGAGCAATTGTCACTGCTCACTCAAGTTTGTTTCTCAGTACCCAGGTGAGGTGGCAGAATTCCACTTTTTCCCCCAGCACACATCATCTGACATAGACAGCCTTGATTAAAAATTTGCTTGGATTCAGAGATGATTACAAGGTTAAGATGGCACCCCTGAATATACCTGTGGGCTGCCTCCAGAGACAGGGAGATCATTAAGGTTCTAACCTACAGATGGTATAATCACTGATAGACTTGGAGTTGAGTGGAGGAATGGAAGGCAGTGGAAATGAGTGGACCTAGTTGGGAAAGTGGGTGTGGGGGTATGCTGGGAAGGCTTTGTATGGATCCAGGCCTCTCCCTGGGAATGAGCAGGCCAGCAACCCCATGGGCTGCTTATATATAGGAGGACTAGTGGGCAAATCAGCTTGGGGGCAGATGAGGGATAAGAAACAAAAGAGGGGACTCAAATAGAGTGTTTTCTCTTAAAACATCTTAATATTAATCATGTTTATGTTTATGGATGTTTTGCCTGCATGTGTTACAGGGTGTGGATGAGGCCCTGAGAGAGTGTGTATTATTTGATGTTAGTTGGCCATGTCAAGAACCAAGAAATCCATGGCAGTGTTGGCACCTCCTTTAATCCCAGCAGTCGGGAACCAGAGTTCAAGGCCAGCCTGGTCTGCAGAGCTAGTTCCAGGACAGCTAGGGCTGTTACACAGAGAAACACTGTCTTAAAAAGCAAAACAAAACAAAAGAACCAAGAAATCAGACCTATGGGAAATCGGCAAAGTCTTACCCTCAGGTCAGGTTTGGAAAGACAAAACCTTCCTCTATCCAACTATTTGAGTGTTTAGGAGCAATTGACCTTTGCGTACAAAAACTTGGAGTTCCTCCTCCCATATTACAGCCCAAGACTGCTTGCCTGTAGACACCGCCTACCAAGCCTAGCTAACCCCTTCCCCCTTGCTATACATAATCAATGGAATGAGATTCTGAGCTGTGGAGGTATTGATAGACTCCACCAGAGTGTGCACAGCCTACCTGACCCAAACTTTTCTGTGTGCATGTCTGTCAGTCATTTAGTTTGTCTTTCTGCCATTCCTTCACCACTCCTTGGCAGAGTTCCAGGGCCAAGCTGTGGAGGATTTGCTAATGAGTGTCTGTGTACTGTGTGTGTGCCCAGTGTCCTCAGAGGCCAGAAGAGGGTGTCAGTTTCCCTGCAACTGACGGGTGTGAGCACATATGTGGGTGCTGGGGACTGAACCCAGGTCCTCTGGAAAAGCAGCTAGTATTCTTAACCATTAAGTTATTTCTGGAGCCCTTAACCATTATTGACTTTTAAGTTTTACTCTGACAAACAAAGAGATGTCTCAGTGGCTAAGAGCATTTGATATTCTTGCAGAAGACTCAGGTTCAGTTCCCAGTGCCCACATGGTGATAGCCCCAGTTCCTAGAGCTCCAAGGCCCTCTTCTGGCCTCCATAGGCACCAGGCACCTATGCGGTACACATAAATACATACAGGCAAAACACTCATACATTTAAAATAAAATAAACACATCTTTTTAAAAGATTTGATTATGTGTATTTTGGACAGTAGTGTGTGTTTGTGCACCTGAGTGTAGTGCTGACAGGGGCCAGAAGAGGGTGCCAGATCCCCTGGAACTGTCTAATGTGAGTGCTGGGGACTGAATTTGGGTCTGTTGGAAGAATAGTAAATTCTCTTAATCATGGAGCCTTCTCTCTAGCCCAGTACTGAAGACCATGTGATATCATAGACAATACATACCAAGGTGGGCTCTGCCTTGACTCTCCAGGCTCTTTTCTTGTCTCTGGACAGATGAGATTAAGGCCAGTAACAGCATATTGTGAAAACTTCCTGTGTCACAGGGAACCAGGCCAAGTCCTTTGAAGCTCAGGGATGGGCATCAAAATTCACCCAAGGAGCAGTGGAAACTTGCCAAAGGAGACAGCACTTGGCAGAAGAACCCAGAAGAGGTTTTTCTGGCATAAGGAGGGGCAGGTGACATGCTGCAGCCTGGTGGGTGGGAGGAACCCAAAGAGTCAGCCACAGTGTGAACTCGGGGCAGGAGGGAGTGGCGGGGAGGGCAGCAAGGTCTGTGGGGCCTGGGTCATGAACAGACTTGCTATCCTGAAAGCAATGGGAACTGAGCAAGAGTGGTCCAAGCAGCCAAGGCATAACACGTACACACTTTATGGAGCTCCTTCTGACAGCAGCTTGTAAAACAGCCTGACTTGGAGGTGAGATTAGAGGCCAGGTGAGGCAAGTGCATCACCATGCCCGGGGTGGTTCTGGATCCCAACCCAAACTGTTGCAACATAGCTCATGCCACCTGGGCTAATGCTGGCCAATGGAAGCCTGTGGCTTTTTGCACTTTTTTTTTTTTTCTCTCTGTATCAGGTAAGGCATGGGGAGGGGGTCTTCTGTGTCTAGTTTTCTGTACAGGGAGCTCCAGAAGTCGTGATCTCAAGCAGCAAATTTTCAGACTCTGATAGAGCCTTCTCTTACCATGGAGAATGGATCCTGAGGGATGTTGCTGCTCTGATAAGCTGTGGCCATACACTAGCCTTTGAGCATATCCAAGACCTTATTAGCGTCCAACTGAAAGCAAAGCAGTTTGGTGTCCCCAAACACCAGTCCTCTCATATTGTAACTTAAGCATTTGCTCTGAGGTGTGGCAGAAAGAACATTTGGGGCATGCAGACAATGGGATGGATTTCAGATGATTGGGGCTGACATTCTGAGTTGGAAGGCACCAAGGAAGATGGCTGAGATGCTAGCACAGGGCTCTACCTGGAGGCCCTCAGTAGATCCCCCAGGGTTCATTTTCTTGAGAGCACTTAGAAGCTTCCATGGTTCAGTGTCCATACTCTGCACAATACAGTGCTAGCAGCAGACGTGAGAGGGAGGTCTTTTCTATCAAGTCTTCACGCTCCCCACCTGTGGGACAATAGCTGAGGGTTCTAGAGATGGTAAGGAAGGGAAGGAGATCACTCAGGGTGTGGAAAAATCCCAAACTGAGCCAGGAGTAAACCCAGGGCTCTGGTCTCCAGCGGCGAGTCATGAAAGCCGAGAAAGGATCAAGACAGCCCTTCTGCCTATGTTTGTGCAAAACCATGATGTGAGTCTGAATTTCAGGAGCTTAGAGGCCAGAGGGGCTTCTGTAATGTATGAGAAAGGCCACCAGGCACCTGTGAGTGAGGTTGGAAGCAGGGACCAGCTCCAAATGTCTGAAGTACAGGGTGCTGTTGCCCACAGCTGGTTCTCCCAGATGATTGGAGGCTCCCAGTCTACATATGTAACACAGAGGCTGGAGTCTGAACCCCAGGGAGGGGATCCGTTTAAACAAAAAGTAAAAGTTCCGTTTAAACAATCCATTCATACATATGCCCTAGAATTTATAACGCTGCTGTTTGGAAATTTTGAGAACTCACTTCCATCAGTCTTCTGAATATTTTCATGGGTCTAGTCTGGCTCAACTTGGTTCACCTCACTCCCTTGGAGATTATTGACACAACTCAATACTTACTTGGTTACAATCTTTCAACACTCAAGCAATGTGATGAGACTCTCTCAAAGCTGTTAGCTATTTTTTTCATGGAAGGTGCTAGGTACTGTTTTCTTTGGGAAACAGACAGTAGAATCCAAAAAAAAAAAAAGCATCCATTTGAGCTTAGCATTGCACTGCATATCTGTAATCCCAGCATCCTAGAGACTGGGACAGAAGAACCATGAGTTCAAGGCCAGCCTGTCCTACATAAGGAGACCCTGTGTCAAAGAATAGAAGGAAGAAAGGGAGAATGAGGAAGAAGAAGGGGGCAAGAGGAGCAGCCTCTGCTGAATCCATCTTTGCCCACAAAGAAGGCAGTGGCTTGAACTCATCTGAGAGGCACCCTGGGGTACCTGCATCATGGATCTTGTTACATACTAAAATATACAGAAAGCAAGTGCCCAGCATGCTGTTTGGAAGACAGAAACCCGTCTTTAGCCTAGATGATGATTTGAGGTTTGGATGAGTGTCTGGTTTTGGCAGTATACATTTTTGTAAACGGTCCAACTTGAGTTGCAGCCTCTGAATCTTTTGCATTCCAAGGACAGGAGCCGTGTTTCTTAATTCTATAGGGATGTTATAGATTACAAAACTGCTTATTCTCCCAGAGATGAGTGTTTTCACTAGAGCCATTGTTTGTGAGAGCGGATCCCAGGGGACTATGGGAGGATACTCCAGCTAAATAGTCTCTTCTCCCTGGAGAGATGGGAAGAGGGAACGAAGAGCAAGGGAGCAGCCTGGAGGAGAGGCGTCTGTCTTTGCATGGCATCATTGTAGACAGTCCTGGGGACTAGAATCACTGTTCTGGGTGTCCAGGACAAGATTGCAGGTTGTGTGGAGGACTGGGGTTTGGGAGAGAATGGTACCATTGACCATCACCACAGAGGAGCAGTACAGGAAAACTGGGCAAGGGAATAGGCCTCAGAGCTTGCTTTGTATGGGTCTTATGGGGAAGGCTGGGATTCTAGACCCTGACTTTGAGGCACTGGCAGTGTGGGCTGGCTCATGGTGGGAGACATGGTGGCCCTGGTGGGAGACAACACAGCTTGGACAAAAGCACCTAGCCATGTGTTTAAGGACAGGGTCCCATCTAGTCTAGTGTAAACTGTCCTTTCTGGAAGATAGGCATGGCCCCATCTGCCATGGGGCCTGCCTACCAAGCAGGATGCTCTACTGCATCTGTCAGGGGCAGTGAGAGTGGGTATGTTCTTCTGTACTGGTAGCCTGTGGTGGTTTGAAAGAAAATGGCCCTCAAAGGCACTATTAGGAGGTGTGGTCCTGTTGGAGTAGGTGTGATCTTGTTGGAGGAAGTGTGTTACTATGGAGTCAGACTTTGATGTCTCATATATGCATATGAGATAAGATACACCTAGTATACACCTAGTATCTTAGAAAGCTTCCTGTTGCCCATAAGCCAAAATGTAGGCTTCTCAGTTACTTCTCCAGCACTGTATCTGCCTGCAACCACCATGTGGCACTGTGATTGATGATAATGGACTTAAATGTAAGCTGCCCCAATTAAATGTTTTCCTTTGTATGAGTTGTCGTGGCCATGGTGTCTCCTATAGCAATAGACACCCTAACTAAGACACAGCCCAATGCAACTGCCACAGATCATGAAGGCACCATCTACCTGCGAAGCCACTGGCTTGCTCTAGGAGGTAGGGGATATTTTGTAACATAGACAAAGGCATCCCCAAATCTGAGACTAAGGATGCTACAGTTCATAGCTCATAGCCTGCCATTTTCCTTTGCCCTCATTAGTTTTTCTTATTCAGCCTTCTTCTCTACCACCCCTCCTTTCTTGCTCGGTGGTATTGCTATGTAGCCCAAGCTGGCCTCAAACTCACATTTTTCTACCCCAGGCTCTCAGATTCAAACTGGCTATCCTCCTGCCTCAGGCTCTAAGGGGCTGAAACTTCACAAATGCACTGCACATCTGGCTGACTGCTCTACTTTGAATGTTAAATAAGGACTTGTTAAGAGTCAGAGGTTTGACTCTCCCTTGAGAAGCCCAAGCTGGCTCTTAATGCCCATACTTAAATCTACATTTAAAAACCTTTCCTTAATAAACTCCAATTAGCTTCAAAAACAAAGGAATCAGAAGACCGGCTCTAGGCCATAGAAATAGGTATATAGTAGTGGTGGTGGGGGCAGGGCAGAGAAAACCATTTGAATTTGTGGCTTTATGAAGAGGGTGGCTGGCCTCAGCTATAGTGTAGGCTAGGACAGATGGCAGTGAGGCCAGCATCTCTTGTCCTGGGGCTTGCCTCAAAGTGTCAGCAGTAGATAAGCTCACAGTGGCCCGAAGGAAATGAAGTCATTCAGCAAACCCCATTAAGGCAGTCACACTAGGAGCCTGGTAGCCTGAGGAGCCTCAAAGGATTGCTGTGACAGACTGGATCTTGCTTGGACAGGAAGGTGGTCAGTCAGGCAGCTCTCGTCCCGGTCATTATTCAAAGCATCATGGGGTCTGCCTTTCCCAGGCTGAGGAGTCATCTTCTGTGTAGACTCAGGAAGTTCAACGCAGTAGATGGCACACCTCTTTCTTGGTGTCATCTATTAATGACATGCAGTGCAGTCAGCCCCGCCCCCTTCCTTGCAGTCTCCTTCCTCACAGAATCCGTGTAACTCAGCTTCCAGAATGTTCCTAAAACCTGTTTCCAGATGTCACGGCCTCTCAGCTAGCTGATGCTGCGTGTCATGTGAAGGCCAGGTTTGCTTGAACTCCTGTCACTTCCAGCTCTCTAGGACAGGATGCCTGGCCTTGCTTCCAGACGCCAGGCTTTCCCATTTCTTTCTTCCTTCCAGTGATGAAAGATGAAGCTGCCAGCTTGGGGCTTATTCCCCAGAAGCCCTGCGTCTAGCACAGCAGTTATCAACCTGTGGATGGTAACACCATTGGGGGGGGGTTGAACAACTGTTTCATGGTGGTCATCTAAGACCATTGGAAAACACAGATACTTACGTTATGATTCAAAACAGTAGAAATTATAGTTGTAAGGCAGCAATGAAAATAATTTTATGATGGGGGGCACCACAACATAAGGAACCATATTAAAGGGTCACAGCATTGGGAAGGTTGGAAACCACTGGTCTAGCAGAATGGGTTGCTGGTCATCTTTGCTCATATCGAAGGCAGGTGTGTCATCAGAAGGAAGGAGGCTCTTGTCTCTGACATGCCCTGGTTTCTGATTGGGGGCACTGCCCCTGGGTACCTATACCTGTGTCTGTGTGCTGGTTTCTGCTTCTTCATGAGCTTTGAATTCTCATTCATCTCCTTGGAAACCAATCCATTTGCTCCCATGTGGTTCCTGCTTCCTGCACCTAGCTTCCTGCTTCCGGGGCTGGCCAGGTCCCGCTGTCTGTCCCTTATTCCCAGTTACCTAGCACCTGGGTTGGCACTTCCCAGGAACACCTCTTGGTGTCTCCCAGGTAGCCATCAGCCTATTGTCATAACAGCCACGATTTCCTTATTCTCCTCATTTCTCTACCCCCAGGCTTTGTACTGTGTTAGGCCTCAAACTCAGGACAAATGGCTGAGGTGACTTTTGATATCAAAGCAGACTGGCTGCCAGTTTCTCAGCAACTATTTGTTACAGGATCATCCTGGGTGCATACCTTGCCCCTTCCCTGAAATCTCCAGGTCAGAGGCCAGGCTGGATCCCTTCCCCCAGCTTCTCCTCCCTATATAACCCAGCCATTTTGGCTACACCGGTCTCTTTTGCTGCTTGGCCACTTGGTCCACTGCTCCTCTCTTAGTTCCTCCCTTCCTTCCCTCTCTCTCTCTTCTCTTCCTCTCTTGCTCTATGCCCCCACATCCCCCCCCCATGGCTCAATTCAATGTGGACCCTTGCAGGTGCCTCTGGCTGTATTCTCCCTGCTATCTAAGCTAAACCTCCTCCACCCATACCTGGGAGTGGCATGCCTCCCTTTCATGTTTTCATTCCACACAGGTGCCCCTTGCTCAGCTTCCTTATAGCCCTCTCCTTTGAGGAAAGAGCTCTTTCCTTTCTGCATCTCATGTGCCTGCTCAGTGAAACCATCTCCCTGAGCTTAAATCCCAAGGCCTCCCTCCTCGGTACCCTAGGATGCTCTGTACCCACCTCAGACTGCACATTTGATGTCCACTGGTTGTTTTGCTCTTATGAATTACCAGCTATCTTCTCTGCTCATCTGCATTTGCCTTTCTTTTATCAAGCTCTGTAATTTTGCTGCCTTAGCTGGTACATTATTTAGGACTTGAAAAAAAAAAAAAAAAAGACAGAAATCCAACTCACACAAGCTCTGGCAATGTAGAACTTGTGGGTTCATGCAACCAGACAAGAAGGACTGAAGTAGGGCAGGCATGAAGTATGGTAAACTGGGAGCCTGGAGGTTCCCCAGCAAGCTGCTTGGCCCCTCCCCGGCTGGCTTCTGGGCAGTTTGTGCTCTCCTGCTGGCTCTTCTCTCTAGGCTGGAAGCAAGGACCACAGTGCTCCAGCCTCAGGTCCTCCCAGCTTTGCTGTTCAGTAGGGTAAGGATTGCTTTTTCCATCCAGTCCCACCTTGGAAGCACATGGTTGGTGTCTTGAGTGACTGAGTATCACTAAGAACAGACAGTTCCTCAGGCAAAAGATGCTTGGTGACAAAAGGAAGGGAAAGCTGGGGATTTGGCTTAGTCAGCAAAGCTCCTGCCACACAGATCCCCAGCACCCATGTAAAAAGTCAGATGAGGTGGCATGTGAGTGTAATCCCAGGACTAGGGAGGTAGAGACAGGAGGACCCAGGGACATGTAACCAGCCAGTCTAACCAAATCAGCATGCGCCATGAGGAAGATACTTGATGTCAACCTCCACGTGGGCCCATGGATGAACATGTTCACACACAAGGGAGAGGGGGAGCTAGCTAGTGGGCTGGGGATGTAGCTCAGTTAATAAAGGTCTTGCCTAGTGTGCACAAGGGCCTGGGTTTGATCCCCAGCACTGTATGGACTAGGTGTGGTGTTGCATGCCTGTAATTCAAGTGCTGAGGAGAGTCAGGAGTTCAAGGCCATCCTGCACTACTTAAAAAGTTGAAAGCCAGACTAGGTTAGAGACCCTGGCTCAAAAAGAAAGAGTAAAATAACAGAAGGGGAAAGGTGGTAAGTATAAAGCTGTTGACAGACAGACAGTAAATGCCCACTACAGACATCCAGACATCCTTGTTAAATCCATGTTGGCTCTGACCATCATTTTTGCCCTCTGTCTTCTTAAAATTGAGAGTGTTGTGGCCCAGAAGTCCTCTACCTTGGGGAATTGGTCATGGGGAATGTAGCCATACATAGGGCACATAGCTTTTCCTGGCCAGGATACGGGAGTCTTGCTGTAGGGGTCTCAAGAACAACAGTGAGAATGGGGAGCAAAGGGGTGGAGGATCTCATCCCCCACCCCTCAGTTTTCACGTCTCACATAAACTAACTTAAACATGTCTTTGGCCTTTGGCTGTGACCATGGAGGAACACTGGCTGTAGAGAAGGATACTCAGCGTTAAAGCTGTGGCCATAGAGTCAGAGTCTGAAATGCCTAAGGCTCTTTATTTGTCACTAAGGACACAGTAGGCAGCAGAGCCCTTGCATAGAGGACAGGGCACAGAGGCTGTGATGATGCTCCCCTCCTGCCTCCCTCCGTGTGAAGATCCGGTTCCGCAGGAAGGACTCGGTGAAAAAGCAGCCATAATTTTTAGGCCATTATTTGCAGACAGACCTCTTAGAGTTCAAGGCCAAATTGGTCTACATAATGAGGTCAGGTAGGCTGCACAGTGAGACCCTGACTCAAAAAATAAGTGAATAGTTGTATAGAAAGCATGACCAATTAAAAAGTTTTAAAGGAAGAAAAATTCTATCAAAAAAAAAAAAATCCATGTGCTATTGTACTTTAGTGTTAATGGCTGAG
This sequence comes from Cricetiscus sungorus, assembly GCA_030556225.1. Lineage (NCBI taxonomy): Eukaryota > Metazoa > Chordata > Mammalia > Rodentia > Cricetidae > Cricetiscus > Cricetiscus sungorus. The sequence goes on from JANBXA010000141.1 coordinate 6,680,017, forward strand.
ATACCCCTGTCATATACAGTACTACAGTTCTGGGTGGCATATGTTATGATCTGATTGGATTCTTCATGCAACAACTATTTTACAATGCTTCATAGGGAGGATAAAATAACTCAAGCTTCCTCTAACTTGATTGATCAAAAATTTGTTATCAATTTTTAAAATTCATTTTTAAAAATGTCACTTCAGCAGACAAGTTCCCTTTTTGCTCTTTCCCAGGTCCATGCCCTAAACAGAGGAATTCCGAGAAGATTCCTTTGCATAATCTCTCCCAAACAAAAACCAGTGGGCTCCTTATAATTAATTGTACATGCTGTATATTGAGTCTAGTCCTGACAAAGTCTGCTTCGATAGGAGCCTAATAGGATGGATTCCTTCACTTACAACTTGACACGTCTGGATTGCCCAGCTTCTGGCTTTGCCCAAGTAGACATGTCTCCTCCTCTCCCTCGATGCATCAACTGTGGATGCTGTGGGACAGGTTCATGTTACACAGTTCCTCTGCTCTTACAGCTCCTTACATACCTCTAGGTAAGTTTTATTGATAGGTGTGTATTAGTCAGATCACTGTTGCTGTAACAAAATGCCTGAGTTTAATAAACAACCGAAGAGAGGAATTTGAGTCTGTGGCTGCCTTGATCTGTGGCTATGGGCCTATGGTAAGGCAGGCATCATGACAGCAGGAGTGTTGGAGGGAACAGAAGTTGCTTACCTCGTGGCTAACTGGAAGTAGAGAGCAACAGACAGGAAGAAGCAGGGGGAAAGGCATATCTTTCAGGTATACTGACCCATTTCTCCTGATGCAGCTTAATGATGCCATCATATTAAGAATGTATCAAGGGATTAACCACTGCTCAGGTCAGAGGTCCCAGGATGCAGCCAGTTCCCGAAGTCCTTCAGACCAACACTCAACACCTGAGCCTCAGGGACACCTCAGATTCAAACCACATCCGTGCAGTAAGGAAAGTTCTTCAAACCACAGCTAGCAACACGGCAACAATACAGAGACATATCTGAAACCCACAAGCACATCTCCTTCTAATGCTAACTGTATCACCAACTCAGCTTCTCTATAATGCCATCTGCCACTCCAAATCACCCAACCAAGGGGAGACTGGCTGAAAATAATTCAAAATGGGAAGAGAGTAACTCAGGTCATTATGGTTTAAATACCTGTCCTTTACACACTCATAAATTCACAACTGCCTGTAATGTAACTTCCAGGGAATCTGATACCCATTTCTGGTCTCCAAGAACACCAGGTTCTCATGAGGCGCACATACATAAATGCAGGCAAATCAGTAACACACAAAAACTAAAACTAAAATTTAAAAACTAAAGATAAACAAATAGGCACAACCACTATGTAGACAGGTTTCTGGGATCTCCCCAGGGCCTTGACACTGCCCACCAAATGAGCTTCATTTGTCTCATGGTGCATTGCATCTACACCAAACTTTACTGTAGAGGACAGTCAGTGCCTATGTAGTGAGGCAGAGCCAAGTCATCTTGAGTGGATTTGCAACAAAAGAGTAAGTGGAAAACAGGCTGTTTCTATTTCTAAACTTCTGTTTAGAATCATCAGCAAAGTCACATAAAAATACTGCCCCGCGTTTTTACAAAAATACATGGCCATGAGCTGCAAGAGATGGCTCCGTGGAGAGAAAGTGCTTACTACGCAAGTGTGATGGCTATTCTTGGCTGTCAACTTGACTACATCTGGAATTAGCTAAAGACCCAAGTTGCTGGGCACACCTGTGAGTGATTTTTAGTTAATTGGATCATTTGAGGTCAGAAGACCCACCCTAAATGTGGGCCACACCTTCTTGTGGCAGCCAATATAAAGGACAAGGAAGAGAGAAGCTTTTGCTCTTTGCCTGCTTGCCCTCATTCTCCCTGGGAAATCCACTGGCATTAGAGCATCTTCCTCAGGATTCCAGTGTATACTGAAGACCAACGGAGACATCCAACCTAATGAACTGAACAACTACTGGATCCTTGGACTTTCTATTGGCAGACAGTCATTGTTGGATAGCTGGACCACACAGCCTGTAGGACAGTGTAATAAAACACACACACACACACACACACACACACACACACACACACACACACACACACACACCATATATATATTTATATTATTACAATGCATCTGTATATGTATATATTTACTATATACACATTATTTATTCTATCAGTTCTGTTCCTCTAGAGAACCCTGACTGATACAGCAACCATGAGGACCTTAATTATGATCCCCAGAACCCACATAAGAAGCCAGGCATGATGATGTAAACAAGAGACCCCAATGCTGGGGGTAGAGGGGGCAGAGACAGAAGGATCATAGAGGCTCCTGGGCCAGACAGACAAACAGGTGAACTCAGGATTGAGTAAGAGACTGTATTGGCTAGATTTATATCTACTTGACACAAGCTAGAGTCATCAGAGGAGGGAACCTCAATAAAGAAAATGTCTCAGTAAGGTTGGGTGTATGCAAGCCTTAGGGCATTTCCTTAATTAGTGATGGATGTGGTAGGGCCTACCCAGCCCATTGCCATTCTTGGGATGTCAGTCTTCTGTGCTATAAGAAAGCAGGCTGAGCAAGGAGGGAGAAGCCAGTAAGCAACATCCTTCCCTGGCCTCTGCAACAGTTTCTGCCTCCAAATTCTGGCCTGTTTTGGTACCTGTCATGACTTCCTTCAATGATGGATTGTGATGTGGCCAAATAAACCCTTCTCTTTCGTTTTGCATTTGGTCACCATGTTTCATCACAGCAATAGAAACCCTAAGACAGATATTTTGACTCAAAAAATTCGATGGGAGAACCTGACAGTGATTGTTAATGTTTTGTCCACCTCTCCCTCCCGCTCCCCCCCCCCAGAATCCCTCATATAAACAGACAGACCATATGGCCAATAGTGCAATTTAATACAGCAGAAACTAAATGTAGACCACAAAAAAGGGTTATCACTTACATTAAATGGACAGATTAATCAAGGAGATATTTAGGGAAAGGTGAGATTTTCATTGTCGTTTTTGTTTTTGTTTGTTGAGACAGGGATCCTCACCTAGCACAGGCTGGCCTCACATTTGTAATCCTACCTTGGTTTTCTAAGCACTGGGAATACAGGCATAATGTGCCACCCCTGGAAAAGGTGAATCTGGAAAAGTTTTATTAACAGTTGAGGCTTAAAAAGCCCATTCTAGAAAGAGTGAGCAGAATCCAGTTGTACGTCAGGACATCGGACCGCTTCACGCTGATGCAGACAGAGCCTCCATGAAGGAGGCAGTAACGATAAACTGGAACAACTATTCCTGACCAGAGCTAAGTAAACAAGTGAGACGCTGACAAATGTGCGGACCAGATATTTTCAGCTATCAAGAAGCAGACATTTCAAGGCTGGGATCCCCAGGCCCCCTACAGCCGTCCTCACAGTCTCTCACAGTTCTAGCCTTCAAGTCAACACATTCTGTACCAGCATGCACAAGGTTGCGGGGATCTAGGCAGGGCACCACAGCCTCACTGAACTGCAGAGTCAGGCGGGGAAATTCAGAAGACTGAGGTCACTGGAATTGGTTGGCAGATTAGTAAAGCAACCTGGATGGAGCTTTAGAAATTTCCAAGTCCTTGGTTGAATTATAAAATCCATATGTCAGAGGTCAAACTCCACAGGCCCAGGAAATAACTACCAAAGAGAAACAAACATAGGATAAACCTGCTTAGTCACCACTAGAGTTTGGCCAGGACTGGCAAACAAATCTGAGTTCAGATGAGCCAGGATTAAAAAAAAAAACAAAAACCAAACAACTCAAAGACAGTAGGGCAGTGGTGGCACTCACCTTTAATCCCAGCACTGGGGAGTCAAAGGCAGGAGGATCTCTGTGAGTTTGAGGCCAGCCTGGTCTACAAAGTGAGTTCCAGGACAGCCAGGGCTACACAGAAACCCTGTCTCGAAAAACAAACAAACAAAAAACAACAACAAAAAAGCATATTACACACTGTAGGAAGTGTTGGTGAACTTGAAGAAAGTAAAATAAAAACTACTAAATCAAAATACATGCAGAGGGAACGACCAAGAAAAATACAGAGGCTCGGTGCCCCATGAGACAGAATCTCCAGGAAGAGACAAAGAGGGCAGCCGCACGCTGCTCAAGACTAGTATTTAAGAAACAGGATAAGAACTGGGTGGTGGTACTCGCCTTTAATCCCAGCACTTGGGAGGCAGATGCAGACGAATCTCTGTGAGTTCAAGACCAGCTTGGTCTACAAGAGCTAGTTCTCAGACAGGCTCCAAAGCTGCTACATAGAGAAACCCTGTCTCAAAAAGCAAAAACAAACAAAAAAGCAGGGTAAGTTTCTAAGTTTTGTAAGAAAGGGAAACAATATACATACGTATATGTATATAGATTGGGTGTGTGTGTCTGTGTGTGTGTGTGTGTGTGTGTGTGTGTGTGTATGTGTACACCTTAGGTAGAGTAAGAACCACACAAGAATCAAGAGAGTAAGGTTTCTCAGGACATGTAAAATGGTGTCATATTTAAACTCAGATCATGTATGTTGGAAAAACTGCAAACTCTGGAGCTGCAAACTCTGGAGGAACTTTTTTTTTTTTTTAAAATCAAAGTCAGTAAGGCAATAGTGAAAATGAAAACAAAATAATAGAATGTACTCAATCCTAAATAATAGGAGAATACAAAACAGGATAAACAAGCTGCATCTGACTCACTACAACTTTGTGATGAGTAAAAATATCCCCAGGTCATGGGGAACTCTGCCAATGCAGTAGGCCAATCAAGCCTAACTAAAGTTCAGGTTTTAACCTGAGCAAAGCATCCCAGGGTGGTCTTAGGAAAGAAGGGAAACCACGTCCGTGGGAGGGGCTCTTAAATACCCTCTGGTGGATGCTTGGTGGACTTTCTCAGGGAGAGAGAGGTGGGGCCTCCACCTTAACATCATGTAGCTATAGTCATAATTACATGAAATGAAAAGAAGAACAACCATCTATCAAAAGGCAAATTTTACCATACTTCCTAGCAGGGAGAGACAATAATGTACTTTCTATAAAACTGTGTGGTTTGTTTGTTTGTTTGTTTGTTTGTTTGTTTTGCTTGTGTTTTCATTTTTTGGGTTTTTTTGTTTGGTTTTTTTTGTTTGTTTGTTTTTTAAGACAGGGTTTCTTTGGAGCCTGTCCTGGAATTAGCTGTGTAGACCAGGCTACCTTGAACTCACAGATATCTGCTTGCCTCTGCCTCCCAAGTGCTGGGATTAAAGGTGTGAACCGCCACTGGGCCACTAAAACTTTTTTTTTAAGGCTGTCCTTGACCTCCTGCCTCCGTGTTTCAAATTCTGGGATTACAGGTATACCGCCATGCCTTAATTATTATTACATTATATTATATTATAAATGCAAATCTCATATCTAGATAAGTTTATCTTACCACAAATTATGTTGAAATTTGATTACAATGTAAAGTTGCTAAAAGGCGATAGGATATTTAAGAGGTAACGAGGTCATGGAGGCTCCACCATCACAAAGGGATTAATGCTGTTCTGATGAGAGGGGTTGGTTATCATTAGAGTGAGTTGGTTATTATGAGAGTGGTTTGGTTATTATGAGAATAGGATAGTTGTTCATTGTGAGAGTGGGTTGGTTATTATTAGAGTGAGTTGGTTATTATGAGAGTGGTTTGTCTATTATGAGAATAGGATAGTTGTTCTGAGAGTGAGTTGGTTGTCATTGTGAGAGTGGGTTGATTACTGTGAGAATAGTTATGACGGAGTGCAGCTTCCTTAGCTCACCCTCTTGATTCCATTCTAGTCATATGGTCTGTCACACTCCTCCAAGTGTGTGAAAGTCCTCACCACTATAAAGTCCTCACCAGGTGCCTAGCATGTGACAGTAGGATGGCTGTACACCTCCAGAACTCTGAGCTAAATACCTCTCTTTGCATTTTGTTACAGCAATTGAAAATTAACTAAGACAGGCATGTGTGATAAACAGAAGAAGGAGCTGGAAAGACGGTCTCTTGCAGAGGAGCAGGATTCAGTTCCTAGTACCTAGACTGGGTGGCCCATAACCAACTAACTCCAACTCCAGTGGATTCATCACCTTCTTCCCGTCTCAGCCAGCACCCAAACTCACAAGCACATACTCACATAAGACAGACATTCAGACACACAACTGAAAATGAAACAAACATTTTTAATAATTTATTTATTTCTATTTTGTATGCATAGTGTTTTGCCTGAATGTATGTCTGTGTGAGGGTGTTGGATCCTGCGTTATACAGTTGTGAGCAGCCCTGTTGGTGCTGGGAATCAAACCAGAATCCAATGGAAGATCAGTCCATGCTTTTAATTGCTGAGCCATCTCTCCAGCACCCTGAAATAAATATTTTTAAAGTAAAAGAAAAGTGTTTTAAGCAAACACTATTATAAGAAAGCTAGAGAGGAAGAGAGTAGTAGCTGGATATCAAAGTACATTTCACAAAAAAATAAAATTCAAGAGCCAAAAAGAAGTATTTTCATCAAGGGTCAACCCATCAGGAACACATATGGTATTCAGTATACATGATCTAGTGACAAAACTTGAAAAAGAAAATGAAACGGACACAGAGAGAGAGAGAGAGAGAGAGAGAGAGAGAGAGAGACAGAGAGACCGAGAGACAGAGACAAGAGACAGAGACAGAGACACAGAGAGAGAGACTGAGACAGAGACAGAGAGACAGACAGAGAGACAGACAGAGAGAGACAGAGAGACAGAGAGAGAGAGAGAGAGAGAGAGAGAGAGAGAGAGAGAGAGAGAGAGAGAGAGAGATTTTAACATTCCTGTCCTAGAACTTGGAAGAACCAAAAAGACAGAAAATCACTAAGGATAAGGAGGGCTCAAATCACACTATCAACCAATCAATTCTATTGATGTTTCTAGAACATCCCACACAACAACTGCAAGCTACATGCTCTCTTCAAGGAATATTTATCTTCGAGGACACAGGAGCACACACTGGATCATAAATCAACTTTCTACAAATTTAAAATATTTAAATCATACAAAGCAAGTTCTCTAGCCAGAATATGATAGAGTTAAGTTGGAAAACAATTACAAGGAAATCTGCAAAATCCACAAATATTTGGAAACAAAACAAAAGACTTCTAAATAGCCTACAACTCAATTTAGATAATCTTTTGGGAAGTTAAAAAAAAAAAATAAGCTGAAAGGCTGGCAAGATGGGCTCAGCAGGTAAGGGTGCCTGCTAAGCCTGATGACCTGAGCACAGTCTTTATGACTCACACAATGGGAGGAGAAAACTAATTCCTACAGTTCTCTTCTCTCTCTCTCTCTCTCTCTCTCTCTCTCTCTCTCTCTCTCTCTCTCTCTCTCTCTCTCTCTCTCTCTCTCTCTCTCTCTCTCTCTCTCTCTCTCTCTCTCTCTCTCTCTCTCTCTCTCTCTCTCTCTCTCTCCTCTCTCTCTGTGTGTGTGTGTCTCTGTCTCTCTCTCTCACACACACACACACACACAAAATAAGTTAAAAAATAATGCAAAAATTTTCAAAGAAAGTATGTTGAACAAAGTTACAGATAAGTAGGTAGATAAAGATGGATGGATAGATACTATACTCATGCCTAATGAGAATTTTGTAACTTTAATGACAACACTAGAAAATGAAGCATGGCTTTAATTTATGACAGCACATTCTTTAATCCTAGCACTCTGGAGGCATAGGCAGCTGGATCTCTGTGAGTTAGAGGCCAGCCTGGTCTACAGAGCTTGCTGGTTCCAGACCAACAAGGCTTCTCAGTAAGACCTTATTAAAATTAAGGTTAATACTTTGGGCTTCACCTTAACAAAACTAGGAAAAAATAACAAGCTAAACCGCAAGTAAATAGAAGGAAGAAAACAAGGTAAGAATGGAAATCTTATATAATAGAAAACAATAAGCAAAGTTGATGAACCTAAAAGGTCATTGTTTGGAAAAAAAATCAATGAATAAACTAGCAAGATGGATGGAAGTGGAAAAGTACAAAAACACAAAAATAATTTAATAATAAACTAGAGGGCAGAACTATTATTGTGAAAATAATAAAGGGACATTAGTTTCCTAGTTAGGCTGCTATGGTTGTGACAAAGACCAAGACCAGAAAAGCAACTTGGAGAAAAGAGTTTCTTTGGCTTACATATCCCAGGTCATAGTTCACTGAGGAAAGTCAGGGCAGGAACCTGGAGGCAGGAGCTGATTCCGAGGCCATGGAGGAGTGCTGCTTACTGGCTTGCTGGCCTTTTTCTTATACATGCCATGCCCACCAGCCTGGGGCTGGCATTGGCCACAGAGGCCTGGGCCCACACACATCAATCATTAATGAAGAAAATGGTCGTACAGACGTACGCACAGACAATCTGATGGAAGTGTTTGTCAGTTGAGGTTCCTGCTCCCAGATGATTCTAACTCAAGTTGACAACAAACAAACAAACACAAAGCCAAACAACCAGGGTAATTATGAACTGTGTTCAGCCAATAAATCCAGAGGCCTAGGTGAAATGTATAACCTATTAAAGAAATCAGAATCATTGTTTAAAATACTCTGCTAAACTCAAGGCTTGAGTAGGTCAAATAATGAGTCTGTCAAAACTAAAAAGAAGAAACAAATGCTAACCTTGACCCTCTTCCTTCAGAAATAGACAGGAAACCGTTCCCAAGTTGTCTCTGTGTCCATCTGCCTGTTTGTTGTAGCTCTCGCTGCGTAGCTCTAGCTAGATATGGACTTGTTTCGCTCCTGCCTCAGCCTGCAGTGTTGGGATGAGAGGTCCACACCACCATGCCCGATTTCTTTGCTCCAGTTTTGTTTATAGTATGTGACAGGACTCATCATACCCTCCATTGAGGGCTAGAATCTTCAGAGTCATTGCAGCCATTACATCATTGCATCTCTGTGTCTGCCATGAAAGATCACAGGATATTAACCCCAGGTCCAACACACCAGAGGGACGAATGGATTTCCTTCCAGCCTTGCCATTGAAAGCACTCCAAAGTCGTTGCTATAGGAAGTGGAGGTCAGTGAGCATGCAGTCAAAATGTGACTGCAGAAGTTTACCCAAGCGCTGCTGGATGGACGGCTCAGTGGTCAAGAGCTCTGGCTGCTCTTCTAGAGGACCTGAGTCTGAATCCCAGAACCACACAGCAGCTCATTCCAAGCTCCCACATAGCACCTCACAGCCATCTGTAACAAGTTTCCACAGCATCCTATACCCTCTTCTGAGCTCTGCGGCATGCATGTAGTATACAGACACACATGAAGGCATAGCATCCATACACATAAAAATACATAAATAAATAACTCTACAGAGGAATGTCAGGCAGCTAACAAAAAGTTGTATTGTTTCTGAACTGTGTGCTATTTCTCAGCTTATTCAGTTTTGTGGGTTTTTTTTTTTTTTTCTGGGACTCTGGAGCTCACTTTGAAGACCAGGCTGGCCCTGAATTTTGAAACGAGAGAGAGAGAGAGAGAGAGAGAGAGAGAGAGTTAGAAAGTTTCTTTAGCAATCTTTTGTTTTACTTTTTCTTTTTCTTTTTGCATGTACATGTATAAGTGGTGTGTGTTCATACGTGTGAGTGCAAGGGTGTGTACAGGATTGTGGTGGCCTGACTTTGATGCTGTGTCTTTCTCCATCAGTCTCCACTATATTCATTAAGGCAGGGTCTCTCTAGGAATCCTACACTTGCTGACTCCAGCTAATCTAGCAAACAGCACACCTGTCTATCTTTTATGTGAGTTCTGTGGATCCAAACCCCAGACCTCACACTAACATGGTCAGTGTCTCAACCACAGAGTCATCTCCCAGCCCTGGGAAAAGTTAAATTTTTGATAACAAATATCCATTTAGTAAGAATAAACTTTGAAGAAAAGCAAATCTCTATAATTTAAACTGTATCCATGATTTTTATCTATACAGTTGGAAACCATATTTAATACAAAAAAACTTTTCCATCAATATGGAGATTAAGATAATGTTAGGCCATCAAGATGGCTCAGTAGGCAAAGACGCTTGCTATCAAGCTGAATGACCTGAGTTCAATTCCCAAGACCCACAAGGTAGAAGGAGAGAATCAATAAGTTGTCTGCTGACCCCCACATGCACAACACACACAAATAATGAGTACACACAAAATAAATAAGATGTAATCAAGTATTTTTAAGATAAGAATGCTTACTGGTCCTCTCCCATTTAACATTGTATTCCTACTTTTAGCCAGTAAGTAAAGAAATAAATAAATAAGACATTAAAAAAGAAAGGCTTACAGATTGGTCAAAGAGAAGTTAAGCTGTTTTTTATTCACACAGGACAACACTGTGTACCTATTAAATACTAATCAATTTACCAAAAAAGGATATGAGATTAATAACCGGCCTTGGTAAGATCACAGAGAACATGATCAATACAAAAAAAATCAATGGTATTCTGAAAACTGGCAGCAAACAGTAGAAAGTAAGCTGTAAAATGCCTTTTACACTAGCAACAAAATATGTGGTGCAGTACCAAGGAACAGATCCAGCAAGGCATGCACAAGACTTGTATACTGCCATCTGGAGAGATGGCTGAGTAGTTGAGTGCATTCAAGAGTGCTCTCCAAGAGGACCAGGGTTCAATTCCCAGCCCCCACATGGAAGCTGACAACTGTCTCTAACTCCGGCTCCAGGGAACTCTGGTGTCCTCTTCTGACTTCCGCAAGCACCAAGCACAGATGCAATGCACATACATGCAGACAAAACAACCCCTCTACCCCTGCAAAGAGCTTAAACAAACAAGATATGTTCACTAAAAGCCATAGGAGCCATGAAAGAAATTAGACAAAGCCTTAATATGGGGAGATCTAATATATTTGAGAATCAAAAACTCAGCATTGTTAATCTGTTAGCTCTCTCCAAATTGATCTTCAGGTTCATTGAAATTCTCAGCAGTCTCTCTCTCTCTCTCTCTCTCTCTCTCTCTCTCTCTCTCTCTCTCTCTCTCTCTCTCTGTGGTGTGTGTGTGTGTGTGTGTGTGTTGACTTATTTTTATTTATGCACATGTGTGTACATCTGTGTGAATGAACATCACACGTATGCAGAGGCTCTCTGAAGCCAGAAAAAGACATTGAATCCCCCAGAGCTGGCAGGACCTGAAGCTGTTGTGAGCCGCCCCACATGGATGCTGAAAACTGAACTCAGGTCCTCTATAAAGTACAGTAAGCACCCTTGCTGTCTCTGCAGCCCTCAGCATCCTTTCTTTTTAAACATCTGTTGAGGGCTGGGGAGATGCTCAGTGGGTAAAAGCGCCTACTCTGCAAGCATAAGGGCTGCCATTCAAATCTCCAATGCCCGCAGAGGAAGCTGAGTGTGGTTGCATATTCCTGTAGCTCCACACTGAGGGGCAAAGACAGGAGGACCCTGAGCACTCACTAGTAGTCAGTCTAGCTGAAACTAGAAGGATTCTAGTTCAGTGAGAGACCCGCCTCTCCAAAAAAGGGGGTAGGGTGGAGTGTCATTGAGAAAGACACCGCTAGAGACATCTGACCTCCACATGCACATATCCACACACACACTCCAACTTGTTTGAACTGTAAGTAACTGTCTTCATCTGCTTTCTCACTTTAGTGGCAGAGCTGAGTACTTAGGACAAGGTTCCATATGGCCCACAAGGTCTTAAGTAGTATCTGGTCCTTACAGAAAGAGTTTGCTGAACTCATGATGGCGGATGCCAGAGTGTAACACTCCCTATTGCAATCCCTAGCCCACCAGGCATGAAGCCTCTACGTTCCCTACTCCTCATTACAGCATATTAGAACACAGGTACACCAAAGTCATTCTAGAAATAATCCTTAATCCCTTCTAATTTCTCTAAAAAATATAAATTGTCCACAAATTATAGCACTTCATAATTAATAACAGGTTACTTGTGACATCCTTCACAATTCCTCACAAAGCCGCCGTTGAAAACTGGTCCTACTGGAATGAAGATAATTATACGTTAAAGTTGTGTGGTGGATAAATATGCAAATGAGGCATCATAAGTCTTGTTTAACCCACTTTATAAATGAGGAGGCTCACTGACAAGTGCATCTGCCAGAGGCAGGAAGGCTAACTGGCTAGGAAAAGAACACCAACCAGACAACGGGACAGATGGCTAAAAATTGGTGGTGGACTGGTAAGGGGTAGTAAGGGTAGGAGAGTGGGTTCTTAGACACGGCTGCTTTTGACTCAGAGGGAAATTTGTGAAGATATTGCAGGCGTTGTAAACAAAGAGTATAAGATCCATTTGCTAGTGTTTAAAAGTATTTTTATTTTACTTTGTTTTGAGACAGGGAACTCACTGAGACCAGGCTGACCTCAAACTCATCATTCACCTGTCTCCCCCTCCCAAGTGCTGGAAAGCAAGGCGTGCACCATGCCCAGGGACAGTGCTTTTTTAAATTGATTAACTTAAAAACTCTCTGGTTATCTTAACCTGCCAGGTGATGTTATAACAAAATAACCAATGCTCAGTAAGTACAAGGGAAAGGCCCAGTCTGTTGTCTGGAAAGGCTAAACAGCATTGCTCTGTTGTCTGCCTCAATGTGACACAGCAGTGGGGAGGGCTGAGTGCACAAAGAAAATGTGTGTGAATGGGAAGCAAGAAAGTGGCAAGTATCCAGGGTCTCTCCCTGTGGTAACCCATTCCCTTAGGAACTAACCCAACCCTGTGAGAGCTGCATTCATCCCTTTCAGAGCTCCTGCCTCCTTGGATTGTCATCTTAAAGGCCCCACCCCCTCAAGGGGTACTCTACTGGAGACAAAGTTTCTGATGCTGAACCTTTGAGACATAAAACACCTTCAGATGCCAGCTCTGGTGTCTTATTAGAATACAGATTCTCAGACAGTGGTGGGAGGAGAGAGGCAGCAGGGAACATTTGTTTTTTTTCTTTTGTGTCCATGTGTTTGTGTGGTATATGTGTGTTAGTGCTTGTGTGGAGTGGGGAGTGCACGTGTGTGCTTACCTGCATGTGGACACAAGAGGCTGATTTCATATCTCCTCCTCTATTGATCTCCACTGTCGTTTGTAATTAATTAATTAGTGTGTGTGCATGTGCTAACACACCAAGTGCGCTTGTTTAGGTCGGAGGACAATTCTTAGGAGCCGGTTCTCTCCCTCTCCCCTATCAAGGCAGGCTCTCTCTTGTTTCTCTTGTGTTGCCAACTCCAAGCTAGCTGGCCCTCAAGCTTTCACCCATTGCCTTTTTATGTGGGTTCCTGGTATCAAACTCCGGTCCTTAGTCCTGAGTGGCACACACTTTCATCCACCAAGATATCTTGCTGACTCATCAATCCCCTTTAATTTAAAGACTGGACTTTTACTAGCTGGGGGCTCACCATTTTGGCTAAACTGGCTGGCCAGTAAGTGCTCCAGGATCTACCAGTTTCTGCCTCAACAGTACTAGAGTTACAAGCATGAGAAACAATGACGCTCCCTTTATAACAAGTGTAATGGAGACTCAGAGTATCAAAAGCGAAGCAGTTAGTATTTTGACTTTGCAAAGTTTAGCATCAGCTTAGAGAAAAGATAAAAACGACAAGTATGCCGATTTGGGACAAAACAGTGTTTTTTTATAATTCCTTAACCCTGAATTTCTCACTGAGTTCTTAAGGGGGGTATCTAGTACTGCCCTTCTCCTCAGAATCTCCTACTTATTAGTTCAGGACATAAAGCCTTATCTGATGTATATCCTGGGCTCAAGATTCCCTCCTTCTCTGAAACACAGCTCAGTCACACAGCAGACTGCCTACAACCTTTCAACCCTAGGAAGAACAGAGAGCAACTAGGGAGGCAGCTGCCAGCTAGGGAAGACAGCCTGGTGCCTCCTGCCTAGCTGTGATTCCGTATAGTAAGTTCTAAACACTCCCTATCCTGAAAACAGACCATAACAATCTCTGTCTAGCACAGGGTACATTGCACCCATCTCTTACCTGGTGTTCAGGATCAAACCCAAGTCCCCATATATGCATGGCAAACACTTTGCCGGTGGAACCACCTCCACAGTCCCACACTGCATTTTTTAACAAGCTCCCAGGTGATTCTGGTATGACTGGTTCAGAGACATTTTCTGTAGAAAGCTACTAACAGTGATGAATGGAAACCCAAGGGTAGAAGGTGCAGGGAGGCTCCTGCTAGACTTTAGCAGCTACAGGATGGTTTCATGCAGCTAGAAACAGGCTGTCTATCGTCTGTCTTGTCAAGCAGTGTGCTGTGGTGCAGATCCCGACTATCCCCTAAGGCCCAACTGGCAGAAGCTTGATGTTCACCTTGGCATTATCAGGAGGTTGTAGAAATCTTTAAGAGGCTAAGCCTAGCTGAAAACCTGGCCAGGCCTCTGTATCCTTGTTCATTTCCTAAGAACCCTGAGGTAAGCATCTATCATGCCTTCTTGCCACGATTAACTGTGTCACCACTGCCCCCAAAGAAATAGTGAACCAACCATGGACTGAAATCTCTAGAAGCATGGGGTTTAACCTTTCTTTCTTATAAATTGGTTGCCTTAGTCATTTTATCATAGTAACAGAAAGCTGGCTAGCATAATGCAAGGTAACAACAAAGAGCTTACAATTTCTTAAGTTGATATTTATTTTAATTTTTGTATGAGCATTTTGCTTGAATATGTGTATGTATACCATACGTGTGCAGTGCTTCTGAAGGACAGAAGAGAGTGTCAGATCACTTGGAACTGGAGTTACAGACAGTTGTGAGCTGCCATGTGGGTGCTGAGAGCTGAACCTGGCCCTCTGCAAGAACCGCCAGTGCTCTTAACCCTGGGCCAGCCCTGTGAGCTTACAATTTTGAGGGGATTCTTAGTGCAGAAAAGACGATGATCTAGAACAAACAAGGACACAGAAAAGGAGCTGGGGTGGGGCTGAAGGTGGGAGAGGGGAGGGAGTTTACTGTCAATAAGTTCGAGGAATACCAAGCTTCAAGGACAGATTGTTAGGATCTTTGTAACCTGTGGATCTGGATCCCGATGGTTCGAGACCCCTCCCCTTGCTTTGTCTGCCCTTTCCCCCTTTAGGCTGGAGGAAATGGAGGACATCATTATAGGTCTTCTGTCCAGAGCTTCATCTGGCCCCCTTGCTAGAAAGTCCTCCCATCACATCACCACAGGGCCACCTTAAGAAACAAGTGTATGGCTCAGGGTCCTCTCCCTGACTGGCCCAGGTTTAGGCACCTGATCCTAGGTCAGCTAAATGGATTTCTTCCCTGGGATTAATCAACTAGGAATCTGTCAGTGTCAAAAGTTATCGGGGACAAAATCTGCTGGTTGTTGGCAATTGTGGCCCTCAGAAAAATTAAAGACCGGTGATGCAAGAGAGCCCTGGCAGAAGTCCAGCAGCCCTCAACCAGCTATTCCTGAGCCCAGCTACATCCCTTCCTTTCCCATGAGTTGGCTATCCAACAGCCCTTTCCATGACCCAAGAGTTAGTTCCCACTATGGCCTCTGTGAGCTTGAGACACTTGCACAGGATCCCCAGTAAAGCCTGGCAGCCTATTCCAGCAGCCCCTGGCCCACTCCAATTGCCCTCCAACCTCCATACTCCTACTGCAGCCTCCCCAGGTATTCCCGAGGGACGACACCAGGCCCAAACCAGCTGGTGGCAAGGCCCATCAACTCCAGTGTTAGTCCTGGTGGATGTTAATGTGTCACAGAGCACCAATGTACCAAATGGCTGTGTCATGGCAACAGCAGAAGAGAGCCCACAGAAGCCTCATCTTTGGCACACTGGGGCCTCCACTGGCAGATTGCTGAGACCCTGGGGGCAGAAGTTAATTTGCATAACTATTTGCAATGCACAGTTTCTTTTTTATTCATTCAGGCTAAATTAAATTCATTTTGGAATTCTCACGGTTGCTTGTGGACTTCTCCCATTAGGGTGAAGCTCTGGGTACATATTCCCAAATCCTAAGACACTTCCATCCTCAGTCCCACGTCCCAAGACCTCAAGACTCTCAGATACCAGGTAATGCGTTGTCCCTGTACAGTTTTAACTCTTTTAACTGTTGGGAATATTTTTGATTGTTAACCAGCTATTCTGCAAAAATAAAACTATCAGTAGAACCTCCTGTTCCCTCTCTACCTCCAATGTGTGCACTTACACAAACATGTATACACACGTGACACACACAAATGAACACATGAGCACAGGGATACACATACACACACACACACCCTACACATGTACATACATACACAGACACCACACACACACACACACACACACACACACACACTGAGCCTAGTTACACCCAAGAGACCACCTCCCACTACTCCTTGTGCAGACAGAAATGCCGGTGTTCATAGCTGTCACTCTGAGGAAGACAGCAGCTGTGTTATTCTATGATTTATAGAACAGATTTGCATTTCCTTGCCTTTGAAGCTTGCCTATAATCTGCCACATAAATATTTGAAAGACAGGGTGGTGGAAACAGACCTATGCAGCTTAATCGAACACTTGGCAAGTAGAATCCTGGGGGTGGGGCTCATTTCAAACACCCTCATTGCCCCAGGCCCCTTAGGGTTTTGTGTACAAAACTGAAATTCAATGTTTAAGCCTGATTCTACAGTCAAAATACCACTTGAAGGAAAAGCCAAAAGAATGAATGCCTGCTGGAAGACAGCTTCTGTTCCATGTCTGTTCTCCGGAGCCAAAAGCCTGCCTTGTTCCCTGCCCCCTGTTGCAAGAATTGGGAGTCCAAGTGTCTCAGCCCCTCTAGATGCCCCCTGTGTGGTTGAGTAGGGCTGTGGCTGAGCACGGTAGCAGGCTGTCCCTAGAATGAATCAAAGCTCAGTGTGCACAGGAGACAGGGATCCTTCTCAGGAGGCAGCCCCATGGGTTTGCACACACAGCCTGAAACCCTTTGCCACATGAGACTCTGAGAATGCCTTCTGCTGGCTTCAATTAGGGGACCACAATCAGACCGTCCTTCGGCTGGTGGTAAGATATAAGTCCCATAGTGAAACACCCATTGAAGCTGTTTAACTAATTATGTGAGCCAAACATATGCACTTGTATTCTTACAGAAGTCTTATTCATATGCTACAGGATAAGTACAAAGCAGGGAAACGACACCCATTGATTCAATCATCATTTGTTGGTCCTCCATCTGTACTTAAAGAAGAAGCAACATTTGCTTTAAGACAAACCAAGAATGCCAATCACAGTCTAGGCTCTTTATCAGAAGTGGGGAGCAGGCAGGAAGGGGTACCCTGATCAAGAAGACAATTTGAAGATTCAGAACAGGAGGAGGCAAAGGCCCAGTGTCATTCTGAGCCCCGGATGAGTTAGGCTACCCCACCATGAGTTCTGAGTCCTGACTTCATCTCACCACTTCACCTCTCTGGCCTCTGTTTTCTCATCTGCAAAGTGAGTCCACTGGCCTAATGGCAGACAAGCCCCTCTTGTGCTAATTTCCTAAGTAGCCTGACCAGAGCCAGTACTAGGATTTGTCTGAATGGTAGGGTAATGCCTTTCCAGCCCCTTCCCCCATCTCTGTCTATGTCCATTATTGGGGTCTTTGGTACCAGACCAGAGACAAGAGGAAGCAGGGAGGCTGGTGACAGAAGCCAAATGCTGTCACCAAATGTCTCAGAGAAAGCCTGGCCTGATGGTCTCTCTTGCCACCAGCAATCCTGGAACTGGTCCAAATGCCTCACCCCCAAATGACAAAAACTCTGCCCTGAGGATCTGACAACCATCTTGCTGAGGAGAGGGGAGCTCTTCAGTTCTGTAGACTTTCACCCAGCCAAGAGCCAAAGGTCAGGACGTCCAGCAAGGTGCGGGTGTGAGAAGGTCACCTCCAGGGCTCACAGAGAACTGAGACACACCAGCAGGTTGGTGGCCAGGACAGGGCATTAGACTGACATTGCCTCACTGACCAGTGTCACAGGTGTCAAAGGACAAAGATCTAAAACTAATTTGGTGGGGCTGAAGGCATGATTTAGCGGCAGAGTCACTGCCTAGCATGCATGGGGCCCTGGTTTAATTCCCAGAGAGAAAGAGGAGGGGAGGAAAGGGGAAGGGAAGAATTTGAATCTAGTACCAAATATAATAACACTTTTGTCACCCCAGATATTCAGGAGCCTGAGGCAAGGGGATTTCTTGAGCCTGGGAGCTGGATGCCAACTTGGGCAGCATAGTAAGCCCTTGTCTCAAAAAGAAGCAAACATAGCCAGGTGTTGGTGGTGCATGCCTTTAATCCCAGCACTCGGGAGGCAGAGGCAGTTGGATCTCTGTGAGTTCGAGGCCAGCCTGGTCTACAGCGCTAGTTCCAGGACAGGATCCAAAGCAATACTGAGAAACCCTGTCTTTGGGAGTAGGGGGAGGCAAACACTCCATTACTATGGTTTTGGTTGGTAGATGTCCCCCAAAGGCCCATGTATTGAAGGTTTGCCACACACCCACATGCTGTGGAGAGGTGGCAGAACCTTTAGGAGGTGGAGCCTAGGGGGAGGAAGGCAGGGCACTGGGGGAGTGGCCTTGAATCAGGTGTTGAGACCTGGCCCTGCCTCTCTCTGAATGCTTCCCAGCAGGGGCAAGCTGTGGTTTGCATGGTAGGTGAGGGGACCTTCAAGTCCCTGGAAAAGAGTGAGTCAGTCAACATAAATGCCCACCCTGGGAGCAAGCTGCAGAAAGACAGAAGCAGTGGTACCTCACAGTGAGGAACCCAGCCTCCCTCCTTAACAGCAGCATTCCTGTCTCCAGATGGACCTGCTCTACCATAGTGGAGGAGGTAGGGTGGATAAGATCATGGGAGAGAGGTATGAGTCCCCACAGAGAAAAGAGTTTCACCACAACTTGTGGGTCTTTTGTATTTCCTGGTAGCCGGGGCCCAGAAATTGCTCCATAAAGTAGGTGGTACTCAAAAAGCCTTTGACCCACTCATGGGTTTGTTTGTTAGAACATGGCAGCTTCTCCCAGCTTCCCAGGGCCAAGCCCATGGTTTTGTGGGTTCGCAGCTGTGCCTATGCCCAAGTAGAGCTGCAAGTCAGGGCAGGGAAAGTTCTGGATACAAGGGCTGCAATGTTTGGAGCCTGGGGCAGGAGCTGGGCTGGGTGCCATAAGCAACTTTTGATCAGTCTTAGGCACAGAAGGCTCGGCCACACCAACCACCCCTTTCTTGCCTCGGGCCTTTGCACTCGCTTGTCTGTCTGCTTGTGGTCCTCTTCCCTGAGCTTGCTTTGACTCCCCACTCCACCCAAGGGGACTCCTCAGAAGGCAGCCTTCTAGAACCGTCTCTAGAACAGCCCCTGTTCCCTCTCTGCACTATAGATTGCATTTTTTTTTACACTCACAAGGCACCGTTGGGTACCTTCTGTTACAGGAATAAAACGCTTGAGTTGATCAACTCCAAAGGAATAAAAGCTCAGCTTGCTTGTTCCAGAAGTTTCCGAACATGACTGGTTGGCCTGTGATAAGGCAGAACGTCATGGAGAAGAGCCTAGTCAGACTGTTCTCCATGACCATGACTTGAAAGCGAGGCGGGTGCTGGGCTGGGGGGGGGGAGGGAGACTGAGTCCCCATCGTTCCCTCCAAGGGTGTTCCCATAGGGGACTGAAGCCTCCCACTGGGGCTCCCCTCTGGGTTCATCCTTCTCCTACTAGTCCCAAGCCTTTTGGAAATACTTCAGATCTAAGCTATGGCACAACCTGTAATTAGCCTGTTTGTTTGTTTACAAGTTCCTGGCTTTGTTCCCTCAGGGAGGTTAGTTCCTGCAGGGGAGAGGCTCTTCTGTCAAGTCTACTGTGGCTCATAACCTCCATCACGGGGCTGGCATGTGGCAGACACTTACATATCCCTATATAGGGTAGGCAGAGGAGTGAGTGAGTGAATGCACACAACAGAAGGGACCTGAAGTACAGACAGGAATCGACTGGGCAAGGGTGGGGCCCAAGAGAGGCTATCTTTTCCCTTCATAGCAGAAGTCATAGCTGTGCCCAACTCCCAACAGTTAGGAGGGAGAAAATTCCAATCTGGTGGAGATAGCTGAACATGAGTTGGCTGAATGTCCTGGGTGTCGTGAGGAACTACACTAACCAGGTCTGGAGCATTCATACTTGAACTCTCCTTGTTATGCAATATAAGAAACGTCATTATTTTTAAGCCATTCAGAGGGGCTTCTTTTGTTACAGCTGAAGGCATGTGTTGTCCCTTGGTGGCTGTACTGCCTGGAGACTGGATTGCACTGGCTTTGTCTGCCAGGGGACATGTCAAGTGAAGATGAATTTACACACTGGTTCCTTGGCCTTCTTCACAGATCCAGCAGGCCTTCTGGGGACCTCTGCATCCTGCCACTCACTGTAAAGAGAGACTAGAGAAGGCAGTCTTGGGCCTGAGGACTCCTGCATTAATTCTCATCTCTGATATAAAATACAGTACAGAAAAAAACTTAAAAATGGTTTGTTGGGGTTCACATTTTAGGTGTTCACACACTCCATCATGGCAGGGAAGGCGCAGCAGCAGGAGCTGAAATAGCTGGTCACATTGCATCCACAGCTGGGCATCAGGACTTCTGAATGCTAGTGTTCAATGCTAAGCCCCCAACCCCTCTCGCCTTTTTATTTTTTAAACTAAATCTGGAACTCAAGGCCATGGGGTGGTGCCACCCATATTCAAGGCTGGTGTTTCTTCCTCTGTGTTAAACCTCTCTCTAGGTCCTCACAGACTTGCCCAGAGATGTGTCTTCTAGGTAATTCCAAATAGTCAACTTGACATCAAATATTAACTCATCATAGACCTGGAATCCTGGGATAGGAAGACACAGAGAAGGGCCTGATGGGGCAGAGTGGCACACAAGAAGCCACTGCACTGGCTGGGCATGGGAGGAGCAGGCACAGGGGAGGTGGGGGTCAGGGGTGAGTGGCTATCTAGCTTCAGGAAATGGCTTGTGTCTCAGTTGAGGCTTGAATGGGAAGCAGGAATTACACAAGTAAGTGAGCTAGATATGAATCTCTCAGTCTAATGAAGATGGGATGCTGTGTCCCAGAGTAAGAGGACCATTTTTGAGGGGACTACAGTGAGCAAGGGTCTGTGCTAAGTGACTTCACATACATGTCCCCTGGTAACATGTGCATAGTCCCCTCTTACTATGTGCATACATGATGAATATGCTCACCTGTGTACACTATGAAAGCCAAGGCTGTAAGAACCAAGGGACTTGCAGCATCACACAGACTGAAAGTGGCAGAGGTGGCTTTGAATCCCCACAGTCCGGCTGGGGAGTCCATATATTTTTTTTCTATCACTGTGTGCAGATTGTGGGGAACACAGATAGATTGATCCGGTGACTGACAAGTAAGAGAAAGCACTGCTCTTCGGGAGCAGCAGGCAGGAGGGGAAGGCATTCTGAGGGGCCAGTGACCAGGAGAGTGGGTGCCAGGACGGGGGCGAGAAGAGAGAACGTGGGCGACCCTGAAACATCAGTCTCTTTCCGAGGTGCCTGTTCCAAATTGAATGGCCGGGCTCAGGAGCCCCCAGCTCTTTAGCTTTCTCGTTTAAATCGCCCTCGAAGCTAAATATTATCCTAACAATTTACCAGCCCACAAATTTTTGTTAACCTACCTGCCACAAATATTATCCAGATGGCAAAATAAATAAAAACCCATCAGCAGTTACAACTAGCCTCCTTGAAATGATAACGGGCCTGGCGCCCTCGGGGACTCTCTTTGAGAAAGCTGCCTTAAATTACAAAGCAGCAGATGAAACAAGTGTTGGTCTGGGGCACCATGTGGCCCCGCTGCAAGTGGATGTCCCAGATATTCTATATGCAAGCTCCCCTTCCTGTAAACAGGGGGGCATGCAAGACACCCCTCATCATGACAAAATAACAGGACCAGCTCATTTCCTGAGGCTTCTATCTCAGCAGGGAAGGATCTAATATTGCAAGCCAGCAGAAGCCAGGAGTGGTGATGTTGTAGTTCTGTTTTACATTACATTAAATGTTACTATTTCTGAAGGGAATATCTGTGGAGCACTGGTGTAACCCATGGCAACCAGCTAATAAATTGTAACTTACACTGGCTCAGCTTATTGTAGGGGTGGAGACACCGCATGTGGGAGGAGGCCCTCCAAAAAAAAAAAAAAAAAGGAAAATGCTAACAATAATAATAACAACAACACAACAACAAAGATCACAATTTTCTCCCTCTCCTAACACACACACACACACACACACACACACACACACACACACACATGCCTCACCGATACAGGTTGTTAACAGTCTGTAGCAAAATTACTTCAGGTGAAGTGGGACAATTAGCAGACATGGTTTTAGAAATCTTGACCTCTGTGTTGCTCATTATATAGAATGTCTCTTTTAAAACCCAGAAGGTATACTTTAAGTGTTTCTGACTTTGGGCCGAGGGTGTCCCCTTGGCATCATTTCAGTGGCTCTATTGAGGGTGACAGGGCTCAGCCACCAGCTGTACAAGGTGCTGAACTGCTTGACTCACCTTTTCCCTCTGTCTGCAAATAGCTCATACCTAATTGCCCCTGTATTTCAAATTCACAGCAGGCTCCACGTCTCGCTCTTGGCTACGCTGAGCCTACTCTTTGGCCTCAACCCCAATAGATTCCTCCCAACCATTAGCTTCTGTGTCCTGAACCGTCTTTCACACATTCAGTCAGCCCCTCTGAAACCTGGACATTGGTTTCTAGCTTATGGGGAATTACTCACAGGACACCCTGTGGCCTCAGACAGGATGCTCATCTGTTCGGGCTGCTTAACTGGGGATACCACTCCTTGTCCAGGTGAGCCAAACTGAACTTAATGAAATGACTTTCCGTCTCTCAGCACTCAGGCTGCCCGAGTAGTCACCAGGCATCTTCCTTTTGTCCTGCCACCTCTGCTCTGGGTTCGGAAAGGTCTGCCAGGAAAGGACCTTGGCTCCCACAAGTGCTTCCTGTTGTCTCTATGAAACAGCATAGTGTGCAAACAACAAAAAGAGACTTGGAACCAACTCCCACCCTGAGACATACAAGCTAAACGTCAAATAGTAAAACAATCACTTTATTTCCGATGCCTTAATTTCCTACCTGCCATGTCAAGATACACACTGGGTAAGAGGCACTGGTTGCAGGTACCAAACCCCAAGGTTCAGGGTTTAAGAAAGGAGGAAGTAGTCTTTTCTAGTCCTCCTCCTCCTCCTCCTCCTCCTCCTCCTCCTCCTCCTCCTCCTCCTCCTCCTCCTCTCTCTCTCTCTCTCTCTCTCTCTCTCTCTCTCTCTCTCTCTCTCTCTCTCTCTCTCTCTCTCTCTGTGTTTCCCTTATTTATTTATTTTTAGGTTTTTGAGATAGAGTCTCTCTACAGAGCCCTGGCTGTCCCAGAACTTGCCATGTAGACCAGGCTGGCCTCAAACTCACAGAGATCTGCCTGCCTCTTGTTTCCTTAGCGCTGGGATTAAAGGTGTGAGCCACCACCATGTCTGGTTTATGAGTTCCTTCTTGATTAGTTCTTCTCCCCCAGGATCTCTACACCAGGACCTTCTCCACTCAGGAACCTGCTGAAGTCTGGGAAGAGACTTGTGCCACTGTCTTCACCTCTATTGGATCCCCAGGGCCCTGCTGCCAACCCACAAGCTCATACGTGGTCAGGGTGGGATGGGTGAGTGTGTAAATGAACCACTCTAAATGGGCTCACTCCTCAGACATGGAAGAGAAAATTAGGGGGAAATCAAAAACTGCAATATGTGTGAAAATGCTCTATAAACTGTAAAATGGTATGAAAACATTAGGAAATGTTGTGATTCTTAATTATTACCTCCATGAATCTTCATGCTGGGAGGAGCAGCCCCTTGGATGCTGGGTACTGGGTGAGCTACACACACACACACACACACACACACACACACACACACACACACACACCATTCTTTTGGGGCTGTTGGAGGAGTGAGAAAGGAAGGAGCTTTCCCTGGAAAGGTGGCTGATGTTTTCCTGGAAGGGGCAGACTCTAACACCCACAGTGTGAACTATTCATTACAAAGGCATAAAGGTAAATCCACAGAGGAGAAAGCTGAGATCACTGCCTTAGCCAAATAATTCAACTTTCCAGGTGTGGTGAGCATGCTACCCTAGGAGGCTGAGGCAGGAGGATTGAGACTCTAAGGCCAGCCTGGGCCACATAGCAATGATCTTAAGCAAACAAACAGCAAAGAGCAAAACACCCCATGGCCAGGCATGATCATCGCAAGTGTGAGGGGAAATGACCTCATTAGATCTCCAGACAGAGGCAAATGGAAGATCTTTGCCCCTATGTAACGTGGGCAGCTATTTTGGTGTTGTTGGTTTGCTGTTGTGTGAGTTTGTTTTTTTCTCCTGTCCTACTGCAGCTTTTGTTCCGGGTTTTGTGTCACGGGGAATAGAGCCCAGGGCCCGTCTGTGCTGAGCAAGCACTGTCAACCACTGAGAACACCCCACCTGTGTCATATGCTTGCCTCAGACATGTACCTTGCATGTAATCATGAGAAAACAGTGAAAAAATCCAAACTGTAGGATTTTCAAGACAGCTGCTAGATTCTTTAAATAATGACAGTAACATTAACACACATAAAGTGAAATGAGTGACTCTCTCAGATTGAAAAAAAAAAAAACCCTAACTACATCTTTTAGATAGTTGGATTCTACATTAAAGAATAGTGCTACATTAACATAAAATATATGTTTTAAACGTTTTTTTTGTTTGTTTTCTGTGGGATTTTTTTGTTTGTTTGTTTGTTTGTTTTGTTTTGTGACAGGGTTTCTCTGTGTGGCCCTGACTGCCCTAGAACTTGCTCTGTGGACCAGGCTGGCCTTGAACTCAGAGATCCACCTGCCTCTGTCTCCTGAATGCTGGGATTAGAGACATGTACCCAAAGTGCGAGGCTTAGCAGTATTCTTACTCAAGCCAGGGGAGATGGCTCAGTGGTTAAGAGTGCTCAATTCATTTCCAGAGCACCCAGGTTCAGTTCCCAGCACTGAACTGAGAGCTGAGAAATGAGTCCAGAAGATGACAAAGAAGTAGCCACAGAATCACATGGGTGTGACAGGAGCTCGGTCACAGCTGGCTTTCCACAGGCCTAAGAGCTTCTTACTGATGACTGTTAGGATGGTAGGACAGGCTGGCAAGCTCCAGTAACTCCATCTCCAAGGAATCCAGGACCCTTTCTGGCCTTTGGGCACCTGAACACACATGGCATACATTTATACACACCAAAAAAAAAAAAAAAAAAAAACTATCTTCTTTTTTAGAGTTTGAGGTAGAGTCTCATTATGTACCCTTGGCTGGACTAGAACCCTGTATTTAGATTAGAGTGGCCTAGCTGCTTCTTGAGTGCTACATGTCTCTTGAGTGCTGAAAAATACATCTTAAAAAAGAAGAACTATCCTTATTCTTAGTAGTTCCATAGTGAAGTGTCATTATATATGTGGTTTTCTTTGAAATACTTTAGTTAAAAAAATATAAAAACCCACATGGGTACATATGGCTACTTATATGCATGCACACAAATGTGTATGTACTTAGGTCATACACACACCCACACACCCCATACCCTACTCAGACACACACAGAGGATAAGGACAGTAAACAGTGACACTCGGGAAAGGGGTGTCTAATGTTTGCCTAGTCTCCTTATGTTTTCTGAAGCTTTGAGCTCTTTCATTCATAAGAAGTTGAAGAGAGACTTCACAGTGAATGAAAAAGCTAAGCCCACTCACTGAAGCATTGCTCTAATCAGACTCATTTTTGCCCATTCTGATTCCCTTGGAAGTCTGTAACCAAACCACTCTGCAAGCACCGGATCCTGTCTGATTCAGTCAAACTTTTTTTTTTTTTTAATATAACATATTATTGACATACACAGTGATGGATTTCATAAAGATGTCTTCATAACACCTATACTGGTTCTCACTTTTATTACCATGTGGCTATCTTTAGGCTTTGGTGTCAGGTCAAGTGGGGACCCAGGGCTTATTATCACATGACGTTTTGAGGCTGCGTGCTTTTGAAAAGATTAACCAGGCTCCTGCCCTGCATTCCCAGGTGTCTCCTTCCTTCCACTTCTGCTTCCTTCTCCTCTCCCCCTCCTTGTCTGCTATTCTTCCTTTTCTGTCCTTTATGTCTTCCCACCACTGATCTCCAATGCAGAGCTTTTAAGTGACCTTGGTCCCTGCCCCCCAGCTCCACATACCCTAGCTAAGGCTCGCTTTGACCAAAGTTGGGAGAAGCTGCTCTGATAGGCAACCTACTCACCACACACAGACTTCTGAAGCAAGAGAGCAAAGGTCAGATAGACTAACCTAAATCCTTAGTTTATTCAGTCCCAGGCCACAGAAGGAACCAGGTTGTGAGGGAGGAGGGACTCTGGGTTATGAAGGCTTGGTTGGCCCTGGCTGATAAAATGTGGATCAGGCCTAGTCCAGAATGCCAGGCCATCTGGCAGTTTCTAGACAGCAGGTCCTTGCTGCTTTCAGTCTCTAGGGCCAGAAGTGGGCAGCCTATACCCCACCAGACGTTGGCAAAGGGCCTTTGCCCTGTGGAGACCTAGTTCTGGACGAGCTCATTTCTTAGTTGTGTGTTCTACAGATACCTCTGTGGCATCTTATGGATTTGATTCTCTGCTTTTCTCTAGTATTCCTTGTTCCACAAGTCTGACCTTCTTCATGAATTACACAAGGGGGATTCTGCTACACAAAGTCTTTTGGGGTCCTGGCCACACCACTAGCTGATGCCTTGAAGTTAGAACTGTCAGGATTGTTTTATTCAGTGAGCAGTGTCTCTCTCTCTCTCTCTCTCTCTCTCTCTCTCTCTCTCTCTCTCTCTCTCACACACACACACACACACACACACACACACACACACACACACACACGAACATACACTTCAAAGCAAAGTATATAACATGGGGATAGACTTTTGGTTCTGTCCCTCTGACTCTCCCTTCCAGACATTAGCAGCAACAAATATAGATATGGCTCTGGGCATGCTGACAAATACCTTTAATCCCAGTTCTCTGGAGGCAACAGCATTTAAAACTCTGAGTTTGAAGCCACCCTGATCTTCATAGCTAGTTCTAGGACAGCTAGAGCTACAAAGTGAGACCTTGTCTCCAAAAAAAGAAAAACAAAACAAAACAACAAACAAACAAAACCACCCCAAAACAAAAATAAGAAAACACACAAAAGAAAAACCCACACACAATAAAATCACAAAAATATGGAGGGGCCCTCTTCCCAGTCTTGTATTTGAGAAACCTCCTAAGCCTCCAAGTCACCAATGCACATTGGGTGGGTGTAGTGTGGTGGGTGTGGTGTGGTGGGTGTGATGTGATGGGTTTTTCATAGAGCTGCATTTAAAGGACAATTAAAGGGCAGCTCTTTTTTCTGAAGTTATGCCCTTTAATATTTTGTTTCTCTTTTTGGCACTGCTGAGATATAAGAGATAGGAAGAGGCTGTTTTGGTGTAACCTCCTGCAGGAGGTCCCGACAGACCAGGCTAAAAATAAAAACGAGTCATTTAAAATGAAGTTCCATGTCACCAATGTGAGACTAAGCTGTTTATCTGACCTTGTCAGGAATCAGAAGACAGAGACTCCAAACTCCCCCCAACCAGGCCAGGTTCAGTCGGCAGAATAATGAAGGCTACTCTGCCCTAATCCTTACCCCGCCCCCTTCCCCTTCACAGATGTACCCGAAGTTAGAGTTCATTATTTTTCTATTGTTTTGTCTCTCTCCCAGCCTTACAAGGCCAGGGCTTTGGAACAGCCAATCTGTTTTTGTTCTTTCTGCTTTCTCCTGCCTTTTTTCTGTCGAGGAAACGGAGCACATCTGCTCAGTCTCCTGGAACACTTACTCTACTTTATGCATCGAAGGTGCCTGAATCTAGAATCACGAAGCCAGTGAAAGCTTTAGACCTGTTCCAGTTTTGGTTTTTGACAATGTTAAAATGCCCTTTCTTCTCTAAAATCATGACCCTAGCTGATGGCCATTTGAGTAAATTTTCCATTAAATGGCCAAACTGATAACCCTGAGATGGCCCTGATCACCCCTACCCCCAACTCTATGGACAATGGCCTGGCGTGTGCAATCCCATTCTGAGAAACAGTGGCTTGCACAGACACATCTTTTGACTCATTCTCTCCTGATCTTCATGACACTCTAATCCCAGTCCCTTAACTCCCCAGGCCCCAGTATTTCTTCTTCCAGAGTACGGCACTCCCTTCCTGGGCTTCTGTAGCTATTGTTAGGGACAGAACCCAGGACATGAGCTATATGAGCAAGTGTACTACTGAGCCACACCTTTACCTCTCTTTTCAGAGATTGTTTGTTTTGGGACGGAGTCTCACTAAGTTACCCAGTGACTTTGAACTCGGTTTAGCCCAGGCAACCCTTGAACTTACATTCCTCCTTCAGTGAGGATCACCAGCCTGCACCACCAGACAGGGCTTGTCCTATGACCTTCTGGGAGCCGGGACTGTGTCTTCTTGTCTGGCACAGTGCCTGGCACATGTTCAGTCAGTCTCCTACTGAATAAAGAAATATATTAATTCCCATAAAAACTAAGGTAATGGATAGAGTTCTTCAGCTTTTAGTTTTTCCCTCACTACATTTTTATTAAATCTTTGGCACCTGTTATTGCTTGTCCACTGGCCAGACGACAAGGAGAATTAGCAAGTAGCAAATGAATATTAATGGAACCAGACACAACCCACAGTGCTCAGTTTGACAGATTGGCTTTTTTTTTTTTTTTTTTTTTTTTTTAAGATGGACAGGTGTTTGGACTTATGGTTATAGTTTTATATTGTCTGCTAGTGTCTGTAAATTTAATTAAATTTAACATTTTTAAGCAATTTAAGCATTAAGGTGCTAAATATGTAATTCTGTGCTAATTCATAGGCTGCGGTTTGCCTTGGACCTGTCAGTATTTCACAGTGCTCTGCAAGGACAGCATGACTGATCGGGAAGGGGTGTGGCATGGAAATTTGAGTAGGTGGGGCTGGGAGGCAGATTTTGGTTGGAATGGGTAACGGTAGTAGGGTTACATGGAGCCAATAAGATACAGAGAAAAGGACTGGAGGCCTTTGTCTGAGCGGAGGCTGAGTTCTCCAGCCCAGTTACTCCCTTCCATTGCTTGCATTTAAAATTCGATTCTGTTGTATTTATTCTTATTGAGGTTTCAGGGGTGTCTACCTTCCACATTTGTGTATTCTGAGGGTGTGGTTAATGTCTGAAACAGTTACTATTGGATAAAAAAGAAATGCCTCCCACCCCCTGATTGGTATGAGTCTCCCATGCTCAGCTAGTACTTCTTCTCTACTAAAAAAGAAAGAAAGAATGAAACAAACAAACAAACAAACAAAAGAGCCAGGTAGTAGTGGCACATGCCTTTTCTTCCAGCACTCAGGAGATAGAGTCAAGCAGATCTCGATGAGTCTACAGAGCTCATAGAGCTGTACCAACCTGGTCTACAGAGCTAGTTCCAGGACAGGCTCCAAAGCAATAAAGAGAAACCTGTCTCGTAAAACCAAAAACATAAAAAACAAACAAACAAAAAAACCAGAAGCAAAAGAGAAAACCCTACAACAACAAAACACCAACTCAGTGCTTTAGAGGCAAGAGGATCTTTGTAATTCAAGACTAGCCTGGTCTACATAGTACATTCCAGTCCAGCCAAAGCTACATAGTAAAACCTTGGTTCAAAACAAAAACAAAAACAAAACAACAAAAATCTCCCATGGCCACTGTGTCTAACCTAAAACAAGCTTTGATTCCTTCTGTAATTTAAACGCCTCTCCAGTCCTGAGCCATGGGAGCTTTGTGGCGGTATCTCCACCGTCCCTTTGGACCTCGGTTTCCAGTCTGCCAAACAGAGCATGATTTTCCAGAGCATCCAGAGAGGTCTGCTACAGTTACATCCTGGCTTCTAGGGAACCCCCACTCCTCTGATGAACACTAAACCATAGCTTTGCTGTCTAACATCTCTTCCAAGGTACCTAACATTCTCTGCTTGCTAGAATGGCAATGTTTACACTTTGTCATCCCAACTTGTTGCTAAAGACTTTGTTATAAAATAATCGTGGTAGGGGAGGCTTGGTCATCTGTGTCTAGACTGTGTCTAGCATGTTGCTCTCATCTTGTCTATACCAAATTAAATTTGTGTTCTTGATGATGGTAGGCTGAATTCTGCATTTGTTTTGCCTATGTTCTGTATCACAATTCTTCCAATTGCAAATCACATAAGAATGACTACAAAAGGTCACGGTTGTAAGAAAAAAGTATATGACCATATCTCACACACTAAGAGACCTGGAGGAAAGGAGCCTCCAGGGTTACACCAGATGTTCAGTGCATCACTATAGACTGCCAGGCCGTTGGCTGGCCTTGGCCTTGGTCACTGTAGTTGCTTCACTGTGGTCCTGTTTGTTTGTACACAGCAATGAAAAGCAAAGAAACCAGCACTTCTAGGAATGTCTTTCTATCTTTACCAAGAGACAACCAGAAGATTCAGAATTGCAATGCATTCATACTTAAAACAGTTGCTGGCATAGGAACTGGAATTCCTTTGCTCCACTCACATTAACCAAGACTAACAGCTTTGGTCAGAGGGAAAAAAATTAGATTAGCCTAAGCACGTGACTATTACACATCTGAACAAGTTTAGGCTGGTGGTTTGAATGGGAAAGGTGGCCCCATGAGCCCATATCTTTGAATGCTCAGTCCTCTGTTGCAGGAGCTGTTTGAGAAGGATTAGGAGGTGTGGCTTTCTTGGAGAAGGGGTGACCTTGTTGGGTGGGTGTGTCACTGAGGGTAGTTTTAAGGTTTCAAAAAGCCCATGCTGTTTCCAGTTAGCTCCATCCACCTCATGCTTGTAGTTCAGAGGTGAGCTCTCAGCTACGGCCTCAGCACTGTGTCTACCGCCTCGTTCCCTGCCACTACTGTCATGGACTCTCAGCCTCTGGGACTGTGAGCCCCAAATTAAATGCTTACTTTTATACATTTCTTTGGCCCTGGTGTTTTCTCCCAACAATTGAAAAGTAACTAAGACAGTATTGATTCCATTTAAGTCAGTTACCAGCCTTCTGCTTTCTCTAGTTCCCCAAATTGTGTTGCTATTGTGTTTTCCCTGTTCTCTTTCCTGTGGGTTATGTCTTTCCTGTTTATTGAGTTTAATGTCATTTTGTCGTGCTTTAAGGGAGCGTATAAAGCTGGTGCGTGGGAGAAGTTGCTAGCCTTCACTGGGAGCCTTTGCCCTCTACAGGGAAGGATGTAATAGCAAGGAATACTGCCCATCTCTACATAAGGAGTCCCTCCCTCCATTCCCCTCAATCCTCTAAAACACCATCATCCATCCTCAGCTCTGCCAAGAGATCCCACTTTCTTGTACCTCCAGCTACCTAGGAATGTAAATACATTAGTGACTACGCTGTCTTTCCTCCTGCAGTCTATGTGATACTCCCTTGCTTCCAGCCTAGGCCAGTGTTTGCATTCATACACCAGGGGCCCCAGGCCAATCATCTGCCCCAGGATACACTGCATTTGCTCTTCCTGTCACCCGCATCATTCATTTTCTCCTCTCTACTAGATCCTTCTGTTACCATGGTTTCTAGGGTAAAAGCCAGGGCTCCAGCAGCTCTGACAAGTTATGTTTGGCCACTTCTCCTCAGCAGGGTTCCACACACAGCTTCACTGAACATTTCAAAGTCCCCAAGCATTCCTGGGCCAACTCCAGTGATCATTTCTCGGTCCCCACCTCTTTCAGCTACTCTTTTCATTGATATGACAAAATATCTGTCAAGGCAACTTGAGGGTTTTCCTGGGCTCAAGGTTTGGAGGTACACAGTCCTTGGCTGTGGGGAAGGCATGATGACATGAAGTTCTCGCTGTATCTACAATCAAGCAGACAGAGATGAATACTGGTGGCTTGCTGGCTGTCCCCTTTGCATTCAGTTGGGGCACCCAGTCTATGTGGGGTAGAGCCACCCACAGTCAGGGTGACTCTTCCCTCCCTGGTAAAGCCTTTCTGGAAACACCCTCTGGAAAACACCTCAGAAATGAGTTTCCACAGTGATGCTAAATCTAATGGTGAAGATTAGTCATCATACCAGTTTATGTAATTACTTACAGGTTTTCAACGCAATGTGTTCTCCTTTCTTCCAGAAACACGTTCTGTCCTTAGTTGTCACTCATGCCTAGTGTTTTAACTATTGGCTGGTCCTTTTCATCATGTGTGTAGATTCTCTCTTCCTTTTCAAGTGCTACTGTACCCCAGGTCTCTGTCCTTGGGCTTCTTTAAATGTACTCTCTTTCTTCCTTGGTGTTTTTGTCACCCTTGTGATTAAACTATTGTCCATATGCTCATGACTCTCAATATGTCTTTACAGCCTGGACATCTTTCCTGAATTCTAAACTCAGCCACCCAACTGCCTACATGGCACCTTAATTTAAATGTCCACCTAACACCTCAAATGTCACATCATTGCACCAGTTACTTATGACTACAAAACAATGTGAGTCTTAGTGGCAAATTGGGCTTGGCTTGGCTCTATGGTTCTGATCTCCACTGGCTTCATCCATACAACTGAAGTCCTCTGAAGAAGAATTGGAACTGAATGGTTTATGAGGTCCATTGCCCGGGTCTACTGGGCAGGGATTCCCTTCTGATGGTGATCCAGCAGAAGGGCTAGAGGTTCTCAAGTAACGAAGGCAGTCTTCTAAGCAAGGCACTGGTGTGCAAATACCAGCGAGTGCTTGGGAGTGGGGCTGTTAAGGCTTTTCAAGACAGTTTCTCTGAGTGCTGTCCTGGAACTTGTTCTGTAGACCAGGCTGACCTAGAACTTGGAAATCTGCCTGTGCCAAGTGCTGGGATTAAGGGTATGTACCGTTCACCCCATCATCGCATGTTTTGTTGGAAAGGGGGGTTGTTTTTTGATCAGATCTCACTAGATAGCTCTGGTTGACCTACAACTTGCTATGTAGACCAGACTGGCTTCAAACTCAGAGATATACACTGGTCTCTGCTTCCTGAGCACTGGGATTAAAGGGGTGTGTCACCAAGCCTGATGAGGCTACTGTGTAATTTAAGGAAAGCAGTGCTAAAGAGAAAGACACCATGCCACAGGGGCCACAGGGTTCAAGTAGCGAGTTTTTGTTTTGTTTTGTTTTGTTTTTTAATTAGGGAAAGGGATCATAAAAAGGGGAAAGGGGCCTGGGTTGTGGTGACTCAAACCTTTAATTCCAGCATTCAGGAGGCAGAGGCAGGAGGATCTCTGTGAGTTCCAGGCCACCTGGTCTAGAGAGCAAGTTCCAGGGCAGGCTCCAAAGCAATACAAAGAAACCCTGTCTGGAAAAACAAACAAACAAACAAACAAAAAGTTAATGGGGGAAAGATATGGGGAAGACTGACCTCCAGGGACAGGAGCATCAGGAGAGAAGAAAGAGGGGCAGAGAGATTGAGAGGGAAAGGGAGGGGCAGGAAGAGGGGAGGGTGAGAGGGAGAAGGATGGGAGGTAGTCAGGGCCTTTTTAAAAGGGAACAAAGTGACTATGCATAGGTGGTTGGTTTCTTAGTGGCTGCAGCTGAGGATATATCCTATCAGAGCCTTAAGGACAGGTCAGTACAGATGCCTGAATACTAACAGTTACATACTTAAAACTTTCTCTAGTTACTTAGTTGTATCTCCACCCCTTCTCCCCTTTTCACTGGTAGCTTTAAAATTGGCTGTTTTAAAGTTTATCTCCCCCAGTGCATATTCCTACTTGCAACTAGCTTTTGTCAAGACTGCTCATGAGCTTGTACCAGATCATCAGATTTTTATTTTTAGTTTTTAGAGACAGCATTTTTCCACATAGCCCTGGCTGTCCTGGAACATAGTATGTAGACCAGGCTGGCTTCAAACTCACAGAGATCCTCTTGCCTCTGTCTGCCAAGTGCTGGGATTAAAGGCATGTGCCACTGTACTTGAATTTATTTGTATTTTATGTGCATTGATGTTTTGCCTGCATGTATATCTATGAGGATGTCAGATCTCCTGTAACTGGAATTACAGAGAGTTTTGAGTTGCCATGTGAATGCTGGGAATTAAAGCTCTAGAAGAGCAGTCCGTGCTCTTACTCATGGAGCTATCTCTTCAATCCCACAAATATTTTTAAGCAATAAATAAATAAATAAATAAATAAATAAATAAATAAATAAATAGGAATCCCAATCCAATCACTTGTCACCACTACCTGGTCCATACCACACCATCTTTTACCTGGATTATTCATTGATCTTAAACTGTTTTCCCTGTTCCTTTCATCTGCACAGTATCTTGTCCACACACAGCAGCCTGAGTAACCCTGTTAAAACATTAACCAGATCCTGGCACTCTTCCTGCTCCCTCCAAAATTTCCAGTGGCAGGCAAGGTCCTGCACACTAGCACTCTCTGCTCCCTTCCACCCAACATGCACAGGTCCTGCATGCTAGCACTCTTGCTCCCTTCCACCCAACATGCACAGGTCCTGCATGCTAGCACTCTTGCTCCCTTCCACCCAACATGCACAGGTCCTGCATGCTAGCACTCTCTGCTCCCTTCTACCCAACATGCACAGGTCCTGCATGCTATCACTCTCTGCTCTCTTCCACCCCACGTGCAAGGTCCTGCATGCTAGCACTCTCTGCTCCCTTCCACCCCACATGCACAAGTCCTGCATGCTAGCACTCTCTGCTCTCTTCCACCCCACATGCACAAGTCCTGCACGCTAACACTCTCTGCTCCCTTCCACCCCACATGCACATGTCCTCTCGGGTCCTTTCTGAGCACATTTTCTCTGCCCTTGCTCTCTCCAAGGCCTCCTGCCCCACCCTAGCTGAGATCCTGAATGGTCCCCTCAGGTCCTGCACAACCCTCCAGCCTCAGGATGCTTCCACCTTCAATGTGGGCATTCTTGGCTCCCTTGTCTTCTTCAGTCCATTTGCAGAGGTCACATCTACAGGAAGTCTCTGGCTGCCTCTTTCCTGCAGCTGCCCCCTCCCTTCTCTCTGCAATTGTCTTTTGGACTTATCCTTTTTATTTGGGGGGTTGGATTGGGGTTTTTGGGTGGTTGTCTTAGAGTTTCTATTGCTGTGAAGAGACACCATGACCATGGCAATTTTTACAAAGGAAAACATTTAATTGGGGCTGGCTTGCAATTTCAGAGGTTTAGTCCATGGTTGATCATCATGGCATCATGGCCAGAAGCATGGCGGGATGCAGGCAGACATAGTACTGGAGACGGAGCTGAGAGTTCTCCATCTTGATCAGCAAGAAATAAGATGTGAAGCGTGGCACTGCGTGTGGTTTGAGAATATATAAGACCGCAAAGCCTGCCTCCACAGTGACACACTTCCTCTAAGAAGACCACACCTACTCCAACAAGGCCACGGATGGACCTCCCATTTAAACACAGGAGTCTATGGGGACCATTCCCATCCAAACCACCAAATTGGTATTTTTGGTGTGGGGTTTTTGTTGTTTTGTTTGGTTTTGTTTTTAAACAGGGTCCTATTCTGTAGTCCATGCTGGCTTCGAATTTATGGTACTCCTCCTGTCTCAGCCTTCTGACGGCTGGGATTACAGCTGTGAGGCCCCACATCTAGTACCA
Organism: Cricetiscus sungorus; assembly: GCA_030556225.1. Taxonomy (NCBI): domain Eukaryota; kingdom Metazoa; phylum Chordata; class Mammalia; order Rodentia; family Cricetidae; genus Cricetiscus; species Cricetiscus sungorus. Next base: position 6,715,673 of record JANBXA010000141.1, read on the forward strand.
CGGTGCTCCTTTATTACCCCTCCAGGCTCTCTTCTAAGTATTTTGCATCATTTGGTGTGCTTAATATGTTATGGTTTTCTTCACTTTAATATGCCACCTTTCATTTATTTGTTGGTAGGTTTATTCTTGTGGAGTGCTAATTCCATGAGCTTAGGGCTTTCCTTTCTGTCTCTTGTTCTTTCAGTGCCTGGAGAACACTGCACTTAGCAGGCAGCTAACATGCTATATTTGTTATGTCAATGTAATGTAATTATACAACATTATATAATAATATAATAATGTCAGTATTGTTTGTTAAAGGGCTGAGTTTCCTGCACGTTTACTGTGTGCTGTTATTTCTGATGCTAACTATATCCATTACTCTTCTCAATACTGTGGCAAAACATCTGACAAAGGCAACTTACGGAGAATGTGCAGGGTTAGGGCCCATTGGAGCAGGAAGTTGAGGCTGCAGGACTAGGATATGGCTGGTCACAGTATGCTTGCACTCAGGAAGCATGGTGATATGAACCTGGTATTCAGTTCATTTCTTTTTTCTTCAGTGCAGGGCTTCCTCAGCTCAGGGATCGGTGCCACCCATATTCAGGGTGGGTCTTCTGTAGCCACATCTTGTTTCTGATCTCTGACCACAGCCCAAGAGAGCCAGCCAACCCCTCCTCTTCCTTATAAGGGGTCACATTTGCACACTTGAAGCCATGCCCCTAAGATGAGGCCACTATCGAAAGTCTGCTGACAAAAAAAGATGTCACCACAGTCTTCTTACCTGAGACATCTCTGGACATCTTCTAGGTGGCTCCAAGGCAAATGGACAGTGACTAACCCTCTGCGGAAATTTCCCGATAGAGCAGATGCTCTGGCCTCTACTCTGCAGACAGGCAACAGGCTACCTGACTAAGATCATTCTCCCAGGGTGGAGAGATGGCTCTGTGGTCAAGTGTTTGCTGAGCCTGAAAAGGACAGAAGTTCTGTCCCCAGTTTCCACATTGGATGATTCACAACCTCTTCTGGCTTCGTCAGTCATACACACTGACATGTTCACATACATAAAACTAAAATAAACATTTTTTTAAGTGGACAGGGGCTGGAGAAATGGCTCATCAGGTAAGAACATTTGTTGTTGTTTATTACAGGCCTCAGGTTTGGTTCTCAGCACCCACATTGTAGTTCACACATCTTAAAAAGGAGTTTGAGGCCTGTTGGTGGTGATGCACATCTTAAATATCAGCACTTAGGAGACAGGGGCCAGCCTGGTCTATGTAGCCCGTTCCAGGACAGCCAGGACTACTTACAGAGAAATCCTGTCTCAAAAAAACAAACAAACAAAACCCAAAACAAACAAACAAAAAGTTCTGAGGCCACATACCCATTTAAGAATTCAGAGAATGATCTTCAGAGAGTGTTGGCTGACTGAAGGGGTTAGAATTTGCCTCAGAATCAAAATATTCTGACCTGTCCTTCCCCAGTTTTACCACATGCAGGGAGGGACTTTCTCAGGAATCCCTTTTATAACCGAGGAGCTGAGGAAAGCCTTTTTCAGGGGGAAAAATAAGGTAATTAATTGTCTTCAGTCTGCTCCCGTGAATAACTGGGAAAGCTTCAGCTGCTGAAGGAGGAAGAAGAGTATAAGCCCCAGAACTCTTGCCTAGACCCAAATCTGTCAGTTCTCCCCCAAGACGAAGAGGTTACCCCAGAGACTTCATCTACATAATGAGGTGACCTTTCTTGAATCTGAGCTTTCTTGCCAGTTACTTAAGCCTTCACCATCTGGCCCTTGGGGAGACTCAGAGCTTATAAGCGCTGTGATTTCTTTTCCTGTCCTGTTCATGTTAATGAATTTATATTCCTTTTCTTTCTACTAATCTGTCTATTGTTGATTCATTTCAGTGAACCTTTGAAGGGAGGAGAAATCTTACCTTTTACTCCTCCACCAGTTCTTCTTTTTCCTGTTTCTGTAATAAAATGTCCCAACGAAAGCAGCTGAAGGAAGAAGACAGCTATTTCGGGTCACAGTTCAAGGCACTGTGGTGGGAAGTCACGGCTCCAGGAGCTGGAAGCAGCTGCTTACACTGTATCTACAGTCAAATGACAGATGGCAATCAGCACACACTTGTGCTCAGCCCGCTTTCTCCATTTCATAGAGTTCAGGATCTCCTTCACAGTTGTGATGGGTTTTGCACACCAACTAACATAATCAGGATAATCCATTCAGGCATGGTGGAGGTGGCAAATGTCTTTAATTCCAGCACTCCGGGAGGGAGGCAGAGGCAGCTGGGTTTCTGTGAGTTCAAGGCCAGCTTGGTCTACATTTCAAATTCCAGGCTATATAATGAGAACATGCCTAAAAAAAAAGGGGGGGAGGGGTTCTCAGCTAGAAGGCCTGGGCAGACTAAGGGACCCCGGACAGTGGAACCAGGATGTATCCCTGATACACAAAAGGACTTTGGAAACACATCCCCCATGGAGGGATACTCCCTTAGCCTAGAGACAGGAGAGAAGTTCTAGTCCCTACTCCAAATGACTTGACAGATTTAGATGATCCCTCCTAGAAGGCATCACCCTACATATGGAGTGGGGGGAGGATGGGAGGGGAGGGTGGGGGGGAAAGAGAAGGTGGGAGAGAGGGAAAGAAGGAATGAGGGAGAGGGAACTGGGATCTATATGTAAAATAAAAAATAAAAAAAGGGGAAAATGGGGGGAGAAGGAAATAAAGAAGGAGAAAATGTGTAATTTGAATTAACTGATGAGCTTAAAGCCACCTGTCTCCTCACGTCCTTATGGAAGGACTACCACTACTGATAGAAGTGTCTTTGTATGGGGGACATCTGACCACCTCCATCTGACTCTGTTATTGTACATAGGTACCTAGGGAAGAAAAGGAGGAAGGGGGGTGTAAAACTTGCATTAGAAAAGAAGGTTAGAAGTGGGAAAGATGGAGGAGTGGTGGAAGTGATGACGTCTAGGACCACACAGGTCCCAGTGTGCAGTTGAGAAAAAGCCACACAGCAAACACCCGTAGGGAAGGAGCCCTGGTCCCTGCTCCCCTCCTCATCCTCTGCTTACAGTCTCCACAGGTGACCTGGTGTTGTGTCCTTTCTCATTTTCTCCCGTGGCAAAGGCTCCCAGACAGCAAACTTTTCATCAAGCAGGCTGCTGCTGAACCTGGCACAAATCTCCCCAAACGCAGTCCTACTCCCAGGTGAGGTCAAACCTCATTCCGGTCCTGTTTGAGCCACCAATGACTGAGAACCCCTCTGCTGTGGGCCAAGAAGAAAGGAAGGCCAACTTGACTGGTGGCCAGGAGTGACTAGGGGAGTTACTGCAGACTCCCACAAGTCAGCCATAGTAGTAAGGGCTACCTCAGTTCTAATGCTGACAGTTGATGCACAGCCACAGACACACAGACACAGGCACGCACATACGCACTCACTCACACGTGAAGGGAAAAAAATAATTTTGAACAGCTCAGGACCAAGACAGATGGCTGTGGTTGATAGAGTCTGGGGAAAATAGCATCTCCTGCATTTGGGTTATCATATGAGAGATCGCTAAGAAAAAGGCTTTGTTCTGTGCCGGATTCTCTGGGCAATTAATTGTAGAAGATCTGCCATGAGGTCCCTGCTGGGTTTGAAATACTTCAGACATATTTCACAGATATCTGTGGTTACTTCAAGCTTTTCTCTCCCTCCCCCATCTCCCTCTCCCCTGCTTCCCTCGCTCCTTTCCTTTTCTGTCCCTCTGCTCCTCTGTATTTCCCCCATCCAATTTTCCTTTGCCTCACCCTTTCTTTGCCGGCTCTTTTCTTCCTCTTCTGTGGCTCCCAGCTTTCACCCATTAATAGCAAAATATAAGTGCAGAGAAGGAGACAATGAGGGCTCATCTAGTGGGGTGAAAATTACAAGTGACTTTGGGGAAAGCTTTGGTATCTGTATGTGGTACTTCGCACTGTGAACTTAAGGGCGCCTAAACACCAGGAAGCTCTGGGAGGCCTGGAGGACAGTGCTGCTGCTGGTTGCTTCCCAAGGGCCCTGGGATGAGGCTGGGGATGGGATTTGGAGATCCCCAGCAGATGGTCCTCCCCAGCTCTTGTGGATGAACTAAAGAGAGTAATCAGTAATTAAAGTTCTTCATACAAGTCAAAATAAAAATTTGTTCTCAGTGTCTATGTGAATTACCTCCTGCGTGTGCTAAGAAGAGAGTCAGGTACTGTGGCCAAGTCACCCTACTTGAAAACTTACAAAACAATGTCCCCATCCCAGCTACTGCAGTGTCATAGAGCCCAGGGACTAGAGGCCTACTCTGTGGTGAAAGTAATTTTAAGAGCATTCATTCATGCAATCAATCCATTATTCCAAATCCATTCTGTGATGCTTCCATTGATTGCCTGCTGAGTGCCAGCACGGTTACATGGTTAACAGAGGTTAGTCTCTAACCTCAAGAAACTTGCTAGGAAAAACATGCATTAAACAAAGAGCCTACGTCTATGGGAAAGCATTGCCCTGGTCATCTCTACCTAGTGGTGGAAGACATGAACTCACTCCGGAAGACGGAGGAGGAGAGATGTTTCTTACTCATAAAAGGGTGGGTGATTGCCAAGCTAGTGGCAGCAGTAGAAGGAAAACATTCACCTCACGGAGTACTTGGCACATACAGGCATGGCTGGGAAACCACAGCTAACTGGTAGAACCAAGAACATAGAGAAGGCAGAGAGAGATTGAGTGAGATTTCTGACCCAGCAGGTCTTAGCCTCAAAGAAACACACAGACGCTTTATTAGGTATAAAGCTGTTGGCTATTGGCTAAGGTTTCTTGTTGGCTAGCTTTGTCTTAACTATTAATCTATGTATTTCCACGTGGTCTTATCTTACCGGGGAATGCCGGACCTGCAATTCCTTTTCTGCTACATGATGATTGCTCAGAGTCTCTGCAGAGAAGAGAGCGATTTCCTGTTTGCCCCTGCTTATATCCTGATTTTGCCCAGCTATGACACTTCCTGTCTGACTAACCAGCCAATCAGTGTTTTATTCATTAGCCAATAAGAGAAACATATATAGAAAAATATTCACTGTCAATCAAGGAGATGCTTAGAAGCCATCTAGGATGTTGTTTAGTTTTGAGTCAGGGTCTTAACTATGCAGCCCAGGCCAGTCTAAACTAGAACTTACGACAGAACTTAAGAACTAGAACTATTGCCTCAGCTCCCTGGAGTACTGGGATAAGACATATATATACCTTGGAAGGGCAGATAGAAGATGGTGAGGTTGTTAAAACATAAACTATATAGTCCCGGATGACATGGGACTTGCTAAAGACCAGGCTGACCTTGAACTCAGAGATCCACTTGCCTCCACACAAGCAATACCACATCTAGCTTTGATAGCATTTCTCTTTGCTAACTTTTTTTTTTTCATTTGTTCATTTAACTAGCATTTGTTGAGCACATGCTGTGTATTAGCCTTGATTTTAAGTGTTGAGCACACCCTGGAGAACCAGGCAGAGCAGATCCCAGCTACTCTGAGCTTCCATCCTCCTGGGAAGACATACAATAAACAGAGAAGCACACAGAACAGAATCCCAGTGGGACAGAGAACAGGGCTGCCTTCTTTCAGTTTCCATGAAGATTTATTTCTATTTATCTATGTGTCTTTGTATGCCACATGTGTTAGGAACCTGGTGGAAGCCAGAAGAAAGCGTTGGATCCTTTAGAGGTAGTAGTAGTTGTGAACTGACTGGTGCCAGTGCAGAGAACGGAACTTGGGTCTTCTGCCAGAGCAGGAAGGGTTCTTAACTACTGAGCGATCTCCCCAATCTCTTCAGCTCTGAGAGCTACCTTCTTTAACACCCTTGGGCACAGAACACTGTTTTCAGTTAACTGAATATGTATTTTTTTTTCTCTTTTTCAAAAGACAGAAGTCTTACAGAACACTGTTTTCAGTTAACTGAATATGTATTTTTTTCTCTTTTTCAAAAGACAGAAGTCTTGCATCCTTACTGTTTTTTAGTGTAACCGAGTAGCCCCTGTCACTGTGTTTTCCTTCTTCACCTACAGTGAAACCCACTGGGCACATGAAGGGTTAAGCACACTTGCACGTCATTCTGGAAATATAATCGGCATCTATCATATTACTGTTATGGGAAAATATGCTCTGAGTTCCAAATAATTAACTCACAAGTGAACTTTGAAACCGTCATCCAGGCTCATGTATATTTGGGGGGGAAGTTTGCCAATGTCTTTGCACTCTTTTACGGGGAGGGGCAGCATGCCAGCCAAATCAGCCCAGACAGTTCTGGCGATCATGGGTAACAGATGTCTCAGAAAAAACACCCCATCCAGAAGGTTTTGCACTCAGTGTTGGGATTCTTAGAATCTCAGACCTGTGCTGACACACCTACCCAGGTACAAGGACAGCCACTGTAAGGCAACTTTTTTTTTTTCTTCACCAGAGGGACCATGACAAATTCTTCAGAGTTCTTCACCTGGACTACGGCATGGCTGGAAGTGGCAGCCAGCCTGGGCACCTGGCCCAGCAGCCTTATGACATGGAGCAGGAGAAAGCTTGGGGGTCAGCCAATGTAACTCAGTGAAGTCACTCCAACATGACAAGCAGCATGGCATCTAGCCTACCCACAGCCTCTGAGGCTTCTTGGTATTTTAGCAAAGAGAGAACACACAGAGAGGAGAGCAAGAAGAGGGTGATCTGAGGCTGCTAGGTTAGGAACAAAATAAAGCAGGATTTGCTGAGATGGTGAGCCAGGACAGGGAGCCATCAAATGCTCAATGTTTGAGCCTGGGAACAAGGGTGTTCTGTGGACCACATTTGGGCCTAACTTGAGTCTTTGTCTCCAAGTGATGCTCTGTAACCAAGAGGCCCTTTAGTCAAATCAGAAACACTGATCAGAGAGGATGTGATTGTGAATCCAGGCTGGTCTGTGTTGGTCATTCTGTTGCCGTGACATCAATACCTAACATTAAGAGCACGTGATGAGCCAGGCTAAGTGACACACATCTTTTATCCCATCAATCTGGAGGCAGAGTCAGGTGGATCTCTGTGAGTTCAAGGCCAGCCTAGTTTATATAGTGAGGCATGACCTCCTCCCTCTGGGGCAGGGGGTGTGGAGGGAGACTGGGTGATTTTTATAAATGAAGGATGTTTGTTTAGTTTGCAGCATTGGCATGGACTTCCGGTGAGAGCCCTGTGACGTATTGGTACATGTGGCCAAGTGAAGGGGGAAGCAGGTATGAGGTGGAGAGCGTGGGTGAGAGGCAGCAAGACAGCAAGAAGCAAGCTTTAGATAGCCTGCTCTCTTTCCTGTGGTGTGACCTCCTCACAGAGGTGGAACTCCACAGTCTAATCACCTCTTCATTGTCCCTCTACCTCAACACTGTGACATGGCCTTCCACATTTCAAGGACCCACATTCAAACTACAGCTGACACATCCTAACATTTTGACCTTTAGAAGTCATATGAAACCAAGTTTCAAGCAGATGTTCAAAAACAGAACCTTCTAGATGGGCGCAGGAATCTATACTTTTAAACATACCTTTAATCCCAGCACTTGGGAGGCAGAGGCAGGTGGATCTCTATGAGTTTGAGGCTAGCTTTGACTCACTTGGAACTTGCTCTGTAGACCATGTTGGCCTCAAACTCACCGAGACCCACCTACCTCTGCCTCCCAAGTGCTGGGATTAAAGAGCTGAAAGTTTGAGAACTAACTAACATGAACCACAAAGTGAGTTCCAGGCCAGTCTGGGATACAGAGCGAGGACCTATCTCAAAAACCAAAACAAAAAAGCTTGGTGCAGAGTTAGGTGTCAATAAACCCAGAACCTGGCCCTAACCTCATGCATTCACGTTTAGAGCCATTGTTCTCTACCAGGAATGAAAGAAGCAAGCACAGTTTTGTGGAGAATGCAGAGTGTTCTCTAAATAGAATTAGACTTTCCCCTCTGGGATAATCCCGACAACCGAGTTCCACCGATTGGAGCGCCTACTCACTTCTCTAACACTAGATGGCGCATCGCAGGTTCTGAGTACCCACCTGTGGGTGAAGCCTTAGGGGACTACCCACTCTCTACCCTGGTCTCAAGATATAATAGTCTCTGTGTGTTTGAAGACAGATGGCAGCCTGTGTAAGCTATTCCTAGTCTCAGCTCCGGGGATCCTTGTCTGTGTAGGAGGTAATCACCGAGGAAAGCTGGCTTCCAGAATTGTTGAGCTCACATGCAGAGCCTTGCTTAGGCTGAGCTGTGAGGTAGGAGGCTCTGCTCTTTTCACAGGACACTTCCTGGTGCGTGGAAAACCAGTCGGCACCACGGGAGGGTGGGGAGAGGGGGTTGCTTGTGAGAGTGTAGTCAATGCCTGCTATCCTGAGAAAAACTCCTTTGCCCTCGACTTCCTTTCGGATGGCAAAAGAGAACGTAGATAGCCACCTTTTATGTTTGTTTGTTTGTTTGTTTTGCCTTAAAATTTGAACTTCTTGCTGTTTTTTGGCTTATAATTGATCCTTTTGATTATAACTGTCTGTGGGTCTGGTAATCTTAAACCGGTAGAATCTCTTGACCATACCTTATCTAAAAACGAGTTTCATTCTTCACAACATTTAATTTAAACAGTAGGTCTGGTGGGTCAGGGAGGCCTGTCACCCCAGCTGCACAGGAAGCTCAGGCAATTTAAGATGAGCTTGGGTAACCTAGTGGTCCCTGTCTCAAAATAAAAAGGGGGCTGTGGACATCCCTCAGTGGTAGAGTTCTTACTGAGCATGTAGGCAGCCTCAAGCTCAGTTCCAAAGATGGCCAAAGCAACAAAACAGAACACATCTTGCTGCCAAGCATGATGACCCAAGTTTGGCCTTCAGAACACACGATAGAAGGAGAGAAATGACTCCTACACACTATCCTTTGATCTCCCCACAAGCATGGTAACACACACACACACACACACACACACACACACACACACACACACACAGTAATAAACATTTAACAAATTAGAAATTAGGAAGAATTCTTGGGAATGTCAAGATTTCCTGGATCTCTTGAAGTAGGAAACCAGGTTCTTCACGAGTGGTACATGCCTGGGAGTCTTAGGGACTGTATCTCCAGTCCACCCCTCTCCACCCCCCCCGCACCCCTGTGTCTAGGCTGAGCAAGGTATCTCTCTCCATACAGAATGGGCTTCACTAAGTCAGTTTGATCTTGGACCCACTGCCAGTGGCTTCATAAATTGTTCCAGTCACACCATTGTCACCTATATTAAGGGAGTCTAGTTCAGTCTTATGCAGGTTCCCCATTTGTCAGACGGGAGTCAATGATCTCTCACTAGCTCAGGTCAGTTGATTCTGTGGGTTTCCCGTCATGGTCCTGACTCCTTTGTTCATATATTATTGCTCCCCCCTCACTTGGATTGTACTCTAGGAGCTCGCTCGGCCCAATGGTTAGTTGTGGATTTCTGCATCTGCTTCCATCTGTTTTTGGAAGAGGGTTCTAGCTTCTCTGGGGTTGTAGGCTGAGTATCTTTTGCTTATGTCTGGTATCCACTCTTCTTGTTGCCGTTTCTCCATCTGCTCCACGAGCTCCATCTGTGCTGAGTTCCCTGATGGAGAAGATTAAGGGGTCTTCCAAGACTCACAAAATACCTACCTTGTCCCAGGCTGATCTTGGAGGGGATTGACAGTTGAAATGAAAGTGTCCTGAAGCAAGCAGCTAACGTATGGACAGGACACGGGGTGGATTTGGTGACAGGAACCTTCTGCATGTCTTCTCAGTTGATGCCTTTGCTCCCCCTTGGGACCCTTTCCAACTCAGTTCTGCACCTGTCTCTGATTTTCTAAAGGGGCTACCATCAACCCTGGTTCCGGTTTACATGGACTTCTCCCATCGTGTGTGTGTGTGTGTGTGTGTGTGTGTGTGTGTGTGTGTGTGTGTGTGGCTAATTGTCCAGCAGTTAGCACAATTACTTGCATATTGTAGACATTTTCTAAATGTGGAATTTAGAAAGAACCCGATGCTGGGAATCTGCTATGGTGATGTAGGCCAAAGTTGAAAGAGAAGGTTGCTAGGCATCAGGAGGATGGGGGAGGGCAGGTTTGGAAGGAAAAACCTGGGGACAAGGGATTATTGAGCATAGAGGTTCAAGGTTGGAGGTTCAGGTAGAAGGCCCAGGAAACCAAGTTTTCAGAAGGGTTTGGCAGCTTAATAGGGCCAAGAGCTCTCAAGCAGGCTGAGATGGACCTTCAGGTACTTCCTTGGTCTGTCTTTCTCACTTTTTCTATATTCAGTTCTTCAGAAAGTGCAATTGAAAGGTTCCCAGGCCCAATACATCTGTCATAATCTTCATATTTACTACCCTCAGGAGCTATGACCCCCTCTCCCCTGCACTATGTCACCCTCAGGAGCTATGGCCCCCTCTCCCCTGCACTATGTCACCCTCAGGAGCTATGGCCCCCTCTCCCCTGCACTATGTCACCCTCAGGAGCTATGGCCCCCTCTCCCCTGCACTATGTCACCCTCAGGAGCTATGGCCCCCTCTCCCCTGCACTATGTCACCCTCAGGAGCTATGGCCCCCTCTCCCCTGCACTATGTCACCCTCAGGAGCTATGGCCCCCTCTCACCTGCACTATGTCACCCTCAGGAGCTATGGCCCCCTCTCCCCTGCACTATGTTAGAGGCCTCTGCCCATCACCTTCCTTCCACTTTTATTCCTGTTGCTCTTCTTTCTCTGAAGCCCTTAATCCAAAGTGCTTCACAGCCATCAAGGGCCAGCAGTCTGACCTCTGTGGCTTCTCCAATCACATTCCTCCCTTTCTGCTATGTTAGAAATACTTTTAAACTGGGCTGTGTTGGCACGTACCTTTAATCCCAGCACTGGGTAGCAAAGGCAAGAGAATCTCTGAGTTCTGAGTTCAAGGTCAGCCTGGTCTACAGATTGAGTTCCAGGACATCTAGGGTTACAGAGAAACCTCATCTTGAAAACCAAAGCAAAGAAAAATGAAACAAAACAAAAATACTACCTGGCAGTGGTGCATGTCTTAATGGGAGGCAGAGGCAGGTGGATCTGTGTGAGTTTGAAGCCATCCTACTCTACAGAGCGAGTGCAAGTACAGGCTCCAAAGCTATACAGAGAAACCCTGACTCAAAAAATCAAAAACCAAATAAAATAAAATAAATAAACAAAGATACTTTTAGGGGTTGGAGAGATGGCCCAGCAGTTAATAGCACTGGCCACTCTTCCAGAGGTCCTGAGTTCAATTCCCAGTAACTACTTGGTCTATATAGTGGGATCCCATCTATATAGTGGGATCTGAGACTGTCTTCTAGTATAAAATTGTATATGCACACAAAGTATTCATATAAATGAATAAATCTTTAAAGAAAAATGTTTAATTTCAGAGCATGCTAACTGGGCTGGCACTTGCTAGCTCCTTCATTTGGGGCACTCTTCCTTCAGACATCACCATGTCATTCTTCTCCCTGAGTCTAAATCAGGTCTGTTTTAATATCTCTCTGACAGATCTTCCTTGATCAGCTCACCTAGGACAGAATTCCTCTCCTCTCCTCATCTCTCCCACTACCACACACACACACACACACACACACACACACACACACACACACCACACTCTACACACCCACCACTCACACACACCCACTACACACCCACTACCACACACACACACACACACACACACACACACTGTTCCATCACCCCACTTTCATTAGAACACATGCTATTGTGTTATATATTTGTTTATTTCCTTGTCTGTGTTTCTCCTGAGAATATACCAAGGGGGCAGGGACATTGCTTCACATGTAGATGTTTAGGAAATAAAGGCGTCTAGTATGCAAGAGTAGAGACACCAGGGCCACTGTTGCCTTGGGGGAAAGACTGAAACATATAATCTACTAGAGGAGATTTTCAGCACAGTACTTAAATATGTGATAAATACTGAATTTGATACAATAGAAGTATTTATAGTTCCACTACATATACAGATCAAATGCTGAGAGTTGTTTGGGGGATAAATGATAATTGCAGGGCAGACTGCCTTCAAGGAATTTATAGCCAAGAGAGAGGGGAAAGGACAAACACAGACTTTTCAATTATCTGGGTATCCCCTATGTCAAGATCTCCGTTGTCTTGTACAATAGAGGCATTGAATTTTGGGGGTGAGTTATCAGTATAATCATTTTGTTTGTGTATATGTGTGCAAATATGTGTCCTTGTGTGTAGAATTCAGAGGACAACAACCTCAGGCATGGTCCCTCAGGTGCCATACACATTTTTTTTTTTAATGTGGGTTCTAGGGATGAAACTCAGGTCCTCACCTTTACATGGCCGGTCCATGTTTTCTATCAGTACAGTATTTTGCTCTCATAGTCCAATAGTCCCTTTCTGAGTTCTGAAATCTGCAGGCTTTATCTTTGGACGTAGCTATCCAATCGAGATGCTGCTTGGACATCTCAAGCTCAATCCTTCATCCTCACGATGTGAATACTGATCTTAGTCACTTAGATTCCCTCACACTCACCAGGACATCCCACAGAGTGACACCAAGGCCTGCCTGCTCAACCCGCTCTGCCCCCGTAGCTGCCTGTGTGGGCTTGGTTACTTCCATTTCCTGGATCTTCAGCCATCCTGAGCAATGACATCTTCAGTCCTAGGCTAAGTGGTTTTGTAAAATGCTCATCTGTGAGTGACAGTTCCCTACTGGGTCGCTTCAAGGGCGTCTCCTAGACCCAAGCTCAAGACCCAACCCTTCATCCTTCTGCCCTCTGACTGTCACAGACTCCTTACCAGTCTTCTAGTCTAGTTGGGGGCCCACATAGCTTTCTGTCATGGGCATTGAGTCTTTCTTCTCTGGGCCTCTCACGGAGTGTTTCCAGGGCGCATGATGTCCTCATTCCTTCTCTCCCCCTGTAGTCTGCTCCATGGAATTCTCCTCAGTTTTCTTTAGGAGGAAGCTTCCTGCGCCCTATCCTGCCCAGCATTCCACCCCAGTAACACAGGGTTGGGAGCCTTCCTCAACCCCATTTTCCAGTTATGCACGGCTCATGTTAGTGTCCCCATGTAGACAACAAGCTCCACCAGGGCAGTACGATCTGACTTGCTCGTCTGTAATGAGTCGTTCAGCACTTTGTGTTCGGTAATACTGAATAAATAGGGTGGCACTTGCATGGAGAGCACAGTTATAAAATAACGACAGTTCATGTTTATTGAGTGGTTTTGACATATGAGGCATTCCGCTCAGTGCTTTACAAGTATGACATGGACATCACACACAACCCTATCAAGCAGAGGTTTGTTTCATTTTTTGTAACAGATGAGCAAACTGAGGCACACAGAGGTTAAGCCACCCGGCTCAGGCCCACAGTTAAGAAGTGGAGGCATCTGGGTAAGAAGCCAGGCTGTTTTCAGGGTCCAGATTCAATACTAGAGTGAAACACAACGTGGGGGTTCACTATAAAAACAAATTGAAGTCTCCAGCAAAGCACTCTTCTATTGTTTATCAGGCAAAAGACGTGACCCCAGGACCTGGCTTTTGGGAAAAAGCCAAGGTGCACGAACCCAGGGTTAACTTTCCATCAGCTCATCCCAGGTGGTCCGCAGCTGCGCACCAAGGCTGCTAGCTCCGGGGCGGTGGGCGGGGCGTAACGGGGGCGTGTCCCTCTGAGGCCACCGCCCTCGCCCCTGCTCGCCACGCGGGGAGCTGCGGGCCAGGCCAGAGCTAGAGGGCGGGGCCTGGGGCGGGGCGGGAGCGGGGCAGCCAGAGCCGCTGCGGGAGGCGAGGAGGAAGCTGCGCGTCTTGAGAAGCGTGCGGGACACGTACTGGCGGACTATCGACCGCTGGGAGCTGCGGGACCCCCGGCGAGGTGAGCGCGGACGGGCGCGGATCGGGGTCGGGGGCACGGGGAGCGTAGCGTGGGGGATCGACTCCCGCCCCGGGCCCAAGCCCCTTCCTCCGGTTCGACCCGGCGCGCGCGGAGCGGGCTCGGCCGACGGCGAGCGGAGCCCCGGGCCCCTTCTCCTCGGTTCCTTTTCTTTGCCGGCTTCTCAGAATCAACCGCCGGGGAGGTAAAACAATAGCGGGCCACCTGGGACGCGGCGCGCCCCAGCTCCCACCGCCGGCGCCCCGAGTCGCGGCCCCGTGCCAGCCCCGCGGCGCCCCGCGCTGCCGAGGGTGGGGCTGCCCGCCGCGCCCCGCTCCGTGGACCGCGACGGGAAAAGCCCGCGAGTGAGAGGCGTTTGGTGAAAGTGTTTTGAGAACAATCATAATTGCCCGGCTCTGGGCGGGGAAACTGAGGTGTAGGGCACGGAAGGTAAGACTTGTACAAGGTCAGGATGCACACATTGGCTGCCCTAGCCCAGGGAGGGGACCCGGGTGGCTCAGCCAACCCGCGCTTCGGCCTCTCTTGGTTTTGCGGCGGTTGTGTTGGCCTTGGATAAACGTCTGCTGTGTTTGTTTTAGAAATCTGCCGGCTTTTGTGGGACCGCTCCCGGGCTACCGAATGCTAGCTTACTTCGTGTGCATCTGGGGCAGGTGACAGCACCGTGATCTATCACCATGGATGGAGATGGACTTTTTGATGAAGAAACCCGAAGTGTCTTTACCAGTCAGGTTGGTTTGGCTGGCCAAGGTTTTGATACAACTTGCCTAGTTCCCTCTGGGGGACACGAATGAGAGATCTCAGACACCTTCACTGCGAAGCCAAGGACATTTCTGTATAATCAACGGATGAAAGGGTTCCCTCAGACGCTCTTTTCTCCCATTTTCCTTGAGGATTAATCCACCAGAATCCACAGTTCCGGTGGAGACTGCAAGGCATACAATGTGGCAGAAGCCTAGAGCGCCTTCAGAATTGCTTTGGACCCTGCCGTTAGCATAGAGGACTCTTTTGCACATGCCACTCCCCTCCCCTGCCCCCAACTCTCTCCTTCTGTCTTTGACTGGTTCCCGTTTTCCCGGTGAAGTTCTGTTTCCAAACTGTTCCCTGGAGCTATAAGTGGATTGGCAGTAATGAGAGATTAGGCGGTGGGAGAAGCACGGTGCCCTGTGCCGTGTCCTCTGCCTGCTGCGGTCGCCGACATGAAGTGCTTTTTCCCTGTGTTGAGCTGGCTGGCTGTGCTGGGTAAGTGACTGCTGATCACTTCTATGGCTGTGAAAGTTTAACCTGCTCTTACTGTTAATGCTTTGTGGTTCTCTCCCATCAACATTGGGCGTTGGGGTAGCCAGAGTGTGACAGGGTAGTCGAAAATACCAAGAGGGTCCATTGCTGACCCAGGAAGAACAGTGGAATGCTGGTTGTGTTTATTGCCGGGAGCCTTTGGGTTAAGCCCCTGTAGCTTAGGGATTTCGCGTGGGTTGAGGCTTCTTGTGTTTTCACTTTTGTATTGGTCTACATTGGTTCCAGGGAAGTTACAACATCATCCTCACTCTGTTGGGAAAGGTGGTTTGATGGATGACGGTGCCTTTTTCTTTCTTTTTTTTTTTTTTTTTTTTTTTATTGTTTTTGGAGAGGCAAGTGGGAGTAGTGGGTGGGCTGGGGGGTTGAAGGAAGGCTTTGTCTTGTCTAAGAAGTCTGTAGGCTAAATGTGTTTGAAAACACTAGTCCTGTGTCTCTGTACCAAGGAAGCCCAGCTCATGGGCCTTGTAGGAGGTGACGTTGTAGACATTGGAGTGGTCTGGCAAGGGGTGTGCTAGGATTGGTTTTCATACCCTCAGAGAAAAGTCCACAGGCTCAGAGTCAGAGGAAGAAACTATGATCTCAGAAGTGATCTCCTGACGGCCTTTCTTCAGGGTTCCATGTCCAGCGTAGGTCACCCCTCCTTGTCCATTCTTGTTATGCTGTTGAGCACATCTCCACTGTGTATCTTCCAATGCTCCAATTTATAATAAACTGGAGAGCCAGCACCTGGTGCATTCTCTCTCTCGCCGGATCTCCTCAGACCTCAAGGATGGACACACCCCCTGCGTTCTCTGTGCGACTGTCCCCCAAATTCAGAGAAGAAGTTATCGCTGTTGGCCATTTGCTTCTCCATTCTAGGTATTTTGCACTTACAGAATTTTCCCTGGAGATTGTCTCTGAATTATCTGCTCCCTTAACAAAAGTTGACAGGTGTGTGGAGTGAGGATGGACTTTGTTAGAGGCTTGAATTCTTATCTCAGCCTCATCTTGATTGACAGCTGAATCTCAATAAAACATCCCAAGTCTGCAATTAAGGGATGTCCTAAAGTTTTGACTGCCTCACAATGTGTTTGAAACTCACAATCGATGTGTTCATTCGGTGGTGCTCAAACTTGGGTACAGACGGATGCCGTTGAGGCATCTTTTAAGAAAATTCTTGATAGTCAGGTACCGCTCACACCAGTGACAGCAAATTCTCTGGAATGGGAGTGGAGTCTTTGGCTGAGTCAGGAAACTAGTGTGTGAGTACGTTAATGCCAGCCCTTTCCTGCCCAACACACTGGCAAGCATACTCTGTCTGTCTGTCTGTCTGTCTGGAGTTAAGTCAGTCACTCATTCTGTTGTTGGGATACAGGGTTCCCATGTCTCCTGTATGCTGGGTAAAGGAAAGTGGGCAGGTAGGTTTCCCTTGGCCGGTCTCTTAGACTGTATTTGTATGTGTTGTACAGTATTTGTCATTGTGTCTCAGCTTGAATCAGCAGTTAGTGATTCATGGAGATTGGAAAGGACTCAAACAGCCCCCCCACCCCTGCCCGCTCCTGTTTCACTTCCCAGGGTGTGTGGCTGAGGGGATGAGTGGAGCTCAGGGCAGAAGGAGCCACCAATGGGAAACCAAGGAGCTATGACATTTGTGCCTTTTCTTTCTTTCTTTCTTTCTTTCTTTCTTTCTTTCTTTCTTTCTTCCTTCCTTCCTTCTTCCTTCCTTCCTCTCTTCTCTCTCTCTCTCTCTCTCTCTCTCTCTCTCTCTCTCTCTGTCTCTTTCTTTCTTTCTTTCTTTCTTTCTTTCTTCTTTTTGGCTGTTGAAATGTGAGGCTGCCTGCTGGTCTCCCTGCTGTTCGATCTCCAGGTCCCTCTGTGGAGGGAAGCTGGGACCTTGGCACCCAGTGTGTGCTGTCATTTTCCTTCCACCCCCACCCTCCTGTGCAAAGAGGGGCCCTGAAGGAAGCTGAGTCTCCAGGTGGCTGTAAAGGGCTCCTGGGGTGGGAGGCCAGATGTGTGTGAAAGTGGAGATGTTTGGAATGTGGACAGGTACACTAATGTCTGCCCCTTCTGAGCCCCACTGGAGGACTCCCATCTGATAGCTGGTAACATGGCTAGGAGGCTTGCCTCCTACTAGTCTTAACCTGGGAGAAGCACAGGGGGTGTGGGGAGGGAACAAGCCCACACTTCAGGCTTATTTCCTGCCAGCCACCTAGTGTGGTCTGATTTATGTGTCAGCATTCTTGGGGATTGGTGTGTAGTGTGAATTCAAAATAGTAAAGAGTCCCGAGGTTTCGAGCCCATGTAGGTCACACACCTAGAATACAATTGTGTAAAAGTTGAGTCACGTTAAGTGCCTGAAAGTGAGACAGATAGAGGAACCACCTTCCAGAAACAGCAATTTGAGCTCGAAAATCCTGTGACCATCTGTGATGGGGACTGCAGGGTGACTCTGAGATGTGTGTACACCTTAGGCCTGCACATTTCTGTTCCCTTCCTTTGCTGGTGTGTGGAGCTTGGTTCAGATTCCTCTTTTGTTGCCTGTTTAGGACACTGACAATGCACGTCTCTGTCCCTGTCTTTCTGACTGCCCGGTCCCCTGCCCTATTGCTGTCCCAGGTTGCTCTTCCCGTGTCCAGCCATTGGCTGCTACCACCCGCTTGTTTCCATTTCAAAGGTATCTTAGGCCTGGGCTGGTGAGCAGCAGAATCTCCACTGACAGAGTGGATGGAGCCAGAGGGGCAGAAGATGAGAGAGAGAGAGGTTGAGGCTCATCTGAGTGTGAAGACGAGGGAATGGGGAGAGATGGGGTCACTGGCACTGTGTCTGTGCCTGGGTACAGCCTGTGTGAGTAAATGCAACATGGAAAGCTGACAATGACGTGTATAACAGAAGAAAGTAGGGGTTGTGTCTTCTTAATCAGGAAGAGACCACTCTGGGAAGATGCATGTAGGCGGTAGACATAGAAAGCATGGTTCAATTTTACGTACCATGAAGACTTACACCTCCTAGACCAGTGTGGGATGTTGCAAACAAGATACAAGAGCTTTGCAAGTGTTAGCAGTGAGGAATGTGGGAGATGGAGCAACAGAACATTGGGATGGTTAGCATGCATTTGTGTTCTCCCGTGTACCCATACACTGTTCATAGGGTTTGGAAAGCCTTGTGTTCCAACAGGGTGCGATGAAGTTATCGCTTAGTCCCAGTTATTAGGGAGAGGCCAGAGGGTGCTTCCAAAAGAGATGGAAGGAAACTTTGATGTACTGGTATGCATGAACTCAGAGGCAAGAGCATGGTGATCAGAGGCAGAAGAGAAGGAGGGAGCAGATGACAGAGGAGGGTGTTTACATCATTCAGGGGAGGATTCTAAAGCAGGAATGGGCATTCTGATTGGATGAGCCAGCACTATTCTCCAAACACTTGGCTTCATGAGACCATCCCGTGAAGGTGCTTGTCAGGAGGACTGAGCTGGACTCTTGTGGTAGTCTGCCTTTCATCATTGTTACAAAATGCCAGACATAACTAGCCTAGAAAAGATTCATTTGGGCCTTATAGCTTTAGGGGTTAGCTGTGTTGCTTTGGAGCAGAGAGGGCATCATGGTGGGGGACAGGCGAAGCTGCTTACGTCATTGCCAAGGACGAAAAAGGAGGACAAGGAGCTGTGTTTTGTACTTTTTAAGGGCATGTCCTCAGTGACTTGAAGACTTACCACCAGGGTCCCACCTTGGAAAGGCGCTGCCTTCTCGAAATACCTCCAGCCTGTGGTCCAAACCTTTGGGTGTATAGGGGTCATTTAAGATCCAAACAGTGGCATCTTTAGACTGTAAAGATGGTTTGAGTCACCTCTCTGTACCCAGGGCCTGGTTCTGTCCCCTTTGCTATTCTGTCCATTACAGCATGGCCACAGTTATTTCTATAGTAACGGTAATACCAGCTCTCTAAACTCTAGTCCTTACTTGTGAACCAAACCTATCATTCAGTCCTGAAGGCAACCTGAGGCAATGGGTACCTTACATTCCCATCCTTTCATAGACAGGGATGTTGAAGTCCAAGGAGATTTTAAGTAACTTGCCTAAGATGGATTGTTGGCCAGGACAATGTATTGCACAGTTTTTGGGCCCCAGGATCCTTCAGGCTTTTTCTTGTGTATGGCATTTGTTATCAGTATTACCTCAGGGTCCAAAACAACCATTCTGGCTCCAGTTATCAGGAGGGAAGAAAGAAATAATGAAGGATTCATGATGATTCTTGTATGTCCAGGGTACTTACTGGAAGGTATGTACATTTCTTCTGCTAGTATTCTCATTGGCTTGAACTTGGGCATAATGGCCATACTTAACTGCAAGAAAGACTGGAAAGTATGCTCATTCTGAGTGCCAGGGCCATCCTTAAAACCTGGGCTTACATTACTTTAAGGATAGTGCAGGATTTGGTGGACAAATATCAGCTGTGCCATAGCCATAAGCATAAGTGGCCGAGTATAGTGCTGAAGCCAGGCATGTCAGTTCCAAATCTGGGGTTCTTTCATCAAACAAGCACTGCTCCTGAGAGTGAGGCCCGACTCTGGCCAATAAGGAGCTTTATTGGGAAGACATGAGCTAGACAAACCAACAGTTGTTGCCGAGGAAGCAACATAAGCCAGCATATAATTACAAAGAGCATGTGTGGCTTTCGCAGTGAATACTGTGTTTATAGGGTGTTCTGTGCCAACACTTCCCCGTAGTGTGGCCTTCAGTATAAAGTGCTTGAGGATGGTCTCTACATGAGCTCCAGAATGGTCTTGTGCCTGCCACCAAGGAAATAGGTGAGTGGGTTCAAAGGTAAATAGACATGCTTTTGTTTGGTTTGCTTTGCAATGCTGGCAATGGATCCCACCTTGAGCCACCCTAGGTATGACGGTGATTACCATTGAGCTATGTTCCTAGCCCTCACAAAGTAAATACTGTTTTTCTATTGTCTGCCAAGCCACAGTTGAAGGTTAGGAAGTGTCTTTGCTCTAGAATTGCAGTTCTCAACCTGTGGGTCGACACCCCTTTTGGGTGATATCCAGATAGCCTGCATATCAGATATTTACACTGTGGTTCATAATACTAGCAAAATTACAGTTTTGAAGTAGCAGTGAAATAGTTCCATGGTTGGAGTCACCATAACATGAAGAACTGTGTTAAAGAGTCACAGCATTAGGAAGGTTTTTCTAGAAAGAACCACTGCTCTAGAAAGAGCTGGAAGTTGTCAGGGTCTGGTTTGGAACCTGCGTTTCTGATTGTGGCACTCAGACCTTCATTCTACCAAACAGAGATTCTGTATCTTTTCTATTCCCCCTGTGAATACTTTTGGCAATCTGGTGAACCCGAGCATAGCATTTAAAAATATATAAATGCCCCCTCCCCAAAGGAAATAAATTACATTCAAATAGAGCTACCAAAGTATTTAAAAAGAACTGCGTGATATTGTAGCATGCCTCTTTAATGACACATTAAACTAACAGCTCCTAACATCGAATCTAATAAGCATTAGTGTTGGGATGGTGATGAGCGTTTGGTATTTAGGATGAGTCGACTTCGTTGATAAAAGTGTGATTCGACTTTGAGAATCACTGATACTGGAAACATTACTGGGGGAATCAAAGGGATTGTTAAGGTTCACTTAGAGGCTAGTGAGAATAAAGATGTGATTTCCTCTTCAGGTTTACATGTCTCCTGAATTCCCCCACAGATGGGCAGGGTCAGAAGCAAGCCCCAAAAGTAGTAGTGGTTGGGGGAGAAACTCCAGTATTCTAATTCCTAAGTGTTGGCTTTGTAATGTAAGGAAATTTAGATCACCTGTGTATGGTGTTTAGAATGGGTGGGATATGGAGGGGTGGGCAGGTGTCAGCAGTTATAACGGGCCATGGGCGTGACTTTCTAGGGGCTGAAGAAATGACTCAGTGACCTTAAATTGAAGTGGAAGCTCCACATATAGGTGGGAAGGTGCTGGAAAGAGAATGTTACAGATTGTAATGAATTGGGGGTTTGAGCTTAGAATCCAGAGCCGGTTCTGCTCTCATTGAGCAGGGAGCCTGAAACTGGAGGATGAGGGTCCAGGTGAGGACCCTGGTACTTCCTGGCTGTGGGTGCCCCAGGGCACACTTCCTTTGGGAGTCCCTCATTTGCCACAAGCAGACACCTGTTTCTTTTCTGCTTCTCAGGGAAGTGAAGCATGGCTCTCCCTTATAAAATGTTGATTTTTCAATTTAAGAAAATTTAGGACACCTGTGTGTGAATGCCCCCCTGATTTTCAAAGAAATGAGCAGTTACATAAAAATCAAGCTTGCAGTTGTCGAAAATCACATGTTGCCAAATTCCCTCACCAAGAACCCTTTATTAAGGGACTAATTGAGAACCACAGAGGCAGGTAGTCAACAAAGACCTTAGCAGCAGACCTCCCTTAACCTCGGAGTGGAGCTTGTGTTTCCGTTTTTCAACTCTGCCTTCAGAAGGGCAAAACTCACAAGCTGTGGGTGTATTCTTCAATTTAGTTTTCAGGCAATTGTCTACCCAGTCTCTACATTTTTTTTTTCTTTTTGCATCTATAATTATAGTAGTAGGAGAGAATGATCCTAAATCAAAGATTGAATTATATGAACTCTACAGGGCTGGAAAGTGGTCAGATGCATTTTTAAAAGCTTTATAATAAGGCTTTATACTAATGAGAGTTCAGGCAAAGTTTCTGCCTAGCCCTTTAATTAAGTGCACCGGATAGGATAGTGCCTTCTCGCCATCCAGGTGAGGTTTTGCTGAGCACACCCAGCCCTCTAGGACAGCACAGCGGTTGTTAACCTGTGGGCTGTGACACTTTAAGGGGCTGAGCAACCCTTTCATGGGGTTGCATATCAGATATCCTGGGTATCAGATAATTTACATTACAATTTGTAACAGTATCAAAATTACAGTTATGAAGCAGCATTGAAATAATGTTATGGTTGGGGGTCATCACAATGTGAGGAACTGTGTCAAAGGGTCACAGCATCAGGGGGTTTGAGAACCACTGCTCTAGGACATGATACTCTAAAGCCACCAGGGAAACAAAAGGTGAATTGATTGGCAAATAGACTGGCCAATGCTGATGTCTCACACTCTTAGAAGCGGGATGTCTATTGTTGGGGGTGAGAGAGGGGTGGGAACAGCAAAGAGACTGCAGGTGAGGGAGACCCCTGAGGAGCCGGTCACTGGTCCATCTGTAATGCAGCTTAACTTTTAGACATTTTCCTAAGTACTAGGGGGAGGTGACATTTCTGGCGGGATTACGGGAACTTCTGGGAGGGCAGGGAAGATTGTCAGTGAGCCAGGTCCTTTGGTGCTGGATGGTAAGAACTGGGGCAGGCAGTTGGTATGCAAACGGTTTTGAGGTAGGACACAGGTGTCAGAGAAAGTTGTCAGTGGGAATCGTGGAGGATCACTGGGAGAAGTGGTCGGTGAGCACCCAGGTTGTCACCCGAGGTTGAAGGGTTCTGCGGTAGAAGGGAAGTGCGTGCCTGCTCTTGAACCAGATGAAGTTCTCAGTTCTCTGTGCTCATCACCTGATAATCAGAGCAGAAGCAACCAGCAGAGAATTCAAAGAAGCCAGTGCCGTCTGTCTGCGCCTCAATGTCCCCCATGCCCACTCCACTCTCTGTATTGAAGTAGGGAAAAATGGAAGCCAAACTGATGCTGGTCACATGTTCCTTCTGTGATGGTTCTCTGATGCTATTTGTCCAGGAGTGCCTTAAGTTGGTATTACTTTTGTGTGCAAATCAGGTTTTGCCCCTAGCACCATTGTCTGATATCTAGAGTGTGTTGTCTGCTGTTACTCCCTGTGAGGTGACCTCTGCTTGCTGCAGGGCCTGGGTCTAGAGGCAGGCTTCTAACCTCCATTTCTCAAGGGCCCATTCTGTCATTCCTTTGTCCCTGAGAGCTGCCCATTTTGAAATCTTTTTCTCAGAGACACTATTAAATAATAATTAGTGTGCTTTTCCTTTGTGATAATCAGTATGGTAGCTCACTTTCATATGATCCTGCTGTCAGCCTGTGCTGACAGCAAAGATGGCTGAAGTCCACACACACACCTGTATGTCTCTGTCTTGGCACATTGGCTCTAACTTGGGAGTGGCAGCACTCTCAAGTGTTTTGAAATCTCCTAGGTGGCCGGCCAGCTTCCTGACCACAAGTGGTGGCTTGAGGCCTCTGGGATCTTAGTAACTCAGTGGTGTATGTCCCTTATTTACATTACTAACCTTGGCTGACTTAGCCAGGAAGCACTTTGAGTGGAGAGGGGGATAGGAGCTGAGCTATCACTTGGTCCTTCAGGTCAAGCTGCAGCCCAGCTCCGCCCTGCCCCGCCCCCGAGGACTCACTTACTAAAAGACTTCTAGAGAATGTACACATTGTGTAATCAAAACACCGAGTCAGCTCCATAAATATGTGTATTATATCAGCCCAAAGAGGAAGCAAAGAGAGAAAGGGAAAAAAGACTTCCAGAGAATGAAATGTCACAATCTCTTAGGTAGGACCTGCCTACAGGAAATGTGGAGTTAGTTTTTTTTGTTGTTGTTAACAGAGCTTGTGGTTTGAATTAAGCCATGATTTAAAACAGTTAATAAAATGCTGTAGGCTAGAGTGTTGTATAACAGTAAGATGATGAGATACTGGCTTTAATTTAGATGATAGTGTATATTTACTTTATTATTATTTTTTTTAATTTTGAGGCTTTTGTTTTTTTGGCAGAGGTAATGTGAACGGATGTGTAAGATTTGTAGAAGGTAGGGCTGGGGGCTTGCTTGGTGGTATAGCACTTGCTTTTTACATGCAGGGGTGACTGAGTGTCATTCCTAATGCTGAAAAAAAAAGACAAAAATAAAAATTAAAATGTGCACATTGCTGTCTTTGTCCCACAGTCCTTGCTGGGTTTGCTGCATCTTCCTCACCATCAGTGTATAGTCTCTCAGACACTCGTGTACATGCTCAGATATACATTTTCTGACATGAATAGAATCACACAGAAAGAACATTCTGTTCCACCACACGATTTTAAAGGGGCGATTTACCTCACTTCTTTTTTCAGGCTTAATTTTATAGTCATATCAGAACTGATTTGCTTATTTTATAGCTAGCTGAAGCTGTAATTTGTAAAGTCGCCGGGGAATCGTGAACTCATTCAGTAGCTATACAACAGAATAATTTCGTCTCCCCATCATCAGGCAACCAAGAGTCATAATAAAAACACTGGCCTTAAATGTTAGTGTATTTAATGAGGATAATCGACTTGTTTATCCTGAATATTTTCTCTGAAAAAACACATAAATTTGACAAATTAAGTGCATTCATGTTTTACTGACCAGTTTGTCATAATGTTGAAATTCTGTTAGATTAAAAATGAAGCCCATTGAGAATTTGTTTAAGGAGACAGTCATAAACACTGGGGTTTGTGTCTGACTCAATCCAACATTCTCGTTCTTTGACTGGAACAGGACTGAGTTCTCTATTTCCACAGGGTTTTCCCAGCTCACACAGTGATGGCAGCTAGCCTCCAGGCTCAGGGGGCAGTCACCCCTCCCTCGAGACTTTCACCCCAGGAAGAGAACTTTCCTTGCCTCCTTGAAGATCCTGGATCACCTTTCCACTGCCTCCTCAAAATAGCTGCTATTTTGGGGAGGTCTGACCTCTGGTCACCCTTCCCGAGACCACTGCTGGGGCCCTCTTCTGTTGAAGCTACTTTAAGACTTCCCGAAACCTTTTATCCATTCAGCCAGTCAATATTTGAGTGTCTACTCCAAGTGCTCTCTTATCTCAGATGCCTTGGAATGAAAAGTTAACGCCCTGACAGGCATTCTAACTAGTCACCCGATAAGTATTTTAATCTTTAATAAATAGGGGGATTAATTAAAAACACTTTGATACAAAGGCTCTCTCTTTCTCTCCACCTCTCTCCCTTCTCCTTCCCCTCCTTCTGTCCCTAAGGTAAGTCTGTGTTCTGGCTGTCACTTTGACATTCTTTCTTTCTTTTCTTTTTTTCCCCTCAAGTCTTAAGGGCCATGGGTCACTAATACCCAAGGCAGCCCATGACAAAGGACCTTTAGGGAAAGGATTTAGAATATTGCTGATGTGGGGAGATGGAAGTAAGAGATGTTACAGGGAAAATTCTTCCTGTTGAAAATATGCAAGTATCCTGAGTACCGGCTATGTATAGACTCTTCCCATTGACTGCTGGGATGCTGTCTGGATACAGGGAGCAAATGTTGTTATTGACTGTTGGGGATGGTGTCTGGATACAGGGACTGACTGTTGTTATTGACTGTTGGGAATGCTGTTTTTCTTGGGGAAGTAGGAGTTTTTCACCCTTGACTCTGACTTTCTAGGAGAATAGAATAAAAGAGAAATAGAAAAAGGATACACTTTCCATCTGATGGGAGACAGTGTTTCTTTGTATTGAAATTTTGATGGTAAGGTTGATCGCTCTTCTTCCCCTTCCATTTGTCCCCATCTCCCTGAGGTGTGACTTCTGTCTGTCAAGGAGTCTCTAGCCCAGGCCACGCCACTGCTGGGCCCTACCCCACCCTAGCTAGGCATCCGTACAACCTTGATGGCAGCTCTCAGAAGTATACCTGTCCTCTCTTCTCCTGAGTTCCTGTTGGACTCCAGGGTAGCCAGGGGCATCTCCCTCCTCTAGTACTCTTTTAAGTCTGCAGGTTTAAGCTGGTTATAAACTCTGCCTGGTGGACATGGCTGTGGCCCAGTGCAGGCAGCTGCTGTCCTGCTGTGCTAGGTCTGCTTTCTTGCTGTGAGCGATGCTTGTCTGAGGCCATTCTGGTTTTCCTCATTGGTTTTGTTTGGCAATGTTTCAGCCGTGGTCTGGGAATTCTGAAGCACAGATGTATGTGCATACTTGTTATTTTTTTTTGGCAGGGTGGGGGGATTAGGGGATGGCGGGGCACAGGGTGTATGACATATCTGTTCCAGGCTTGCCCCCAAACTAGACAGCCCTTTCTGATTCTGCTTAGAGATAATTTGCTGGACATTTTTGTATTGTCTTCAGGTGTTTAAGAATGAACAATTACATACTGAACAGTCTTGTGGCAAGATCCTATTTGAGCACCCTGCTTGGCTCTTTCGCTGTCCCTTTTTGGAAATAGTGATGCTTTCTAGCTGGGAGACTAGAACAGTGGGCTTCTTGGAAGGAGAAGGTAGACCCAGAACTAATGGGTCCCTAGACTTGAATTTGTTTCGAAAGAATCCTGGCAGACCTTCTGTGCAGTCCTCTTAATTATTGAGGTGAATTATTCTAGAGGTGAGGAAAAGGCTGGGGATAGCCTTGAGGGAGGAGAGTGAAGGGGTGGCGTAAGGGCTAGACAGTTCCCCTAACATCAACTCTGCAATCGGCTTTGTTGCACTTAAACCATCGCAGGAGATAAACTCTTTCCACTCTTACCCCCACCACTGAGGCTCTGCACTTTCCCATATTTTGGGGAGAACAGGGCCTCATTCAGGGATAAATCCAGCTTCCATCTGTGATATCTGTGTTTTTTTGGGGAAAAGGGGTGAATGCAGGAGCCTGGCATTGGTGCTAAACATACGATCCCCGTATAGGCCTCCCTGCCACTGTTACTCAGCTCCCATCCTGAAGCTGGTGCTGTGCCCATCAGGAATCCAGCTCTTGTTTTCTTCTGCATATTTTCCCTTCTGCCAATGTGTAGGCATTCAGCTTTAATCAAGGAGCCTTTTACTCTGTGATCTGTGGCAGGGATGACTGAAGTCACGGAGAGGATTTTAAGTAACTAATCTCTTAAGACATTCAAAACATAATCTCCCCAGCCCATGAGCATCCTGCCTGCATCTGGGAGATTTGTAAAGGTTCTGCAGAGGAGGATGGATGGGGTCTGGTATTTGGAAAGGGCCCAGTGTCTTTCTAGCTGGCAGCAGATTTTTGTGTGTCACTGGCACAGGGACAAGGCCCGATGTTCATTTGCCATGTCAAAACAGTTTCAGGGTGCCCCATGAATGTGACCAGTGTGTTATGAAGTCTCCATGCTGGCACTCAGAACAGTAGGTGCAGTGCACTGGAGTGAGGGCCTCGTCCCGGCTCACACATGATTCTGCAGTTTGTGTCTGGAGCTGGCCCAGGGAGATGCTGTAGAACCCGTCAGAGGCCGGCTGTCCACAAATGAGATCGGGTTCATCAAAACATCAGAGTGCAGGAGCTGACATTTCCATGTGCTTTGCTTATGGTTTGGATGTGACTTCACACAGATCTCTGTGCTGGACTAAATTGGATTACAGTGGCTCTTCAAGTTGTCGTGTATTGATTTTCTGTTTTTCTACCTGCTTTGAATGTGAGCTCACGTTCTCACTACCAAATACCTTTGAAAGAATTTTGTGGCCAAGACTCCAAGTGCAGCCTTAGCCGTTTCTCATGGTAGAATGATCAAATCCCTACCAGTGTAGACTATTGAGGAAGATTAGTTAAATTAGTGAAATGCCTGAATTACCAAATATTTTTCAAGAAATTCACTGTTATTACTTGTAAGTAAATATTGTAACTCAGTCTAGGCTAATGGAGTGCCTAATAAAGATCCTTGGGGGACCGGCTATAGGAGAGAAGTAAGAATGATTTGCAATTAGCAGACCCATTGTTGATGCAAATGGAGTTTCTGAAATACTAGATTGTGCCTGAGAACCGTTTGTTTTCCTAAGTATTTTAAATAGTCCCAGGGAAACTCCCGGATGCGGGTAGTTTACATGCCGTGTTAAGATCTGTATTGTTAGGACCCTAACTCAACCATGTCGGCAGTATCAGAGATTCCATAGTTTTCTCTTCCAAATGCTTCCACACACCTGTATTTGTCTGTCACGGCAGAAGCCAATACATTTAACGCATGTGTAATGTGTTCTGTGTGCTTGGCAGTGTGTATATTAGAGGGAACTCAGCCTCTTGTGCTAGCCTATACAGTGTTAGCAGGCAGTCAGCAAGGATGCCATTTATAGATGAACAGTCAGGTCATGCGTAGGAGAATTGTGGGTAACGTTTGTAGTGAGTGGTGTAACACTAGACTCTACACCCCCATCCTTACAAAGATTGTGTCTGTTTCTTGTTGTAGTGTCTCAAGACTCTTGCCCTTGCTTGGCAAAGGGTTGATATTAAGATGAACTGTATGATGTTTACCAGTTTCAAAGGTCAGAAAAATGAGCCAAGTGTCAGCAGTGCCATAGGGTTCAACCTAGTGGTTGCACATTTACTATGTATTGAAGGTTGAATGTATGATTTAGGTGTGTCCAACTTTTAGATGGTACAACGTGACCTTGTCATTTACAAAGGTGATTCCAGGAAATGGTGCAGTCAAGTTTTAAAACATCGAGTACTGTTTTCAGTAAGTTTATGATGTGTTGGGCCATACTCATAGCTGTCTCCAGCTGTGTGCAAGCTGTGGGCTGTGGGTTGGGCAGACCTGCTGGTTTACAGTTTAGCCCATGTGGTTCTCTTTAGCCAAGGAAATGTCAGCTACAGTATTTAGAAAGGAATCCCTAATCCTCAAGTAGTATAGTCTTCTGATGCAGCCTGGGGCCATTGGGAGGGCAGAGGGGGTGGTGAAACCTTGATTTGTGTACGCTTCCCATGAAAGGTGTAGGCCCTTTTACAGGTCCACATGGGGACATGTGTATATGGGGCCGGCAGTGCTGTCAAGAACCCGAGAAGCTGGGAGAGTATGCAGGAAGTCTGAACTGAAAGGCAGGGGTAGGGGTTGGCTGGCCTGGGCAGGAAAAGGACAGGAGAGAAGGCTTAGCACAGCTGAAGGATCTCTCCAGGCCAGCACTCCTGAACCTGTTTGTTCACTGACAGCTTTGTGTGGCCACAGAGCTGTTGTGGTTTGGATCTTGAATGTCTCTCAAAAGCCAATGTGATAAAGATTGGGTCACCAGCCTGTGATGCTTTTGGGAAGTCATGGAAACTTTTAGGGGGTGTGGCTTAATGGAAGGATGTATGTCTTTGGGGTTCATGCTCTTCAAAAGGACACTTCCTGTTTAAGTGTTTATTTCCATGCCCTCGTGAGGTTAGACACTTGGTTCCACCATGCTCCCTGCCATGGTGTTCCGCCTTACCAAAAAGCAAAAGGACCAAACAGCTTTGGGTTGAAACCTCTGAAATCCTGAGCTGAAATAGCCTTCCTTTCTTTTGTTTGCTGCAGCTATCTTGTGACAGTAAGGGAAAACTGACAGGTATATACTGGATGTTCCGTTACTTCATGGACATGAACATTCCTCCTCACGCACTTCCTTTGAGCCTGGAACTTATGTGTAGGGAGTTGTGGGCTGGACTGGCACCCACTAGTCCATCAGAGGCAAGAGTTGAACTGAGGAGAAGGCCCAGCTGGGCCTGCTGGAAGCCCAGCTTCTGGCTGGGATCCCACTCCCTATCTGTGGAACTGGGAGTTGGGCCCAGGCTAGAGTTGGATCAGAACTACCCCAACCTTCTCTTATGAGAACGTCTCTGCATCTGTTAGGATTTCATGGCCGTCTTTCTGGTTTCTGTACACAAATGTCCAATTGTACCACCATGCTATGATGCTCAGCATTTTCTCACACGCACAGGGTAATTTCTAGTTCTGCTCAAGCCCAGTTATTTGCCGAGCATCCTCCTGTGCCAGCAGGATGGGGCTGACGTGTGAGGGGAAACACAGATGTATGACCTGGCCTCTGCTGGTGCAGGGATAACTGATTGCTCATGTAAGTTATTCTTTTGTCTTTCTGCTGGGGGGGGGTGTTGGTTTGTATGTCATACCACTCCCTGCACGCCACTCCAGGAAAGGTGACCCTCCTTCCAGCTCTGGAGTAAGTGCTGATCAATCTAAGCTAGTCACAGCAGTCCGACACTGAGATGGGGGCCATTGAGATTGGCCGATGAGATGAAAAATCTGCTGGGGGATTCTGGGGAAAATATCTTCTCATAGGAATCATAGGAAAGGGGAAATCTCCTCCCACTAGATTCTTGGAGTCGAAGCAGCTGATTTGTCGCCATGAGGAAGGCAAGTTTGTCAAGAGAGAAGAAAGTGAGAGGGATTAAGGTGTTTGACTAAGGTCCTGGAGAGTGAGCAGTCCAGTCTCCGTAGTTTCTGTTCTCTGTGTTTATCAGATGAGTTGATATTTTTGGCTGCTCATAGTTGGAGGCAACCTATATCAGGCACTCCCTGAGTGAGCATGAAATGGGATTTCTTTTCATGAAACAGTGCCATTCAGATTGTCATCAAAAAACATATTGTTAGGAGCCAGCGCTCAGGCCTGTGGTAAGCCAGAAAGAAGAGTGGAAAATGCCCTGACAGGGAACACATGAGTGATTGCATCTGGAGTGGATGGATTCTGAAGAGGGATTAGGGCCTGTGTGGAAGAGCAGGGGCTGTCTGAGGAGGGGGCTAGCATGAGCAGACCTGTGGAGACGGGTGTGGATGTGGAGGAACCATTGTCACAATGCTGACATTATGTTCCAGTTTCATCGGGATCGGACAGTACCTCAGACAGTGCATGTAGACTTTGATTTATACATGGAAGTATTGTGGGCCCTTGGGCAGAGGAGAGGCTGATGAGCATGGACCCTGGGGTGTGAGTAGGATCAAGGAGCTGTGAGCCAGGCTGAGTGGAGGGGGCCAGGAATCAAAGCTAAGTGGACAGTTTAAGCTACCAAAGCATTCTTTTGTAGGGGTGAGTTCTGAGTTGGGAGGTGTAGGGAATGGGGGCGGTGGTGAAGACATCTCTGGAATAGGATAACCAGTGAAAGGTGGCTTGGCTACTGAGGAACCCTGAAACCTGCACTCTGATTCTGGGGGCTTGTGTGTAATGACTTGGAAAATGACATGCAGTGGAAATTTGGGAGAGTAGGATTTTAGGGAGATGTTATTTGTTTTTTGCCACTGGGGCTTTGAGATAATGACGGAGACCAGGAGACCTTGAATTCAGTGAGACAGTGGGCTAGAGTCAGGAGTGACTGAGACATGACAGACCACGGATCAGTGGACACACACTGAAGTGTGGTGGGCACCACTGGCTGCCACTGGTGTAGGGTCTGCATGGCATGTGGTCTTCAGGGTGTAGCTGCTTTCCATCCCGGTCTAGATTTGCTCAGGGCTCTGCAGCGAATGGGCCAGAGCCTAAAGGCCAACGTCATTTCCTCCCTGGGATTCTCACTGTTTTGTACAGCAGGTTTTCCTCCTGACTTCAGGACCCTTCAACTCTCCAGGGGACGGAATTCTTGTTGATGAGTGATGCAGCCACTCTGCATGATCAAGTGTCTTGCTCAGGGCGTTGTTTGGTGACTGGTGTCTACTGGTGACTGCTGGGCTTGTTAATCAGTGAAATGTGGAGCATCAAGAAAAATCTCTAGTCCCTGAATAGGATGAATTGTCACTCGCTCCTTATCCAAAGGCGCCTTTGTCTTAAAGGTTCTGGAGTCCAGAGCTAGGCGCTGCCAGTCTGCACTGCACACTTGTTAGGGGTTAGTCTGTCTGCTGTCTGGCTCCCCTTACTCTCCTAAGAGCACAGGGCCCGCAAGTGCCCGGGGCACTTCACATCTGGTTTTCGTCAGGCAGCAAGTGAGGGTGCCTGTGGGGGAAGTCAGCTCTCCCTCTCTTACTGTGTGGCTGTGGGAGCTCCCATTGTTGACTCAGAAGCACCCAGAAGAAAACCCTTCAGGCTTAGGAGACAGATGCCATTGCACACTTGGGACTTTTCTCTCTGAGTTGAAAAATTTTAAGACAGGGCCAGCGCTGTCTGTCTTCCTAATGGAGTGCTTGAGTTCTTTTCCCTCTGCTTTCCCATAACCCAGGGTGTCGTCATGAGTGTTTGTCAAGGCTGTTTTGCTTACTGGCAGCTGCTCGTATTTCATACCCCAGGCTTTCTTCTTTCTTCTGACCGGCCCGTGTCACATTTATTCCCCAGAAGAGGGTGATACTTTCAGCCCAGCCTTTCATTTGTCAGTCTGTCTTTCTAGTTGTCCATTCCTCTTCCCCCAGTTAACATTCAGCAAGCATTGGCTTTGGAGACAGCAGCATGGATTTGGGCAAATTATTGAACTCTCCTAAAGTCTCAT
Organism: Cricetiscus sungorus; assembly: GCA_030556225.1. NCBI lineage: Eukaryota > Metazoa > Chordata > Mammalia > Rodentia > Cricetidae > Cricetiscus > Cricetiscus sungorus. The sequence continues at coordinate 6,747,919 of JANBXA010000141.1, forward strand.
CTCCTAGGCCATAAATGTGGAGGTCTGAGCATGATGGTGAGAGTCCCTAGGGAAAGCACTTGGCACGGAGCCTGGTGCACAGCTCCTGTCCTAGTCAGTGGTAGGCACCATTAGTGTTGGCCAGGCCAGGGTTGCCACTCTCCTCAGCTGACCAGCCACAGGTTGCCTTCAGCATGGTATGGCAATTTGAAGATTGGATTTATGCTGTGGTACATAGTTTAAAGCCATAAAGATGTGACCCTTGACCACATTGTCGTCACCCTTGGGATTTTTTTTTGTTCGGTTTTGATAAGGCTATTGTGACTTCACTCTAGAAGATTGAGCCCATATTTGGTTGCCACTGAGTGCTTGCCAGTCCTGAATGTAATTTCAAGCAGTTTTGAGGTGGCTACTGTGCCTTGCTCATCCTTTGGATGTCACTGCCTGGGTTTCCCTTGCCGTTCAGTGTCACCTTTTTGACCGCTTGTTACACTGTGACTTGTAGGTGTGTGTGTGTCCCGTGTCAGTCCTGTCCCCCCCCCCCCCCCCATATTTGACATTTTTATTTCTACCCTTCTTTGTCTTCCTGGACTCTTGCCAGCCCTGTCCTTCTCTGGCCTGTGGCGAGGCTTTTTTCTGTTTGCTATTTCCCTGTACACTAAGAACAGGGCTGAGCCATCATGTCCCAAGCTGTGTGTGAGGCTGGAACCAGCCTTGGCCCTCTGAGTGTAGGGCGGCATCAGAGCATTTACTTAGGTGATCTGGGGGAAGGTCCGTGCTTGATGCTGGGAGGGTCAGACTCTGGTACTTGAGTTAGAGTTGCTCGAGACATAGACAGGTAATGGGCAAGTGCGCTGGTCAGCTGTCAGGCTGCCCTGGCTGGTGGTGGTGGCCTTAGGCACATTCTCTCAGTTGCCTTTCTCATCTCAGCTGAGCTCTGCCTTCCTCCGAGTGTCACAGCTGACAACTTAGTCACTTCTGCCCCTGGCCATCTGGGTTACCTGGAATATGTCTCAATACCACTTTTGCCTGGCTCCAGCTCTCTTTCAGCTAATTGAGGAAAGTGAGCCAAGCACTGACCTTGTCTTGATGGATAATTTGTGGTGCGCTGGGAGGAGTGATCCATGTGTGAACTTGTGTGTCCTCACAGTTTCAAGTTTCTAGAAGTTTTGGATCTGTTCTGTTCTTGGCCCATCTCCCAAAGTCTCTGCCTTCCTGGATAAAACAGCATTTCATTCTAGGTTAGACCAAGGCGTGCTCTGTTTGCATGCAACAATGCCTGAGGGACTGCTGAAGCCTGCGATCCATGTTTCAGCTGCAGGGTTCAAACCGAGATAGTGCGAGCAAACTGCAAGTCACAGTGACTTACAAAGGGAACTTTGTGTTGCATTTCAGGGAGGGCATGTGCACAACCGCTTGCTAAGGCCCAGGAAGTGAGATGTTGACCCTGAGCTGAATGATCAAGTTGTTGCCGCTTTGTGCTTTTCCTGAACCCCACATTCCAGCAAGTAGCTTTTGTGGCTTCCGTGTGTCCATGGTTTCCCTGAGCCCAGGGTTTCCCCAAGTTCATGGCCTCTGTGGATGGTTCACCCACACTGATCTTTAGGTCTGGCTCTATTCGGTGTATGTGGCTTGTTTTCCAACACATCTCTGACTTAGCTGCCTAGAGGGTTTGTGGTCCTCCAGGGTATCCTGCCTTAAAGAAGGTGAGCAGGAGTGGCTGTCTATTGTACTCCACACCAGTCTAGGCTCTGTGTGTTCTCGTATGTTCCTCCAGTCAGCCTTACAGATGCCTGCCCACGGGTGGCCATGCAGTTGAGGCCCAGAATGTCATGGTGTTTCTTTAGGTCACAGGCAGCATGGCCATGTCTTTGTGCTCAAGCTAAGGTTAAGGAGCTTGGTGTTTTAGTTCAGTTTTATGGTGTGATTTGCATTAAACACGATTCACTGATTTAAAAGTATGTGGTTTTTCTGAATGTTGTCCAGTGTGCACAGTTAAAAGTCATCAGGAAGGGCAGCTAGGTTGGGCAGCCTGGACACATGGAAGTCATTATGTCTATTACAGTAGACGCCACTGTAAGCCCCTGTGCTTCTTTGCAGTTGGCCTCCTCCCTAACTTCCAGGTACGTGGGAGCAGAGAATATGAATCTTGCTATTATAGACGTGTCCTGTCCAATATGCCATAGGCATGGAATCCTGCAGTGTTGTCTTTTGGGTCTGTCTTCTCTCAGCATAATGCTTCATGTTGCTGTGTCTAGTTTATTTTTTTTTATTGGAGAGTAGTATTCCAGTGTGTGGATATACCGCGCTCAGAAGCAGCTGGACATTGGTGTTGTTTCCAGTGTGTGACTGATAAGAATAAAGCTGTTGTGACACTTTCTTAGGTGTGTGAGTGGACTTAGGTTTTTGTTTTGCTTGGGTAGATACCTAGCCATGTGATTTCTGGGCCATCCAGTAAATTTATGTTTAACGTATAAGGAATATCTAGGCTGTTTTCCAAAGTGGCTGCACTATCCCACACTTTGACCAGTCCTATATGGAAAGGACCTGGAACTTGGAACTCAGAGCCTCTTCTGTTACAGTGTCCCTGTGCCTTGAGCCTGCCTTAAAACATGGGGTATCAGGGACAGTATAACCCCTGGGGAGCCGGCTGATGGTGGAGATGTTTCCTTGGTCCTTGGGGAAACCCTTAGCTGCTTTCTCCAAAGGCTACCCCCTTCTCCTGTTGGCTTTCATCTCTGTTGTAGCCTTGGCTGTCATGAAGACTTATTGGTGGAGTTCCCTCTGCTCTGGTGGGGACCCAGATGAAGCCTGTGGACACTGGGACAATATGCGGTGTGCGGTTCACTGCTGGTGTTTTTGTTTCCACCTAAGATGCTGGCTCCTGGCCAGAGCTGCAGTTAGAGCCGACACCTGAGCACAGAGGCCATGGGATGCTGGGGACACTGCCTTAGCGTCTCTGTAGCTGGGGGGGGGGGGGGTGGCTGTTTGCTGTTGTGCAGGCTGTGAGGCGCTATCCCTGTTTTAGAGCCCATTTTAGGCCTGGCTCTCCCTGCTCAGGGCTCTTCTTGACTGGCAGCCAGACTGCAGTTTCCTGCATTGCTTTCCTGTTAGGTCCCCTGTGTTTTGAAAGAGCCAAAACTAGACAGGGACTGCTATCAGGTTACTGCTCTGCCCTGTGTGGAGTCTGAAATGGAGAGGGGACGCAGGAACATGTGGTTGGATTTACTTTTTGTTTCCCCCTTTATGTGAGGCAGAATTTCCCGAGTGGGGCCCACTGATAACTAGGCATTTTCTGATTCAGAGGTTCCAGTGAAGGAAAGCACGAGTCATGTTTCTATAGGACTGTTGTTGCAGCGAGTACCCACTACGGAAGCTCATCCTGCAGTGTGTGTGTCTGGAAGCAGCCCTACCAACCCAGTGCATGTTAGAGAAAGGCAGAGAAAGGCAGATGAGCTATCCCTGCCTGCCAGACCTGGCCTTGGGAGTGAAAGTTCTTCCTGCTCCCTCCCTACTCCTCAGTATCTGTGAGTGTAGATGGATCACGTGGCCTGTCTGGACTTTGCCTTCCTTACTATGAAGTAGAAGTCTCATTCAGTCTCATTGGGGATGGAGGATTTGTCACATCAGAAGCCTTTTAACCTGTGTAACAGTGTGACATCTAGAGGTGGCTAGGTCTCTGGGTTTGTGCTTAGCTGCAGAGGCAAAGCTAGCACTCAGTAAGCCGCCTGCTGCTCCCTTTATCCTGTTGGTCCCTGTGCCTGTCCACCCAGGAGGACCGTGTGCCCAGGAGTGATTTTGGCAGTGAAGGCTCCTTTCTTGCCTTTCAGCATAGGCAGGTGTGGAATGTCCTATGGTCCTATGACTGACAATGTCAGTAATAAATGTCAGAGAGCAGCTGGGGAGTGGCGAGATACAGAGCACCGTCCAGAGAGTTAGGGTTCTTAAAGGTCACTCCAGCAATCCTCCTGCCTTGGCTTTGTCAGTGGCCTGGAAGTATTTGGGAGAAATAGTTGTGATGCAACATGGCGGAGGGGCTTCTGGATGGATCACGAGAGCAGAGACAAGAGCATGGACTTGGGAAACAGGAAATCTAAGTTCCCCAGGCCTCTGGGGGATTAGTAGGGGCAGGAACCTTGCAGAGGCTGGCTCACAGTCCCTTTTGTGTAAGATGAGAGGGCAGGGTCAGATGAGCTCATTGCACTGGGGAGTAAAGCTACACAGAGGTGCTGCTTCCCACAACAGCCTCTTGGGTGGAAGTCCCTGTGGGTTAGTAGATGATTGCTTCAGGGGCCGAGGTAGGGATGGGAGGACTGCTGCTTTGGGACAGATAGGGTCCAGGTAGAGAGATGTTCTCAGGCCACACTAGGCAGAGGCACCCAAGAATGCTGCTGCTAAGCACTTTTGCCCATAGCTTGTTGGCAAGTGGCCCCGATGGCCTCTGCTGACATCTGCTACTGGAGCTCTCAGGGTTTAGCACAGAGAAGTGATGGATGGTGCTGCCACTGCAATGCTTCTGCAGACCAGCCCTGTGTCTGCTGCGTGCCAGGGCCCTGGCTTCAGAACACCAGCTGATGGGCTCTGTGTTCCCTGTTCCAAAGCATGCGTTTAAGTCCTTGTTAGGGCTCTGCCTCTGTGAACCTCCGAGCCCTGTTGAGCCATATGCTTCTTACTAGTACAGAGGATATCTTGTTTCCTTACGAGGAATATGGTTTGATTCCCACTTGATCCATTGTTTATTTTTAGATAAGGTCTCACTCTGTGGCCCAGATTGGCATGGTGGTCCTCTTCCTCTGCTTCCTCAGTGCTGGTCATCAGCATGATTCACCATATCATGCAGTTTTGTTTTTCCTTAGGCAAGGGTTCCCTCCTTACCACCTGTTCTGAGTTCCAGGAGGACCCAGAATTCCAGTGTTTTTTTTAACTGTTATTGCATTTCCATTTGGAAGACATCTTATCCTTGCCAAGTGATCCCAGACTTTCCCTCCTCTTCCAGAACCCAGCAAACTTTGATGCCCCTACACACCTGAAGTTTTATGTCTGTGCGTATGTGTATGTTTGTGTGTGTGCACCCTCGTGCTTTTACAGGCTGTATGCAAACGTGGAGTCAGAGGACAGATTTCTGAGGGTGGGTTCCATGTCCTCCTGTGCCATATGCTCAAGTCTAGCTGCCTATGACTTCCAGGTGATTCCTGGCCCTGTCTCTTATCTCACTGCCTCAGTGCTGGGATTACAGTGGGCACATTTGTAGGTTCTGGGGATTGTACTCAGGTTGTTACATTTGTGTGAGAGGCACTTTTACAATGGAAACATATCTCTGGCCTCTGCGTTTTAAATAATACTTCTGTATTTCAAATACATTTTATTTATTTGTTTATTTGTTTTTCAAGATAGGGTTTCTCTGTATAGTCCTGAGTGTCCTGGAACTCACTTTGTAGATCAGACTGGCCTGAAACTCACTGAAGATCTACCTGCCTCTGCCTCTCAAGTGCTGGGGTTAAAGGTGTGCACCAGTAGTGCCTAGCCAAATAAAAAATTTTAGTAGTAAAAGCTTGAGGCCCTCCCTCCTTCTCTGTCTCTTTCTTTGGACGGGGTCTCACTATGTAGACTAGGCTAGTCTTGAACTTAGTGGGATTTGCCTATGTCTGCCTCCCAAAGTATGTGTCACAAAGCCTGATTTTCTTTTTAAAGATTTATTTTATGTAGTTTTCAAAATCCATTTTATCCATTTTGTTTCTCTCTCTCTCTCTCTCTCTCTCTCTCTCTCTCTCTCTCTCTCTCTCTCTCTCTGTGTGTGTGTGTGTGTGTGTGTGTGTGTGTGTGTGTACATGCACACTCGTGCTCATGCAGAAGAGTGCAGGTGCCCATAGAGGCCAGAGGCGCCAGACTCCTGGAGCTGGGGTCATATGGAGTTGTAAGTTGCCTAATGTGGATGCTAGGAACGAAACTCAAGAACAGTACATGTTCTTAACCATGAACCATCTCTCTACCTTTTTCTTTCTTTCTTTCTTTTTTTTTAATCTCAAAACATTTTGCTAGGCGCTCCCAGGTTGTACAGGCTCACTAGAAATGTGAATTTGCTAGTGTTAGTAACTTCTGAATGAAAACATAACACAACTCAGAAACTTCTGGCCTCCTTTTCCTGCCCTTTAGCCTTACCAGTAGGCTCCACCTCTGCTTGTAGGATCTCCTGCCTCCTGCAGGCATTGCTGACCTTCTCCAGAGTCTTGGCAGCTGTGAACCTCTGCCTCTCACTGCTTCTCTCTGGAGAGTGTTAGCAGATGACCACGGCTGCTTTCCTTTACCTTGCTACTGTGGAAAATGTCAAATGGGCACCAAAGGAGAGGGAATACGATATGAAATTCCATGTACTTCTTCTAACAGCTCGTGGCTCATCTTGTTTTATGTGAACCACCACCCAATATGATTTCCGAGAAAACACAGGTCTGCTAGTGTACTCCCATGTGCCGTTCAAAACTCTTGTCTATTATGCTGAATTTATTATGCATTTATTTTTCCATTAAAAAATTTATTTTCAGAGTAAGAAGAAGGTAACCTTTCATCTGCAGTGGATCAGTGCAAATGTCAGGCAATACTAAGAGATGAGGAGACACAAGTCGGGATACTGGAATGCTGCCTGGGGACTATAAATCAGGGCAGCATTGTTATAGAGCTTTGAACAATGCCTGGTGTGGGCGAAAGTTCCCCTGAGGACAGTTAGAAGACTCTAGATTGCAATGGAAAGTTGCAGGCCAGTTGAAAGTTCATCATTTGGAAAATGAGTTCTCTGGGCAGCGCCTGCTGTTAGCCTAGGAGGCTCTGATACCCAGCAGTTGAAACAAATGCTCTAAGTGGTGTCAACCAGGACTACTCTGGTAAATGTTTCCTCAAGTCAGAAAAGAAAAATGTAGAATGGTACCTGCAGAGCGATGCCATTTCTGACAGTTTTAAGACATGCAAAGCTCTATGTTGTTTATGACTATGTAGTAAAAGCTTAAGTGTATAAGAGTGCTTTGGGGCAGGCAGGTGGGAGTGACAGGGTTGAGAAAGTGGCAAAATGGGGACCTGAGCAGAATCTATAATACATTCTTCCCTGGGAAAAAAGCTTAGAACAAAAGGTGCAAACTGTCAGGGTTTGGCTCAGCAAGAATGTGCACAGGTGTTTGTTATTTACGCTTTCTGGATGCTTAAAATCTTCCCCATTGAAAAAGTAAGCCAGCTACTGGCAGCGCACCTTTAATCCCAGCACTCAGGAGGCAGAGGCAGGCAGATCTCTGAGTTTGAAGCCAGCATAGTCTACAGAGTGAGTTCCAGGGCAGTCAGAGCTACACAGAGAAACCCTGTCTTAAAAAACAAAACAAATAAATAAATAAGTAAAAAAAGAATAAGTAAGTGTATAAATAAATGGTTTGATGGTCACTGGGTGGGTAGAGTGCATGTACCTATAGTAGTCTGAGCTACTGAGGGAGACTGAGGCAGGAGAAATGTGAGTTAAGACCAGCCTGATCAAAATTAGTAATGTAGGGACTCCGATTCTGTATCTCAGAATAAAAAGAGAGGTGGATGGGAACTCTGTGTCTTCTAGTGTTCCAAAGGAAGTGTGTTTCTTCATCACCTAATGTTAGCTCATGGCTTTGCCTACATTTAATGAGTTCCTAGAGGCCCATGACTCCAGGTATTTCCTGGATGTCTGTGTTGCGAGAGAGAGAGAAAACAGAGCTATGCAGTTCCAGTGATCTGGGTGAGAAGCCGAGTTGCTGGGTTTTCACTGTTCCTCGAACTTTGAGGGAGAAGCTCCTGGCCGTTCTGTGAGTCGGATCCATGCACAAGGCAGCTTCCCTTGTCTCCTGCAGTTGGGCCAAACCTGTCTCCACCCATGTGGTTTGCACAGAAGTAGGGAGGATGGACAAGGAGGAGATGTGGCCAGAGATGCTAAGGGACAGTAGGCTATAGATGGTAAGAAGGAATGGTTTAATATTTGTTACAGGATGCAGGGCCTGTCTTTAGTGTGTCACAAACAATTGACCTCTCCCTGCCAGTCCACTCTCCCCTCTGCTGCTTCCCATTCCCTCCCTTCCAGCAGACCTCACACCCCATCTCAATGACTTGTAGTCCTCGAGACCTGCCCCTGTACTACCTGCCCCTGGGCTGTCTGCCAGGCTTTGCTGCGCACTCCATACTCTGGCCAAGGTATTTACTGTGTGACCCACCCTCCCACATTGGCACCAAAGCAGCTTTTGTCCTTAATCCCATGCTTGTCTCCTTTTCCTGGGACTCCTCTGGGAAGCCATTTAGGTGGAGTGGCTCAGGCTGCAGGTGCTGGGAGTGACCCTGAGCAGATAGGCTGGCCCAGCTGGACTCTCCTGGGCTGCATCTGGGGAGTGGCATCTGCATTCCCATAGCTGTGGGGGAGCTGTATATGTAAGCCCCTAGTGGAGGGTTTGGGCTGTCAGAGCCTGTTGCTGTCTTCCCCATTGTTTCTTCTGCCCTCTCTTCTTTTCTGTACTTCTTCTCTTTCTCTTTTTTCCTCCTTGGTTTTTGTTTGCCTACAGACACATTAATAAGGAAAAACCTAGAGGTGTGGATTATAAATGGTGGGCTGGGGCAGGGGTGATGGCATCAGCTCACCAGATCACAGAGGGGTGTTGGGAGGGGTCAGTGGATCCAGCAGAGATGGAGTGGGGCCAGAAAGCCAAAGCCTTGAGTAAGTAGGTATATTAGTGCACGCCTGTGATCTGATCCGTTATGTAGCTACGAAGGCTCCCAAGATCATCTGGACCTATATAGTGAGCTCCTGGCCAGCCCAGGCTACCAGAGATCCTATTTTTAAAAATGTCATAGCCTTGAGTGTTTAGAGACACTCAAGTTTGTACCTGATGGGCTCACCATGGGACCTGTCTGGCAGTGGTTGGTAAGGTGGATTGATGGAGCCAGTGCTGACAGTGACAGTGATACTGCTTCTGCTTCCATAATACAGGACCTTGAAGACTCTTGGTGTGTTGGGGGATTCTATCCTTAACTGTATTTTCCTAGTGAGTTTGATGAAAGTAGGAATTACACCAATTTCTCTCTCTCTCTCTCTCTCTCTCTCTCTCTCTCTCTCTCTCTCTCTCTCTCTCTCTCTCTCTGTGTGTGTGTGTGTGTGTCTGTCTGTCTTCATGGCCTTTGGAATTAAACCTAGAGTCTTACCATACTAGTTGAGTGAGTGTTCTACCATGAGGCAATATCCTCAGCCCTTATGTGTATGATTGTAAAGCAAGAAGGGCAGCAGGTGTACAGACCAGCAAGTAAGGAGAAAGGCTGATGGTGTGGGTCTCTTGGACCCTGACTCCAGATGCACACTGTATGTAGTTTGGAGACTGATGGGGTAGATAGAGGGTTTTACTTAGCAGGCATCGGCCATGCAATGAGGCCCCCAAACAAAGCTGCTTGTATCTCTGGATCTGCTTGCTTCATCCTGGCCAGACCTGAAGAAAAACAGTATGCAGTTCTGACAACACACTGAGGGCCATCGACAGACTGGAGCCTATTTGCAAGAAGTGGGGAGCGGAACTGGCCCATCAGCCAGCAGACTGTGCCCATGAATGTCCTGGAGTCTCAGTGCCAGTGCCAGCATCCTGTTGATGGTATGCACTCAGCTGCTACCCGTTGAATAGATACATGAGATTGCGCTTGTCCCATTTCCAAGATCTCAGAGCCCCGGTGGTGTTTGTTCAAAAGAGGACTTTCTTTTCTCCTCTCCTCTTCCTTTCCCTTCCCTTCCTTCCCTCTTCCTCATCTTTTCCCCTTCCCCCTTTGCATTCCCTTCTTTCCTCTCCCATCCTTTCTCCTCCTCTTACTTCCCTCCTTCTCTCCCTGGCTGGTACTAGCAATAACCCCAACCCCAAAGGAAGAGCTTCCTATCAGGGCTGTTTTCAGTAGAGACCTCACCTTCATGGAGGGATGCCTATAGAGAGGGCAGTCAAGCGTGGATGGTGGTTACAACCCTGCACCTCAAAAACCCATTCCTTCTCCACTTTGGGACTTTTGGGTCAGGGAATGTAAAGGGGAGTGAGAGAACTCTTTGATCAGTGAGGGTAGCTGGCAAACTTACAGGTGTAATTCCACTCCCAAACAATGCTTTTTATAACATTTCTAGGTAAAATGCCCTAATTTGAAACAGCACTAGATAGAATTTAAGCTAGTAGTGTGAATTGCAGTCCCATCTGCTCAGTTCCATGGCCCAGTAGATCTGCAGAGCTATTTGTCACAAATTGTTTTAAAGCCTGGAAGATAAATAGTCCTGGATGCTCTCCAGACCCTCCCATGGAACCCTGCATTTGGAACTGGAAGGGGCGGGTGGTGAGAAACCCGGGGTTGGACAGAGGAGGGTGCTGTGTTATCAGAATGAGATACCTGGTATCCCCTTCTGGGCTTGCTGGTGATTGCATGGTGCCTGGTGCAGAGGGGGCTGGGCAGACCCCATCCTCTCTAAAACGGGATGACAATTTGATTGTTCGTTCATTCATCCAACTGATGTTTTTGTTGTTATTTTTGTTTGTTCGCTTGTTTGAGTTCTTATTATGTGGGACACTGCATTCTAGGGACTGGGGAACTAGTACCAGTATTTCTAGCCTTAAGACCTAACATGCCACATATATCACCATTATTTTATTAATGTTACTTAAGCAAAGCATTTCTTTAGACTTGAGGACCTTAGCTCAGAAATCTCTAGCCTTTGCTCTTGATGCACTTGAAGCCTAAACAGGAAAGTGGGAGGCGTTCATGAGGGCATGGATAGCAGAGTAGGTGCCTGGTGACAGTCAGAGAAAGATAGAGCTAGCTGGTGGAAGGCTCCTCCCTGGGGACTGTGTTGTGTCCTGGGCTCTGGGGACAGGGGCTTTGTTTGATGGGATGCCTGCCGGGAGGACCTGTGATGGGGTGCTGGTGTTTGCCCTCCTGTGTACCGGGCTGGGCTGCAGAAGACAGACTGGTGACTTTCCCAAAAGCTTTTATATTGGGCATCTGCCTCTTGGGGCACAGAGGGGACAATAGGATGAGGCAAGATAAGGCTGTAGATGGTGGTGGCCCTCAGCCCAGGGAGGAAGGTAGTTGTGGGGTGGGTATGTTTATGTGCTGTGGACTCACAACACAGGAGGACTTGCTGATGAAGGAGGTGAGGGCAGTGTCCTGGCAGAACAGACTAAAGGACTTCAAACTGTGACTAGCCAGGAGCTGGGGTCAGGATGGAGGACAAGTCTTCTCCCAGATGAAGGACTTCAGGGGCTCTGAGGCGTCCTGTGGATGCAGGCCAGAGACTCCTGGGCAGGTGTCCATTTAATTCTTGGAAGGATGGGTCAGTATTTCAGTGCCCACAAAGCTGGTCATTATCCTATTTGAAGAAGAGAATTCTTGGTGCTTGAGCTATTGCCTTAAGTCTTTCCTGGAACATTGTGGGTGGGAAATAAAAAATAGCCCTGTTCTGTCTGTGTGTGGGGGAGTTGGAGAGGTTGATGTTCTGGAAGGCCGCTGATGAGGCCCCAGGTGCAAGCGCCTGGGGAAGTGGTCAAGCTGAGGCAGGAGGAGGAAGAGGGCCAGGGCCAACTGGTGTCAGGACTGAGCAGAACCCAGGGATGACTCCTGGGTGAGGGTCAAGTTAGGAAAGGAGGAAAGGCCAGAGAGAGATGGAGGCGGGGGTCAGCCACAATAGTGGGACTGTCTAGAGGGGCAGGCAGAGCAGACTGAAGTGGTGAATTGGTGGCTCAAGTGTCTGGAATTGGTGGCTCAAGGCCTTGAAACCAGTAACCAATAGTCAGTGAAGGGAGTGGCAAGGGGCTAGGCTTCTTGGTCCACTGTGTAGAGGCAAAGGCTGCAGTTACCTAGTGCTACCTTAAGTCTGAGAGACTTTGGTGAATTCTCAGTAAGACTTGAGGAAAGCGTTGGTTCTGCCCCCCCCCCCCCCCGTGGCAGACAGGTGTGGGAATATTGGGAACTGGATTTGGGTGCTGGCCCAGGCTTCTTCAGCATATGGTGGGCTTAGAACAGTCAGAGTGTACACAGCCCTCCTGGCACCAGATGGGCATCCCAGATTGTCTGTAGAAGTTGTATAACTTTTATTATTATCTAGGCTTGAAGTTCAAGAGCATGACTTCTGCTAGTCATAGTTTATCAGGTTAAAGAGGAGGGAAACACAGAGCCCACTCCTCCAGCAGGAATCAGTGTCACTTGTCAGGTGGGTGAGGAAGACGGGATGTTGTTGCTACTGGCCTGGGAAGCACTCAGCCCAGGTGGGGAGTGACAGATGAGCTGCCTCATTGCATGGTTAGGGGTGGAGGAGAGCACCAGGCATTGCCCGAGGTTGGTGGCAGCCAAGAGACAGGAAAGAGGGCTCTGTAGGGGGATGGAGGAGGAAAACCAGGAGGTATTCTGGGCACAAGTCAGGACAGATATGGTTACTTGTGAGCCAGTGAGGATGGGAAGGAGATGGGCTTGGGCAGGACCATGTGCTCTTGTTTTCCAGTGTTTTCTCTGCTTGCTCCAACCACCCCCTCGCCTCATTTTTTATTGCCCAAAGATTTTTTAAGCAATATTTTATTAGGAAAAAGTTTAAATTTATCTTTGTTTTTACCATCTCCATACACTACTTTAGCTTGAATTTTTACTCATTTATTGAGTAGGCAGTGCATACATATGTGCCTATCAAAAAGGAGTAAGAGAGAATCAGGGTGGGATGGCACATGACTTCAATCCCAGCATGTGGGGGGTAGAGGCAGGAGGGTCTCTCTGACTTTGAAGCTAGTATGGTCTACTTAGTTCCAGGACAGCCAGGGGCTACATAGTGAGACCCTGCCTCAAAAAAAAAAAAAAAAAAAAAAAAAAAGTACAAAATAGGCAGTCAGCACAGATTACTCAGCTTCTCATGCTTCCCCCTTTCCCCAACCTCCCCACCTCGTGGTTTCTATGTATGACCATCATTTTTAACTCTTTGATGTTGATGTAGTCAACTGTCCACATCTGCATAGCTGATCTGATCTTGAGCCTTTAGGTTCAGCCTCTGCAGCGTGGAGGCCTTGTCACAACCATGGGCATCGCCTCCAGACTGGGCTACCTTTCCACCATCAGAGAAGGCAGAGCCTGCAGGCTTAGGGGATAACCGTGGTTCTGGATTCTGTCCAGCCTTTCCTAAACCTGCAATTTTAAGTGCTGCTTCTAATTCCATTTAGAGCCTTCCTTCAGCGATGCTCTTCACTCTGGCTTTCTATGGTTTCTCAGTGTTGTTTTGATCCCGAGATCATGATTCTGCAGTTTTTCCCCCCTCCCACTGGGAGTGCCTTTTCCTGGCATAGAGGAGTGTGTAAGCTAGGGAAACGCAGGTGCTTTGAATTTCACAGTTGAATTCCTGGAATTACACAATCTTAGAGCAGAGAAGAGATTTTAAGGATTATCTCTCTTTTTATTTTTTAAAATTGATATATAGAGAATTCATCCCTAGAAAGAAAATTTTAATATCAAATCCAGGTACCCACAACACACAATGCCCTTAAACCCAAAAGAACCCTGCTGAACATTATTGGGTAGGTGGTGACATTCTGTGGCCCCCCCTCCCCCAACCAATAGCCAGGAGGACAGAAATGCTTGATTCAGCTATGACAGGAATGCTTGAGCCAGGGCATCTTCAATGGTTGGACAGTGTGCCCTGCCTAGGCCTGGGGCTGATTTCTTAGCTGGCCTTCAAAGGGACGGACTGCCACTGAACTCTGGGTAATACCCAGAGGTAGCTTGAGGAAGCCCAGAGCTGTGTCTCTGCAGTATGCATCATCGATACGTATCATTTGAAGCTATTTTTCTCTGCAAGCGTCCACAAAATTCATTACTTTACAATGAGCCTGGCAGGAATCATGGCAGTGGGAAACTCTACATGGGTCCCAGGCTCTCTTTCTTCTGGAATTTTTCCTTGGCAAGTAAATCAAATACACAGTAAACATACTTGTGTCACCACCATCCCTCAATGGGGAAGATTTAGAACTTCTCCAAAGCAGCTCCTGTCAGTGGCCTTGTCTGTTCCCCATTTCAGCCCTTTCACTTTCCTGGGCTGGGCTTGCTTCCCCCATGCACTGGAGCTGGGCCTTGTGGCTGTACAGGTATGGCCAGCTAATCCTGCCAGGCAAGGTTGACAACAATTAATGGGCATAATCTCTCTCTCTCTTTCTCTCTCTCTCTCTTTCTCTCTCTCATTGAAAACTTCAGATCCACATACCCATTCATTGCTCTGTGAGTTTGCCCTGTCTGTCCCTGCCTCCCAGGGCTGCTCATTCAGAATGCTGAAGACTTAGGTAGCAGTTATCTTGAAGCTGCTGCCTGAGATGCTGCTTAAATCCTAGTGCTCATGTCACCACCTGATAGCAGTGTGCCGTGCTGCGGAGGGATGCCGGTCTCTTCCTCAGATCCCTATCTTACTTTGCTCCAGAAGAGCTCTGAAGCCTTTCCCCCAGCAGTAGATGGGGTGGGAGTCCTCCAGGGGTGCTCAGGGGTTCTGAGTTTTGGTTCTCAGGAAGGCATTTCAAATGTGCAGCCCCGCCAGAGTATCGACCTTTTCAGCTGCCAGTCATTCTTGGGACTGTGTCCTCTTCTGGTTCTGCTTTTTGGGTGTATGTATGCATGTTTCTGGAGATGGAATCTGGTCCCCTCCCCTAGGCTAAGCACATGGCCAGCCGCTGAGGCCAACCCCCACTCTTTGTCAGCCTCAGCATTATTTTCCAGCATGAATGTCTCCTTTGTCCTTCCCCTCTCCTCTCGGGCAGCTTTCTGAGCCCTTCCTTGATTGAATGTGTAAATTTGGAGTCCACTGCTTTCCAGGAATGGACTCTGCCTTGGTGACTTTGGCTCTGTCTTGACCTTCGTGGCCAGCAAAGCTTATTTGGGAGCTTCAGGGTATGCAGCTGATAGGGACTGTGAGGGGATCGAATGGTAGGAATTTTAAAGTGGCCTTGATTTAACTGTCTCCTGGCACCCTTCTCCAATCGATGGACAGGTTATTGTGGCCTGTGGAGGCACGGGCTGTCAGGACGCTTGCCATCCTGTCAGCTCTATGATTGTTGCCTCTGCTCCCCCTGTCTTGCTGAGCACTGGCAGGGTGGATTTCTTTCCTGTAGCAGTCAGTCACTCCAGACCTGGGATGAGGTGGCCCTCAGGACACCCTCAGGACACCCTCTGTACTCCTGTATCTTGCCACATTTCCAGTGAATCTTTCCGCCCCACTACCTACCCTCTTCCCCTGCTTTAGCTGAGGCATCAACAGCTTTAGACTTGATCATTCCTTCTAGAGCCATCTTCTAAGTTGGAAGTGCACACCCCCACACCTTCCCTCCTCAGTGGTCCGCCACTATGCACAGGCTGAAGCTCAAATTGTCAGCCAGCCTCCCGGACCCCACATGGATCTGGTTACTTTCTGCTGTTGCTGGTTTTCCTCTATGCCTGTGTGCACTGCCACCCAACAATGCAAGCCACTGTCCTCTGGACCTCCAGTTCCCCACTGTGGCTCTTCTGTCTTTAGACTGCCTTCTGGTGAGACTCCTCACTTCGTCTTCCGGGTGTCCATCAAAGCACTAGTTAGACCCCCTTGCTCCTTCCTGGACTGGGAATACAGCTTTGTAGTTTGGCCCTTAGCATCTTGTTCAGCAAAGAAGCAGCGCCATCAGTGTCTGTGGGAGGAGTGGACCTCTTTTATGTCACCTGTAAAATGGGAGCAGCCCTTTCCCACAGGGCGCTTATGCAGTGCCTGAGGAGGACCCCAGGGAAGTGCTAGTGTAGTACAGGCTTGGATGGTGTCTGCCCCATTTCTCCCCTGGTGAAAACCCTGGCAAAAACCTGGGAGAAGTGGGGCATGCCTCTGGGGAGCTGGTGAAGTGTTGAATGAATGAGTTTGTTGACTTGGGCACAGCCATATCAAGGACACCCTCTCCCCATCTCCTCAGACCATGGATAAGGCAGAACCTTCCTCTGTTCCCTGTACAGCTATTGACAATGTATGCCGGAAGGGAAATGTCACTGTAGCTTTCTCCTTCAAGACTTACAGCCCAAGACTGCTCCCTTAGAGACACCCCCTCCTGAGATGAGCTAACCCTGCTTCCTCACTCCCTGTCTAAAATAAATCCAAACCCATCTCCTCAATTCAGTGTAAACTTGACAGTGTGTCTCTGTCAGAGCTCAGGGCCAGCTTTTCTGTTCACGTCTGTGCCTGTCCTTTCTTCGTCCCCACGTTCCCCCAATCTGGTTTCCAGGATCCAGCTTCATGGGTCATCACTCCCAACACTCAGGAGGCTGAGGCAGGCTGATTTCTGTGAGTAGGACAGCATGGTTTACATACAGCCGTCCAGGCTAGCCAGGGCTAGTAACGGTCTCTTTAAATCACTACCCCCACCCCCAAAACAAAAACAAAAAAACCCACCAGGAAAAAAGTCTTGGTGAGGATGGCCACATGATAATGACTCTCATATCTTTTGTCGTCTTCTAGAGAAGGCTTAATGGACCTGAAATAGTAGGGTGCACCTTGGGGAGCTCCTTACAGAGTCTGAGCTGTAGCTGCATCATGTTGTGGAGGCTTTGAACCCTCACTGCTAGGCCTGCCCCTGCTGCAGGTGTTCACAACACCCAAATCCTGCCATGTCAGCGGCTGCAGGCCCTCACATTCCCCAGGGGTCTAGAAATAGGCTGCACGGTGTGTCATATCCTTGGCCCTGTCATAGTCAGCCAGAGGACGAAAGCCTACCTTCTCAGGGCTCCTTGGGCCATCTGCCACTCAGGTGCCCTCTTTCACATCCTGGAAGGCTGATCTGAATCAGGGCTCCTGGTGTCTGTTGATACTGATTGGAGGCATCCGATTGGGAGATGCCAGCAGCAGGGCTATGGTAGAAAGACCAGATAAACATGGAATTGAAAGTGTAAGACCCGTGAGAGCATGGTCCCTCGCGCTCCCACTCAGGAAAGGCAACCCCCCCCCATCACTCACAAGAAGCGGTCTTGATGCAAACGCATGAGGTCCTTTATATTCCAGTGCACTGGGGTCATCAGCCATACACCGCGCAGGACTAGATGGCTGAGGGCCCTTGGTACAGAATTGAGATAGCTTTTATAGGGTTACGACAAAGCCTGTGCATCGTGAACCAATCACCTCATAGCATCCAGTGCGGACCAATTAATTTAAACTATCCAAGCCCACGCTTAGCCCAGGAAGTCTGCTTTCGCGCAGGCTTCTGGGTGGGGCGACAAGGCTCATTTCCTGTGTTCATTCACTCACAGGCTGTCATAAACATTCAAGAAGGTGACCCTCAGCTTGGGATTTAAGACTCCCAGCTTCCTGGGGTCACTGGAGAATTAGGCTAAATTTTTCCATCCTAACAAAAGTTTAATAACTCAGAAAATAAGGAGTTTCAGGAAAGTGACTGAGCTTAGAAAATATAAGTAATGAGGTCATATCTGTTCATACAGGCCTCTGAGCAGTTAGAATCTGGGCAGAAGGCAACGGACACCCCCACACCTGCCCAGCTTACCTGGTCAGGCTGGCTACAGCCATCCTTTTCTTCCTAGCCCTGTTCTCCTGTCCTACCTCAAGCCTTTGGTCACAATTCCTGTCATATTTGTATAACCTCAGGGTAGTCTGCATTAAAATACTGTCCTCTGACTCCTTTTGTGGGTTCTACAAAGCAAGTAATTTGAGGAATTGGCTATGATCCATTGTTAAGAATTAGAAAACTCCATGCAGGGAAGAAGCCCATCCTTCCTTACTCATTCTTTTCTCTACAGATGCTAAAAGCCCAGTACCTCTCCCCACGCATTTGGAGGTGGGGGAGTGGTTATCTTTGGAAAAATACTTTCAAGTCTTTTTATAGCTTCTTTTTCTTTCCCTTTTTTTGGTAACAGGCCTTAAGGACTGTCCAATGTTTACATTTTCTTGTGTGTGTGTGTGTGTGTGTGTGTGTGTGTGTGTGTCAAGGTGGAGGGGTTAGGGGGTGGGGGGAGGTTGCTGGCAGCTGAACCTGGGACATGCTGGGCAAGCACTCTGCTGCAGGCAGAGCTAAACCCCCAGTATCTTTTCTGTGATTTTAGTGATCAGATCACTAGGGAAGAGATGGCTGTGATTTACTTAGTACATTCTTTGGCTTGCTTTTTTTGTTCCAAGGAGTTGAGGCAAGCTCTCACTATGCAGCTCAGGCTGGCCTCAAACTCTTGATCCTTCTGCCTCTTGTCTGTGAGGTGGGGCGCTTCCGGATGTGTTATCACTAGGCCTGTCTGAGGTGCTGTTTCTTAGTGGACCTCTGCTTTCTCTTGTGAGCTCCTCCTGGTGTAGTCTGATACTTTGACTGTGTGTGTCCCCTGCTCTCTTGTCTGGATTGCTGCAGACCCCATCTCTGCCCCGGAGCTACTTTGCGTGTCTATGATGCTGACTTCTCTTGTGTCCCTCAGAAGAACAAGCCAGATGGGCCCACAGCTCACTACCTATGTGTAGTCATGCTCAAATCTTCCTTGAGTTGTGTGGCCCCAGGGCTTCCCACAGATGAGGGCAGTGTGCGACAGCCTGAACCACTAACAGCAAACACCAGGGAGGAGGGAAAGGAAGGAATGATGAATGTCACCATAAGCAACAGGTGCCTGGGAAGTCCCCGAGGATCTGTATCAGTGCTCAAGACTACTTTTCTGTTGAGTGCAGAGATTGCTCTCCAGAAAATGCTAAATGTGTTTCAGGGGCCTAACCATCCATGCCTAAATCCCTGCCCTGAGCAGTTAAGTCTGGATGACAAGACTCCAGCTGCCCATCTGACCACACACTGCTTGACTTGGGTAGAACAAATACATGCCATAACGGATCCATGATTTTGAGGACTGTTTTAAAAGAAAAAGCTTAGGGGAGACCCCTCAAACTGAGCTATTGAGATGGCCTCAGTGGGTTAAGGCTCCTACTGCACAGCTTAGAGATCTGGAAGCCAAGATGGAAGAGAGAACAGACTCTAAAAAGTTGTTCCATGATTTCCACACATGTGCCATAATACACCTGTGCACACAATCACACACGCATTCATACACACACTAATAAAAACAACTACTAATGGCCACGTTGTAAGCTGCCTGGATACCTGAGTGTGGCTGGCATAGAGAATTTGTAGATGCAACAGTCGCAGCAATGAGCATGTGTGAGCAGAGCCCTTGGCTCTCACATTGGCTGGCTGAAGGACAGGCCCTAGAGGGCAGAGTGTCAGGGAGGCCCTTCATCATCACCGCTGGTGGGGGGACAACCCTTGTGAGGTGAAGAATGAAATGTAGGTCAGGGTACTTTAGCAGGACCAGGGTCAAACGTCTAGATTCTGACCTTGCGCTTTATTTCTCTTACACATTTGAGCACAGTAAAACTTTGGAAAGAGGTTTCCATGTGACAATTGCCACAACAAAGCTTTAGGCATTGCTACATAGAACTCTCTAGCAAAGTAGCAAAGCACCTTCCACCTTTACAATAAGAATGAGTTATATTGGCTGATAAACAGAGCTCAGGGCAAGGCCTAAGGAGGAAGGAATAGATTTTGTTTATGGAGGAGCCAAAGTGCAGTGGACCTCTTTCTTAAGGGTGGGGTCTACTCACTAAGAGACAAAGCTCAGGATTGGGGCCTAAACGATGCTCGGGATTTGGGGGGTTTCAGGAAGGCAGGCTCCATGGAATAGCAGCCTTCCTTTGAGGAAGATAGGTTCATGTTTTTAACAAGCCTGGTTCCTCCAATGCTTTCTTCCAATTGTGTCTCCTACAGCACAGGACAAGGGGATAGATGCTTGGCTTTCCTCTTGTAATCCTTTGGGTTTCTCGGAGATCCGGCTGTGCAATGTCTCATAGGCACTGTCTGCTGCCTGTCCTCCATACTTCTCCCCTCACCTCAGACACTCAGTGGTTATCAGTATGGGCTCATCCCTGGTCATTCACCTGACTACTGAGAGGCCCACTGCAGCGCTTCCAGGGGACCAGAGGAAGCTTGTCAGGAAGGCACCGGCTAGCAGAGCCTGCCAGGGAGTGCAAAGAACACTAGGGACTTGCATGGGAATCTTTGAGAGCTAGAGGGGCTTTCTGGAGTAGGAAATGCTCCGCTCCTGTGACCATTTCTCCTGAGAACCTATGCATTCCTTGAGGGCTATATACCTTATTTTCTTGGTAGTAGGGGACAGAATGAAGACAGTGTGTTGATGAATGTGGCAGACTGAGTTCCCCCTGGTTTCCTAGAGCAGTGGCCACCTCTTCATAGCCAGGCCTTGTTCCTGAGGCCATTGGAGAAGCCCTTCCCAGCCTGCTGACTGCCTCTGGTGCCTGAGTGAGTGGCATTTTGACACTGCCCAGGGGACCCCCCCCCCAAGTCTATTTTCAGCAAGGGCCTATTTTCAGCAAGGGCCTATTTTCAGCAAGGGCCAGGCCTAGCTTCTTCTAGTGGCCACATTGGGCTAGTGCATTGAGGACATTCAGATGACACCCTGCATCTTTTGGGAGGACACACAGGAAGGACTGAAAAACAGATGCTGAGGAGAGGCTAGTTCTTGTGGGCCTCCTTGTTTAGGTGGGGGGTGGGGCCAGTGAAGAAACAGAAACACAGCAGCGACTCTGCCAGAGACAGAATCTGGGGTTCAAAGACTGGACAGAGATTGGAGTTCATAGCCTGAAATAGTGACAGCAGGAGCTGTGGGTGCCCTGTGATGGGAACCTGGCTTGTGCTGGCTTTCTGTGGCAGTCCTTTACAGGAAGTCACATGAAGCTTGCGGTCCTTGACTCCCAGATAGTGGTGCCACGAGGCTGCCCTTTGCAAACCCAGCCCATTTCCGTCATTTCTGAGACCAGAGAAAGAGTGGGCAGGGTAATTATAAGGCTCACATTTACAGGCAAGTAATCTGATCCATCTTTTAATTTTCCCCATCTAGAAAATAGAAAGCATCCAGAAGCATTCAGCATACAGATATATTCAGACAGAAACGCCCTGATTGACTGTGAGCGCGGGGGGTGGGGGGGTGGGGGAGGTGGGGTGTCTGCCCTGTAGCTGTGGGCACAGGGTTGGCGACAGGCTACAGATTATCCACTGCTTCCCATCCTTCTGGAAGCTTCGTTCCTGCCATCCTTAGTATGGGTGCAAGGGGGAGAAAGGGATGAGAGGAAGTAGAACTCTGGGGCTGCTTCCCTTACCTCTGCAGGAGGGGCAGAATTTAGAGCGCAGGAGATGTGGTCTTTGTGCCATGTGATGCTGAGCCTGATGTGAGGTCCTCCACCACAAAGGTGGATGTTGCTTTGGGGATGGTCCTTTACTGGAACTCACACTAGGTGGTCACTGAAAGAAAAGCAGGGGAATTCTATCCATTCAGGTGCGGAAAAGACCAAAAAAAAAAAAAAAAAAGTTTGTCAGTAATAAGAAATAAATGCACACATATGCTCATCAATATGAGATGACCCTGTGATGAAATACTATAGCTATATAAGGAGTACACGTCATTATATTTTATTTTCCTTCATGTATGTATGTGCATCGCATGCGTGCCTGGTGCCTTCGGAGGCAGAAGAGGGTACTGGATCTCTTGGAACTGGAGTCATGGCCAGTTGTGAGCCACCACGTGGGTGCTGGGAATTGAACTGGGTTCTCTGTAAGAGCAGCCCATGTTCTCAACGGCTGAGCCACCTCTCCAGCCCCTGAAGTATAATAGTTATGGGAGAATTCTGAGCAATGTGTATGCTTTCAGCAGTTATATACACACAGCCCCATATCAAAGGTCTGAGAGAGTTGTCCCTAAGGGACGTTTGTGACAATCTGAGAAGATGAAGAAGAGTGGGATCACTATAGTGATCAGAAGCCTTGTGATACTCTGATTAAAAAACAAACAAACAAACAAAAAAACTTAAAAACAAAACAAGCCAGTCTTCTGGCCTGAATAAAGAATGTGGTATCTCCAGCTTGTGGCTTAGCAGTGACACAGCCTCAGCCTTTACTCATGAAGGACTGAAGCATGGAAGCAAAGTCCCTGCCTAACACAGTAGCTGAG
Source organism: Cricetiscus sungorus (assembly GCA_030556225.1). Lineage (NCBI taxonomy): Eukaryota > Metazoa > Chordata > Mammalia > Rodentia > Cricetidae > Cricetiscus > Cricetiscus sungorus. Next base: position 6,769,927 of record JANBXA010000141.1, read on the forward strand.
TGTCTGTCTGTCTGTCTGTCTGTCTGTCTGTCTGTCTGTCTGTCTGTCTGTGGGACCGGCCCTGTGCTGGTCATTCAGCACTGCAGGTGTCGTGACATAAAGTCATCTGAGGCAAAGTGAATCATTGGTAGTTACACCTTCTTAGAAGTGGCGTTAATAATTTAACATTTATTAATCATCTTTAGGCCATTTCTATTTTAGGCACCATTGGAGGAGATTCACATTTTTTTTTTTTTTAAGATTGAAAAGATGAATGGATGAAACTCGTGCCCTTGAGTCTCTCAGCGGGCCCAGTCTCCTGCTGGTTCCCTTGACTGTTAATTTGGTATCCCCGCTTCTAGCCTTGACCTCTGCTCTGTCTTCTAGCTGCCCCCAGAACGATGATTCAGAAATAGGAATCTGCTCTGTCTCCCTGTTTACCTGCCTGCCTTCCCCAGTTCTCCAGCCCCAGAGGAAGATTGCCTTTATTAATGTTTCTCAGTGCCCTCTCCTGACTGAAATTGAGGTGCCCTGGGGTCACAGGACAGTTTCCTGCTCGGCCTGGAGCTGCAGCTGTGCTTTTATGCAGTATGTCCTGCCCTTCACCCTTTGAAGCAATTCAGATGCCACCTTGTCTGTGGAGCTGTTGTGGGCCAGGCCGAGGCGGTTTCACCTGGCACCAGGCTGCCATCATACCCTGTTGGTCATGTCTATCAGGAATATCAGCTTCGATGAAACCATTTTACTTACCCTTCCCTCACAGTGCTGCCTTGGGATCCATCATCTGGTAGATTCTGGAAGCACAGTGAGTGAAAGAGTAGCATGTGCAGTGGTTATCTTTGCTGTGTAACAAGTCATCCCAAGACCAAGCAGCTTAAAACAGTCACGGTGTTGAGCTTACAGAACGTGCAGATTGGAAAATTTGGGCAGAGCGCAGTGGGCTGGCTTGGCTGAGGCCCTAGCCAGGGAGACTCCTACAACTAGGAGCTATATTGCATACTTTGATCATATTTGTCACTCTTAATCCCATTGTCTCACCTCCCCCGCCTCAGTTCTCTTCTGAAGGGGCCATTTTGATGAAAGCGAGGACTCAAATACATGTCCGTGTGCCTGTGGTTTTGCACAGTGAGCCTTGGCTCACTCCCCATGTCATATCTGAACCTTAGTTAGCCTGTCTCTGAGTGGGTGTGGCACTGACCCAGCCATACCTTCATTTTAAATGTACTTTATTTAGTGCAGGTGCATTTAGCCCTATTCCTCTCACTCCCTAGCCTTTGCCTCTGTAGTGCAACGCCACTAAATGAGTGTCACTCCTAACTGGCTGTAAGAATTAAGTCAGGGCATCTGTGCAGAGGATGTAGAATAGTGCCACATACTGTTCAGGGCTCAGTGTGTCCAGCTGACAAGCATTGCATCTGCCAGACCTAGAAGAGGGTCTGATAAAGGGTCGGTTTAGCTTACCCCACTTCCGGTCTTCCCTTGGCTGAAGGTTCACTGTCTGGACTCCCCAGATGCTGTCACTGATGGGTTGGTTGAAATTCCTTTTGGGTCTTTTCTATCTGAAGACTGCCTTGGCTCGCTTAGCTGGCCTGGTTTAGGTTCCCCTAGACATCTGGACTCGCCAGATTCCCCATCATTCCCTTCAGGACCAACTAGGCTAGGAGGCAGATAGGTGCTTTATCACTCATCTCTGATACTCACCAAGCCATGGCGCCGGGGAAAGCCATTAGTCATGTCCTGTGCTATGGAGAAAGTTACTTAACCTTAAAGACCATTTCCTCCTCTGGTAAGTGTAGCTATAATGACAGTGGCCTCATTCAGTCCAGGATGAGTCCAAGTGAGGTGCGCAAACCTGAGAGAGCAGGGCCCTCCCCTGGCCTCATTCATCTTCATCTTCAAATGCCATATACTTGCTGGTTTAAAACCTGGAGGAAAAAAAAAAAAAGAATGAGATAATGGGAAACAGGAGATGTTTTGGTTCTTGTAACAGGTGAGAGGCAACCCTGCCCTCACCACTTAGCAACTCAATATGATATTGTGAATGCTTTGGTATTTTCTAAGGACAGGGTTTCTAGCGTATTTCACTGTAAACATATGCTGTTTTGCATCTTTAGCCCAAAGTTAAACATTAATGTTCCTTTTAATACTCCTATACTTAGAGCTGTTGTGAGACCCATTTTTAGATCGATATCTCATGCTGGTAAAAGTGAGATGAAATTTTAAAATACTCATTTGTTGGCTTTCCAGTATTATTTGCTCTTCAGGGTTCCCCAGGAGACTGGTATATGGTACATTATGTCATTTCATTTCTATGTATTCGTGTGTGTGTGTGTGTGTGTGTGTGTGTGTGTGTGTGTGTGTGTGTGTACATGTGCACACCTGAAGTCAGAAGTCAACCTCAGGCATTATTCCACAAGCACTGCCAACCTTTTTATTTTTTACTTTTTAATTTCCATTCATGTGTATGGGTGTTGTGCTTGCATATATGTCTGTGCACCATGTGCACGCCTCACGTCTGCAGAGATTAAAAGAGGTTGTTGGATCCCCTGGAACTAGAGTTAACAGACAGTTGTCAACTATCATGTGGGTGATGGGAATTGAACCCAAAGCCTTAGAGAACAGCCAGTGTTCTTAAAACTGATGAGCTAGTTCTCCAGCCCCATGAACCTTGGTTTTTGACACAAAATCTCTCACTGGCCTGTAGCTCCCCAAGTAGGCTAGAGTGGCTGGCCAGCAGTGCCCAGGGACCTGCCCATCTCCACCTCTCCAAAGCATTGGTTACAAGTGGGCACTGTCACACCCAGACATTTTTATATATATTCTGGGGATCAGAATTGAGTCCTCATGCTTACGTATCAAGCACTTCGCTGACTGAGCTGTCACGAAAGCCCTATTTCCATATTCTAGGTTATGTGCCTGAGTCAAGCAGAATCCAGAGTGTTGAGTGAGTGAGTATTGAGGGGTGGGGCTTGAGCCCAGGTCCTCAAGCTTTCTAAGTCAAACAGGAACAGGAGGGGCTAGAGTAAGTTCAAACGCCAATAACCACTGATTTAATGAGGCATGCCCCTAGTGCAGGGCCTTTGTGCCTGTCTTGGGCACCATCCCCTGGCATAGTGTGTTCACGAAACTAGAAGGCATTCTAATCCACCACGGAGGTGTTCTTTCCTCCCTCCCTCCTCCCTCCCTCCTCCCTCCCTCCTCCCTCCCTCCCTCCCTCCCTCCCTCCCTCCTTCCCTCTCTCTCTAGAGTTTCACTGTATACTGGAACTAGCTGTGTAGGCCAGGCTGCCTTCGAACTCATGGAGGTTTGCCTGTTTTTGTCTCTGCCTCCCAAGAGTGTTGGGATTAAAGGTGTATACCACCATGCCTGGCCATCACTGAGGGCTTCTGTGTAGAGTTCCGTTACATGGGCATGCCTCATTAAATCTGTGACTATTGGTGTTTGAACTTTATCCCCTTCCTGTTCCTGTAGGTCTCAGATGGAGATGAAATTTCCAGCCTGCTACTCATGGCCAACTTATTGGAAACTCTAAGGGCCCACCTTGAGTCATTTCATTAGCACAAATTCTGATATGGTTGGAAGAGGCTCACTGGGTATCAGAAGCCTCCTGTCATTAATATTGCAAGGGAGTTAGGAGCTTAAGACTTAGGACTTAGACCAAGGGTATGAAGTGTATGCATATATCATATATGTGTGTGTATGTTATATATATATATATGCTGCAATATAGATATTACATGTAAATGTTTACACTATACTAGTAACTAAAGAAGACATTCTGTACTGCAGTCAGGTATCATTTTTATTTTGGGGTAAAGCTTTGGTTTATACTCCTTGCAGAGGAGTGCAATATAAACAGGGAAATAAAATCACTTGCCATCCTATTGCCTGGTATTTATTTTCTAGTCCTTTTTATATGGCTATATATGACACTTGATCTTTTTCTTCTCATTGCAGAAGTAGTATATTGCCCTTTACGAAGCAATCTGAAGAGTACAGAACACCTGGAGTTGTAATTATTATTTCTAAGAATTGTTCCTCATGGGGAGGAACCTGCTGTTGTAGGCTAAGCAGGGTCAGGTGGATGCTGTGGACGAGTTGGAAGGCTGCAGAGTGTGAAGGGGATTAGTGTATTGAGGAGAAAGTTCACTTTATTTCTGTGTTAAGGTGTAATCCTGGCATTTGAGAGGCTGAGGCAGGAGGATTGCCAAAGGTTCAAAACTAGCCTTGCTAAATAATGAACTAGACCCTGTCTTAAAAACAAACAAACAAACAAACAAACAAACAAACAAACCAAAAAAAAAAAAAACTGTAAGAACAACCCAATTTTCAGGAATGAAGAGCTGTTTGTAGGGTGGGAGGGAATGACAGAGAGAGTTAATAAACAGGTATGGCTGGCTGTAGCTAACTTCCAGAATGGTATTTGTTTATTTGGCAGGATTGATTGTAATCTGCTTCCTGTCTGGACCAGTTGTTCTGACCCTGTTGCCCTGCTCATTCAGGCACTTAACATTGTTTATCCTTTGTGGGGGGTGGAGTATAGGATCTGTGTTTGCAAGGTCTATAGTTAAGCTCATTGTCATATATATATATTCTATCAGTTGGGGCTCAGCTGCTTTGTTGGACAAGAAAAGACAAGAGAGAATGGTACATTTTCAAACCCAGAGCTTATACTGTTGAGAGCTTTCAGTTAAAATGTGTTCATTTGTTTAGTCACCTGACTGGTTCTATTCAGAAAAGAGACATCTTAAGGCCAACGGTGTGTGTGTGTGTGTGTGTGTGTGGTGTGTGAGAGAGAGAGAGAGAGAGAGAGAGAGAGAGAGAGAGAGAGAGAGAGAGAGAGAGAGAGAGAGACAGAGAGAGACACAGAGAGAGAGAGAGAAAACACATGTGAGTATGCACTTGAGGCCAGCATTCAACATCAGTTATCTTACTTGATTGCTTTCAGCTTTATTTCCTTTGAGACAGGCTCTCTTTCTGAGCTGGAGCATGGGCTGCACCTGTCTGCACCTTCCCAGCACTGAGATCACAGGTGTGTGCCCTTGTGTCAGCTTGTACCTGGGTAATGGGGATCTGAACTCAGGTCCTTATGCTCCTATGGCCAACAAAGCCATCTCCCCGACCCCAAGGCGCACAGTTCTTAAGTCTGATATGCATATTTAGGATTACAGGGGAACAGATAAAAAAAATCTTGATGCTATGCTAAACTTCATGGGGCTGGCGAGATGGTAAGGACACTTGCCATCAAGCCTTGTGATCTGGAAACCACATGGTACAAGGAGAGATTCAGCGCCCCCAGACTGCAGCCCAGATTGATGACATCATAGAAGCATCAAGACTTTGACTGCTATTTTCTGAAGCTTCCCTATCTCGGTGCCTGTGATTCCAATGTGGGTCCAAAGATGAGAAGAGAAGCAGTTCAGAGAGGAAGGTGCTAGAGTTCTCTGACCTGCCCTTTCCCCCTTCTTTGCAACGGGCAGGGCATGATTGTAGCTGTTCAACAGCAGATCACTGAAATATAAAGCAGACCCAAGTTCAAGGAGGCTTAATGTTATGATTGTAGTCAAGTTGTTTTCATAATGTTGTGCATTCCAGGAGTGCATTCCAGGAGGACTGAACTGTCATAATGTGTGTGTCTGTGTGTATTTAAATTTCATAAACACACCCAAAACTTGCATAAGCCTTTAATTCCAGCACTTGGGAGGCAGAGGCAGGTGGATCTCCGTGAGTTCATCCAGCCTGGTCTACAAATTAAGTTCCAGGATAGTCAGGACTGTTACATAGAGAAACACTGTCTCAAAAACAAAACAAAACAAATAAAACAAAAAGGAAACACTGTCTCGAAAAACAAACAAACAAAAACAACAAAACAAAGAACCCAATAGGTGCCAATTTTTAACATTGAAAATGTGCCTTCTCTGTGGCTTTAAATATAGTAATGGCTGTCATAAAGCAGGTTTACATGTCACTTTGTGCTGCTTAGGTATTCTTTTCCCATGTATATGTGTGTGCAGGGGGGTTGGAGGTGGGAGGAGTTTCAGTTCAGGGTATGTGTGTACACAGGCGTAGACATACATGTACAGGGGAAAGTCAATGGTGGGTAGCTTCGTTAATCACTTTTTGTTTGGTTTTTCAAGACAAGGTTTCTTCTTGTAGCTTTGGAGCCTGTCCTGGCATATGTTCTATAGGCCAGGGCTGGCCTTGAACTGACAGAAATCTGCCTGCCTCTTCCTGAGTGCTGGGATTAAAGGCATGTGCCACCACTGCCTGGCTCCTTAATGACTCTTTGACCCTATTCTTTGAGACAAGGTCTCTCATTAAACCTCGAGCTCCCCTTGCTGTGCCCACTACACAGAAGTTGGCTAACTCTGCAGGCCAGTAAGCCCTAGGGCAGCCTCCCAACAGTACCTTCCCAGCGCTGGGATTGAAGATGTGAGTTACTGTGCCTTGCCAGGAGGTGCTGGAGCTAAATTCAGCTCCCTATTCTTGTGTGGTAAGCACTTAACCAACTAAGCTCTCTCCTTAATCCCTCCCTGCCCTTTGTAAAACAGACAAAAAATTATTATTATTTTGTTCGAACAGCTGGCCTTTGGGAGTCTGTTGTCCTGCAGATTAGGCTAGCTTGCTTTGAGTCCCAAGGGCCCTCTGGGCTGGACTGATCTATGCCTGCTAGGATTGGCGTAACAGCTGAGTCGGCTTGAGCTAAGTTTCTGCTGGGCAGAAGGAAAGGTTTCATGAGAGTGAGCTGCAGCTTTGGGCAGTGTGAGCAGCCATGATGTGCTCATTCTCAGGAGGCTACCAGAATGTCTCAAGCAGTTACCAACCAAGATCTGTCTCCAGATCCAGGTCCCTGTGTGCTACAGCCACTTTGAGACTTAGCATCAGCATCTTTTATTGAGTACTAATTGGTGAGAGGCTTTATAGACCTCCCATCTTTTTCATCTTGCACACGAGGAAACTGAGGCTAGTAGGCCTTAAGAAACTTATCCAAGGTAAGTGACAAAGCCAGCCTTGCAACATCGTGCTCTCTGAAGTCCTTTTGTAAGATAAGACCAAGGTCTGGAAACAAATGCGTAACTCGATGACACAGCTGTGTCTGGTCTGAGCTGTGCTAACCTCTGAGGCCAGGCCTCAGATGCTCTCTCTGCCATGCATTGCTGTCTCTACCTTCTGCCACACCCAGCTGCTGCCCAGAGAGCATGCAGAGAGGTACCTTTCCATGTTTGAGGAGCTCAGGAATGGTTAGCTATAGCACTCCATTTTTCTCCTCCTCCCCCTCTTAACCCACCTTCCTCTTCTTTTTAGTTTTTTGAGACAGACTTTCTCTTTGTGCAGCCCTGGCTGTCCTGGAACTTGCTCTGTCTCTGGTCTGAGGCTGGTCTTGAACTCACAGTGATCCACTTGCCTCTGCCTCTCCAGTGCTAGGATCAAAGGTGTCGCCGCCACCGCCCAGCTTGCAATCCATTTTCTATTGCTGTAACAAAATCCCAAAGCGTAGTGTTTTATTCTAAAAAGAAGTTTCTTTAGCCCATGGTTTTAGAGAACAAGGTCCAAAGACTGTTGGTTGGCCCTGTGTGTTCTGTTTCCAGTGAGGGCCCTTTTGACCATGTCACAACATGGTGATGGTACCCTGGCAGGAAAATCAAGTGAGGAACCATCTTGTAGTGAGGCAGGGAGCAAGAGATGGAGGATTTGTGTTTGTTTGCTTGTTTGTTTGTTTGCTTAATAATAGTGCACCCTTGCAGAAGCTAACTCATCCCAGCTATTAGCATTGATCCCATCCAGTGTTCCCCTGACCTCTTGACCCTGCTCTTAAAGGTTCCACCCTCCTCTCTTCTCCCCAGAAGAAAAGACTCAGCTTCCAACATGTGAACCCTCCCTTGTGGTGCATGCTCAGACCCTGTCAGGAGCATAGTGGATGGCATGGGCCGAGAGACTTGAGTCTCCATATTTCACTTTTGCTCCTGCAAGAGGCTGCACTGTGAAGGGCATGAAGGGGGTAGGCAGACTCAGAAGTGACCTTGGAGTGCTGTGCTGGAACCAGGAGCCAGGGGCTTGGTCGGCCAGTCAGAGGCAAGAGACCAACGGCAGCTAACCATGTTTTTTAGGTCTTCCTAAGCATGCCCTCTGTGTCAGCTGGTGGGAGTCTGCTCACTCCCTATAAACTGGCAGCCATTGCAGGATCTGCTTGCCTCTGTTTGTACAGGGAAAAGGATATGTTCCTTGGAATGAGATGGAAATAAAAACTGCAACTCCCCGACCCCCAAAGAAAGACTCAATGACTTTCTTGGGCCAGCCCTGCTAATCATGGGAGAAACATTTAATTTCAGCCAGATTACAAGGCGGTTGCTTTTATTTGTTTTTGACTGGAGTTGTGCCAAGGATTCAACTTTTCCTGCTCATTTTATTAAAAACTTTATAAACAGCATTAATAAATAGATATAAAACTGTTGTATAAATGACAGAGAGACCAAATGAAATTCACAAGGGTCAGTGTTGAATAAGTAACAGAGCCATGTCCTTGTGCGATCAAATTCTCATATATGCAGATTAGATACAGAGCTTTACTACAGTGTTTTAATTAATATTTATAAATCACAAAGTACTTTGGAAAGGGCCAGTAACCAATTTATATTGCCTTCATGTCATGCAAATAACAAATCCTCTGGGGACTGCGGCCTGTTTTGCATTTGGTCAGAAAAGTAAACACATTGTTTTGTCTGTCTCCCCTTAGGTGCAGTGTCAGCACAGCGACAGGTTACTGTCCAGGAAGGACCCCTGTACCGCACAGAGGGTTCCCACATCACCATTTGGTGCAATGTGAGTGGCTACCAGGGTCCTTCTGAGCAGAACTTCCAGTGGTCCATTTACCTGCCCTCTGCCCCGGAGCGTGAAGTGCAGATTGTTAGCACGGTGGACTCCTCCTTCCCTTATGCCATCTACACGCAGCGAGTCCTCGGTGGGAAGATCTACGTGGAGAGAATCCAGGGGAACTCAGCTTTACTTCACATCACAGAGCTGCAAGCCCGGGATGCAGGGGAGTATGAATGCCACACTCCCAACACGGATGAGCGCTACTTTGGAAGTTATAGTGCCAAGATGAACCTAGTGGGTAAGGAGACACTGCTTCTGGGTGGCCAGTGTCAGGCCTGGGTCCTTTCTATTGCCATACACCTTTGCTACCTACTGTATGACTAAAAATAAAGATTCCCAAAGTATCTTAGAATGCATTGGGAAGAATAAGTGAACACGATTTCTGTGAATAGTTTTAAGGCTGACGCTTGGGAAAGTTCTCACAAGAACGTTTAGAACCTCAGTAGTTAACCAGACCTTTCCTGGTGAAAGGCAACTTGAGTATATAAAGGCAAGACCCGGCGATGCATGCCTGTAATCCAGCATCCAGGACTGCTTTGTGGCAAGGACATTTGTGGGTGACACTTTGGATGCATGGCTTGAAGGTAAAGTGGGTGAGATCAGCAGGAAGGAGGCAAAGGCCTGTAGAGCAAGGGCAAAACTCCCAGCCCTGCAGAAGGAAGCGATGGTAGTTCTAATAGGAAGATCGCAGCAGGGGTGCAGTAGTGTGTGTGTGTGTGTGTGTGTGTGTGAGTAATCTCAGGGGAGTTTCTGCTCATATAACCTAGTGAGTTCCAGATGGGGAATGAGACCATTTTGAGGTACAGTAAGTGATTTAGTGAACAACCTGGGTGGATTCTCAGAAACTCGTTAACAGTTCTTTTGGGAACCGAGTGGATCTCAGAGACAGACAGTAGCCTGTGACTGGCACTGCCCACGAGCAGGCGTGTCTTTTAAAATTTCTTCCCTGTCCATACTAGTTTAATTAATAGCAAATCCAGAGAAGTAGTACTAAGCGCCCCTTCAGCAGGCCTCATCTTTGGGCAGACAGGCATTGGAATATCACTGCTTGAAGCATCTATTGTATCCAAAGGGTCTTATGATGTGAAGTCATCGGAACACACTATTTTGAGTCCCTATTTTGGGGTGAAATTCCCTGGACTCCATCTCTCAGAAATGATGAGCAAAAAGGACAGGTTTTGAGCTGTGGGGCTGGAGTGGGGCTCTGGTTACCCAGACCTCCCTGGCTGCATGCTGAGAAGCTCTGAGCTGCCTGTCTCTCTCAGAGCTCTTTCTGTGCTGTAAGCTGGAAGAGAGGGGAGCATTTGGTGTGGACACCCCTGGCTCGAGGGGAGCATTTGGTGTGGACACCCTGGCTCGCCAGTGCTGGTGAGAAAGAGCAGACAACAGCAAGGCTGTTGTGGTTTGTGCACACGTCCCGAGCTCTACTTTGCATTTTTACAGTTAAGCTGGATGTCTTGGTAGGTCTTTTGTCAATAAAGACACTGCCTTTGTTTATGTTTTACTACTGTAATGAGCCTCTCTCTATCTTTATAAGAGAACTTTAAGCCTCAAATCTTGGGGCAGGCATAGGAAAGAAAACATACCCTTGTCATGACTAGAGCGCTTTTATCAGGCAGCAGAGGCAACTGAGTGGGGGTGGCAGTTACTCTTCATAAGGATAAAGGTCGCAATAAAACTCCAGCGACCGGACACAGCAATGGCATCATTTGCCTGAGTCGTCATCCACCCCCCCCCACGCCCCCCCCCCCCCGGTGTGCTGTGACTTCCTTCTGCTGTGGGCCACTTTGATAAATCATGAGAAGGCACAGGGGAACAGGCCAGGCTTAGTGGTGCCCATTTGTAACTCAGCCCCTTGGAAAGCTGAGGCTGGAAGATCACAAGTTCAAGGCCAACATAGTGAGACTTTGTCTACAAATTAAAGAGGCAGGACCTGGGGTTGTAGCTCAGTGGTGGGACACTTGCCTATTAGGCTTGAAGTTATAGGTTCTGTCCCCCACACAAGGGGATTATGATGGCTTTCTCTGTTTCCACTCCTCATTGTCCTTCTAAGCACCATGAGATAAACTGGGAGATGGGATGGAGAGTGGGTTGAGAAGGGAAAAGGGAAGGGCTGTTTAGGAATGTAAAGCCCGAAGACCCAGGAGCTGTTCCCAGTCAGAGGTGAGATTAAGGTACCTCAAAGCAATACCCAAATCAACAACGAATCTCATTAGACCTCAACGATTATTCTTTACCATATTCTCAGGGAGTTTTTTTGTTGTTGTTGTATACATTTCAGAATAAATTCTATTTTTGCTCTGAGTGTGATTAAAATATCAAATACGTGTCAGTCAGTGCCAAAAATAATATCCAGGCTGTCATAAAAGAGAAGCATATTTAGGTTTATATGCCTTTTGGGGTTGTCTGCGGCCTTGAATCGATGGTCAGAACTGCCTCTGTCGAGGCAGTAACAGTGGTTTCTGTGTGGAATAGGGCCCTTGCTCCTGGAAGGTGAGTCTCAGATTCTGTAGCCTTGTAACCATCGTCTGTGGGAACATTCTGTGTTACAGTGATCCCAGATTCCCTGCAGACCACAGCTGTCCCCCAGACTCTGCACAAAGTGGAACAGGACCCTCTGGAGCTCAGTTGCGAAGTGGCCACTGAGAGTGACCAGCACAGCCACCTCTCAGTATCCTGGCTTCGGCGGAAGGGTGGCGAGAAGCCTGTGGAGGTCATTGCCCTGAGCCGAGACTTCATCCTACACTCCAGCAGCGACTATGCCCAGAGGCAGAGCCTAGGGGAGGTGCGGCTGGACAAGCTGGGGAAAACCACCTTCCGCCTCACCATCTTCCACCTGCAGCCTTCCGACCAGGGCGAGTATTACTGCGAGGCTGCTGAGTGGATCCAGGATCCAGATGGCTCTTGGTACGCCATGACCAGGAAGCGCTCTGAGGGTGCCGTTGTCAACGTCCAGCCCACCGGTCAGTCTCTCTCAGCTTCTTATCCTTTACCTGGTGGGGAGTCTGACGTGAGGAAGGTGTGGGGACAGTGCCGCAGGGTTTTGGGTGAGGTTAGCGATGGTTGTAATGTCAGCTGGAGAAAATAAGCATACACAGACCCAACTTGCCGGGAGTCACAGACAGCTGCCCATACTGGGCCCCTGTTCATTGCCACGTTTATTTTACCATATGGTATTATTTTGAAGAAGATTTTTTTAAATAAGAGATTTTGCAGAAAAATGTGGCTGGAGAGAAAGCTGGAGAGTAGCCAAGAGCACTTACTGCTCTTATAGAGGACCCAGGTTCAATTCCTAGCTCCTGTTTAGTGGTTCACAACTATTCCCAACTTCAGTCCCAGGGGATCCTTTGCCCTCATTTGATCTCCAAGCACAGGTGATGTACACACAGGCATGCAGGCAAGACACAAACACGTAGAATAAAATGAACAAATTTTTAAAAATTTTTTTTTTTTAAAATGAGAGATCGCACAGAAAATCTCTGTGTCCCATTCCTGTTAGCCATGGATGCCACCCAGTTTGATGATGTTTCAATTGCAGAGGACATTTGAGATGAAAAGCCTTCTGTTGGGTGTGTGAAAGGACGGACCAGGGAGATATTAATGTACTATTACTATTTTATATTAACATTCCTGCCATTTTTAATAACTTCTAAAATGCTTTACTACATATTGTCATATCTGTGAGACAAGTTCGAACGGCTTCCTCACATGTAGGTGAGCACAGTGAATGCAGAGCATGCTGTGGTGTGACCTGGGGGATAATCAGAGTGTGTGCCCTGAGGCTGGTGTAGAGTATTAGATCCTGCTGTGGACACTTTGTCAAGAGAAGGCCTGGGCAGGGCCCCTGAGGGGGAAGAATGGTGTGCTTCCGGCTGAGGTAGTTAGTGATGGTGGCCTGGCTAGCCAAAGTCCTTCACAGCTTCTCTTGGTGTCTTCTGAGAGTCCACGTTCTAGTGCAGGTTCTGGCACCTGCAGAGCTCTGGTTTAGAATGGATACAGTTGTTGACTGTGCTGGCTGAGTTGGGGCAGGTTCTTTGGTTGGAGGATGGTCATCGTGCTGTCACTGGGGTGGTGGAGGTCTTTTCTCCTCTTTCTGCTGAGGGCCCTTGGTCCTGATGAGGAGAGGACATTTCTGTGTCGCAGGTGGTGGCACTCTTTTCATAACCTGTCTCTTGTCCTCCCTGTCCTGGTGGTCAGTTATCTTGGTCCTTGCATGGGTGCTGTGACATTTGAGAACAATGCTTCAGAGTCACCTAATACCAAACTTTCTGATCCATCTCTGAAGTCCTTTCTCAGAGACTCCTGGGCCTGGGGCTGGGAAGCTGTGTCTTTGGTGTACTTACTTCCCATGTCATCTTTCTACACCTGCTACTGTTGTCATTTTTAAAACAGTGGCTTGAGCCAGGCATTGGTAACACACACCTTTAATCCTAGCATTTGGGAGGCAGAGCAGGCAGATCTCTGTGAGTTCGAAGCCAGCCTGGTCTACAGAGTGATTTCCAGGACAGGTTCCAAAGCAGTACAGAGAAACCTTGTCTTGGAAAAACCAAACCAAACCAAACCAAACCAAACCAACCAACCAACCAACCAACCAACCAACCAAACAAACAAACAAACAAACCCCCACCCCCTCCCCCCAAAAAATCAGTGGCTTGAGAGAAAGACACTATGTGACAGGATTTTAGCAGAGGGATTTTTTTTATTAGGGAAAGAGATCATATAAAATGGAAGGGGCAGGAGAGACTGTCCTCTGGGGATAGGAGGAGCAGGAGAGAGGGCAGAGGGGCAGAGAGAAAGAGACAAAGAGAAACAGACAGAGAAAGAAGAGAGAAGGACGGGAGGTGGGCAGGGCCCTTTTAAAAGGGAACATGGTGAATGTGCACAGGTGGTGCTCTTAGTGGCTGCAGCTGAGGGGTATCCTGTCAGAACCCCCAGGACAGACCAGGACAGATGCCTGAATACTGAATAATATGTCTGGCACAGCTCTAGAGGAGGCAGGGCTGAAAGCATCCTCTGGACAACTAGTAGGTATGAAAGAAGGCAAAAGAAAGTTGGATTCTTCTTGAGAAGGGCACACTTGATCCATACTTAGGACCAGGGCTCTTAGTGGCTCCTGGATCTTCTAATGTTAAGTTTATCCAAGAGGCTTTAGTTCCTGTTTATCATGTTCCTTCCTGGTTGGTTTTAAGATCAGTGTCAAAAAAGTCTGGGCCTAATTTCAGGTCTTAATGCTTTTAAATTAGGTTGCATCAGCTAATCTTCTTTATTTTAATCTTACCAATTTAGAATTAGGACATTTTGAATTTGCCCTGCATATATATATCCAGACTAAGCCAGCAAAGGAAAATTTTAATGGGAAAAAAAATGTTGATAATTTTGCTGTGTGTTTCTGTACAGGCTTGGGAGTTGCAACTCCACCTTTTAGTTTTTTTCTTCATGTTTATTTTCATAGACATTAGTTTTCACATCATGGGAGGTGTGGTGTGAGTGTCAGGGGATGCCAAGGTGAATGACATTGCTCTTTGCACTTAGGGTGCTAAGTGCTGAGTGAACAGAGAAGGCTGCTTCTGCTCTAAGTTTTCTCTGCATAAGATGGTCATTACAGCACATCTAGGAATTCCAGTTCCTCTGGTGACTTGAACTGTGTCAAGGTTGAGCAGACAGCGGCAGGAAATGTGGGAGGGGATAGGCCATTTGGTAGCTGGCAGGCAGAAGAAAGTCAAGTGACAAGATGTTGAGTTCTAGATTGAGCAGAAGGAAAGGGAAGGGGAGGGAAGGGAAAAGAGGAAGGAGAGGAGTGGGGAGGGGAGGGTACCTGCAGCTATGTGCTGTGAGGTAGAGCATGAACTTGACTCTGTGGATTAAGAGTTGTCAAGCCATTCTTCTTGGAACTTTAGGGGGTCCTTGGGAGTCAAGAGACAGGGTTGTGAAGAACTCTTAGGGCCAGGCTGTGGCGGTCTGGGAGGGGAGACCTGGTGTTAGAGGCAGAAGGATAGACAGGCGGTAAAGGAATCACCTGTGATTCCCTGAACTGTGAGAAGGAAAGGGAGATGAAGGGGCATGAGGACATGTCGGGCCCTGCTGGGAGGTCTGCTTACCTGTTAGTGGCAGCACTGGTTGTCTTAGTAACCAAGTGGAGGGATCCACCTTGTAGCAGCCTCTCAGAGACATTCACGGCACAGCACACCCCACCCGTTGCATCATTGGACATACCCATCTAGAGCTGTTAAAGACAGAACGTGCAAGTGACGAGGGCTCTGGAAAGAATAGGAACAAGCCTGAGAGATCCATGGCAGTAGGAGGTGGTCAGAGAACAAGCCCCATTGTGAGAAGAGCAGAATGGTCAGGCAAGCCATGGGAGAGACAGGAGGGACTTGTCCCGGAACCAGGGGAGGAAAAGGGATATAGACTAGCCTAAGTCAAATGTCATAGTCAGTTGACTGGGCATCTGCAGCTTGTTCTGCAGAAAGGGGTTTGCATCTGTGGCCGGGGAATGTGAAGGCTACATGGAGCATGGGGCATTCTCATGGGATGAGCAGTGTCTAGCGCTGCCCAAAGAGGGAATCCACAGTGATAGCTCACTTCACCTGCGGCAAATGAGAAGATCCGAGGCCCTGGTATACTACTCTGGCAGTCACCTGGAAGGAGTGCCTTTTTGGGTTGATGGTGGATTATGAATTACTGTATTTTGAGGGCTGATGACAGTGGATAACCCGGACAGTCTCACCTGGGTGTGTTCCCCTAGCAGACAGCAGTAGTATAAAACCTGCTGCTTTTTGCTGTTCTATCCCAGGACTGCTTCGTTTAAGAGGGTGAGGAGGCCACAGCTGACATGTCTGAGGTATTGTTGAGGGCTTTGCTCTGTCAGGAAACTTGGGTCATACAGGGAAGAGTTAGTCACTGGCAAGAAATAGTGTCTGGCTCAAGACTGGCCTGTGAGGGAAGGAGGGAGGGAGAGGCTGAGCTGGACTGGAGTAGAGAAGTGCTTGCTTGGCTCACGTGACCCATTTCCACAGGAGAACAGGACTCTCACGTGCTTCGAGAATATGAGGGATGGGTTGGAGATGACTGAGGCATGGATCTTGAAGATGGTAGTGAAGGCCTGGAAATGCTCCAGAGGGAAGGCCATTGTGGAGTTGAATCCTTAAAGTTCACACACCACTGTGATGTGATTCCCCCCATAGTCTACAAGGGACATAGCTAGCACTGGGAGGAGCTAGGGGCTACAGGCTCCCACAGCAGGGGAGATGATGCCACTTCCTCCCAGCTTTAACTCCTCTTCCTGCCCGCTCACTTCCACCATGAGTGCCTCCTGATACAAGGTGACGTTTCTTGAGTCGACCATCAACTATGTACTGTTTCTTGGAGATGTGTGATGCTGTTTGCAGTGATGATACCTCCCCCACCCCATTCTGCTCACACACCGCCTAGATAGGTCCAGCTCTTGGAAGAGTTCCTGCCTTGATTAGTGGAAGTAGATTCTTTCCTGCTGTCTGCTTAAAGTCATGACCTGGCAGGTTGTAAGCTAGCGCAAAGACATTCTGTGTGATGCAGCCAATTTGCTTTGCCCATATCTAGTTTTCAGTTTATAGTTTTAGTTTATATCTAGTTTATAGTTTTAGAGAGAAGAATCTCAATAAATCCATCTGAGTGTTGATTAAAACTGGTGTCAGCACCTAGACCACACTAACTTTGTCCCATAGACCTCTGTGAGGTGAGTCCTATGCTATCTGCTGAACAAACAGACATACTTGTAATCATGTTGCTCTAGCAGAGCTCAGGCTAGACCTTTGTCACCTGCCATCTAAGTGAGGCTAGGCTTGTCTGCAGGCACTGGAGGTGTAAGCTAGGGCAGCATACTCCTCACAGAGCTTTTGGTCTAGATGGCAGTGGTAAGCCCCTATGACTGCCTGGGTTTGGCAGGGACTGGTATTTAAGGATTTGTGTGGCTGGAGTTGGATTTTCTCTCAAGGCGAATATGGAGTCACGTCTGTGGTTAGTGTCATGAAGAAGGTCAGGGGAATGAGGATTTCCTGAAGCAGTTTGGTGGCTGCAGGCCTCATTTGCCCAGAATGCATCCAGTTTGTTTGTGTTCCCAGACAAAGAGTTCACCGTGCGCCTGGAGACCGATAAGAGGCTGCACACAGTGGGCGAGCCGGTGGAATTCAGATGTGTCCTAGAGGCTCAGAACATTCCCGACCGGTACTTTGCTGTCTCCTGGGCCTTCAACAGCTCACTAATCGCCACGATGGGACCTAATGCTGTGCCGGTCCTCAACAGTGAATTTGCCCACCGTGAAGCCAAAGGACAGCTTAAAGTGTCCAAAGAGAGTGACGGTGTCTTTGTGCTGAAGATATACCACCTCCGCCAGGAAGATAGTGGCAAATACAACTGCCGGGTTACAGAGCGAGAGAAGACTGTCACTGGCGAGTTCATTGACAAGGAAAGCAAGCGTCCCAAGAACATCCCCATTGTGGTCCTTCCTCTCAGTAAGTAGAGATGCCCTCCTTACTAGTTTCTGGTGCACTGGCTAGTGACATCTTGGAGAAGTTATGGGAGAGAGAATAGCTGTAGGGACGAGGGGCAGAGTTTGGGAAAGGGCCTCTCCACCTCCTCTAGCCCCAGGTCTACAGAGCAGCAGGGGCATGTCTTGGCTGGAGATGGTACCTGCAGACTTGAGCTCAAGCAGCTTGGTGTAAAACACCAGCCTTGCCAGCTCAGCTTGGAGGAAAACCAGGAAGTCATTTGCTTCTCTGGGGGAATTAAATCCCAGAAGAAGTGGGCAGAGGCCTGCCTTGAAATCTCACTTAAGAAGAGCTCATCTCTTACGGGAGGATTTGGGTATCATCAACTGCATTACTAAGAAGGATTTGCTGTCTGGACTTTTCCAGGTATCAAGGCAGGTATTTCCCTAATTGTCTCTTCTGTACTGAAATTGCATTGTTAAAAATCAGTGGGTGGCAGAGCACTCGCCAGCACACACAACATGTTAGGTTCATCCTAATGTGACATAGTCATCAGTGGATGGGGTCTCTGTCTTACTGGAGTATGCTTTGAGAGCTTGGACCTCTCAAGGCTGTCCCAGGAACTCTGCCTCCATGCACACTGACAGTGTCAGGATGGGTGGTGCCCTTCTGGGAACTCCAGAGATGAACAGTGTGTATGCATGCCGAGTTTAAATGTCCATATTGTCAAGACATTCTTATTAATCTCTTTCCTCTCACAGTTCTGTTTTTTAGCAAAAAGTTAATCAAAACTTACAACGCTCTGATTTTAAGATGGTCCAGTTTAAGAACTAACCTTTAACTTTTCTTAGCTCCCAGGACTGTTCCTCCTCTTAGCCTTGTAATGATTTTCCTTTACATTTTTATTTACACGTCTATGTATTCAAAATGTTTCTCTGTTAAGTGTGAAGTCCAAAGTTGATGGAGGAGGGCTGTCACCTTCTATCTTTTTTCATCAATGGGATTATGCTTTGAAAAACACACACACACACACACACACACACACACACACACACACACCCCTTGAACTCTTGTGCTTTCCTCACAATTGCATGGTGCTTTGCATAGAGTAGGTGCTTGCTAAATATATGTACAGTTGAAACTATCAAACTGAATGCCCACACTCTTCATCCTGTTTTCCTGTGCTTGCCCTAACCACAGACTCAGTCCTTTTAAACTAATCTCTCACTGTTTCATAAGGATGGCATGAAGGGCAGCCACACTGTTTGCTTCCTTTATCTTTTGTACTAAAAGATATCCCCCAGCACTTCCAAGAATTTGTTTGATGATCTGTGGCCTGCTATATTGCTTTTCCAGCAGATAACTGGGTAGTTAAAGTCCCCCAGCAGCACCAGATCCTGCCCCAAGGCCACTTGGGTAAGTCTACTGAAGAACAACAATCAATCGGTAATGGTGATAATGCCCTGGACTTTAATGGCACCTTTCCTCATAAGAACCCAAAGTGCTTCTGCATAAATGATCTCTCTGCTCTCAAGCCTCCAATCCCTGTAGAAGCTAGTGTTATATCCATCTTGTGAATGGAGACGTCAGAGCACACACAGGGAAGTGTCTGATCCGGTTGTTCAGTTAGTGGTTGAGCTTGCAATTGCATTAGGAACATTTGCTCTAACTCCCGAACCCGCTGCTCTGCGCTTTAGCCTGTGCTCCACCAGCAGCCTCCTGATTGGAAATTCCATTTATGAACACACATTCAGATTTTCATTAGTTCTTAGTTTTCATTCAGTGTGGACGATATTAACTTGTTGGCTACCTTGTTATAAACCTGGGAACCTGCATGAATAGTTACAAAGGGTAGCGCTGCACCAGATCTGTGTTTGCCCATTCCTCAGCTGCCAAAAGGCTCTTCTATCTAGGTTTATAGCCTTTCTCCAAACAGCCATCCAGAATGTCCTTAAGAGTCCACTGGGGTAACAATAGGGTATACAACTGATGTCCTACAGGTCATTCTGTATAAGACAGTCAGAAGGTTTTCTTCCTTGATGCTGAAGTGACCTTTTGCGTCTTATCTTGAGTTGAAAGCAGCGAGGAAGAGTATTGATGGCGACAAATAAAGCACGGGGCTGTAACTCAGCGGTAGAATGGCTGCAGAGCGTTCATGAGTCTTAGATCCATCCCTCAGTTCTGCCCACCTCCCCGCTTCATCCTTTCCGTGTCATGACTCTAAGGAAGCACGAGTAGAATCCCAGCTGTGCACATGAAAAATTGAGGCTTGGGAGGAACACCAAGATTCCATAGTCAAGAGGCTAGCTCTGAACCACCGCTGCTGTGGACGATGGCTCCACAAGAGCCTTGCCCTGGGCAGGCTGTCCTGAAGACTGCTGTTCCCACCTTGTTCAGACCCCCTTCGTGGGAAACTAGCACAGCACACTCACTGTGACAAACGCTAGGTGCTGAGGCCTGGTGCTCTTCTGTTTCTGCCTGTGGGGGAAATATAGGGGAGAAGAATAAAGTGGATCCGAAGGCTGCAGTAATCAGGTGTGCTTCTTGACCTCGGGTTTGACCTAATCGGTTGTCAGTGGTGCCTAGAAAATCGAATCCAAATTGATTATGACGCTATGTTTTGTGTTGGTTAATTCTTATGAGCTCACTGAACTCAGTATAGGTGATTATACAGAATAATATATTCATAATTAAGAAAGTGTTAGCCATCCTGTTTATGAAAGCAGAAATATCCTTGAGTATAGTAAAATCAGTTATGATTGTGGGTACCACCTTTTAAAAAGTACTGTGTGTGTTACACAATCTGTATGCATTGTCTTACTTGCCTTCTATCTTTTGTAAGTTACAAATGATATCTTACAGAAGAAGCTCAGGTGTGTAGAGTTTAAACCATCCCCTTGACTGAGACTAACTATCCAAAGGAGTTAGACCAAGCAAGGCCAGGAGTGGGGTTCTTATCCCCCGAGTCTGAGGGCGTGAGTATAATAGAGAGCTGTAGATGATGAGCCACTGGCTGGGGCTCATTCTTCTGTGTAAATGAAAGTGTGGAACTCTGCTCTCCACACACTCTGTGACCATCTGTGCCCCATTTTCCACACACAAGCACATGCCATCTTCCCAGTACTTCCTGACATTTTTTCCTACTTCCTAACACTTCCCTGAAGGATTCAAATGGCACTCTAAGGATGTTTATAGCTTTTGTTTGGCTACTGTAGCTCCAAGTGGTAGAAGATTGAGGTGCAGCAGGATTTGGAAGTTGTTCTTCTCGCCGAAACTCCAAGCCAAAAGCCCTGAAGTGCACCTGAACAGGTCACCCATGAATCATTTTATTCTATCAACATCCTGTCATTATATATTATTTCTCAGGTTCTCTTCTACTCTTAGATCTTAGGACCTCATTATCCCAGTCCACTTCCCAAAGCAAAGAGCAGTCTAGGCTACCAGATCTAGGGAAGAGTGCCCAGTTTGAGTCAGCCAGATTTTACAACAGTGAGTTGTGTTTCAGAACAAATCAGAGTGTTTTGAATCCTTTGGGTTTCACTGTCAGGATCATGGGATTCGGTTTGCACCCTTCT
Organism: Cricetiscus sungorus; assembly: GCA_030556225.1. Taxonomy (NCBI): domain Eukaryota; kingdom Metazoa; phylum Chordata; class Mammalia; order Rodentia; family Cricetidae; genus Cricetiscus; species Cricetiscus sungorus. The sequence continues at coordinate 6,790,820 of JANBXA010000141.1, forward strand.
TCCTGTGTCATCTGTAAGGAGGGCGCCATGGAGACTGTAAACCTCCAGTGTGGCACTCTCTCTTCTCCCCAGAAAGCAGCATCTCCGTGGAGGTGGCCAGCAATGCCAGCGTCATTCTTGAGGGTGAGGACCTGCACTTCTCCTGTAGTGTCCGCACAGTGGGCAGATTGCAGGGCCGCTTCTCTGTCATCTGGCAGCTTGTGGATAGGCAGAACCGCCGCAGCAACATCATGTGGCTAGACCGGGATGGCACCGTGCAGCCAGGCTCATCCTACTGGGAGCGCAGCAGCTTTGGAGGCATCCAGATGGAGCAGGTGCAGCCCAACTCCTTCAGCCTGGGCATCTTCAACAGCAGGAAGGAAGACGAGGGCCAGTACGAGTGCCATGTGACCGAGTGGGTACGGGCCGTAGATGGAGAATGGCAGATCGTGGGAGAGCGCCGTGCCAGCACGCTTGTCTCCATCACAGCTCTTGGTGAGTGAGCAGTAGGACCATGGCAGATGCTTTTGTGTCAGGCTCCTTCTCTTTTTATCAGGGTTCTGGTTATAGGACCTGAGGAGATGCCTCAGTGGTTAAGTGTTTATTCTGTAAGCATAGAGATCTGGAATTCAAGTTCACAGAACAGCAGTAAAATGTTAAATGGGCTCGGCATCATGCCTGTAATTCTAGCTTCAGAAGCAGACATGGGCTCCTTACAGCAACTAGCTGTCAAGAGCAGCCATCCCAGTGAGCTCTGGGTTTGATTGAGAGACCCTGCCTCAAGGAGTAAGATGGAAGAACAATTGAGGATGCCTGACATCAATCTCAGGCCTGTGCATGCATGCATATGCACATGCAATCACATACAAACATGCATGTACTCTTATATGCATGTAAACACACACACACACACACACACACACACACACACACACACACGGTAAATAGAAAAACAAGTTCTGATTGGAGATAATGGTATCTTCTAGAAGGTTTCCTTGTAGGGACTCTATGGGAGTATGTGCAGAGTTGAGGAAACTAACAGTAGATGGTGGGTGACATATGGGGCTAATGACTCCTGTGGGCTGTTACCACCTGGAGTGGTGGAGGTGGGGAGGGAGGGTGTGTGGGTGGGTAGGTGGGTGGTGTCAGGATTCTAGCCAGATTAGTGTCACCAACTAGCAGGACATGGCTGTGGCAAAACTAGCCTGGAAGAGAGAAATAACCAGTGATAAGTTTCTCCTGCCCGAAGGGTATCTTGCCCAGCTGCTGACAGCCCAACCCTCCCAAAAGTGGCTGAACAGGATGGAAATCCCATTGCCAACAAACAATGTAGCATTTGCCCCGTGTCTGGTTGAGTTTCTGCACTCATCTCAGTTGTTCCATTTAGTGTGTTTTTATCTCCTCCCCTGTAAAGCCCCCACTTAAGGAAAAACACTTCCTCATTTGCAGGGAGTGAAAAGATACCTTGAGATCTGCAGAAACCAAGTAATATTAGATTTGCTTCTCACGGGGTATCCAAAGCGGTTTCTGCCTGTGTTATCTGCCAGATGCAATCAGTCTATCACGTTTTAAAAGACCAGCCTGCTACTTTGCTGGGAAGATGACTTATTTTGTCAGGCCTTTTGTTTGTCAGTCTCCATTCTCTGGAACAGTGTCACCACCTTCCCTCAGGTAAGGCTGGTGATGCTTGCTGTCCAGCACCCAGTAAAGCTGCTCACGATCAAGTCCTTGCTCTCCCTTCTGAGATTAGGATCCCTTTTGCTTTTAAAACAGTTCTTAAATGTCTGTTTTCAATTGTCTGGTGATAAAATGTTTTCCATTCGATGTTTAACCCCCCCCCCAGCAGGGCTTCCCTCAGGCCACCTGGAAAAGGGGGAAGCCACATGCCATATGTAGGGGGTCCTTGAGCTTTTCAGGGTAACAAGGTGTCTCCTCAAACAAGGCATGCAGTAAAAGGAAAGAAACATGCAGTAGGAAAACAGTAAGCTGCCCCAGATCCCTGGCCCGTTTGGTTCTACTGGCTTGCTGCCTAGGACTTGGAATGGACACAGCATCATGTAAACCCTGATGCAGCTTGTCTTCACCCACCTCACTGCAATTGCATCTGCTTTCTGAAAGCTTCAAACAAAAGATGGGCTTGCCTTCTGTGGTCACGGGGCAGCTCGGATTTCTGTTTCTAGAAACTTCCTCCAGTGATGATGGCAGTCCTGTTGCCTATGGTTGGCACTGCTGTGGACTCCGACAGGGGAACTTGGGAGATGGTTCTGGGATCTGCTACATGCAGTTTTTCTCCTATCCTGGGGGGGCGGTTAGGGGAGTCCAGGAGAAGGTGATTCAGGGTTCTTTCCCCAGAATTAATGTTACAGTTTCAGGTTATCTGTCCTGGGAGTAATTTTAAACTTCTCCCACATCCAGGGCAGTCTGAATAGCCCCCTCTCCCCCTGAATCCTGAGGCTGGATCTGCTCACTTGACACTCTCTCTAGATTGCCTCTGGAACTGGGACTATGGTTGTCCTGCCAGCCATAGTCTTTTATCTAAAGTAAATAGCAACACAGAAAAATTTCTGTATTGCTACAATTAGGTATGGATCTCCCTCAGTGGTGGCAGATGTGTGGATGAAGTAGGCTGCCCAGCACCACAGAGCATTGTGTCTGTGGAGGGTTACCTTGGCCACGTGCACTCTGGTCTGTGTCCACGGTGTAGGCCTGCATTGGGCCTGGGCACCATGGCTTCATATGTGAGGCCAGAAATACCCAGTACAGGGTCAGTTCCCTGACATCCCTGATTTGTACCACTCGTATGGCATGTGTGCCACACACCAAGTGACCAGCACGGCCACACAGGGTCGGCCTCTGTGTTTTCAGGTTTTAAACTGAAAATCCAGAGAGTTCAGCAATTTTAGACAGCCTAACAATTACCCAGGGAAATCCTGAAGACTTTCCATGCCTTGTGTTTCACTGGCAGACTTTACAGTGGTTCATCCCTTTGGTTTCTTAAACAAGCTACATGTTTTCTAGACTATATGTGGTGTACTACATACTCTTTAAACCTTCACTAGGACCCTTTACAGAAAGGAAAACAGAGGCAGAGAGGGTTATTTGATTAGTGTCACATAGCTAGACAGTTTCTCAAGAGGCTGACTGCCTTTGACCAATCTGATGATTCCCCTAGGCAAAGCAACCTTGGGCAGCTCTGGAGAGACATGCACATAGGTCGGTAGCCTGACTACACATTTACTACACTCAATATCAGGTAGTTTACTTGGCTTCTCTGGACCCTGAAAAAGGGGTGACAAGCCTGTCTGAACTACAAGTGTTGATCCAGTGAGAGGGATGAAGGCCGAGCTTCCAACACCAGGCTTGGCATGCAGCATTCAGCATATACCGGCCACCATTACTGTTAAGATTATAGCCAATGTGCTCATCTACACTGAAGGAACTGTGAGTCTGAGTCCTTGTACTGGAGAATGAGTGTCAGAGGCCAGAGATGCTTCCCATCAGTAAGGAATATTGAGAGGTCACAGCCCACTGAGACTGCAGAGACCTCAGTGTAGGAGTGATGCCTCACCCTACCTCAGGTCTCCATCTACTGAAGACCAGGCCCTCTTGTCCTATGTCCCTTACTACCTGCATGAACCTAAGTTCTGTTGGGAAATTAGAGGAGGGGTTGGCAGCCTTCTCCACCTGCCTGCTTCAGGATGTCATGCACTAGAGGACCAGGGACAGGTATCAGGATGTTGGGTATGTGCAATGAAGGAAATTGGTTTTGGAAGGTTTTGTTTCCTCCTATTTTGCACAGAATTCTGGGATTGCTAGCAATGCCTGGGTATGTGGTATTAGTCCTTGAGAGGGCTCTGGTATCTTACCCTAGAGGAGGATGTACTATAAGCCCACATGAGGATCTCAGGCATCACTGGGAAGAGACAGGGCTGGTTTGCTCAGAATAGTCCAGGTCCTCTTTGTGTGAAGTCTTAGAAGAATCATTGAGTTGGGCCTCAACACGGCACCTAAAAAAATAGCTTGCACATGACAAGCAAGCTTAAGAACTTGAAGCCTCTGCTCTGACTGCCAGCTTTGCCAGGAGGCTCATATTTGATGACACACTGCCCCAGAAAAGCCAGATGCTGTGTCTGCTTCATCTCTCCACTCTCCCTGCAGAAACGGGCTTTGCGGTCACAGCCATCTCCCGGACACCAGGGGTGACCTACAGCGACTCCTTTGACTTACAGTGCATCATCAAGCCCCACTACCCGTCCCGAGTCCCTGTGTCAGTGACATGGCGGTTCCAGCCAGTGGGCACAGTTGAGTTCCATGATCTGGTGACCTTCACTCGGGATGGAGGGGTTCAGTGGGGAGACAGGTCGTCCACCTTCCGAACTCGGACAGCCATTGAGAAGGCTGAGTCCAGCAACAATGTCCGCCTGAGCATCAGTCGGGCCAGTGACACAGAGGCAGGCAAGTACCAGTGTGTGGCAGAGCTGTGGCGGAGGAGCTACAACAATACCTGGACAAGGCTGGCGGAGAGGACCTCCAACCTGCTGGAGATTCGGGTGCTGCAGCCAGGTGGGTGCTCAGGCTCCAGGGCCGCCCCGTAGGGCCCATGTGTGTCTACACAGTGTGGTGAGACGCTTGGGTGTGTACTATATGTGATCTGGTGGGACTGTGAGGGTGTATGCCTGTGTAGGAGGAGACATGAGGATGTGTCCTCGAGTGACAGTGAGGCAGGGGGGTGTCTGCTTATGTGATACAGTGAGACACAGGGATGCATGCTTACATGACGTAAGACATGAAGCCATGTGCTCATCTGACATGAGATACAAATGCTTGTTCTTACCTGACATAGTGTAATAAGTGAGGGCATGTTCTTCCAGGATACATGAGGATGCCTGCTTATGTAAGACATGAAGGGCTATGCTTGCAGTACTGAGAGATGTGAGGAAAGAAAGAATGACCTGAGCCCTGGCCCAGCATCCGTTTCCCAACCCTGAGAATTCAATCACCCACACTCCTTCCCTTGGTGGACAGTTCATGTCTACCTATACATGTTTTCTACCTGTTGTGTATACCTCCCTCACTTGCATCCAGAGTAGGAGGAGGGCACTGGGACACTTCATAGATCCTCCAGCATGTGACCCCTAAGAACAGGACATTGCCCTACCAGCCACAACCCCATAGTCGTACTCAGGAATTCAGCATCGGTGCAGTCTTATTACCCACAATTCCTTAGTTGTCTCATCAGTGTTCTTCAGTGTAACACCCCCCCCCCCAAGACCTCTGTCAGGGAGCGCATGGCACTTTGAGCTGTATTGTCTCTTTGCACTCTTCTTAATCTAGAATGGTCACCAGCTGCTCCCCCACCCACCCACCCAAGAGATTGACTTTAAAACATGGGCAGGCCACTCCAGGTTTTAAACCCATCTCTTATAATCCTGGCAGTAACTTTGTTGGGGAGGTTTCCTTGTGTACTATTTAGACAGAGGAACTTAGAGGAAAAAGGAAAGACGGTGGCATTTGCTGAGCTTCTTTGCCCCTATAGGGAAGACCAGCTCTTTGATTAGAATTTCACATTCCCTGTAAGAGTTGAGGGGCTAGCCTGAAGTCCGTGGGACTGGTCACTGAAGGAACCATGTGGTCTTTTTCTGTAGTCTTTTTTTTTTACTTGGATTCTGTCATATGGGCTGCATTCTGCAGTGGGGGTTCCTCTAGACACCTCTGGTTTGAGGAGTACTTGGATTTTTCTGTCTGTCCTTGTGGCTGGCTAGGTTGGAACTTGATGGAACAGACCAGTCTAGGATGCTGTATCCCCAAAATAGAAAAGGCACCCACACAGCCAATGGCGGTGGTTAGATCCTATAAACAGTTCCCCGTCCCTGTCTTTCTGACCCACTCACTTTGCAAACATGGTTTGGACCTGTTCTCCCCTACTGTGATTAGTGACCCCGCCTGGTCATGTAGAGGACCACAGATGGGGAACTTTCCAGCAGTGTGAGGTTAAAAAGTGGCAAAGTCTGAGTTTCCCTTTGCCCTTGCTGACCCCATCACAGAGGCCTCTTCTGTACCACATTTGGAACAAATGGGCTTTATAGATGTCGAGACTGTATCTGGCCAATTAGAGTCGAACAGGGCCAACAGGATGCTTAGGGAGAGGCTGTTCTTCAGTAGGTGTTGAGCTTAATGGAGGGTTAAGCAGAGACCCCATTTGATGTAAACACTTGGGGAAGATTCCGAGATACACACTGGCTGCCTTATGGAGCAGAGTACTCATGGATGGTAATGGTTCATTTTCCTTGTCTGTCACTCAAGGCCAGTGTTCTGAGAGGCAGTACCTGTCACGTGGTCTTGCAGCTTGGGGAGGTAGCAGAGACAGGGACCCTCAGACCTTGCTTGCCATTGCTTCTGTGAATAAGCCCCTACTCTTTGCTTGATTCTGTTACTACTTGGAATCACCTAGAGCCCCGAAGCACATGTGTGCACTTAGTTCATTAAGGTTCTCATTGCTAGGATGCTGATTAAATTCTGGTGACTCCTTTGACCACTATGAGCCCTGACAAAGGCCAGTTAAGTGGCAGGGCTGAGACTCAGCCTGAGGTGAGAGCCCACATCTCTTTGACTCCGCATATCTGCCTTTTCCAGTAAGATGGTAATCTTATTGGCTCCTATCACTTTGGGGTTAGGACTGCCTTCATGTTGCATGCACACGATGCACACAGGAGCGAGGGGTCCAGGGAGGGGCAAACCCTACTTTCTGAACTTGGGCTGCCGTTGAGAAGGCTGAGTCCAGCAATAGCATCTGCTGCGGCATCAGCATGCTGCTGACTACTTGTGGTTTCCCTGGGAACCACTCCCTGGGAAGTGACTGCAAGTAGTGGCTGACACTGGGGATTTCTGAGCATTCCAAACAGTCTTCAGGAGACTGCTGTGCCTACCTGCAAAAGGTAGTTATACCTGGGCTCGTTGGCTCTTGACTTTCCCTCATTGAATGAGGGTCAGGAAGGGGTCGTGGGACCCGCACCTGAGTATCCATCATCCCTCCCAACTAGTTGTATTGCAGTTCTGCATTGATTGTCAGTGGTCCCATGGGCAGGCTGGAGTGCATAGGTGGGCGAAAGACTCAAGAGTAGGCTACATCTGCAGTCATCCCTGCTCCTGCCTTTAACCCCTCTTCCACTGCTCTATAAGTAAGCTGAGTAAAATCACTAGTTATCCCAGTGAGCCTTGTTAGCGTTGGATTCTGATTTGCTTTCGGGACCTTGAGGGGATGAAGTGTTGCTTGCTTTACCCTCCATAGGGCAAAGGTCCTGGCAATAGCTGTCACAAGTCCTGCTCTTAATGGTAGACAGTAGCCTATACGCTGGCCCTCTGGAGACTGGGCAGAGCAAAGGTAAGCCGTGGAGCAGCCTGTGGCTCCCAGCATGGCTACGGCGTCACAGAGAGTGCATCTTCTAAGTGTTACTGTCTCTCCTGTGGTAATTATTTATGCACTTATCACTGAGTACTTTGCAAAGAGCTTCTCCCTAAATGCACCAGCTAGTGCAGGTGTGTTCACTTGGGGGCAAGGAGACTGTGTGCTCTCTCCCTGGGTCTTTGTGTTGGTAACCCCAGAAGGAAAGTATTTTGTTTCCCTTTGATAAGTGAACAGTCAAACAGTGCCCCACCCCCAACCTCACCTCCATCAGCAATGAGTGGGAGATTGGGTTTTGAATCCAGGTATGCCTTCAGGAAAAGCGCTGGTAGTAGAGAGACTGCCCTTTTTTGAAACCGCATAATCATATCTTATTCCTTCTGCATTCAACCCCATGACATCCTTTATGGAGGTTATTTTTCCTTGCAGGTCCCTGGTGTGTGGAAGCCACAGCAGTGGTAGGATTAATAACAGTAGCAGGGTGTGGCTGTCACCATTGCAAACGCCTTACTTCTGATAAGTTACTTCATTCTTCCTTAATCTATGTAGGGTCAATGGATGTGTGGGTGCCTGACGCAACTTACAGAGGAGGACTCTGCCACCCAGGGTGAATAAGTTGCCCAGTGATTCATGATGGGTGGCAGAGCCAGGATTCAAGCCAAAACAGGCAGTCTGGCCCCAGAGCTAAATTTTTAATTTTATTATATTATGTACTTTGTAGACAGTGAGCCAAATTTATACTTGTTTTGTTTTCTTCTTCCTCCTGTGTGTGTGTGTGTGTGTGTGTGTGTGTGTGTGTGTGTGTGTAACATAGGACTTTGTGTGTGCTAAGCATTTTACTCCTGGACTGCACCCTAGCACCAGGCACTTTGTGTGGGTCCCTGTCAGGTTTTGCCATCTGTATTTCCTGGACCTTTGCTTTGTAAAATTAAGGTGACAAAGCATTTGGAGCTTCCTTGAGATACCAGTTGTTAAAGACAAAATCGAATATATACCTCTTTCAGGTTCCTTTATTTCTTCTAATTTCTGCTACAAGGTGGCTCCAGGACCAGGGGACACCAGTGCCAGACTCCTTCCTCCCACCCTTCCCATGGAGCCTTCCCCTCCAAGCCTGGTTTAGCATCTTCCAAAGAGATGCCGTCCAGCCCTAAAGACTATTTTAGTGAATGTGTTGTCTGAGGAGAATCGACAAGAAGCCCAGGCACTGGTGATGGATACAGTCCATTTATCATCAGCTCCCACTGTGCGAAGTCCTTCGTCTCAGTCAAGTTCTGTGTGGTCTGTATCCAGATTGCTTCCTGCCAGAGCCACCGATGCTGATCACACCCCTTCTGTTTACCTCACCAAGCTCTCTGGTTAACTGGCATGGGCGACTTGCTGTCAGAAGTGAGTTAGTTGCCATGGATTTATCATTGGCCACTTGTAATCCATAGGCATGCGTAGGATCCTCTGATCCCCAAGGCAATTGTTAACCTTCCTTTCTGCCTTTGCTTTTAGTAAGTCTTATCTGAATGATCCCATACTGTGATCCCATGGGGCACTTAGGCAAGACATAGCCAATCCAGTGTGCTCCGTTCTCGTTCAGGTCTTCCTTCTATCGACTGTGAAGCATCGTCTTGCTTCCTTCTGATTTTCTTCAGTTCCACAAACACCCTCCAATTTCACATGGCTAAATACAGAAGCAATAAGGGAAATGTCAGCATTCACTTTATGAATGTTTATGACTATCCCTTGGTCTGGCTATTAAATATTGTGCATTAAAATTGACAAAGCAATAAACAAGCCTCCAGGCGGACAGCGTCCGGTGGTAGAGGGCTGCTTGTCAATGGGTGTATTCTGTTGGGATCCGACTGATGGGCAGGTGGATGAATATTTAATGCCCTCTGCATGTTGCCAAATCCGTTTTCTTTGCCTTCAAGTTGCTGACCTGGCAGATTGGGCTAGCTGAGGGCCCTTTCTCTGTGTGAGTCTGGGATATGTGAACACGCGCTGTCCTTGTCACATAAGTGGCTCTGCATTCTCCCAGGGCAGCCTCAGGTCTCTCCTTTCCTATCTGCTTGTTGTCTGTGTGGAACAGAGCTAGCATCGAGTAGCAGAGCCTGAGAGGAGTTCTCAGTGCCCCCTCATGCTTTAGCATCGTTTCTTATTGAGGCAGCAGGTATCTGCCTGACATTTGTTACTGGTGTCAGCTAGTTAGGGTCACTGCTCTTTCTGCAGACAGCACAGGCAGGGAAGGGTGTGCCTGGGTTTCTCCTAATTAGCTGTTTACCTCCCAACCCTTGCTGCCTTTCCCTTTGCCCCTCCCCTCCAATAACCCTGTGGGCATTTTCGAGCATGTGCTGGGACCGCAGAAGTGGGTGTCACACAGGACTCCAGTTGGGACTGTCTGGAAGGGGTTACAAATGGGAGTAGGCAGTGCATTCAGACCTTCCAGATGTGGGTCTGGGCCAGCACAGGAAATGGACATGTGGGGATGTGGGGATGGGGCAGTTTCTACTTTTAAAAGTGAGGGTGAACCACATGGCCAGAGTGGGATTCCAGATCTACCAGGACACTGGCTCTGTGACTGAGAAAGAGTTTGTAAAATTGGAACTAATACTTACTTGATAGGCTGAGTGAGGAACGCATAGTTAGTATTTGTAAAGAGCTTGGGGTAGAAGGTAGAGTGGGATGAGTTTGTTAAATGAGAAAGTGAGAGCATCCTAACCTGTGGCATTAGGGATTTGGTCATGTGTAGACCATATACCCCTTTCATTAAAGGTTTTCTTTCTAATTGTGTGTGTTTGTATGTCTGTGAGTGTACATAAAGAATCCAGAAGATGGTGTCAGATCCCTTGGAGTGGGAGATACAGGTGGTTGTGAATGCCTGACCTGTGCTGGGAACTGAGCTAAGGTCTAATGCAAGAGCAGTATGCACTCTTAATTGCTGAGCTACCTTGCCAGCCCTCACGTACCCCCTTTTAGATGTCAATGAAATTCAGTGTAACATTTCTAGTCCCATGACCTTTAGACAGGGTCAGGTCCACCAGTGGTGCTCTTTGGTTGTTGGATTTGGCCGGCTCAAACTTGTGATCCTCCTGTCTCAGCCTCCCAAGTGCTACAATCATAGGTATGTGCCACCACATGTGGCTAGGAGAAATATATGTATATATATTTTTCCCCTAAAGTGTTTTGTAGCAAAATGCATCTCAGCATAAGTAAGTACTCAAAGACAGTAGCCAGGGGACACAATCCTGGCTGGAGGGGCTGTGAATGCTACCCTCAACTGCAGAGTGACAGCCACTGCAAAAGGGGTGACTGAAGAAGATAAAGATCTCTCCTGGCTGACCTTATATATTAGAAAGCATGGGGGGAGAAGAGTGCTGTGTTTACTATAAAAGCAAAGTAGCCCTAGGCTCAAAGGCAGAATTCTCAGTCATATGAACATCATTTGAAAGTGATGCAGGACTCAGGACAGACCTTTACTGGAGAGAATTAGAATTTGAGCCATTAAATATTCCCCACTCCCTAAACCAGTGTGTCACTCAAAAGACTTGCTGCCTCTAGGTTCCTATGAAGATGTGCTCTGTGTGTAGTTGTCTGTCCTGTGAATTGCTGTCCCAGGGACAGGCTGTCAGCTTGGGAGTGACTACTCCCCTGCTTGCCCTTTGGAAAGATCTCCTTGGCTGAGGCAGAGACTGACAGAGGAAGAACTTATTAGGGACTGGATAGGTGGTGGCCATGCAGAGGGAGAATGGCAGGTGTTGTTCTTTTGCAGCTGCTATTGCCTAAGAAATACGGAGACTCAGCGCCCACTTGGAGTTTATTGAGAGAGGGGAGAGAAAGGGGGATAGCTGGTGGCCATCCGAAAGCAGGGGAGAGAGGGGGGATCAAAGAAAGAGAGAAGGGGCTCCAGAGAGAGAGAGAGAGAGAGAGAGAGAGAGAGAGAGAGAGAGAGAGAGAGAGAGAGAGAGAGAGAGAGAGAGGTGCTTGGCCGCTTGCTTTAAAAGGGGGGCTTGTGCTTGCCAGGTAAACCTGACGTAGTGATGACATGGCCATGAGCGTCCTGCCCATCATCAGGAGACTGAAGATTCCCAACATTCCCACCTCTTATTGTTATTAAAAAGGTGGGGATTGGGCGTGGCAGGTTAGGGAATATGGACGTTGAGTTCTCAAAAGACTGCTTCCTGCTGACTTGGGGCATTGATCGTCTTTTGGGGGATCCGAGAAAGCTGGGGTGCTGCCACGTCCTGGTAACTGGTTGTTTCATTGCAGTCCTGACAGTAGTCCTGACGCCATCCTCTGTCGTCTCTCTGAGACAAGAATCCTACCGTTGGCCCAAGCAACGTGGAGAAAGTCGATTCCACTGCCCTTTTGTCCACGGTCCTTAGAGCCCTTTGCAGCAGTTGAGATGAAAGGCAGGATTGCTCAGTGGCTAGCGTTGCCACTTTTGTGGTGTCCATCAATCTTCTTGGAGGAAATGGGTGGTGCCAGTTATAAAAGCTGTTATAAAAGCTTTTTAATGAAATATTTTAAATGCCATATTTTCTAGATCTCTGAGCATTTGAGGGCCATCTGACTGTTTAGTATACCTTAGTGTACAAAATTTGTCTTTAGTTACTTGCCTTAAACACATAGGTGGCTAGGTGAGGGTTCAATCCTGTAATTAATTAATCTGTCTGGAAAACTGGATCCAAGCTGAGAGGCTGTGGAGGGATGTTATACTCAGAGCCCTCCAGCCTGATTGTAACTGGTTTTAACTTAGTAGCTTAGACTTACACTTGTAAAGGACAAAGAGGTAGAGAAAACCTCCCTTTGATAATAGAGGCTTAACCTTCATAAACAGCTTAGAGGAAGGACTGGGTGGCATAAATATTTTGTTAGTTTGAAATAGATATTTATAACCTTAAATGTTTACCACCATTTAAAGACATGTAACAATTTAGAAATATTTGACTTAGTACAGTTGAATTTAAGTTGTATGTTAGCTTACATTTTTATATAAAGTTAAATTTAAATCACATGTACAGATATAACATAGTCAGTGAAAAAAGAAATTAGAGACAAAGAATAAAAGGCAAAAGGTAAACGAATTACAGGTTCTGTTGGTGGCAGAAGCTGGCTAGACTGTCCCTCTGCCTAGGTGGCTGGTAGCAGAGGAAAGAACCATGGGGGGGGGGGGGGGGCAGGTGAGGCTAGGCCACATGGTCAAGATGGCGGCTGCCATAAACACATTCCCAACAGCTGGCAGAAATTACAAAGTTTTGAGATATAATTTTGTTGGCTTTTTTTCTCCATGAGTGAGGCAGATGGCTTTGTGAAACTAACAGAACACCGGAGTTCAAGGGGTACAACTTCTAAAAAGACCACCGTAGGTCTGAGAAATGTATATACCAGTCTAGGGCAGTGCTAGGGTATAAAACCTGAGAGACCCCTCGTGGATCTGAGAAACGAATGCACCAGTCAGCATGAGTGGTGCTAGGCCCAGCACAAAATCCGAAAACCTCATTCTTGGGAAAAAATGAAAAACTCTCAGTATCTTGAGCAGATGCTGCCTCAGCCCTGCCCACTGCTCTGAGACAGGCTGCAGCTGTGGTGGGCAGGAGAGTTTTAGAGTGGCGGGAAGAGAACAGAAACAAGTTTAGGGAAAGAGATTGTTTAGCAGACAGGTAGAAAAAACTCCTATCTACCTGTTTGCTGGCAGTAATTTTGGCCAATTTGACTTATTTTATAGGGGATATATAGGCTGGTTTATTTCCCATGGGTGAAGTAAAAACTGACCAATCATTTTTGGAACTAATCAGCCCAAGAATGTGGCTAAGGGCAAAGTGCCCGATAAGGACTCAGCAGTCCCAAGGCAGGAAGGCTTGAAGCCGGAATCTTAACTCACCAGTGGGAAATGTCCCAGACCCTAAGGAAAAGAGTTACAATGAAAAAGAGTACCAAATTGTAGCCGGTGTGGGGTGGTATTTCCAGCGAACAGGTAGATGGAAGTGGGCCGATGGTTTGGAATCAGGGTCCCTGAGTGTCTCTGGCTAGCCGCCCGCCAGCAGACAACAGACAGCCGCCGAGTCCTTGAGGAGAGCCAGACCGAGTTTCGGCACCAATGTTGTTCTTTTGCTGCAGCTATGGCCTAAGAAACACAAACACGAGACTCAGAGGCCACGTGGTTTATTGAGAGAGGAGAGAGAAAGGGGGGGTAGGTGGTGGCCAACCAAAAGCGGAGAGAGGGGTCAAATAAGAGAGAAGGGGCCCCAGAGAGAGAGAGAGAGAGAGAGAGAGGTGCGCTTGGTGCGCTTGCTTTAAAAGGGGGGCTTGCACATGCATAACTGGGTCCCCTGTGCAGCCAGGTAAAGGCTTGAACAGCCAAGTAAAGCCTGACCTAGTGATGACATGGCCATAAGCGTCCTGCCCATCGTCAGGGGAGGAGTCAGGAGACTGCAGGTTCCCAACATTCCCTACCTCTTTTGTCATTAAAAAGGTGGGGGTTGGGCCTGGCCCAAAGTGGTGGGGAGACAGCAGGTTCCCAACAGCAAGGACTTAGGTACTCCAACTACAGTAACTTCATGAGTGGCAGCTGCTTTTGCTGCTTGCTTCCCTGGGTGTGTGTGCATGTGTTCGTGCGTGTTGAGGGAGGGGTGTCCCCAGAGCTCTCCATTCTCCCCTAGTCTCCTGGATGACATGTTTCCATGCACTTGAAGCATCTCTCCTGCCCCAGCCACTGGCCCCCTCTGTCCCTGGCATTCCTGTCAGATGATCAGAGACAAGGAAGCCTCCCTTCCTCATCTCCATTCTCTGCCCATCCCTCCTCACCTCTCTTCTGCTCTCTCCTTGCTTCCTGCACAGAATCTGCCATGCCGCCACACCTGAGCTTGTCACACCTGAATGCAAGAGAAGAGCCTACAGGCTCACAGGCCCACAGGTCCCTGGGTGTCCCTCTTCCCTTTATTTCTGACCCAGTATGGTTTTAACAAGTTCCCAGGTAGCTTTGCTACGTATGTACCAATTCCTCTCTGAGAGCTACAGGTGGGCAGGATCAAGAATCAGTCCTGAGACCCCACACCTTTCTAACTTCATTCGCCGTGCCTGGCCACTGAATTCTGCCCAGCACACAGAGAAACTGGCTTCGCTGCCTGCTCTGGGCACCCTTTCCCTTTTGATTTTTACCTGTTGAACACTTGCTCATTTGGTTTTCGGAGCCCAGCTCAGGGATCACAGCTTTTTGCAAGGTTCTCTCTCTTTCATTACAGTCAGAATTAATGAACCCTCTTTAAAAAGATTAATTGGGTTTTTATTCAATCACCCATTTTTTAATGTGATTAGCAATGATTGGGTCATAGTTCTTTTGCTCAGCCATCTGTAAAAAGAGAGGCCTCTTTAAAAATGTCCCTCGATATAAGGCAGCTATGGTTGCGTTTAAGAATTGTTTACTGATGGAGTAAGTATATTTTTGTGTGACCAGTACACGATAAAGCCAGTCTAAAGGATGGGTAGGGAGTCTGGGGAAACAGCTGCTATTCTCTGCCACCAAGCCCCTGCTTTCATGTTTCCTCCATGTAGCCCTGTTCCAGTAACTCAGCAGCCTTTCCTTTCCCCGGCTGACAGACTCTCCTACCTTTGATCCAAAGCCTGGGGTGGAAACTTTCCAGCTGCAGCAAGAAAGGGCATTCCTGTGAATGATGGGAGCAGCTGGGAAAGTAGATGCCGCCGTGTGCCTATACAGCATGGCCAGCAATTGCTATCGCCTCCCGACCCTTCTGCTGCTGTATGTTCTCCTGCTGATTGACTGGGGGATTAACTAAGCCTCATTTCTGAGCGTCTTTACTTTTGCCTCTGCTTTCATTGGCTCTCTAAGTCCATTTGTTGAGCAGCCAGGCCTGGGGTTTCTCTGGTCCAAGGCAAGTCTGATTCTCCAAAGAATCTTGTTCAAATGGAGATTCTGACTTAATGGGCCTGAGTCTGTTTATGAGGAACTTCCACCCACATGATCTCATGCTGCTGGTCCACAGCACTTAGAATTTTTGTTTATAATTATTTTATGTATATGGTTGTTGCATGTATGCCTGTGTATGATGTATGTGCCTGGTGCCAGAAGAGGGTGTTGGATCTCTTGGACCTAGAGTTACAGCAGTTTCGAGCCTCATTGTGGGTCTGGAAATTGAGCCCAGGACCTCTGGAAGGAAGAGCAGTCAGAGCAGTCAGTGGTCTTAACCACTGAACCATCTCTCCAGACTTATGATTTATTTTATTTTATTGTGTGTGTGTGTGTGTGTGTGTGTGTGCACACATATGTCTGTGAGTATGTGTGTGTGTGTGTGTGTATGGGGTAGAGAAAGTAGGTGTGTGACATAGCACACTTATGGAGGTTAGAGGATACCTGATGGGAATAAGTTCTCTCCACCCTTGGGTTTGAACTCAGATCATCAGGCTTGGCAGCAGGTACCCTTATCCTCTGAGCAACTTGACAGTCCTATCTACAGCACTTTGAAAAGTTCAGTTGCCACTTATATCAGTGTCCCGTCTAATTATGAGTTTTGATCTTGGGACCCAGTAGAAACCAGAAGGGAATAGGAAGAGCTAAAACTTACCTCGTGTTCAGCATTCACCCAGCCTAGTACTAAACTCTGTAGCTACTTCATTTAATCTATGACTGCTCTGGGTGAATTAGATGTACACTTCTGGTGCTCTCATTTGCACATGAAAACACAGGTCCTTAAAAAGTCCAGGCTGTCCTAACTGTGGAGAGAGATGAGGCTGGCAGACACACCTTGCCCTGGGCAATGCTGAGACAGGCTTATGGATGCTTCCTAATTAGCTGTGGAGTCTCCCAACTCCTCCAGGCTTCAGGGCATGTCCTTGTACCCCTGAGATATGGGAGGAAATACAGAGCTTACAGTGAGAGCTGACCCCCTGCCCATATGTCAGACATTAACCAGATTTCAAAAGTACCCCTCTTTTAAGCTCCCCCAACACTTCATAATATTTTGACATGGGATGGCAAAAAAAGAAAAAAGAAAGGAAAACTGGAGATGCTTTGAAATATTTCTCTTCTTTGGCTTCTAGTTTTCTGACCACGTGACTGAACTGAAGTTGAGTCATAGGATTCCAGTTTAACATATGCGGTTACTATAGCAATTGAGGTTTCCTTAGTAACAGTTGCAAAAATAATCTGGCCCCAATTAATAATACATTTTAAAGCTCTTTCTACTCCACACAGAACAACCCAGTTCATTTGGCCATACACCAGCTAATTCAGGTGGTGTTGTCTGCACTGATTGAGATACCATTTGCATGTGGTGAATTGGGTCGGAAAGGGATGAAAGGGAACAGGTTGCTTCAGGCCTCACAAGAGTCCACTCAGAAAAGTCGACCAGCAGGCTAATGCCAACCCAGTCTCCAGGATTCCCAGTGTTCCCCAAAGGACTCTGTGTTTGAAGAAGGGAGAAAGTGGAAGACTGGAGAAAATAGATGAAGCTAGAGCGCGGGGGCCATGGCCTGACTCGATGTGTTCTCCGTGGCTCGAGGTCTGTGTGTGAATGAGCGCGGGGGCCGTGGCCTGTCTCGATGTGCTCTCCGTGGCTCGAGGTCTGTGTGTGAATTCAAAGGTCCTTCATGAGCAGAAGTTCACCTCCGCAACATGAGACAGATCCTCAGAGATGCTTTTGTAGTAATGGTGCGGGTATGGGACCCTGCTATTTCTTCTCACCAAAACCTCTGATCCATCCTAAATGTCTGTGTGTCACACACAGAGAAGCAGTCTGTGGCTGTCAAAGCTGTCCTTCCTCACACACGAGACTCAGCCCTTGAAGCCTCTAATGAAACAGGCCAGCTAGCTGGCTTCAATCCCAGGGGCCCAGTCCCACACCTGGACAGTTTCTGTCCATTCCAGCCTTCAGGAGACAGGCTGCTCACCCTGGCCAGTCGGCAGGCGCCCTAGCTGTTTGCTCGCTGGGCCTGTACCATACCCTGTTTTTCTCAAATGGCAAAGCGGTCTAGAATCAAGGGTAAAGGGAGGAGTGGGGTGGGCCCCTGCTTTCATCATCAGCTCACTAAGAGAATTGTCTTCTCCTTTCTTCTTTTTGTTATATTTATTTGTTTTTACTAGAAAAAAGTAGGTTTGTAGGGAAAAGCAGAGGCAAGTGTAATGATGCATAGGGTTAAGATTCTCCAATTACCACCCTAAGATACATTTTACTAGAGTTTGGCTTCTTGGCACCTTAAAGGTGAACATTGTCTCTGTTATCGAGCAGGGATATCTAGAGTTGGCGGAGTTGGCCATCCCTATAATATTATCTGAAGTTAGCCATCCCTATTATTATTATCTGGGTAATCCCTATTGCTTCTGGACTGTGATAGTAAGGGAAGCGAGGCTGGTGCTTGCTCTGCTCTGATCTGCATCAACCTGCCACTACTGTTGTCACATCTCCAGTATCCTAGCAAACATCAAGGGTGGGCTTTCTGCTTTCCAAAGCCTAGACACTGTGCTAGGCTCTGGGGTACAAAAGTGAGGAATTTCACTAAGCACCATGACCCGGCTGGGGCTGTCCCACTCTTGGGGTGCCCTCAGCTTTTTACAGCCCTAGTGGGACAGTGGGTGATGGAAAATTTCAGCTGGCTGGATGGGAAAGCTTGATCTCTGTTCCTGGGAGCTTGGTCTAGGGGAGAGGAGAGATGGCAGAGAGGGGACAACAGTATGGGTGTCAGAGGGCAGCGAGGGAGGAACGACCTTGCCTGATGGGATGGGTGACAGAAAGGGTCAAGAGATTGAGTGGACAGTAGAGTCTGGCAGGGAGGTGGCAGAAAAGACAGAACAATGGGGGCAGTGGCCAGAGCTCAGGGTGGAGTGTGGGGGTCAGGGGAGCCAGGGGATCTGGGGGCTGAGTCCTAGGAGATGAGTCAGGACAATTAGACAAGGGCCAAGTTCTAGGAGGGTTTTGTGCTGACCACATTTTTATTCTATAGTCTATAGGCAATTGGGAGCCATTAAACTTTTTAAGCACAGTCAGGCTATGGGCAGATTGGCATCTTGGCTGGGGATGGGCAGTGGTTCAAGAAGAATGGGTAAAGCATGGGAGGTGACAAGAGGCTAACCCTGATAGGCTCTGAAGGATGTTCGTGGTATGTTCCCTGTTGGGCAGACCCAGTCTCCCAGCCTAGAAGTGAGCCTGTCAGTCCTTCTAAGTTGCCTTCTTCCCTTCACAGTGACAAAGCTACAGGTGAGCAAGTCAAAGAGAACCCTCACACTGGTGGAAAACCGGCCAATTCAACTGAACTGCTCAGTGAAGTCCCAGACCAGCCACAACTCGCACTTCGCTGTGCTGTGGTATGTTCACAAGCCCTCAGACGCAGATGGCAAGCTCATCCTCAAGACCACGCACAGCTCAGCCTTTGAGTATGGAACCTATGCCGAGGAGGAGGGCCTGCGAGGCCGGCTGCAGTTTGAGAGGCATGCGTCCGGGGGCCTGTTCAGCCTCACTGTGCAGAGAGCTGAGGTCAGCGACAGTGGTAGCTACTACTGCCACGTGGAGGAATGGCTGCTGAGCCCCAACTATGCCTGGTACAAGCTGGCCGAGGAGGTTTCGGGTCGCACAGAGGTCACAGTGAAGCAGCCAGGTAAGAATGGAGAGAGTGGCCATCACGGACCTGTGGATTTCCTGTAGAGACCCCAGGGCCCGAGGAGCTCTCTATGTGCCCCACATACACACACACACTGAGGCTGCCACAGAGACACCCTAGGTACAATTGCATGTGCACAGACTATCAATTCTGGTCCCTGCAGGCCTTGTACTAGATCTGCTGTGGTCCCGATGCTGAAGGGATTCAAGAGCATCTTCAGCTCTCTCAACAGAGCATCTTCAATGAGATACTGAGGCCAACTGAGGTCTCCAAAATGTAGATAAGCAGGTGATATCCAGGACAACAATGACTGACTCTGCAAGCCTCAGTTCTATTCTTGGTAGCCCTGGCTAGCTTTCTCCCTGTAACAATTCATGACAAGTCTGGTTATTTCATTCTTAATAAAGAAAGACCCCTCAGACCCTCTGCTCTTAAGTCAACATGGCTTCTGAATTCCCTTTGTAGTGTGGCCTTCACTGCCCTCTCCACCATCTTCCTCCATGTGTCCTATGGGTATCATCACCATGCGTGCTTCCTCGAAGGCCAGGGCACAGTCCTGCCTGCTTATGTATCTGGTCTCCTGGGCCTGAAACGACCCCCTCCTACCACTTCTCTTATTTTCATCCCATCCCAAGACTTCTCTCAGCACCCCTTCTAGGAAGCCCACACTGATTTGTTCCCTTGTATCCTCAGTATGGTAATTATCTGCGTTTCTCCTGCAGTATAAGAATGGTATGATCAGAGCTGTGTCTTTGTCTTCAGCCATTGGCATGACTTCCTCAGTAAGCACTGACTGATGAAGGAATTTGTGGTGACTTTCTTGAACAACATAGGGCCCATGTATAACCTATTTCAGCATGGAACATGCTGGCCAAAGATATTCCTTTATCTCCGTCTTCCTCTGAGAGGCATTCCTATTTCATTTTAACTTAAATAGCACCTGTCATTGGTTCCCCTTCCTACTTCCTTCACAATACATAGCATTCCCTGGCATTCTGCCCATTTACTTATTCATATGTAGGTAATTATGAAGCACTTTCCACATTTACACCTACAACCCACTTATTAGCTATTTATATATTCAAACACAGACACATTCACTATGGCTATGAAGAGTCACACATACACTCTGGATATTCAGGGTCATACACAAATGCATACATACACACTCTGGATATGCAGGGTTACACACACATATACACACACACACAGACACACACACACACAGAGAGAGAGAGAGAGAGAGAGAGAGAGAGAGAGAGAGAGAGATTTGTTGCCTGTGTCTCTCACTAGATGAAGCTCCTTGAATGGGAACAAGGGCTTTGTTTATTCCTCAGACTCCCAGCAAAGCAATGGGACCAGGGATAGAAGTCCAGATGTGGTCTGATACATTCTGGATGCAAGGACTCCATTCCCTCCCTTTCCCTGAGGGTGTCCTGGGTTCTGGGATCTGTCTGGTCACACAGTGACATGTTCTGCTAACTGTTCCACTGGTGCATAAAGCAGGAACTCCATCTCTAAGCAGCTGTTACAACCCTGAAGTCTGTAGTGAGGGTGAGTGAGTCAGGCCCTCCTCTTTACAAGTCACTCGGGAATGCTGGTCCTAAGGCTCTTTTGTGTGTTTATAGTCATGGCTGTTAGCATCTTCTGGTACAGAGAGGTTCATTCGGGTCCTTTGTGAAGCTGCAGGGACACTGTCAGCAAGAGCCATGGTTCATGACACTTCTTCCATGTAGGGAAACCTTGTTTATGGCAGTGTACACCTGGGTCCTGGGTCCTGACTGCCTGCTGGGCCACATTATAAATGTCTAAATTACTCAGGCTGCACTCAGCTGTAATCCAGGCAGGCCTTGACCTTGAGGTCTTCCTGCTTCAGCCTCCCAAGTAGCTGCCGTGTGTTACTAGGGTGGGCCTTCTGAGAGCTGACTGACAGCTGCTGCCAGGCCCACCAGAGCTCTTACTTGCTCTGCCTCTGCCTTCCATCCCAGTTTGTCTCCATTAGGATAATGGTATTTTTGTCCCTCTGGTCCCCACCTCCCAAGGATGATGGTATTTTTGTCCCTCTGGTCCCCATCTCCCAAGATCTTGCCTCTAGTCACCAATCTTTTTCCTTTCCTCCTTTGGTTTGATGCCAAGAAGATCCTAACTGTATTGAAGGAGCTTCCCTATTTAAGGCTTCTGTCAAGCTAAGTGAGGTAATGCAAAAGCATCTCTGTCAGCAAGCATAGTGACATCTCTTCTATAGTGAATCTTAGTACAGAAAACTCACAGGATGCTGAAAAGCCACAATAGCTTTTGCTTTCTCAGTTGATTTTATGGTTTACATCTTTATCTTTTTTTTTTTTTTTTTTTTTTTTCTGTTCCTTGTTCCCGTCCCCTTCTTCCTGATGAGAAAGCATATATTACTGAGCCTTTGCAGGCAGTGGGGGACCCACAGTGGAAAACAGCGTAGTCTTGCAACTCAGATGTAGTGCTAGCATTAACATGTTATGTGTGTATTTTGGCCAAACTGTTTTAAAATAGAGTCATTTTGATTTTTAGCCTTTTCTTTGCAACAGCAATTTTCTGTGTGGTAGGAAACGTTCAGACAACCCTGAAGTCTGTAGTGAGGGTGAGTGAGTCAGGCCCTCCTCTTTACAAGTCACTCGGGAATGCTGGTCCTAAGGCTCTTTTGTGTGTTTATAGTCATGGCTGTTAGCATCTTCTGGTACAGAGAGGTTCATTCGGGTCCTTTGTGAAGCTGCAGGGACACTGTCAGCAAGAGCCATGGTTCATGACACTTCTTCCATGTAGGGAAACCTTGTTTATGGCAGTGTACACCTCCCAGCCCATCAGACCATCTTTTCTGTGCTGATGTCGTATTGTTCTCTCTCTCTGCCTTGAAAACGAAGCAATTCGGAGGCCCGGTGTCTGTGCATATTAAACTGGGTTTTCCTTACTAGTTTTTTTTTATGGTTCTGGCTCTCTGCACAGTCCATCTATCATGCAGTCAGACTTAAAAGTCTACTCCTACACAGGCCTGATGGTGTGGGTCTGTAATCCTAGGTTCCCGGACAGCTGAGGCAAAAGGACCCCAAGTTCAAGGCCTGCCAGGTTACAGAAAGCTCACAGCTGGCATGGGCAATGCAGTGAAACCTTGTCTTAAAACACAGGCGTGGTGCTGGAGCAGTAGCTGAGAGATTACATCTCATCCACAAATCCCAGGCAGAGATAGAGAGAGACTGGGAATGCTACAGGCTTTCAAAACCTCAGAGCCCACACCCAGTGACACACCTCCTCCAGCAAGGACACCCCTCCTAATCCTTCTCAAATAGTCCTACCAACTGGGAACCAAACATTCAAATATATAAGCCTACGGGAGCCATGCCCACTCAACCCCCAGAGTGTTATTTCAGTAGTGTAGTACATGCTTAACAACTTCAAGTTTACCCCTGCTGGGAGAGGGGCTGTCACCCTGCCCCTTCTCTTTCTAGCTCCACATACTTTGGAGTCTATGTCGTTAGTCTTTTATCGCTCTTTTGTCCTCCCCAAACATCTAACCCCCTTAGGGAAGGGTTCTGAACCAGAGATAGCTGTTGCTGAACACTGGACTCTCACATGACGAGGGATTCAAGGCATTTAGGGTGCCACGTTTGAGATATATGCTCTCTGTGCTCCAAGGACACCTGCTCAGCCACCCTCTCAAGGGTGCTATGCACTGCTTGCTGTCCTGTCTCAGTGTGCCTTTCTCCTTGTTCAGACAGCCGCCTGAAGCTCAGCCAAGCCCAGGGGAACCTGTCTATTCTGGAGACCCGGCAGATACAGCTGGAATGTGTGGTCCTAAACCGTACCAGCATGGCCTCCCAGCTCATGGTGGAATGGTTTGTCTGGAAGCCCAACCACCCAGAGCGGGAAATAGTGGCCCACCTGAGCCGAGATGCTACCTTCCACTATGGTGAACAGGCGGCCAAAAACAACCTGAAGGGGCGTCTGCACCTAGAGAGCCCATCTTCTGGCGTGTACAGGCTCTTCATCCAGAACGTGGCAGTCCAGGACAGCGGGACCTACAGCTGCAGAGTGGAGGAGTGGCTGCCCAGCCCCAGCGGTGTGTGGTATAAACGGGCTGAGGACACGGCTGGCCAGACAGTGGTCACCGTCATGCGACCTGGTAAGGCCCCTAGCCTTCTGTGTTTCTGTGTTAAGAATATTTTGGATGCTTGTATAGGCACTTATCTCGTCATAGTGACCAAAGGAGCAGTTTAAGGGAGGAAGGGCTGGTTTGACAGTGACAGCCCATCATGGTGGGGTGTCGTGGTGACAGAAGTACAAGGCAACCGCTCCCTCTCCATCCAGTGAGGGAGCGGAGAGATGTGAATGCTGCTGCTTAGCTGGCCTTCTTCCTTTCCACCTTTTGTTCTCCAGGACCCCAGCCTGTAGGCTGGTGCTGCCCACATTCAGGGTAGCTGGGTCTTCCCTTCTTGGTGATCCTCTCTGGAAATGCCCTCCCAGATATGCTCAAAGGTGTATCTCCTAAGTGATTCCAAATACAGTCAAGGATAAAGGTTAACTCTATGGTCCTGAATAAAATTAGTCTGTTTAAAAAATTATTTGCAGGGGCTGGAGAGATGTCTCAGTGGTTAACAGCACTGGTTGCTCTTCCAGAGGACCCAGGTTCAATTCCCATCACCCACATGGCAGCTCAGCAGTCTGTAACTCCAGATACAGGGGACCCAACACCCTCACACAAACAGTGCACATAAAATAAAGACAAATCAATCCTTTTATTTAAAAAAAGGAAAAAATTATTTGCAGTGAAGTTTATGAACATTTATATTCTACATTCGTATTCCAAATTCTCTCAACTTGTTTTTCCTATGAATGAGAAATTGTACATCAAGCTTTCTCCTCAGGTGATTTGATTTCTTAATTAGAACAAAAGCCAGCAGTTAATTATTCTAGGTCATAAGAATATTTTCCTTTTAAAGCACCCATTCAGATTGGAACAGGTGGTTAATATGACAGAAACCATGAAACAGTAGCCGTGTGTTAGAAGTTATGCTGGTGGGTTTTCAGTGGAAAATAACAGATTCTTTAAGCAGAAAGCGGCAAGAACCTCCAGCCTCCACTCTCACTCCCAATCTATTTATTGGCACTAATGACTTTTCCATGTGACCTTTTGTCCCTCTTGTCTCTATTGCCATTTCTAAAGTGTGTAAACGCATATAATTACCGAGTATAATTATTGCTACATTTAACACATAATTAAGGCTAAGATGTGCAGAGTCCCCATGCCTCCTGCAGCAGCATAGCACCATTGCATCTTATCAGAGCAAAGCGTCAACCATCCCTTAAGGGCATGGCACGGACTCGAACTTGCAGCATGTCAGTGCAAACACCTAGCTGTGTATCTTCTGGGCATCTTGATGTACACTCTTATGATCCTTGTACCACATCTGATTTGAGCTGATGTTGCAGAGTCACAACTCTGTTGTGCCCCATTCTGACTCAGGAGAGGGGCGTTGACTGACCCCACCTGTGTCTTTCCATGCTGGAGGAGAAATCCTCTCTTGAGTTTCCTTTTTCTATGTGCATAGTTGGTTGTTTTGCTGCTGCTGCTACTTGAAACCTTGCCTGGAAAGGCTGGTGTCTTTCCCTGGAAGTAAAATGCAGAGAGTGGTAACTGAACACACTCTCCCAACTCCCACCCATTTGGCAGATCATGGGGAGACCCCTGTAGAGAGGGAGGAGACAGATATGCAGAACCAGCTAGGTTCCTGCCCGCCAGATTGATGTTTAGTCTTTGTAAAACCCCCAGTGGTAGATCTCTCTAACAAGGGAAATGAAGCCTGACGGAAATTTCAGCACAGCTGATGAGAGCAGACCGAGTGGACACAAGTTTCCATCCCGCCACATGTGTGATCCTAGTGTGGTCCCTAAGCCTGAGGCCCTGTATAAGTCTAGCTCCCCCTCCATCTTCCCTCCTTCCTACCCTCTCTCTCCCTTGTTTATTAATGCATTTATTTAATTAATTTACTTATGTGGATGGTGAGACAAGATCTCACTATGTAGCCCTGGCTATCCTGGAATTCTTAGACCAGGCTGGCTTTGAACTTACAGAGATCTGTGCTTTTGCCTCCCAAGGTCAGGGATTAAAGATGTGTGCCACCATGCCCTACAAGGAAAAAAATTAGATTTTTAAATTTTATTTTATGTGTATGAGTAGTGTGTGTGTGTGTGTGTGTGTGTGCGAGAGAGAGAGAGAGAGAGAGAGAGAGAGAGAGAGACAGAGACAGAGACAGAGACAGAGACTGAATGTGTGTGTGTGAACCACATGTGTGCTTGGTACCTGCAAAGGTCAGCAGAAGGTATTGGATTTCCTGGAACCATAGTTAAGGATGGTTGTAGGCCACCATGTATCCATTGTAAATTGAGTCCCAGTCCTCTGCAAGAGGTGTACTTAACCACAGAGCCATTTCTCCCGCTCCCTTCTCCTGCAAACCCATGCCATCTGGCTTATTGATGTGAGTTCTGGGGCAGCTTGAACTCAGGTCTGTGTGGCAAACTCTTTCACCTTCGGAGCCACCTTTTTGGTGGCTGGCCACCAAAAACAACCAGCCTGGCCTGTTTTGTCTGTTTGGGGAAAATAAACCAGTCTTTTCTACCTTCTTTGTTCCTTGTCCCCCTCCCCACCAGATGCTGCCCTGCAGGTGGACACAGTGGTCCCCAACGCCACGGTGTCCGAGAAGGCAGCTTTTCAACTGGACTGCAGCATCCTGTCTCGATCAAGCCAAGACTCTCGCTTTGCTGTGGCCTGGTATTCCCTAAGGACTAAAGATGGAGGAAAAAGAGGCAGCCTTGGCATTGAAGAACAAGAGGAGGAGGAGGGATCGGAAGAGGAGGACAATGAAGATGAAACAGAGAGGATGGTCCTGCTGAGCGTGGGTCCTGATGCTGTCTTTGGTCCTGAAGGCAGCCCTTGGGAGGGCAGGCTGCGTTTCCAGAGACTCTCGCCCCTGCTGTACCGGCTCACGGTGCTTGAGGCGAGTCCCCATGACACAGGCAACTACTCCTGCCACGTGGAGGAGTGGCTGCCCAGCCCTCAGAAGGAATGGTACCGGCTAACAGAGGAGGAGTCTGCCCCTATCGGCATCCGGGTTCTGGACACAAGTGAGTTTCTCCCATTGCAGAAGAGGGGTGTCACTGTTGTCCCTGCAGTGTCTAGAAAGTAAATTCAGAGCCTGGGTGTGGGTTAACTGGCAGTTTTCCTAACTGTGGTGGCATTTACTAGTAGGATTTGAGATGTGGTAGAATTTGACACACTAGTCCACATAGCTGACCCTCGGTTACTCCAAGGAAAAACAGGGCTAGGAATTAGTGATGCGATACCTTATGGCTTTCATGATCAGCTGACCTCTGCCTGAGTTTATTTCAGTAAGATTTCATTGTGATTGTGTGTGCGTGCATACATGCGTGAGTCTGTGCGAGTGTCTTGTTTGGTGTTTCTTTGTTACAAATTAGAATGCCAAGTCTGTCTGCACTGACTTAGCAAGTGTTTCCAGGCTCACAGGTGGGAGCAAAGAAGTAAAACCCTGCCAGTCATGCTTCTGGGCTACTTTTATTTTGGAGGCTCACTTAGGGGTGGTGTGATGGATTTTGCCTGGTCACTGGGATCAGCCTAGAAGGACAGAGCTAGGGGCATTTGGAGGCGCACAACAGTAGCCCTTCACCTCAGAATGGCCCCAAACACAGTTTCCTTCCTGTGAAGGACCTTTCACTCTGAACAGAGGCTGGAGGAAACACTCTTTTGATCACCCGCCTGTCAGAAATGTGGAGTAGATGGGGCTGAACATGGTGTTTGCTTCAGTAGAATTGCCTTAAAATCCAGAAACCAAAGAAATCTAAAGTTTTCAACCCCAACCCTCTGTCTACCCTGCCTTCTTGATTTGAGGTTCCGGCGGCTTGGAAATCTCTTTGCTTGTGTCACCTTCCTGTTAACACATTTTGTTAAGTGAAACTGAAATTTTTATGGGTTGGAAGTCAGTAATTTGATAGAGATTTGTGAACCATAAGTATAAGTGAGTGCTGGCTTTCTGTAATAATTCTCATGATGTAACAACTGCATGATGGAAGGAGTCTGAACTGAGTGTGGGTCCACACTTGACCTGCCCCTGTGGACACCCTAATAAGCTTCATGAACAAGGGCTGATCATCACTGAGCACCCTGACCCGGTGTCTTGGCTCCTGGCTCTGGCTCTTCTCTATCCACCTGTGCAGCCAGCCACTGGCCCTGCGATGGCCCACGGTGGTTTGTGAGTTGGTGGTGTTAAGCAAGTGCCTTGTCTAGTACAACTGCTCCCTGGAACAAGCAGGAAGGGAGTGTGCTAGATTCCCTGAGATATAAGTCTCCAGTAGAACTAGGCACAGAAGACATGTTAGATGCTCTTACCACAAAGGAGGGTAAGAATTAACGGGAGTCAGCTTCTCTGCCACCCTAGACACTGTCAAGTTCCCGGTCAACAAGGTCAACTTTAGTGCATGGCTTTCCCAGCAGATGGAAGGGATCTCAGTGGAAATGGAGGCGCTGCATCAGTTTGCACATAAGAGGCGTGTATGCCTGAGGTGTTGTGAGAAAAGTAACAGGAAAAGTCTCCCAGCAGGGTGGGGGTGGGGTGGAGGGGTGGGGGTGTGTGTCCTCAGGGCGGCCCCTGCAGTCCAGGCTCCACCCTCACGGTTTCTTGTTCCCTTTCAGGCTCTACCCTGCAGTCGCTCATCTGCTCCAATGATGCACTCTTCTACTTTGTCTTCTTCTACCCGTTCCCCATCTTTGGCATCCTCATCATCACCATTCTGCTGGTGCGCTTCAAAAGCCGGAACTCCAGCAAGAACTCAGAGGGGAAGAACGGGGTGCCCCTGTTGTGGATCAAGGAGCCGCACCTCAACTACTCTCCGACTTGCCTGGAGCCCCCTGTGCTCAGCATCCATCCCGGAGCCATAGACTAAGGAGAGTGTTCCCCAGCAGTTAGTGCCCACGGCAGGGTCGGGTCAGAGGAGCCTCATTGCTTCCAGCTCCGTGATTGGATAGGCAATAGCACTCGAACTCTGCAGTTTCTCTGCAGGAACCAGTCAGACCTGGAACGTGTTGGAAGGTCCAGTCATGAAGATGACTTGACTCCAGGCAGCAGTCCTGCTTAGCGGTTTGCACCCAGGTGTCGTGATCCCAACGTCCTAGGTTTCTAGTTTTTGGTTTTGGTAACGTAGTGCGTAGCTCCAGGTGCCGCATCTACTCGCCAGTCTGCGTCGCGTTTTCAGATCGGTGCTACGGGGTTTCCTGTTCTGTGTAATGTACTCTTTTAAGCCCCTTTGGTCCTCTCCATGTGGATCTCAAAATATTGTGGAAGAGTTTCTCTCACAACTGAAAAGCAAGAGGAAGATGACTTTATAGTAACAAGAAATCTCTCTTCCAAGACATTTTTTTGGTTTTATTTTTGCATATTTGAAAATGCCACCCGTGGATCAAGATACACCCAAACTTTTTTTTTTTTTACCTTTCTTAGCGAGACTTGAAAAATATGTGTAGTGTGGGCCCAATTTCTATCTTATCTTTTCCCTCAGCTGGAGTTGTTGGAGCCACTTTATAGTCAAGATGAAAGCATTGCATTTTACTTCAAAGAACTGCGCATGTGCAGAAGAAACCCTTCGGAATCTGGTTAGGATTAGATGGTGTCTGGCCAGGGAGGTGAAAGGGGATCCTGTCCTTGCCAAAAGGATACAACAAAAAAGCAAGACAACCTGGAGGACGGGTGGAGGGCTCCCTGCGCCTGAGAGTGCCCAGTGTCCGAGGGTTGCCCTGAGCATACAGCCTATGTTTGTAGTGGCCAAAGTCAGTGATGGGGGTGGGGTGAGGGGGCTACCTGTTGCTTGACTGATAGCCCTAAGCTATCAGTAACTTTCATCTGTAGGCGCTTTGCCAAATCTCCAGGGGGACATGTCCAGGGGACCTGGAAGGGGCTGTCCTGAGTAGAGCACTGTGGCCAGAATGCCCACTGTGTGTGGCCCCACAGAAGGTGCTGAGCTTTGGAGAGTGGATGGGGCTGTTGTGGGGGCGTCTCTAGAGCCTGATGCTGGAGAGGCTGCAGGAATTCTTAGCTCTCTCTGTCTCCCTTCCAGGAGATGATGAGGTCTTCTTATCTATCTGCTCTCTCCCCGAATCTCACTGCTGTAGGGATATTGCCCTAGGAGAGGACCAGGTGCAGCTCTCTGTGACCCTTCTTGTCCCTAGTCTCAACTGGAGGGAGCACAGGTGTTGAGTCAGAGGCTGTCCCTTCCTTTTGTCCGTGTGTGTGTATTTGTGTGTGTGTGTGTGTGTGTGTGTGTGTGTGTGTGTGCTGTGTGTGTGTGTGTGCGTGCGCGCGCGCGGTCTGCTTGTACTGGTGGCTTTTAATTTTCAGCCCACAATTCCAAAATCCACTGCTTCCACTCTGTTAGGTCAGATGCTTAGCTGTCCTAGAACCTCGTTAATTGCAAATCCTTCCCTTTGCCTTTTGCTCACTCTGAAGATCTCGTGAAGCCTGCCCCCCTGTCCCCATCCTCACTGGCCGGCTTACCTTCCCCTGGGAATTTGCAGCCCGAATCCCAAGATAGAGCCCCCTGGAAAAAGCTACCCAAGATGGTGGAAGTAAATCTAATAAGAACAAACAGACAACACAGAGGCTGTGGGACTTCCAGGACACTGGGCCATGTGGTTACAGGTCCTTTCAAGGGGTCCACTGGGTGTAGACTGAGGGCAGGGTGGGGGAGGGGAGACAAGACAAACTTTCCTCTCCCCTTCTGGTCCTCTAGTTCTCAGAGAAGTTTCTAGGCACCACTACCTTAATCCCTTGGGTGCCTACCCTGTTGATTCTCTGTTTATGCTGCATCAACATATCAGAGGGACCAAATTGGCCCAGTCACGAAGAAAGAATGTCTTTTGTTCTGTTCCTTTTGTGGGTGTGAGCTCTTGGTGGGGCTCTTGGTGGATAATTGCTGACTCCTGGTTTTTAGGCTGAGTCAATGAGGGAAGATTGACTCTGCGTCTTAATGGAAAGACGCCAGAGGGCTGGCCTGGATTAAGATTTCAGATCAGTTCTGCTGCATCGGAAAATGATGCTGCCTGAAAATATATGAAGCGAACGTTTGCAAGGAGAAAAGAAACCGAAGTCAGTATTTTAACAACTGCTTTTTGCGTGTATGTTCTGCAGGGCTGGGGGAAGCAGTCAAACGTTGTACTCTGGGCTTTCTATGAAACAAAAACAAAAAAAAAAAAACAACCAACCTGGGTCTATGGACATGTGTTGTCAGATGAATGGTGATGGTGCCCTCCAGTGGCTGGAAGACCTCACTGCACATTGTGTGCTGGGGCTTCTGAGTTCCGAGAGAAAAGGACTCGACAAAGACTCCTGACACCTGTCCGCTCCAGTGTGCTAGGCATGTCCCAGAACACTATACGACCACACCCTCTCTCACTGGGGTGTTTCTGTAGCAAGTTTTCATATTCATTTCAACCAATGGTTTCTCTGCATTCATTGTTGGAGAGATGGAGTGAGAAGACTGTGCATGAAGTAGAGAGCTGTTGGTTTGTTTCATTTTTTAAAAGGAGAAACTGTTTGTAAGCCGCTGCACTAAGACATTTTATATACACTGCAGAGACCTGTAGTAAATTATGTTGACAATACGCTGTTTACATTTTCTGGAGTCTGATGCCCTCCTGCCCCTCACCTCCAGCTGTGGGACTGTGCACGGTGTGTGGCCTGGAGTTCTGCCCTTGGCACTGATGTTCCAGATTCCAGTTTTACAAGCTGTAGCTTTTCTATGCATGCCCTTGCCCAGTCTAAATTATGTTTTTGTACAAATGATAAAAAAAATCTTTCTCAAGACACTTTTGCCACATGCTGAAATGTATTACAACTCTGCACCTACCCCATTGACTCTGCCCCAGGAGCTGTGACACAGAGCATCCCTGGACCCCTGCTAGGCAGGAAGCTAACATTGTTACCGGTTGTGTGCCTGGTTTTTCTTTGGTGGGAAATTTAGGGTAAAAAGACACTGATGAAAGGCTCACTGGGGTTTCTGCAGCTGATCCCACCCTCCCCTCTCAAGCCCTGTTAGCATTAGCAAATGGAGTGGTCAGCAGGCATTTTCCGGGTGGACACAAGGCTGAGAGCTGGTCAGTCCCGGGCAGTGAGACTGAGCACCAGTCCTGCTGTGAGCAGCCGACAGAACAGAGATGCCAACTGAGAAACACGGGGTAATGGAGGCCCCAGCAGTGATCACAATTTGTTGGGTTCTTTACAGTTCATAGAAGATGCGAGGGAGGAGGGGACAGAAGGCTGAAAGCAGCTCCTCCCCTCCCCCCCCTCTTCTCCCCTTTCTTCCATATCCCATTTTCAGTCTGCCTTCCCAAGACTCAGCTCTGTGCTTTCCTCTGCTCCTACCCCATGTGCTGTGTTCTTATCACCTTCGCACAGATGCTAGTTTGGCTGAAGTTAAAACTGCAATTGTGTATCCCTTAGGTGCCCACAATGGTTCCCTGTTAAGTCTTACACATTATTTTTACATGATTCCCTCCCCTCAAATGCCTTCTTTCTACCAGGAGCTAAATTTTAAAAAGAGGAGTATTGTGGAGTAAGATTACCCCATTTAAGTCCTGGGGTTAAATGAACACATGTACCGCCCCATGGGGCGAATGCTAAAAATAAGCACCGGTGTGTTTGGGCTTGGCGGCTGGCTGTGGCTTGTCACCACCTCCCAGATTCCTACACTGTAATTCCAAGTGTTTGGCAAAACTGAAGCCCAGAGCAACAGAGAGTGGCTTACCCCAGAGCCTAGTCCAAGCCTCTTGGGCCATCTTTCCTTACCTTCTCATGCACAATTTCCCCCAGTCACAAGGAGGAAAAACTGGACCACACAATGCCAGTCACAGGATGAATACACATCAAGCAGTCCTTAGAAAGAGAAGTAGAGACATTTCTCAGTATGTGAAGGGAGCTTGTTGGCTCTGTCGAATGCATCATGGGCATCCTAAGCCACTTTTGATTCATGAGGGTCTGTCACACATCTAGAGAGTCTTGATGGAGACAGCCTTTTTCTTAATGAAAGGCCTGGCACTGGCCACTGGTCAGAATGCAGTCAAGGAAGGTCTAACAAGTCTACCCTCACCCAGTACGTGGAGACCATGACCCTAGGCACTTCCCCAGCCCCACGTGATGGGGCTGTCTTTTCTGCAGCTTACCTCTGCCTGTGCTGACAGCCCTTGAAGCTCAGTCCCAAAGCTCCATTCATCTCAGACCATTCCTATGTGGGCAGGGCAAAGGGGAGGCTTTGGACCAGACCCCTCACTGTGTCTTAGGCAAGCCATTTATCTTCTCTAAGCCAGTTTTCTTGAAGTAAAGATAGGATCAGTAATCCTGTGAAAACCAGCCAGGTGATATGCTTACCCCCCCCTCTCGCTCATCGTTCCTCCCCAGCTCCAAGACAGACTTCTGACAGCCGCCTGGCACATGAAGTTTGACCTCGCCTGCCTTCCCAGGTGGGACATTCTGACTGTCAGGGGTGGGGGAGAGAGTTTATTTTCTCACTTTCTGGCCACACCTTGCACCTGCTTGGTCCCCAGGATCTATAGGTGATATAAAGTAGGTTTCGTAGGGCGGGGCTTCAGTACCAGGATTTTACTGACAGAAAGACCTTTAAGATTTTATGACTAGTTTGACATGTGGTTCCCTGAATTCTTGTGTGACTGGGCTCCCACCCGAGGGTAAAGGAGATAATAGCAAGAAGCATGTGTCATGTTCACAACTGGCAACATGCTTTGGTGTCTGTTTGGATGGCAGAGAGTCCTGCTCACAGGACAAGTGTCCCGCCACTCCTTCAGCTGCACAGGGCCAAGCTTGCTGCTTCTCTTTGCAAGAACGGTACAGCCAGGAAGGAGGATCTGAAACCAGCTCTGAGAATAGTAATTTGCCCTGGGATCTGGTGGGTTGGAAGAGTCCACACCCAAGCCTATGAAAACTAAATTAACAGACTATCTCAGGCTGGGGAGCACGGGAAAGAATGGATCTGGTGGCCCGAGCACAGTTGGAGATAGAGGAGCTGGAGGTGCAGCTCTGTTGCCATGCTTTCCTGCCCTGGGTTCCATGGGATACTAAGAAATCAGTCTGTAACCCAGTGCTTGAGAGATGGAGACAGGAGGATCAGGAATTCAAGGATACCCTTCATGGCATGTTAGGTTCTAGGCTAGCATGGGCTACAAAAGACCCTGTCTGTAACAGAACAAGGGACTACAGTGATAGCTCTGAGGTTAAGAGTGCTTGCTGTTCTTACAGAGGACCAAGTTCAATGCCTTACACCTACAGGGTGGCTCACAAGGGCTTGCGGTTCCAGGAGATCTGGCGCCCTCTTCTGGCTACTGCATGCACATGGCGCTCATAAACTCACCAACACACACACACACACACACACAGGAGGGGGGGCTGGGGGGAGGGAGATAAATAACAAAATCCACAATGGAAGAGAAAAGCCAAGGCTGCTGGTAGTCCTTGGGAAATTACGGAAAACAAGTGCTTATGTAAGGTACTCCAAGGACCCCCCCCACACACACACACACACATTCTAGCAGTTGTATTTGAGGAAAAAGCAGGAAAAAGATTGTCTTGTGCGGGCTGAGTAATGGGAGGAGAGGAAATTTATCTCTTGATGGAATGAAACCTTTCGGCCTATTGTGTCACTTCCAGACCAGTCCCATAAAGCACAGCTTTTTGGGAGTGACAGCCCCAGCTTGACCCTCCATTTCTAGTTGCCCTACAGTCCCTGTGACTGTAGGAGGGCCTCGCAGACCAGAAGTGATGGGCTATGTGCATACACTTTGCCTACTATTTAACACTGAACTCATGTCAGCACCTCCAAAGGTAACCACGGGGTCACTGGACCCTTGCATTTGTTCCTCTTCCCAATATGGCCACATGCAATCATTCTCCCTTTGCCTTTCATCAAACTAACTTCATTCTTTCTTCCTTCCTTCCTGCCTTCCTTCCTTCCCTTCCCTTCTCTCCATCCCTTCCTTCTTTTTCTTTTTTCCTTCCCTCCCTCCCTCACTCACTCACTCACTCCCTCCCTTCCTTCCTTTCCTTTCCCTGCTTTCCCTTCCTTCCCTCCTCCCCCTTCCCTTCCCTCCCTCTCTCCCTCCCCTTTCTGCCTCCCTTCCTCTCCCCATCCCTCCCTTCCTTTTCTCCCTTCTGTTTGCCTTCTTCATTGGAGTATTAGGATGAGTGTCTGAACTCCTGTTTTTTGAAACTTTGTACCCTACAAACTCCTGAAATGGTGTCTCTTTGAATTGATGAATCCACCCAGAGGTCATTTCAGCCAGCAAACCTGTGTGTAGGATCTGTTCTACATAGCTATAATTGAAAAGTGTTTGCAACTGACTGTTGTGACCTCATTAGAAGTGAGCCCTCTGGGGTCCTAACCTGCCTCCCCCGAGACCTGAAAACAGTAGCGAACAGTCCTCACTATAGTTAGACCCAGTTGTGGATCTTGGCTCCCCCTATATCTCAGTCATGAATTTGAGTGAGTTACCTAACTTCTGTGTCCTTCAGTATCTTCACCTTTGATGAACATATCACATGAAAGCAGGGGTGGAAGAGTAATACTTCACAAATAAGAATGGCAATCACTTAAAGGAGTCATTTTCCTTGGTGTTTAAACTTCCTCCTCAACTCAGATGGACTCGGAGTCACCTGGGAGACACCTCTGGGCGAGTCTATCAGTGCATTTCCTGAGAGATTTAACAGAGAAGATCCATCTTGGGTAGCACTGTCCTATGGGGCACGGTCTCAGACTGAATATAGAAGAAAAAAGGAAGCCAACTGAGTTCCAATATTTATCTCTCTACCTCCTCATTGTGGACTCAAGGACACCAACATGTTCCTGCAGCCACAGCTACAGCATGTCTTACTGGGCACTAGGCTGTGTCTCACAAGGATCTACTCATTGGCCCTCAAGTCCCATGCCTAGCTTTTTTCATGTGTTTGAGAACTCTTAAAGATGAACAGTCAGGTGGGGCAGTGGTGGTGCACACCTTTAATCCCAGCACTTAGGAGGCAGAGACAAGCAGATCTAGAGTTGAGGCCAGCCTGAACTAGAGCGTGAGTTCCAGGATAGGCACCAAAGCAACAAAACCCTGTCTGGGAGAGAGAGAGGGAGAGAGGGAAAGAGGGAGGGAGGGAGGGAAAGAGGGAGGGAGAGAGGGGGGGGGCGGAGAGGAAGGACAGTATGTCAGTGTGTGAAATGCAAAATTCTGGAGGATTTTGAATGGGGTAAAATTATAATATGGAAAATAGCCTATGATAACTGTGTTTTCAGTTTTGAACAAGTGAGTCATTAAGTAATTAGATGCAAAAGTAAATGACCAGATCGCAAGTAGCAG
This sequence comes from Cricetiscus sungorus, assembly GCA_030556225.1. Lineage (NCBI taxonomy): Eukaryota > Metazoa > Chordata > Mammalia > Rodentia > Cricetidae > Cricetiscus > Cricetiscus sungorus. The sequence goes on from JANBXA010000141.1 coordinate 6,826,231, forward strand.
ACAGAAGCAGCAGAAAGGTAGCAAGACATCATTAAAACAGTTCACAACACTCAGCATAGCAACTGGACTAGCCTGAGATACTGCCATTATTCAGGGCTTACCAACAACCAGCAGAAATCCACTGGGGAAGTGGAAGCGGTCATTTGGAGTTCTTGGTGGAGCTTTCTTTCCATGGATGGGCTTGCAGCTTCCTATTCCTACAGCAGGCATTTTTATATCATAGAATAAGCAATAGCAACTTTTGTTGGCAAAGTGTTCCTTTGTAGCTATTCTCAAGGACACAATGTTTTTAATACCCTTAGTTGCTTGCTATTTCTCCCTCTCCCCAGTACACAGCCAGGGCCCAGACTGACCTGGATGGGATTGTGATGGCTTTTGTGTTTGGAAGAGACATAGGATCCCCCTCCTGTCCTACCATACCCCCACCCCTAACCCCACCCCCACCCCAGGGTCTTTTTATCCACAGGCTTAAGGAGCACATGTTGCTTCACCAGTGTAATATATATGATGAAGTGTGTGTGTTTTAATAATTCTGTTGCCGAGTGGAGAATTGTCTGCAGAGAGGAGTGGGGGCCCCAGAAGCAGCACAAGAACAAAATGAGTGGAAGCTTGGACAGGCAATGGAGGATGTGAGAAGGGCCTGGCTTTGTTATGAAGGCAGAGCTGGCGTGGGTTGGCACTGGCTGACTTCAGTGACGTGTGGATAGGACCAAGCAAAAGCTTAATAGCTGGAGGCTTTGGTTCTGGAGCCACTTTTTCCTGATAAGCGTAGCTCTTGTCCCTCATCTAAGACGCTTTTTCTTTGCAACAGACGACACCGTCACAGAAAACTGCAACTGGTCAAAATACAGAGAACAGCTGATCATACGGTGGCCAGCCCCAACTGAAACATGTACAATACAACCCCAAGGCTCAGGGAAGAGGGGTGGAATGAGTATACGGTCCAGAGGAGTGGGAAGTCTGCTTTCACTTGTGTCTCCTGGCAATGACAGGGAAACTAGTCTCAGGATACGGCAACCATATGGCCGATGAAGTAAGACCCAAACAATGACAACACCAGTAAACATGCTAACATAATGTGGAAAGGGAGCCCTGGACAGGGAACTACAGGCGACTAACAACTTCTGAGGGGAGAATTAGTCTTCCCCACAAATGAGTTCCCTAATTGGTTATTCAATACCATGTGGTCAGCCCTGAAATCTGGCACATATAAGCAACAGTAAACACATTCAGAAGTCGGATTTATATGTTTATGTATGCATATATGTGTGTGTGAATATGTAATATACACAAATAACAAAGAAAAAGGGGCCACAGGTTTGAGAGGACCTGAGGAAGGAACATGGGAGGGGCCAGTGAGTGGAAAAGGAAAGGATAATGATGTGAATACTTTAACTTTTTTTAAAAATAAAATCAGGGGTCTGGAGAGAAGGCTCAATGATGATGAGCATGGGCTACTCTTCCAGAGGACCTGGGTTCAATTCCCAGCACCTACATGGCAGCTCACAACTGTCTGTATGTAACTTCGGGTCCAGGGGACCTGACACCCTCACACAGACACATGTGGAGGCAAAACTAATGCATGTAAAAAAAAAATTCATCAAAAAATAAAAGACTGTAGGGAGTCCAAATGATACCTGACATGGCATACAAATCTATGTTTTGACTTTTAAAATATGCCAAGTCTTGAAATATCTTGTTTTTTTATATATATAAGCAAAAAATAGCTCCCAAAAGCAAGAAGCAAAGCAAAAGCTAACTTGCCTTGACTTCACAGCTTAATTTACTGCTGGCCACTGCCTTTTGCAGCCCTGCTCGTTCTGCTGTGGTTGTGGTTGAGCCTTGCATTTTCCAGTTGTCTCCCCGTCTAGAAGTTGAGTTCCCTGTACTCAGGCACTGACTCCTCTCCAAAGGCTCCTCTCGTTAACTTGCTTTAGCTTTTTCCTTCCACACTACAGAGTGTTCAATGGGAGCATCAGAGGATGAAGTTTGTCACCCGTCTCTCCAACTGACACACATTAGTGCACATTCTCACACACGACACATGTCTGCACAATGTGTTACCGCCACATTCACATAGTCTTATGTTTTTCTTGAGAAATAGTAAAGTCAAATCTGAACTGTTATAGCAGGGTGGGTAAGTAACTAAGGCTTTGTAATGACATAATATTGTATGCTTTGTACAGACACCCTTTTCTTTTTTAAATTTATTTGGTGTGTACATGGTTTTACCTGCGTGTATTTTACCTTTTTTACTTTAAAAATGTGCTTAATATTACTCTTTGAAATGACTTATAAAAATGTGCATTATCTTTTACTCAAGTGGATGCAAGCAATGGCTGGTGTCCATGGAGGTCAGCAGGGGCATCACATCCCCTATAACTAGAGTTACAAAGGGTTGTGAACTGCCATATAGGTGCTGGGAACCGAACCTGGGTTCTTCCTCTGGAAGAAGAGCAATACTCTTAAACACAGATCCAACTCTCCAAACCCCCCTTTTCATTTCTTTTTCTTCCTTTCCTCCCCCACCCTTTTCCCCAAAATCTGAGCATATTGTCCAGGTTGGCTTTGAACTTGTGATCTTAAGCATTCCTTCTATGTTAGCCAACCAAGGAGCTGAGGCTCTAAGTGCTTGCCATTGCAGCTGGGTATAATACCAGCTTTATTGAGTGAATACAGCAGGCTCAAGCAGGATAAGTACCTCATCCAAGTTCACACAGTACACAAATACCATAGTATCTTGAGCCTACCTGTGTGTAGCTTTTCCCTCTGCATTCCTGGATGTGGGGGAAGCAGTCTTAAGACTCAATGAACTTATAAGGCTTAGGAAATGCAGGAAGTCACAGGACTTTTAAGGCCCTTCCCCTATACTATAAAAGCTGAAAGTGGTTGCTGGGAGAGAGGGAAGTCACCTTCAGCTAGCCTGAGGAGTGGGTAGGTGTCCTCTGCTAGTATGAGGTAGACATTTCTTCCCCCAAAGTTAAGTGTAGGGGAGGAGGGTAGTGAGAGTGGAGATTGTTCACCCAGATCAGGATTCTGTCACCAGCCAGGTGTGGCCAGAGGAAAGGCAAAAGCCAAAGTGTTAGCCTGGAGTCTGTCAGACCCAGCTCACTACCAGTGGCAGACACAGTGGGCTGGGCTAAGCCACATAAGCCAGTCCTACCAAGACCAGTAGTGCTGGAGAGAGGCATAGAAACCACACAAGAACAACCGCACTGGGCATAGGAAGCAGGATGCATCATGGGGAAAGACTAAATTCAGAAGACTAGATGGCTATAGTGCCTTTCATCCATTATCTTGTGATGAAACAATTGGCAGAAGTGAGGGGGACCTCGCTAACACTTCTTTTTAGTATTTCTTTAGCCATGTCAGACCAAGAGGACCTTCTTTTGGCAGACCAGTGGCCTTCCATGATCCTGTCCATGCTCCACGAAAGTGTACCATTATATAACACTAACACTTGAGTGCACTGCAGATTTGGAAGCATCTGAAAAAGCAAAGCAAAACAAACAAACAAACAAACAAAACAGTGAAAACAGAGGCTAAAGTGTTTGAACAAAGCCACCCTATATGGGTGGGAGGAGGCAGTCTCAAAATCAATACATTTAGGCAAAAATCACAATGTCAAGGGTGAGTTAAGCTCCCTACAAGTTTTAGACATGGAGGCCCCCTGAAGTTCCATAAACCATGAGAGTTACTGCCACGGTTATTGCTTTATGCTAGAATGACTACTGAAGACATTGCATGCTTCGGATGCAGGAGGTGGAGCCGGGACTCAGCTGATGGCTCCCTCCCTGATGGATGAATCAGCTGTAGTCAGAGAAGGTGCTAGGTGAGCTGCTGGGAGGGTTGTCACCAACAGTCCTACTTGGTTATGGACTCTGGCTGCTGTACTACCAACATTCCCCGAAAGAAGTTCCTGTATGGTGCCAGATCACGTGACCATTAGGACAGCAGCTGTGGCTTTCTGGTACAGTTTAAAGCCTGCTTCACAGGAGGGAACTCCTGTCTGGCACGACAAAACAGGGCAGAAGCCTGAAGGTCACAGGCCCCATAAGGGAGGCCATTACTGCTGTTTTGTTAAATGGGTATGATGTGCCTCTGTCTGCCAGCGGCTTCCTTTGCTCAGGCAGGGAAACTGCTCCTGTGTAGTAGGTGGAGGCTACCCCAGAGACTCATAACTAAAAGGAAGGAGATACTCAGATGTCTGTATTACCCTCTGCAAGCCTTAAGGAACACTGGAGGAGGGGTGGGGAGAATGTGTGAGTCAGAGGAGGAAGGGCAGGGCTGAGTCAGAAGAAGGGCAGGGGTGTTAGATAGCTATTTCCTCTGAGCTAAAACTTCTTTCCTCGGAAGAGGAAGGAGGAAAGGAAATTTGGAAAGTTTCAGGATTCACCCTCCTCCCCCCAGGGTTAGAAGAACAGTACACAATTGCTGGAGGTTGGAGGGTAGGGGTCGGAGCTCTCTCCTTAGGAACTGAGCAAACCCTCAGGGAGGCAGCTCTCTTGAGTTGTCACCTATGGAGATATAAGCAATCCTAGTCAACCCATTGCTTCACTTAGTCACATGTGACACTCAAAGGCAGAAAATGTGCAAAGTGGGGCAGTTTATGCAGACAGACTTCCTGTTTCAAAGCAGAGAAACCAATCTCTAACTGGACTTAACAAACACACACACACACACACACACACACACACACACACACACACACACACACACACACACACACACACACTGGGGATGAGGAAGGTGATAAAGCAAATTCCCAGACCAACTTTCCTTTCTTTCTACCTCTTTTTCTTCTTTACTAGAAAAGAAATCTTGAGAATAAAAACATCACACACCAAAATTAAGCAGACTCAAAGACTATACACCTTAATGAACATATGCACAGTTAGAATTAGCACTCAGAATGAGAGCTGTGGAATTTTGCACTCGTCTTACACTTTTTTTGTTGTTGTTGTTTTGAGACAGGGTTTCTCAGCTGTCCTTAACTCACTCTGTAGACTAGGTTAGCCTCGGACCCACCGAGATCCGCCTGCCTCTGCCTCCTGAGTGTTGGGGTTAAAGGCATGCACCACCGTGCCTGGCTCCATCTTTCAATATATTTTATGAACCTATCTACTACCAAAACAAAAAGTCCACAACAGTGTTAGAACTCGATAAACGAATTTGCACACTTTCTCTTCTTTGCTTCTTCTCAGGTAGTTTCTGCTCAGGAACAGAAGGCTCTCCGTAGCTTTATCTGTGTACTTGAGGGAGCCTACCACATTCTACAGTCACTAATCCCACCTTCCACCTCAGACCTGTGAGTGGAGCCCAGGTACAGCCACTTGAATGTGACATGTGACATGAAAACCCTCAGGAAAGAGCTGTGGCGTTCTTGCGTGAGGTCATCCAGCATCTGCTGCTAGCTTGAGAGGAACATGTCTTGCACCCACTTGGAGACCCAGGGCATCTTCTTTGACCTCATTCTTTCATTGCTGGCTGCCTTGGTTTCTTGCCTTTCTCATCTCTTGCTTGAGCCTATGCTGATGATTTCTTCGTCGATGGCTCCTCAGATCAAACTGAAACCAGGGCAACTAAAAGGACCTCTTGTTCCAGGTCACTGAAATGACTGCATGTCTGTTCCCTGCCTCCAAGCAGGACCACTATATTAAATTATATTCTCTACCCATGTCCATCACAGGGATCCACACAGGCTTTTTCTCGGGAAATGGACTCATCTTGGTCCTACTTATTTTTGCTTTATTTTCATCAGAAGGGCTGGAGATGTTGCTCAGTGGAAGAGCACTTGCCTGCCATGCTCAAGGCCCTGGACTCAATCCCCAGCACTGCAAAAACAAACAAACAAAAACCTCACGTAGTGTTCTTCCGTATGGCTGTGGGTTCTCTAATATGTGCCTGAGTTCCCACTGCACTTGCTGGTCCGTACCTTTGTGTGCGTTTCCCCTATGCAGCAACTAAAAACAAGAAGAAAGCAACTCCACAAATAAAATCAGAAACTCACAAAGCATTCGGATTAGTAAGGTACATACATGAGTTGCAGGAGAGTTTCCCAGTGAGGGATCACATGTCTGGAAAATAGGGATTTTATAGGAATTTTAATAAAATAATCAATAATGTATTGAAATGATGTGAGTCACTTTGGGGGATAGAGTTGAAAAGCCTCGTGGAGTTTTAAGTAACCCTGTAAGAATTGGATCCCCCAAGGCAGGCTGTACCTCTCTGCTCTGTCCCACCCAACACAGGAGCAGTCAGGAGTAGATGTGACCTTCAAGTATATGGGATTCAGCATCTTTAAAACACAAGCTGGAGCAGACTCATCAAATACAGATATAACAGGGAGCAGGTAAGTTAATATTAATGATGCATTTTATTTAACCTAGATCCACAACATTTTCTTTCAACATTTCGTGATAAGAAAAAGTTAATGAGAGATTTTCTATTCTGTTCTTTCATATTAAGCCTTCCGAGTGTGGTGTCCTATACGCTCATACCATACTCCAATTTATCCTAGAGAGTGGCTTGTAGCTCATGGCTTGTGGCTGCTGCATTGGACCAAGCAGATTTCAAGGGAAACATCATGAAGAAGGAGAAAGACTTTAAGTGTCAAGGATAAGAAGTAAAAGGATGGGGGCAGTGGTAGGACACGTCTTTAATCCCAACACTTAGGAGGCAAAGGCAGGCGGATCTCTGAGTTCATAGTCAGCCTGTTCTACAGAGTACATTCCAAGGCAGGGATACACAGAAAAAAGAAAAAGAAAATAAAAAAAAGAAAGAAAAGAAACAGGAAACAGAAAAAAGAAAAAAATCTTTGGGGGGGGGAGAAAAGAAAAACAAAAGAAAAAAAAAAGCCTAATAAGAGACAGAAAAGCACAGAAATGAGCAGCAGCAATGGGCTGGGGTTAAGTTGCGTATTCACTGCTCTTGCAAAGGACAGGAGTTTGGCTCCCAGCACCCACCTTGGGTGGCTCACAGCCAACTGAAACCCCAGCTGCAGAGGATGCGATGCCTTCCTGCCTCTTCAGGCGCCTGCACTCATGTGCCTATGAGTTCCTGTGCACACACACAATTATAAAATGAGTCTTTTAGAAAAAGAGCACAAAAGACTCCAGTTTGGCAGCTAAGTTCTACTTGAGCCATTCAAGAAATAGACTGGCTGCCAAAGGTATATGCGAGGCAAGTTTCCAGGAAGTCTTAATCTTGGGGTGTAGGGGGCTCATCGCTTTTTTTTGGGAGAACAGGTGGCTGCAGTTCCCAGGCTGAACCCAGTGGAGGCAGGGGAACTGTGATGATATGACTGAAAACAGGCAGATCATTGCCTTTGGCTATCAGAGAGAAAAAGTCATGAACTTGGACTGAGGGTAGAATCACAAGGCAAGACAGGGATGGCTCCAACAAAGGTGACACTTAGCTTCAAAGCTACTGTCAGAGCCTGGACCTCAGCTGTGCCCCTGACTGGCTCAGTGCTCACTGACAGCTGCTCAGCTCCTCTGAGCTCAGTCTTTCTGGTGGTTTGAATGGGAAAGGCCTCCCTTGGCTCGTGTATTTGAATGTTTTGTCCGTCAGGGAGTGGTGCTATCTGACAAGGGATAGGAGGCATGGCCTTGTTGGAGTAGGTGTGGCCTTGTTGAGGGAAGTGTGTCATTGGGGGTGGGCTTTGAGGTTTCACAAGCTCAAACCAGGCCCAGAGGCACCCTATCTCTCTGCTGCCTCCAGCACCGTGTCTGCCTGCGTGCCGCCATGCTTCCTGCATACTTCCTGCCGTGACAATAGTGAACTAAACCTATGAACCTGTAAGCCAGCCCCAATGAAACGTTTTCGTTTATACGAGTTGCCGTGATTGTGGTGTCTCTTCACAGACACAAAAGCCTAACTAAGACAGTCTTCCACTGTAGCCTGATCATTCTTGCCCTCTGGGTGTCTTACCCTTGGTTTTCTCATCATCCTTTAACATCTCCCACCACAGGAGAGTCTGCTGTTGCAGGCTCTGCACCCGCAGCATAGACTCCAAGAGGGCAGCAGGTTTGTCTCCTCTCCAGTGTGCCTTGAGCACTTATCACCGTGCCTGCACCCATGAGGGACTCCACAAACATTTGAGTAATGAATAAAGGAAAGAGGGTGACTCTCTGAGTTTTGAGGAGTAAATTGGTTGATAAGTAAATCCCTTAGAAGAAGAGCGTGGCATGTGGTGAGCCTTCTGTAAATGTTTGTGCAGCTTCCATACCTCAATCCTGCTTCTGAGAGGACCTCACCTCAGTCTCACCGCAGTGCATTTCTGTTGAGCTTGCTGGGAGACGCAGGCTGCTCACACAGAGCATACAGACAATGGTAACCTTCTTTTCTGTCTGCGTAGCCATGAAGCATGCTCACCCCGGAACTGGGAACGACTCACCTGCGAATTCCTGGGCTTCGGAGGACTGATTATTTGATATCCAAGCAGGCCTAGAATTTGAAAGCATGACTGTTGCTGTTCCGTGGATGGGCAGATGGTGGAGGGAGGCTTTTCTTCCTAGGCAGCCACTGTTCCCAACAGCCAGGAGAGCATCTCATGGAAGTGTGCTATGATATATGCAGAGCCACTATGAGATCCCAAAGCCACAGCAAGGAGACTCTCACTGGAGGGTGGGTGCGGGGTGGGGGGCGGTGGGAGCAGCCCTACAGCCACCCCTGCTGTCTCAGGGCTAGGGCCAGACTTTAACCTGCAATGTCAATATCCAGAAGGAAATGTCAGGGTCTACAGAGTTGAGTGCTGGCATTCTGGGGCGACTTTTTGTTGCTGAATGATTAAAAACAAAAACAAAAACAAAAAATTAACTGCTGTCTTGGTTTTATTTCTTGCAAAATACCCTGACAAAAAGCAACTTAGGGGAGAAAGGGCTTATTTTCACTCACAATTCCAGATTAACATCCATTATAGGAGGAAAGCAAAGGTAGCCAGAACAACTACCCACACTCTCCATGATCAAGAGCAGAGAGAGCGCCTGCCTGCATGCTTGCCAGCACTCAGCTCACTCCCTTTCTTCACTCCAGGGTTCAGTCCATGAATGATGTGGTCCACATTCGGGGTGGATCTTTCCACCTCCAAAACCCCATTAAGAAAACCCCTCACAGGTGTTCCCACAGGCCAATACAACCCAGACAATTCTCTACGGAGACCTTCCCCCGCTTCCCGGCTGGTTCTTGGTTGTGTCACATCCACAGTTAAAATTAAGTATTGAAGATGCTTAAATCTACAGGTCACAGAGAACATGAGAATACAATTTTTATAGTTGCATCATTCATTTTTAAGAACAAGCTTAAAGAATTCCTGTCCTCTGTAAGACGCATCACCCTGCCCCTAAGTAGGTGCCACACGACCTGCAACCTCAGGACCCAGGTGGGAACTGCCAGGGGGACTGGTGGCTGGCATTGAGGGGTTCTCATTAACTGCAGAATTGAAAACATGGTGATCATATTTGCAAAATGAAAAAGTTAAAAGCTGAATTGCACTTATGTCATGAATCCTTACAAGATGAAACTATCAAAATGGGGGTGTTGTAAGCACTTTTTATTGTTGTTGACACAAGGTTTCACTATGTAACCTAACTGACCCGGAACTCACTACATAGGTCAGGCTGTCCTTGAGCTCATAGAGATCTGCCTACCACTTATTTTATGTGTACAGGTGTTTTGCTTGCATGTGTATCTCTGTGGCAAAAAAGGGCCTTGTAACCACAGTTACAGACAGTTGTGAGCCGCCATGTGGGTGAAATTTTTTAAATTAAAAATAAATACATAAACTCTCTGTGGGTGTGTGTGTGTGTGTGTGTGTGTGTGTGTGTGTGTAGATGCATGTGTTCAGTCCTGTTTGCATATAAATTTTCTTGCAATTTTTCCTGTTTCTGAGGCCTATTATTAGTGCCTTTCATTCATTTACCTCTCCATTGCTCTCTCTGCCTTCCTCAGATATATTTACAAGTGTACATGTATCTGTGTGTGTATGTGTAGGTACGAATGCCTGTGTACATGTAGAGGCCAGAAGAGGCTAGGTATTCCCCTCTACCATTCTCTGTTCCTTTTGAAGCAGGAACTTCCTGAACTTGGAACTCACTCTTGGCTGGGCTGGAAATCAGCCAGCCCTGCAACCATCCTGTGTCCTCCGAGAAGCTGGGGCTATTGGCCTTTGTAGGATGCAGACTGGCTAGCTGGTTACTGAGGTATTAGATCTGAACTCTGATCCTCAAAATTGCAGAGCAATTTTAGATGCCCTCCCTAAGTTGTGGTCCTCATATGCTCTGTTTGAGTCAGCTTTCTCTTGGGCCCACACCTCTTACCAAGTAGCCACCGGACACCTACACTGTGTTTACAGGCCTCTCACACTTGCACTGCCCCCAACTTAGAGCACCATGGTCCAGCCTAGCTCCAGCACACTGCCTTATCTTTCATAGAAAATGACATCACCAACCCCCTTGGGACTAGGCACCTGAGACCCTTCCCTTCCTTACTCACATGTTGTCATTCCTTTGGTCCTGTCAGTTCTACCTCCCAGATGTCTCTCAAACCACTCATCTTGGTCCCATGCCACCTCCAGATTGACCAGAGGATCATTGCTCGAGACAGACATGGAATCTGCTTGCTGGCTGGTGCCTCATTCTCTTGCCCTGCCATTCCACAGTCTCCCACACCGAGCCAGAGCAGACAGACATTTTGATTATGTGAAGTTTTAGAAGCTTTGTACAGATGACATCCATTTACTGAAGTCATCAGGCAAAGCTATATTTAAAAACATTGTAAGACTGATAACATTGTGTGTGTGTGTGTGTGTGTGTGTGTGTGTGTGTGTGTATTCTACCAGGAGCTCTTAAACTTTAATGAGAAAAAAACTAGCAATCTGACAGAAAAAAAAATGGCAAAGGATGTGAAAAGATTGATCTCAGAGAAAGCAACATAAACCATCAACAAGGAAGATGCTTCCAGCCCGAAGGTCAGAAAAGTACATCTTCAAATAGCAGCAAAAGGTTGCTAGTGGCCAATAGCTAAGTGTGAGAATCTAAACCAAAGGACACAGAGAAAATATGTTCAGACGTCACTAATGGAAATGGGAACTGCAGCCTTTTTTTTTTATAAACACTACAGTGGCTTCTATTAAAACACAAAATTGATTTGCTCTTTGATTCAGCAACCCTAGCCCCACTCATGGATCATCATTCTATAAATACAAACCCCTCACACACATACGAAGAAAGTTAAGTCAGTATTACCGCATAATTCAGGGACAAAAGGGACACTTCACAGGCTAGAAAGATGGCACATTGGTTAAGAGCATGGGTGCTGCTCTTGCAGAGGACCTAGGTTCAATTTCAAGCATCTGCATGATGGTTCACAACTGTCTGTAACTCTGGGTGTAGAGAATCCAAAGCCTCTTCTGTCCTCCTCAGACACCAGGCATACACATAGACAAACACCCAAACACATCAGTGAGGATGCACCTCATTAGTTATGGTATGCCAATCAATAATGATCCATGAACAGCTTAGAATATTGTATAGTTAGATCAGTTGACTTGGTAGGGTTATAAGATTATCGATGAGAGTAGGGCATGGTGGCTCACAACTTTAATCCCAGCACTCAGGAGGCAGAGGCAGATGGATCTCGTTGAGTTCAAGGCCAGCCCAGTCGACAGAGTAACTTCCAGGACAATCAGGGCTACATAATGAGACTCTTTCTTTAGACACACACACACACACACACACACACACACACACACACACACACACACACACACACAGGTGAAAGGAAGGGAAATAAGACAAAACAATGTACACACACATAAATACATATATGTGATACATATCTGTCTCTACATTAGTAAAACAATGAAAGATGAATAATCTTGATTATCAACTTGATGGGATTTCAAATCACCATGGAAACAAACTCTGGATATGTCTATGGCAGTACATCCATAAAGGCTTCAAAGAACAGAGGAAATCTAATCTGAAGGTGGGTGGCATCAGCTTGAGGACTGGGGTCTCAAATGAAGGTGGGTGGCAACAGCTTGAGGACTGGGGTCTCAGAATGAGTGAAAAGAAGAGAGTGATTTAGGTGACATTCACCCCTCTCTGCTCCCTTGACTGTGGTCCCTAAGTGGACAACTGCTTCATACCCCCTGCTACTATGCCTCCCCTACCAGGATGGATTGCATCCTTAAACCGTGAGACAAAGTAAACCTTCCTTCTGGAAGTTACTCTTGTCAAGTATTTTGTGAGAGCAACGAGAAAAGCAACCAGAATAGACACACTGTTGATTCATTAGTAATGAGCTTACAGCCACACGGGAGCTAATGCTGGACAAAACCCAGCTAATGCGGATATTCTCTTAGGAAGTGCCTTCTTGCACTTAGAAACTAGTTGTGTTTCAACACCACACGTGGGACCCCTTTAAAACCACAAAATCAACACAAAAATCATAAACATGAAAAAAGTGATGGGAGATGTTATTCTGTATATATGTTTCTCATACTGGTTAATAAAGCTCTGTGGCCAATAGGCGGGGCTAGGAGACTAGGAGGAGGAAAGAGGAAGTAGTAGGGAGGGGTTGAGATGTAGCCCAGGGAAGAAGCAGGACGCCAGCCGCGGCTCCCTGATAAGATGACCACGTGGAAATACTTAGATAAGTAGAAATGGGTTAATAATTAAGGCAGAGCTAGCCCATAAACAATAATGGTAACTGGCCAACAGGATTGTATCAAATACAGAGTCTCTGAGTGTTATTTGGGGCTGGCACGGCTGTGGGCCCAGACTGGCGGGCTGGCAGAAACATACACGCTACAAAAAAGCATGTTCTAAATTGACTGAGACTCAATTCTTGTTAAGACAACAGCTAAAATCAAAAGCAGCACTTTGGTGGGCTCCACCTCAGCTGAGGATGGTGTACTGTGGGGATCCAGGACTCTGCTCATGTCTGAGAACAGCTGCCGTGAATGTTGACTCAAAGAGCACACATAAATATTATCAAAGGGGCAAATTTCAAGTAAGAACTTGCTTCTCCCACCCGGTGTGTGTGTGTGTGTGTGTGTGTGTGTGTGTGTGTGTGTGTGTGTACATACATGTGAATGCAGGTACCTGAACAGGACAGAAGAGGGCATTAGATCCCCAGAGTTGGAGTTACATGTATTTTTAGCTGCATGACATAGATGCTGAGAACCGAACTCAGGTTCTACACTGAAAGAGTGCTGCTGAGATACCTCTCTGAACTCTCTGGCTCCCAGTGTAGGTGGCTTGTTTGTCTGTTTTGTTTTGTGACAAGGACAAGGTCTTGCTATGTAGCCTAGGATGGTTTTTGTACTAATGCTCCTGTCTCTGTCTCTCCATGCTGGGATAGCAGCATGCCCAGCTTTGACAGTGTCTATTTTGATGAGTTTGGCTAATCCTTGTTTGTTTGTTTGTTTGTTTGTTTGTTTGTTTGTTTTTTGAGACAGGGTTTCTCTGTCCTGAAACTCACTGAGCTCTGCTTGCCTCTGCTTGCAGAATTCTGGGCTTAAAGGCGTGGGCCACCACCACCCAGCTAATTCTATTTCTTTACTTATGTAGTTTGTTCAGGGCACAGGCTGCTGTTCACAACAGTTACTTGTCATTGTGGCCAGTGTTTTTCTGTTTTTAAAATGTGCAAAGGCTTCTTAAGAAAATTAATTTCAAACTTGACTTTTCAAAGGCTAAAGAATAAACGTCTCAAAGAAGAATTCAAAGTTGGACGTTTCAGACAGTTGAACAGAAACAAAAGTTTTTTTGTCTTCTTTGTTGCCTGGAGTTGCCACGCATGCCAGGTCCCTTCATAGAAAGCCAGTGCTTTGAGTCACGGAGTACTCTGTAGGCCTGGGAACACAGCCTAGTGCTCCTGGGACTGGCTCCAAAGCCTCCCTGTGGCCATGGTCTGTTTCAACACACATTCTACTTCTGTCCCAGAGCCAGACTCTGCTGAAGCTCCCTTGCTTCTGCCTGACACTCACCCCACTTCCATGTGATGGTACAGATGGCTGTCCAGGGACCAAAGGGGTTGTCCTGAGTTGGATGCTAACAGGAAGCATGTAGTTATCCTGGTATTGCTTCTCCTTGTTTCTGTGTCCCCTGGGGACTCCAGAGGAGGACATGGGTCTTGAGGAACAGGTGACCTGGCCTCAGCTTGTTCTTTTCTGCTGATCAGGAACTCCCTAAGTCTTAAAGGACATCATCCAGGATGAAAATGGGAGGGGCGTATGAGTCACACCAGCCATCACCAAAATGAAATTGCTAGCTGGTTCTTCCCGACAGGAAACACTGCAGAGCAGATTTTCTATAAGGTCATGAATGCCATCTAAGACCTGTGTCACTCCATATTCGGAGGCTACAGTCAAATTTACAAACCAGATTTCAGCTTCCTGGAGCATGCCCTTTCTATATAGTAGCCACACATGGTGACTTATTACAATCCTGTTTTCATCTTTGAAGTACATATTTCACATTTTAATACAATCCTATTTTCATTTTTTTTTTTTTGCATTTTAATTAGGCTGGCTTGGTGTTGCATGCCTTTAATCCGAGCACTCCAGAGATAGAGACAGGTGAATCTCTCTGAGTTTGAGGTCAGCCTGGTTTTTATGGTAAATTCCAGGCTAGCTAACACTACACAGTGAGATATTGCCTCAAGAATAACAAACACACACACACACACACACACACACACACACACACACACACACACACACACACACACCTAAAGTTACATTTCTGTCCTCGGTCTCAAGATAGACACATTTCAAGTGTTTGATGCATGGTGGCATATGGTGTCGGGCACACAGGTTAGTCCTGGAGTAGGCCCAGTCCATCAGCGCTGAAAGCTCTGTTAGCCAGTTCAAACAGGAGCTATTTGGGAGCACAAATGCTTGAATGTAATTTCCCAAAGTACTGTTTCCATATTACAAGCTACAAATAGCACAAAGCCCCCTTGGTAGTACATTAGCAGCCTGCTGGCTGTCCACTAACACTGTTAGAGAAGACAGCCAAAAGAAAGCTTCTACACAAGGAGTACAATGTTGTGTGAGAACAAATTTCTAAATATATATATTTTTAAGATGTACTGTGTGTGTGTGTGTGTGTGTGTGTATGAGTGTTTAGTTTACATGTATGTAAGTGTACCATATACATGCTCTAATTGCATAGGCCAAAAGAGGGTGTTGAATCCCTGAGAACTGGAATTAGAGGAAGTTTTGAGCTACCATATGGAACCAAACCTTGGTCCTCTGCCAGAGCCGCAAGAGCTCTTAACTGCTGAGCCAGCTAGGAGTATTTGTAATGCCCCACAGTGTGATAATTACTGTCTCTTAGCAGGTTAGTCTCCAGGAGCTGAGGTCATTTCCTGCTCCCAGGATGCCTTAGCTAATGCCAGGGGTGCTGAGAACCCATAGGACTTCACAATTCATTGGTCTAACTTTGTTTAAGTTCCTTCCAGGTGGAGAAGATGACTCCTGTGTTTGGTAAAGTTCATCCCAAGGAACTTCCATGAGTTGGTCCTTCAGAAACACTTCCTTCCAGAAGCAACTTAACCTTAGAGCTATTAACTGGAAAGCAGGGCTCCTTTTGACAGAGAGCCTTCCTGAGGGGCAGAAGCAGAGTGTGAACAGCTGAGATGGCTGGTTGTAGGGATCAGACAGCTTTGCACACTGTAGCCAACCCAGTGGTTGGGGAGTCTGGACCACTGGCCCAGCTCTAGGCTGAGCCCAGTGTTCTCTATGGGGAGGAAGCATGTGGCACGGGTGTCTAGATGCCTGGGATCATCTGCACTAGCTTGAGTGGCTGTGGAGCAAGGGATGGTGGCAGTCTTAAGTGTTCCTGGCTGTGAGTGGAAAATAGACATCGGAATTTTAGGACTTAGTCTGGCAAAATGTAAAATACCTAATTAACAGTGTTTATATCGTTTGCTTATTGACATGATAGCACGTTTAATACATTGATAGAAATAAGAATGTATCATTCCCTGTGGGATGGTGACAATGTTCTAAAGTGGATGATAATAATTATACAACCGTGAATACATTCAGAATCATAGATCTGTACCCTTTAAATGGGTGCATTGTATAGTATGTGAATTATGCTTCAAATATGAGGCTGTTGTTTGTTTGTTTTAAAGGAGAAAACACAAAGGAAGCTAAGGAATTAGAGGAGGGAACAGGTTCTCATCCAGACCTCACCTGTCACCTTCTTCACCGGAGACTGAATTCTTGGCGACTGAAGGCTGTGTAGGCAAGAGTGGGTCCATCAGGACTCTGGTTATTTTCCCTACACTGCTGGGAAGGGAGTTGCCAGGGTATGAAGCACTTTGTTGGAAGCCCCATGCCAACAACAGTCTTAAGCACAATCAAGCTGGCGCACCCGGGAAGGCTCTTTAACTGGAGTGCCTCCAGATAATCCAGTTCTCCTGGGCCTTACATCCAGCAAACAAGCTCAGGGCTTCGTGTCTTCTGCACTCCACCCCACCACACTATGTGCTTCCAACCCTCCCCCTCCTCTTAAATTGTCCTCTGTGAAGCCAACATTCCAGCCAGCTCCAGTCCAGCCAACAGCTACCCCTGCAGCCCAACCTCAAGCCCCTCTCTATGATTCATCACAAATGAGGAGACAGACAAGAATTCACCCAAGGTCATTTGGTTATAAGTAGCAGAGCCAGGATTCAAACCCAGGCAATGCCGCCGGAGAGACGGTCCCATGAGAAGCGTGTGCTGCCAGTCTTCAGTGTAAAACCCCGAGGCCCCAGACCACCTCTCCAAGCTAGACTGTGTGGTTGCTCTATGAAAGAACTTGTCCTTAATTCAGCATTGCTCTGCAGAGCAGCTCCCTTCTAGCCACATGTGCTGCACAGGGAGCAAAGGCACCCCAGAGGCTGTCCAACTCAACTGCTCAAAATACTGGAGAGGCCTTGGGATAAGGACACAGGGAGGTGGGTGTCTGGACAAGGTGTCAGAGCTCATTTGTGCAATAACAAATCCACAGGAGGATCAATGATTTGGCCTCCACTCCCTTGCTTATCATGATCTCCCAGCATGCCTTGCAACAATTGCCCTCAGCAGCAGCCCTCTACTCCACTCTGCTCCCTCCCTCTGTGTCAGGTTTTGCCTTGCCCCAGCCTGAAGATACAGCATGGGCCTGTGAGCCACCCAGGAGGAGGCCTGGCTGTGGGCAGCACTGGGTGAGGCTGACAGAATTGGCCATTGTGGGGAACACCAGCTCTTTTGGGTCTGAATGGGGGGAGTGGACAGTGTCAGAAGTCAGAACAGAGAGAGACACTTGCCAGAATGCTTGCGCGGATGGTGGATGGCTGGGGAGCAAGGAGCATCTTCCTCTCCTGGGGAGTTCTTCCTTCTTAAAGTTGCCTTTTTTCTTCTCCAATATTTTCTCCCCCTCTTCCTTATTAATTGCTTTTCATATGGTGTGTGTGTGTGTGTGTGTGTGTGTTCACACAAATGTCCCACTGTGAGGTCAGAGGACAAACGGGAATGGGCTCTCTTCTTCCTCATAGAGATTCTGGAGATAAAACAAAGACCCCAGGCTGTAGAGCACCGGCAGGTACCTCTAGCTGAAACATCTCGCCATCCTCTCTTTCTCCTTTGTTGATTCGTTTTTGTGACTTGGTCTCTTGTGCAGCTCAGGCTGCCCTCAAAAGTGTGATGCTCCTCTGTCTCAGCCTCCCTGGTGCTGGGATTACAGGTGTGAGCCAACTCCTTGAGTCCAACAGTGCCCCCTCCAAAGATTTTTTTCTAGTCAGAGGAAAAGCTAGAACCCATTGGATCTGGCTTGCATGATGATGTAGAGATTGCTGGAAAGCACCCCAACCCCCAAAGTCTCCATCCCCAGCCCTTGGGGTCCCCTCACCTCTGCTTGTAGGAAAGCAGCTCAGGTTGCAGGTTAGGTCTGTGATGTGACATTGAGCGTTGCAGGGACTTTTCCAGGAGGCACAGCTCATTAAACCACTTCATCAGCCCGTGTCTCCTGAGGTCTGGCATCCTGCCAGCCCAGACAGCTCCTGGTGCCTGAAGCAAAAGAAAAATATGTGTACCCTCATGAGCATATCTTTATGCCTCTTATTAATAGTTAATTGTTCTAGAATATTAAGGTAGCTTTAAAATATTGAAATGTAGATGTATTAAAACTCTTCATTATTTTAAGTTTAAATATTTTATTTATTAAGAAAATCAAAACCAGAATACATTAAAATACTACTTTCCTGGCATTAACGGAAGAAAATCCATTAATAAAAACTTCAATATGTACCTCTTTGCTTATCTTGTTTTAATTAATTTAATCAATTAAGAGCATTGCCATCTTTGGGGATTTCTCCTGTACAAGTGGTGATGTTTAATGATCTTTAATTAATTTTCGCTCCACTGTAAGTTTTCTGGATGATATTTTATTTTGTTTATCTTTCACTGCATTCTTTGTGATCTTTTAAAAAGTGGTGCATTCTGTGAGAGGGCAGGAGGGGCCTCTGGTGAGGGTGCAGCTAAAGATTGAAGGGGTCATGCAGAGAAGTTGAGGCTTCACCCCATGAAGAGAGCCTACGAGAGGCTATTGGTGAAATGCAGCCCAGCTGCAGCCGAAAACCCCAGCATTTTGGAGATGCCAGCTGTTGTTCTTTTGTTACAGTTATAGGATAAAGCTGGAGAAGGGGGGGGGGCAAAGAGCAAAAGAGAGCATAAGTGGGTGGGGTCTGTATTTTAAAGGGGTCCTTTACACCTGCCTGCAGACTAGTACTCATGGAATCCTGAGCTGACCAGAGTACTGCCTGAGTGCATTGTGCCAGGTGCCGGGGCAGGCCAGCGTAATGCCTGAATCCTTACATCATTTCCATGGGATGACCATCAAGGGCAGTAGCTGCAGTAGAGTGGGACCTGCTGGACCTTAGAAAACAAGCTGAGTGCGCTGCAGAGGGCGGAGCTGGAGTGGCCCAAGCCCCTTGCAGGAGCCCAGAAGATCACGAGTGAATCCTAGAAATTGGGCATTGAATTATTGACACTTTTGGAGTTTGGTTTTATTTTATTTTCTTGTGACTGTGCCTTGGTCCTTCCAGATTGAAGTAGGAAAGTATTTACTTTATTTTTCATTGTAGAGGAGTCCACAGCTGAGAGACTTTGAATTTTAAAAGACTGTATTTTAAAGAGATGGGCTATTTAAAGGGACTGACTTTTAATATGTTGGACTCTGCAAAGACCGCAGGACTTTTAAAGTTATTGGTGTGAGATTTTGGAGATGGATGGAAAAGGAAAGGTTAAGACTTAGCAGTGATGTGTTTGTGTGTCAAAATGACAAGGAGATAATAGTGCTGGATAAAGTCATCTGAGAGGAGGGGACCTCAAGTAAGAAAATGCCTCCATAACAGCAGGCTGCAGACCATTTTCTTACTTAGTGATTGGTGGGGGAGGGTGGGTCCAGCTCATTGTGGGTGGTGCCATTCCTGGGACGGTGGTCCTGGGTTCTATAAGAAAGCAGGCTGAGCAAGCCATGACGAGCAACTGAGAAACTCAGTAAGCAGCATCCCTCCATGGCCTCTTCATCAGCTCCTGCCTCCAGGTTCCTGGCCTGTTTGAGTTCCTGTCCTGACTTTCTATGATGGTGAACAGTACTGTGGAAGTACAAGCCAAATAAATCCACCCCCATCCCATAAATTACTATTGCACAGTCCTATCCTCCAAATAGTCCTAACCAAATAGCCACCATCTTTGTGAGTTCAGTTGAGCCTGCTTGCAAACGTTTATTGTAGCTGGGCCTGTTGACTGTTGATGTTCCGGGAAGGGTATTTGAACCCTCACTTTCGTATCCAGTCACTTCTATCAGTCATTTGTATTCAATTTTGCCTTAATATCACTTGCTCTTGGGGTCTTGGGAAGAGGTTAGAGTATATAAGCTGGAGTAGGGAGACGGAAGAAAGTGAGTTCCACCCGTGCAGCCAAAGGTCACTCACACTCCTGCCAGTGACTCCTCGCCCACTGCCCTATAAGTAAATCCAATAAAACCCATGTGTTTCCCAGGGTCAACTTCGGTGGAATCTAACTTTGGTTTGTCACTGGAAGCATAGAAAGAAGAAGTGTAATCAGATGTTTCTTTCCTGACTGCCTGTTCCTAAATACCTGCCAGCCAATTCCCAAATAATGGACTAGGAGACTTAATTTTACTAATAAATTCTCGGCTGATAGCTCAGACCTGTTACTAGCTAACTCTTACACTTAACCCATATTTCTATTTATGCTTTGCCACATGATGATACCTTTATTAGCCCGACATGTTCATCTCCGGCTCCCTCTGCAGCTGGCTGGTTACTCCTGACTCTGCCCTTCTCTTTTCCATCATCCTTAGTTTGGTCCCTCCACCTATACTTCCTGCTTGCCTACTGACCAACCACCATTTTATTAAATGAAGTCAAGTGACAAAGCTTCACAAAGTGTGCCAGAGGATTATTCCACACCAAAGAAGTTCCTGCTGAGGGAAGAAACTCTTGAGATAACAGGCAGGGTGGCAACGCCTATAATGCCAGCAATTCAGGAGACTGAGCCAAGAGGATCTGACATTCAAGAGCTTCCAGGGCTACAGAATGAGTTTGAGGCCAGCCTGGATAACTTAGTGAGACCCTGTCTCAGGGTAAAAAGTGGGTAGAGGGCTGAGGATCTGGCTTAATGGCAAAGTGCCTGGCTAGAATATGTGAAACGATAACACAATCTTACTACTGCATTACTTACTTACCTGCATTAAAAGGTTACTCATTTTGGGCTGGAAATGTAACTCAGATAATAGTTGCCCTCAATGCATGAAGCCTATGTCCCATCCCTAGCACCTTAGAAACTGGGCATGCTGACACATACCCATACTCCCAGCACTCCAGAGTTAGAGGTAGGAGGATCAAACATTCACGGCCACCCTTAGCTACAAAATGAGTCTGAGGCAAGCCTGGGCACCATGAGATTCTATCTTAAAGTAAAACTTAGTGGGATTTATTGATGCTTCCATAAACCTTGCGAACCTTGCGGCTAAGGCAAATGTGTTGTTATTCTTTATCCCAGCCCTATCCCTACTGAGCATCTTAAGTTAGCACCATTATCATAGGGAGGGAGGGAATGAAGGAATCCAATTCATTTGTCCAATGATGAATTCACCCATCCCTTGCCCAGTACATACCAAGGACCTTGTTTTTTGTTTTTGTTTTTGTTTTTTTTTTGTTTTGTTTTGTTTTGTTTTGTTTTTTTTGCCATAAATTTTGTTTGAAAGCATGAACTTGGGGATTAAGTGAGATATTTTGGTGTTTTCGATATGGGATATGGGTTGTTTTTTGTTTTGTTTCCTTGTCATCACTGGTGAGTGACTCTTGGGCACCTTGCAGGGGAGGCCAGCACTCCTCCTACTGGGGATTAGTTTAGTTTTTTATCATTTGGATTTGGGGACATAGTCCAACTTTAGTTTTTTTTCTAGGTGCTGCCATCTCGGGAGCACTTGACAGCCTTCCTGCCTCTGTCCAAAAACAACAACAAAATAGACCTGCCTTCTGGTGAGGACAGCTAGACATCAAAGGAAATAACAATGCAAAGGTCCACAGTAAGGAATGCTAGAGAAGCAGAGAAGGACTTGCTGGTAACCTTCAGGCAAAGATGGGATCTCATGAGCACCCCAGCAGAGCCCTGCAGTGGGAGGCAGTCCTGGCATGTTCACAGAGCATGGAGGAGGCTTCCTGCCCACCAAGTTCAGTTTGCCACACCTCCACCAATGCTAAATATCTCTTATTGTCTTTAGATGGGTGTGGTGGTTAATAGCAATTAAGAACACCTGCCTCTGAGCATTCCCATGCAGGATTACCAATACTGGGTTAATTGAGGTTAGAACAACACTGCTAAATATGGCAGCACTATTCCATGAGCTAGAGTCCTGGCTGAGCAAAAAAAAATGAACCAAGCACAAGAATTCCTCATCCCCTGGTTCTTGATTGAGGATACAGTGCAACCAGCTGGCCTCTTGCTCCTGCTGCCATGATATCCACCACGATTGACCGCATCCCTTTGAACTGCGAGCAACTTCCTCCTTTAAGATGTCTTGCTCAGACATTTAATCACAGCAGTGAGAGACATAACTGATGCAGTGGGCATCTTTCTGTGCTTTCCCACAAGACCTCCTCTTTGTGGCCATCAGTTCATTTCCTTTCTGGCCTCCAAGCTCTGATGATGTTTGTGCTTCAAATACATCCCGGGGACAACAGAGCATGGCAGGACAGATGGGCAGAGCAAAAAATACACACCCAGGTCCTTCATAATGGAAAAGCTTTATCCACTATGCTAGGGCAGGGACCTCAATTTTCCACCAGCCAAGAGAAGTATGAAGTCAGAAATACGTTGAGTTATGGAAACTAGGGGGTGCCAGATATTTTTAGATCATAGTGTATGGACTGAGAATAGGATGCTCCTGAGAAAGTGGTACCCAGAGCCTTGCCTCTACTCCTACAATGGGCTCTTCCTTGGGAACATGGCACGTTATGGCAGGGGTAGGGTTCCTAGCTCCCTCTCATTGCTACAGATGTACCCAGATGCTACCATTGTTGTAGCATATCCCTTTAAGAGCATTTGTCTCACCCAAATCTCAGAACAACTTAGTGTGTCCGGCAGTCATCCCTTCTTATAGACAAGGGGTCAAATGTAATGCCATGTGATAGGGTATCCAAAGTCACCCAGCATTAACCTGGGAATCTGAAGCTGGACCAGAATCCTGTGCCTACACTATATTGCCTGTCCCAAGACAGGATGATGAGCATTTTGTCTGTCCCCATCCAAACCAGGCCACCTACCCTAAATGTGCCGCATCAATAAAGTACTATGCAGTGGATTGCAAAGAAAAAAAAAGTTTGTAATTTTTCATGCCTCCCCACTCACACTGACTGTATTTATTGTATTTATCAGCTATTCACTACTATGGCAAAGTACCTGAGAGAAATCAACTTCTACGGAGGAAAGAAGGTCTGGGGATATCTTAGTCACATGCTTTCTTAGCATGAAAAGCCTTGGATTTGTTCTGTGGCATGGAGGCAGACATTGCCAATTCCAACACGTATAAGGGCCAGGGAAGAAGTTCAAGGTCACTCTTGGCCTTGTAGGCCTGTGAACCTAATATCTACTTCAAGGACACATCTCGAGTGACCCAACTTCCTTCCCCTAGGCACTATCTTCTAAGGGTCCCATCATTTCTAATAGGCTTTCCCTAAGCTTTCCACATACAGGCCTTTGGAGGATGGTCAAGATCCAGCCTCAGCATGTAGTCATGCATTTGTAATGCTGATATTTCAACCACAGAAGCAATAACAGAACGAGAGGACTAGGAGTTACCCAGCTCCTAGTACACAGGGTTTCTGGTGAGGTTCTGCTTCTAATAGTGACTCACCAGGTCACAAGACCTTGCACATCCTCTCTGAGGCATCCTCACTGCTGCCTGCTGTGGGTGCACTGAATGTTCAGGCCAGAAGGCAGCCCACACCACCCACCAAGTACGGGCAACCACGACATCTTTCTTTCTGTTGCGAATGAGTGTGCCTAGGTGAGCTGTGCTCCTGAGCCTCTTTTACTTCCACTCTATTTTCATGCATGTCAGGTAAACTGGTGAGATATGATTGCAAAAGAAAGGGAGGTATTGTTCCTGCCAAGAAAATAAGAATGAGCTGACAGGTTCACAAAGGCATACTAGAGGAAAGATGCCAAAAGATTGTTGTGGGATGGGGTGTAGGCAAGACAACGGAAGAGATGAAGGAAGCCAGCACACTTTCAAATGCTCCCACGCTGGAGTTACCCTCCACATTCCCACTTGCTCTACAGAAACTAAATCAGAAATGACACACAGGTACCACACAGTGGGTTTTTTTTTTATATGAAAAGATGCTTACAGCCCCCCACCCCCACCACCCAGAAGATACTTGCTCTCACTGAGGATCTGGACTCTGTATTGAGATCATGGTGAACCTAAGGCCAGGCGTGGCAGCTCTCACCTTTAATCCCAGCACTCAGGAGGCAGAGGCAGGTAGGTCTGAATTGAGGTCAGCCTGGTCTACAGAGCAAGTTCTAGGACAGCCAGGGCTACATGGAGAAACACAAAAGTATGTGAACCTTTGTACACCTCCCATTTTACAATATTGATGAATGCAATTTCAGCATACATTTTGTTTCTGTTTCTGTGTTCCTCTGTCTGATTCCCTCCAGCCCTCCTCCTGCCAAGCCTATCCAGCCAGCGGAGTTCATGACAGCAATATGGTCTGGACCCTGATAGTCTTTCCCCACTCATGTGTCAATCACACAACTGCATAGAGATGGCATCATGGCTTCTTAAATGTGGTAAATTTATAGCCAATTTTTCTGCACTTCATCTCATCTCAATTATTAATGAAAATCCTCAAATCTTCCAATGATACTGCCAAATTACTCTCTTAAATGTCTGAAGAACAGTTCCAAACACCCTGCTTCTGAAGATCCTTAGCTTTCTGTCCAGACTTTGTCTCCCACCATAAACAAGAATGTAATATAGATACCATGTATATAGCCATGTGTTCTGGTGTTTTTTTCTTCTATGGTAATACAATGTCAAGAGTTATGTGCATCTCATATTTTAAATACCAAAGTGGTAAAGCCAATAGCATGTACAAGGCCCTGGGTTCGGTCCCCAGTATTGGAGAAAAGAAGGAAGGAAGCAGGGAAGATGGCAGGTGGATTTCATTTGCAAGCACAAAGGGAAAACTCGATATGCACAGTATCCTAACTTTTAGTTCTGTGCTGACAGGTAAGACTTATGATGCAATAAACATTAGTCTGCTGCTATCAGAAACTATTAAAAAACAGACAGAAAATGAAGGCTTAAAAGGCCTGTGTATAATGTAAAAGAAAATAGAAAGTCAAAAAACATGAAATGCCAGGATAAAAAAAAAACAGAAATTATGAGTCACGTGGGACACAAACTAGTATGATATGAAAATGTAAAGTAAGTTGTTCAAAAGGGAAGCTCAGGCAGTCAGACAGACAGACAGATGGGCAGGCAGGCGCACGTGCACATACACACACACACACACACACACACACTGCCATTCACTGCACGTTGGCTGGCTGTGAGCTAGGCTCTATGCTAAGTGCACTGGTGGCACCTCATCCTTTCTGAGGCCTTAGCAATATCAGTCCTTGGTACAGATGGGAAAGCAGGGTCATAGATGTGAGGAAGCAGGGCAAAGGTCAGACTCAGCCAATATAGAAACTGCATTTAGTCCCAGTGTGCCTGACTCCATGCTCCTAGTTTGAGGACCACCCGGAAGGTCAGTCCCCAGTGGAGACTAAGCTGGCACCAAAAGAGCTCTGATTGAGGCTGGGTTCCAAGCTGGGCCTGGGCAGGGGCTGAAAGGGAAATGGGAAGGACCAGAAGTGATGATACTTGGTGTGGTTAATTTCCTGAGGCTTCTCTGGGACCATAGGACTGGTTCCAATCATACAAGTCTTCTCAAGGCCCGAGGTAGGGCAGGAAGGGTAACAGACATATGGTTTCCAAGGGTCACTGTACCAAATGAGATCCAGTCAGATGAAGTGAACAGCAGCCCGCCCAGATGTTGCACCACACTCTCTGGTCATCATGGGGAAGTAAGTTTCAGGATAGTAAGTTTAAGGATGAGTGTATTTAAGGAACTGTCACTATTATTGGCTCAGGCCCCAAAGAGAGCAAAGAGTCTTGTGATCGATGCTTCTGCTGTTGCTGACACTTCGTCTCCCGCCCCCATATCAGCTTTCCTGTGACAAGAACCTCTTAGGACAAAATGCAGAGAGACCTGAAATAGCAGCAGGCTATGACCCACTGGGGAAGGGAAGGGGGCCTCGTTAGTAGCAGGTGCCGTGAGTACAGAAGCTGGAGCAGCTCCAGAGACCACATGTCTGCTGCCACCAAGACAGGAGGCCCCTTCCTGAGTTGATCACACATGACCATAAAACACTGAGGAGCCCATTCTCCAACAGGGAAGGTGCTCAGGTCCACAGCTGAAATTCAGATCAACCCTGAGTGCTGAGGGAGGTGTGGCCTGACGGCTGCTGTTTTCTGGGTTACGTCCAGGCCTCTCTGGCCACAGCACTTTGGTGCACAGATAGAATCTTGCTTGGGCTACGAGGAAGCCGTTTAGGCGGCAGACTCTGAGCCCCATCTGCAGATCGGGAATCGTGATACCTGGCTCAGAGCGTGAAATGAGAACACACAGGGGTTCAGCACTGCATCTGCTCCCCATGGCAGCAGCTTTCTTAATGACAACTCCCTATGATAAGTGGGAAGCAATCAGTGACGGGAAGTTGGGAACATTTGCCTCTAGAGAATCCTTGCCTGTCAAACAGGGCAGTAAGTGGCTCCTGAGCCTCAGCTGCTGTTTCTGAGGAGTTTTCAGCACAAGGACCCAAAGCAAGCGTCACCTGGTTCTTCCAGATATGCTTGCAATCCCAGAGTATGATGCCCATATGCAATTACAATATAATGGTAAAGTGGCAGCTTAGGTGTGATTCACATCAGTAATTCCAGCATAAAGGAGGTAGAGGCAGGAGGATGAAGAGTTCAAGACCAGCCTAAGCTATATAGTGAGACCCCCATATCAAACAAAAACAACCCCTGCCCCCCCCCAAATGAGGACAGTGAGGTGGATCAGAAGGCTAAAGGCACTTCACCCAGCCTGAGTTTGATCCCTGGGACACATGCAGAGAACTCACACTTCAGGCTATCCTCTGTCTGACGCTCATGGATGATAGCACATGTGCACACCCCAACACAATATAAATTAATAAAATACAATAAAAATATTTTTAAATCTCCACAAAAAAATTAACCATCCAAACTGACAACACAGACTTTCTGGAACAAAGCTGAGGTGGAAGCAGCTAAGACAGCCTCCCAAATGTCAAGTTGTTGTCAAAGATCAAATTTGTCTACAAACTGGACTCCAAAGCTCATGGAAGGCCCTGAAGTCTGGGTTGAAGAGAAACTTTGCAAACGGGCTATGTGCAATGGAAGTGTTGTTAGGAAATGCACGCAAAACCTCGTGGGGGTGGTGGTGAAGAGGCCAATGCTGTTTAGTTTTTTGTACTATGGCAGTACCTCAAAGGCAACAATAGCCCTATAAAAACTACCCCCCACCCCTGCCCCCCAGTTCAAGATATTAGTGTCCTGGCTGTTTGCAGATGGTAAGGAGTGCAATACCACAAATGTACACTAGAGGGCGCTCTCACACAAGCAATGTGGTAGCAATTCGGGTTCTAGAGCAAATGGTCAGCTTTGAAAGGCCTGTCCACAGAAGACTGCTGCAGCTTGGTCACAGTCATGTGACAGTCTGCTACAGATTGACAAGCCAAACTTGACTTTTAGTGGACTTTTTAGCCAGCCTTCTTTCCTATGCACAGAAAGCTCCCGGTGACATTCTCAGCTGGCTGAGATTACTACTGGGTGTCTACACAGGGTGCAGTTGCCTCCTGGGCGGGTTTCCCTCCCATTAAACACTGAGACCTGATGATTCCCTGCTGCTGGGGCCAAGCAGGAATCACATTCAGGTTCCAGTGGCAGCTGCCACTATTCACAAAGCTCTTCAGAGCGCTGACACCTGGGTTTGCCACTTGCCTGGTTATGTAACCTTGGACAAGCCATCATCTTCCTCAGTTTCCTCGTCTGTAGAACAGTCAGTACTAATTTTAAAATGGTTTCCAATATTAAATGGAGATGGATGATGTCTTGGTCTGGGTTTCTATTGCTGCGATGAAACATTAAGACCAAAAGCAACCTGGGAAGGAAAGGGTTTATTTGGCTCTCACTTCCACATCCATAGTCCATCATGGAAGGAAGTTAGGACAGGGACTCAAGCAGCGTCAGAACCTGGAGGCAGGAGCTGATGCAGAGGCCATGGAGGATGCTGCTTCCTGGTTTGCTCCTTACGGCTTGCTCAGTCTGCCTTGTTATAGAACCCAGGACCAGCAGCCAGAGATGTTGCCAACCAGAAATGGGCTGGTAACATTTCCTATCAATCTCTAATTAAGGAAATGTCCTACAGGCTTGATTACAGCCAGATCATATGGAGGCTTTTCCTCAGTTGAAGCTCTCTGTCTGCTCTGATAACTGTAGTTTGTGTCAAGTTGACATAAAACTAGCCAGCACAGACGGGAAACACCTTTAAAATGGAATATATTGAGTTAGTCACATTATTGCTTCCAGCAGGACTCAACAAACATTTGCTGTAAAGGGCCAGACAGCGAATAATCTGACAATACATAAACAGATTAGTATGGCTTTATTTCAATAAAACTTTATTAAAATGGGCAGCGAGTTGTGTTTGGCCTAGGGGCTTTATTTTACCAACCCTCACTGCCTGCTTTGGAAAGGCATGTGAACCTGGGGTGAGTTTTGTGTCTAAAATATAAGAAAAACAAAAGAGCAGCTCTGCCTGGTGCTGTGTATTTACAATCTCAGCTACTTAGCTGAGTCAAGAAGATTACAAGTTCAAAGCTTGTTTGTCTTGAGCTGTAGAGTGAGATCGAGACCAGCCTTGGACTTAGCTCAGCGACAGAACACCTGCCTACTCTATGTGAGGCAAGCGCTTCAGACAGCAGGAAGAGGAAGTACCCAGGAGATGGCTAGAAGCCGGCTTGGCATGGGTGAGTCTGGAAGAGGCCTCATGACTGAAGGCAAGGCAGATGAGAGAGAACATGGGTATACAGGCCACAGTGATGACCTTGGCTTGCCATTGGGTGAAATGAACCTAATGCAAGGCTGTGAACAGAAGAGCATGTGACTGGCCTCACATGGTTTTAAATGGTTTTAAAGCAACCATTCTGGACACTGGATGGAAGAAAGCCAGGACCTGGGGCTGGGATGGCAATGGCAGCATCTGGGAAATGGCCTAAGAGGCATTGACAACATCCAAAGTGGTGGAGGCAGAGGAAGCCGGCAGCCCTCTCATTGGGCCCCTGCCTCTCCTCTACATGGTCTTTGAGAGTTCACGTGGAACCCTAGGGTACCTAGAAATACAGTTCAGAATTGGACTGGCTGGAGCATCTCTAAGGGTCCATTCAGCTCCAGGTTGGCCCTGCCTCTTGGATCACTCAGGCCCAGCTCATTTGGAGGAGCGGGCCTGGCCTTCTGTAGCCAGGCCTCTGAAAACTGGACAGGTTTCAGGGTCTGAGAAGGAATTAGCTCTGCTCCCACAAACTGCATGTGGGATCCTGTGCGGATTACAATGTGAAGAGAGATCAGGAAAACTCACTTGCTGGGATGGAAACTAGGAAGTCACATAAATGGCCAAGTCCCATATCTGTGGCATCCCTGGCCCTCCTTGCCTTACATTCCTTCACTGTGGCTCTGAGCCAGTGGTCCCCAAAACCAGGCTGGCCGTGATGTCATCCAAAGAGCTTAAGGGTATATGAACTCCCATGGTGCCCCTTGCTAGATTCTGACTCAGTTGGCCAGGGTCCCCCCACTGCTTCCCTGTGTTTGGGTTAACTCCCAGATCTCCTTTGGGCCCAGCTATTGATGTGAGAAACCATCCATCACTGAGATGCAGGGTACCACAGATCACACAGGGGGGCGGGGACCATGCCAGGGGGACCCAATATGGGGTAGGATCCCCTGCCCAAAACCTGAAGGAATCCAGACATTCCCAAGCTGTAGAAAACAAGCAGGGACAGAACATGAATTGTACATGAAGAAGTGGTATCTCCCCCCCCTTGGGTATCAGGAAGAGAGAACAGACCCAGAACCATCAACTAAAATGATTTCTGACTCAGACTCCTTTCCCGGAAGCTGTGAACTTTATCCTCAGCAGCCATTAATCTAATATTAAGCCCTTAACCTTCCTAATTGTTCTCCTTTGGTATCAGCTGGCTTCATATTACCCTTTCAATCTTGCCTCTAATGCAGTTACCTCCAATTCCAGCTGGATCTAATTTAGAAGCTGCAGCAGACCTAGAACTTTCCTCTTGCTGCGTCCCCCTTCTCCTCATAACTCGTTCCGTTTCCCTCAGCATGCCTTGTAGTGGCCACTTGACTGTAGTAGAGCCTTGGGAATATGCCATGTGCTCTGGGGTCCCAGGCTACCCCTCTTATTTGACATGGAGGAGGCTTTCGGTGGGAAACAGCTAAGGCCTGTCAGAGCTAATGGGCCTCAGGTCAGGGCTGTGGTACTGGTGTTGGGGCCTCGCTCTTACTCTCCCAAGAGAAACCCACCGAACTCCTGGGTCTAGAAGGTGTGATGTCTGTCCTGGAACTCTCTCTGTATATCAGGCTGTCCTCGAACTCACAGAGATGCAGATCTGCCTCCCCAGTGCTGGGGTTAAAGGCATGTGCCACCAACACCCAGCTGAACCCCTTGCTTTTAACCTGTCTGGGCAGGCCTCCCAGCCACCATGGGTCAGAGCAGTCCTGGTGTGCTCCATGGTTGTTAGGCCAGGCTTGAGCTTTGAGGACGCCTTGCCTACACATCAGGCTTCAGGAAAACCTCCAGCCCCTCCCACACTGAAGGAGCGCTGAGGTCAAGAAAAGGCTGCTTGTCATGTTTGGCTCTCAACCAGGCCTCACGCATGCACTAAGCCCCTCCCTTGTCCCCATGACCTGTGCTTGTGCTCTGCGCCCACAGTTTTCTGGCTTGCTGGGCCGGAGTGTGATGTCCTGAGCAGTCCTGGCATGAATAGACAGCTGTGGATCGGTTGTCCTGCTCGTGTGGGTGCTTCTATACTACCTTCCCCAAAGCATCCAGGCCCCTAGAATCATGTCATACTGGTTAGTTGTGCATGTCAGAACCCACGCTTGCATAACCATGGTGTCCAATAGGCACTTCTCCCTGACACAGACAGTGAAGTCTTGTGTGTGTGCACACATACACATAGCACTCAAGGCACACACAGCCTTAGGTGGGATGTGGTTAGAGAAACCAGGTCTTGGATAGGAAGCTCAATGGTCCAGTATTGTTCCATCACCAATGAGGAGGGGCTCATAAGGGCCCATTCTTCCCTGAGGAGCACAGGCAAGTTAATGGTTGCTAGGAGAGGGCCTGTCATTCTCCTCAGTGGTGAAGCCATTGTTATATTGTCCTCGGTCAAGTAAACACACTCCCATCCTCATGCAGCCAACTCACAAGTGGTGCCAGACAAAGACATTAGAGTGTGGGGGAGCATTTGATAGGAGGGAGGGGGTTGGTGTGATTGGGAAGGGGGTAGAGAGGAAAATAGGAATATGACCAAAATATCTTCTCTCTCTCTTCTCTCTCTCTCTCTCTCTCTCTCTCTCTCTCTCTCTCTCTGTGTGTGTGTGTGTGTGTGTGTGACAGAGAGAGAGAGAGAGCGAGAGGGAGGGAGGGACACACACACACACACACACAGAGAGAGAGAGAGAGAGAGAGAGAGAGAGAGAGAGAGAGAGAGAGAGGATACATACTTATTACATACTTTCTAAAAGGCACACTCGAGCTGGGGTTTTAGTTCAGTGACTGGAAGCTCACAGATGATTGGTGTGCATCAGTTCCCAAGTCACGTTAGGATCCTTGCAGCCACACCCTCACACTGCCCTGCCCCTTGTGTGTACTGCTGCTTCTCTTAGGCTCATGCCTTGGGTGGTGCGGGCATTTCCATAGCAACCAACTGCTCTGTTTCAGAGGCAGGATTCCAACCCCAGGTGGGTTATAACAGAAGCCACATATGAAACTGCTAGTGACAGAGACCTAGTTTTCTAGGCGCCCCTGCTAATTCCAAAGGAGATGAATGAAATGGGATAAACAAGTGTTAAATCTGCCATTGAAAGCAGCAATAACAATCTAACAGGCTTAAAAGGACAGCACTGGCTGGTGAAGGCGCCTCAGAGTAGCCGCATGGGTTGACAAGAGTAAAGGAGATACTTAAGGCAGAGAGGAGGTACACTGACGGCATCCCTTCAGGTTGGCATGCATTCCTAGCTGGAGGAGGTACCCTGTTGATCTTGAGTACAGGCACCCAGTCACCCACCTGTCCTGGTCCCCATCTTGTAGATGAAGTGGTTTGAGTATTACACACTGAGGTTCTGTCTAATGCAGAGGCCTGCTTAAATGATGAGACTATAAATGTCACACTGAATTGACTTGTGAGTTGTGTTTGTATGTGTGTGTGTGTATATATGCAATATATGTTGACAATACGTGCTGTTTGTGCGGGATATGTGTGTCCACACCTCTTCCTATCAATGCCAAATGTCAATGTCTTTGTCTACACCACTAATTTTTTTTTTAAGTTACTTTTGGCCAGTACTCAGGATTGAACCCAGGGCCCTCACACAACTGCTGGTCAGTCATACGATCACTGAGTGACAGCCCCAGCCCACACATTAGTTTTTGAAGCAGTGTCTCTCCCTGAACCTGGAACTTACTAATTGGCCAGACCAGCTGGTTAGAGAGCTGCAGAGACCCTCCTGTCTCCAACCTCCCAACTCTGGGGTCACAGGCTCACACTGTCAATACTTGGCTTTCTTTATGTGTGTGGGGATCCGAACTTGAGTCCTTAAGCTTGTGCAGCAGGCACTTTCCACAAGGTCATTTCTTATCCATCATTTCTACTTCTGGTTAATATGGTCTGGCCACGCATGTGACAATATTAGGCCCCAGGAATAAAGGAAGAAAGTAATGGTACCATTGGGGCCTCTACAACAACATGGGGAGGGAGAAGCAGGTACATACTGAGACCCACAGGACCCAGATTGGCATCTGGGTGTGAACAGATACCCAGGCAGTAGCTGGAGAGAGCTCGCTATGCCCCAGGTGGCCCTGCAACTAAAGGCATGAAGTGGCGAGTCCTCATGACGGGTGGTGTTGGGCAGAACTGAACATCTGTGGCACCTCAGACAAGAATCCGTTCTCTTCCAGCCTGTGGGAAGAGTTGACCGTGCACACTGTCTCCGGATGTTTGACTTCCTGAGTCTTCCCTGAACAATGTCACTACTGTCCTGGCACCCCTGGCAAGCGGTCCCATGACAGCCAGGTCCTTGTCACATGCCATTTTCCTGGAGTGAGTCACTCGAGAACTGAGCTGTAGTCATAACCTTCAGCTAAGGGAGGTGAAAGTGGCCCGGAGTGAACACAGAGTACAGCTTGGCCTCGGCTCCCTTCCATGGACATTTCGCCCCAGGCCTTGACCTTGCAACTCAAGAAAGGAGGACCATTTGATGAGTGGGACAAACTAATGGCCAGCTTGTGACCACCACACGAAGGGCCTGTCAACCCCCCTCCCCAAGATCTTATCTCTTCCCTTCCAGTCTAGCCATTGCAAGTTAGAGCAAGACTGTTAGGGTCCTGGGTCCCAAAGGAAAAGCGGGAGAATTCTTGAGTTCTCTCCACAGAGGAAGAGGGGGGGACCAGGGTAGGCAAAAGCGTAGTAACTTTGTGGACAGGCTGGGCGTCTTCCTTCTTCCGGTGTAAAAGCATGCCACTTTATCACCACAGACACAAAGCCGAGCTCAGCAGTGTGCGTCTGTGTGACCTTCACGATGTAGCTCCTGGGGTGAGGTGTGACCTTGGGCCGGATGAGGTCTACAGCCTGGACAGCTAGTGTGGCAGAGCAACAAAAGGAGGAAGACTGGAACTCCACATCTCAAAAGTGGTTTGTCTAGATCACTTGATTCAATACTTCCACTACCCCAGGCTCTAATTTTCTTGGCCACTCATACACAGAGCCTTAGAAATAAACATATAAAGGAGAGAGAGAGAGAGAGAGAGAGAGAGAGAGAGAGAGAGAGAGAGAGAGAGAGAGAGAGAGAGAGAGAGAGAGAGAGAGAGAGAGAGTTGGGCTATCAGTGAGCCCTCCATCTGCTTTGCTTTCTCTTGCTCTCCCTTTCCCTCCCTCCCTCCCTCCTTTCCCTCTTTCCTCTTTCTCCTCCCCTTTTTTCTTTCCTCTCTTTGTTTCAAGACAACATCTTGTATAGCCCAAGGCTGGCCTTGTACTTGCTTAATATGTAATTAAGAATGCTATTAAGCTGCTGACCATGACTCCATCTCCTACATGCTAGGATTATGGGCACATGCCATCGTGCCTATGTGGTGCTGGGGACTGAACCCACAGCCACACTTACACAAGTCAAGTACTCTGTTAACGGAGCTAATTTCCCAGCCTTGTCTTTACTCAAAAAGTGGAATAGGACTTTGTTTCTTAAAGTATGGAGAGATGACGACAATCTTTACCAGCATCGACTCCACACTTCCTAGGTCCCCCAAACACAAGTCCAGAAGGGGCTCCATGATGGCAGACCTTACATTTGTATGTTCAAATGGAGTCCAAATGCTTGTTCCCACGGTGACGTGTACAGCCTCTCTGACTTTTTGAGTTCCAGAATATCCAGCAGATCATTCCATGAGCTGTTCACATTCAAGGCCATTTCCCATCATTCTTTTCTGTGGTGGCCCAGCCTCACTTTGCCGCTCAGATCTTTAGATGCTCTCTGTGACCTCTGAGGAGGCTGGCTCTGGGGAAGCTTGCCTTCTATCAGGGAATAGAATACTTGCCATCCAGCCCCAAGAAAAACAGAATGCAGCTTCCGGAAGAGGAAGCCTTGCTGCTGAGCCTTGTGAAATGGGTAGAGTTTAGGAGTTTATGCCAAAGGAAGAGAGTGTGCCAAGCTTGGGACAGAGCCACAGGGACAGAAGAGCAGCATAAGTCACTGGTCAGTAACAAGTGTTCCTTCAGCTGGAGCTTCAAGAGGACCTGAGCTGAGCTGTGAACTTCAGGCCAAGGCACTTAGCGTTTCCAGAATTCTACGACCTTGGACTTGAGAGCATGAGCTGGCATTCTCTATCAGAGCCAGACAGTGATGTGATTTGGGTCCTAGGAGAGTAATGTACGCTTGAAGGAATATGTGTAGAATTGGAAAGATCCAGGGGACAGCATTACATTAAATCCAGGCCAGTGGCCATTGAGTTCAGTGGAGACCAGTTAGTTTGCCACTCAAAAAGGCTCCTGTGTATATTCATGCATGTATACATGTGTGTGTGTTTCTGTGAAGAGATGTCTTAGTTGTTAAAAGCAAACACTATTCTTGCAGATGACTAAGTTTGCTTTCTCAGCACCAATGTTAGGCAGCTCACAGACACCTGTAATTCCAGCTACAGGGCATTTCATGCCATCTTCCGGTCTTAGTGGGTGTGTGCGCGTGCACACACACACACACACACACACACACACACACACACACACACTAGCATACACATATGAGCTTTTGCACACACACACATGAATGAGCTTGTGCACACATGCACAGGCACACACATATACACACATACACACGTAATAGAAAATTAATCTTTAAGTGAGGCTCTTGGACTAGAGGCTTACTTCCCAGCTTGAGGCAATGTTGTGAGGTAATCAGGTCTTGAGGGTACAACCTTATCAATTAAGTTAATCCCTTGATGGGTCATAGCTGAGTACATCATTGGGAGGTGGGGCCCAGTTGAAGGAAGTGGGTCTCAGGAGGGTGAGCCTTCCTAAAGTATATCATTTCCTGAATGAGCATGTGGGCTTCCCTACTTTCTCCTTCCTTCCTTCCTTCCTTCTCTTTCACTCATTTCCCCCTCCGCTTTCCTCTCTTGTTCTCTACTTCATGCCAGCCCCCTACCTCCTCCCCCTTCCTCTTCTGTTGCTGAGTTTCTCTTGTCCTGACAGATCCTTCTGCTTCAGCCCCAAATGAACACACAGAGACACTATATTAATTATTAAACTGTTGGCCAATGACTAGGGCTTCTTATTGGCTAGTTCTGTCTTAATTATTAACCCATAACTAATAATCTATATATTTCTACATGGCCTTATCTTACCACATCCTAACTTCCAGGTTTCTTCATGGCTTTTCTCTCTGCCTACCTTTTCCAGAATTCTCGTCTCCTAGTCCTGCCTATCTTCCTGGCTCTACTGGCCAGTGTTTTATTCATCGACCAATGAGAGAAACATAATGCAGAAGGACATCACCCATCACCCTTCCTCTGCTTCTCTGTGTGCTTCTTCCTGGCAGCTATGAAGTGAGCAGCTTCCCTCCTACATGCCTTGCCACAGGCCTAATGCAACAGGGCCAGCTGTGCACAGACTGAAAGCTCCCAAGCTAACCCACTTTGAATCTTCAGTTGTTTACCAGTGGTGTTTTGCCAGCCATGAAAGGTGTCTAGGAGAATTGGAAGGCAGGGAAACTTCAGGAAGACTGATGAGGCAGCAGAGTGGTCAGCCCGAGGCAGGAAAGATGCTACAGGGAG